>CM070787.1:28137554-28822554 GCA_036346955.1 Dipus sagitta | reverse complement strand
GAGGTCCACAGGACTCTGAAGACAGGGACAGTAGGTCCCGTGGGGGAAGCCACACTTGGCAGTTTCTCAGAGGTTAAAGTTCTAGTGACAAGGAGCAAAGCCACAAGGAGTGGTGAGGCGAAACCTGTTGTCAAATGGTTGGGGCTCCTGGTGCATCTCTGCCACCGAGTTCTACCGTGAGACTCCGAGTCAATGACTGACAGGTCTCTGGGCCCCAGGCTCCTCATTTCAGCACGAAGGTGGTAGATCTGCCTATGTCAAGGTGGACACCTCACCTCCTGTTTAGGAGTGTGTGGGGCTAGGTGGAGTAGTTAACCTAAGTCATGAAGCATTGGTGATTCGGATGTCTGTCATCCCAGTCCCAAGTTAAAGAAAGCAGGGCCTTCAGACCCCACACTGGAATTTAGTAGGAATACTTTGGGTTGCTCTGATCGTTTATATGAGGAAATGCTTCAGATTTTGACCTGAAACACACTGCTTGGACCCAGCCTTGAGTTACTCACTTACTACGCTGGCCAGGGAGTAACAAGGAAGAAGAGCTGGTATCTGACCTGGGATTTTGCTGTCTTTGTGTTAATCATCAGAAGCCTCAGGTTGGTAAGCCAAAGAAGGGTCTGCTCCTTATTCAGGGGCAGAACTATCTAGGCCAGACCCCAGAGGTTAGAAACACAAGCTAACCAGAGCCACCTGGTCGTGCCCAGGGGCTGGGCAGGAGGGTCTCTGATCCTGTGGGAGTCCTTCCACTGTTGTCGACACTGAAACCCGACCATTGTGATGGTATGTCTGCCCTTCTCTGTCTTCCATTGGTTCTTTCATCATATTTAATTAGGTCATTTTGGAATATCAGCGTGTCTTTGCTGCATAAAGGGAAATGAAATAAAAGTGGGGGTACGCTTGTAACTGGACTGCATTTTAAAGAAAGACCTGTGTGCTTCCAGGGGACAAGTGTGTTAGTGGCAGTTGGAATCGGCATATGACATGTCCAGGGGAAGATGCAGCTCTGGAGATGTGTGAGGTTTGGCGACAGAGAGGAAAATGATGACTCATTTGGATAGTCATTTCTTGCCTCTGCAGACTCTCTTCCCAGAAAAGCTCTTGGCTCAAGTACAGATTTAATTTCTATGCTTAATAAGGTAGATGACACTCTTACAAAAAAAAAAAAATCCCAGTTCTAAGAATTAACAAGCAGTTGGCTCACACAATACTTCAGTGCTTTCTAGACATGATGATTAGTTCCACATCACGGAGGCTGGAGCACAGCTTAAGGAAAAAGGCTGATGTTTTCTTTACCTTTTCTCTTCACAAATGAATAGTATTCGTAGAAAATCTGATCTAAGAAATCTCGATTTTTCTCTCGTTCTTTTGACCAAACACTTTCTAATTAAGTTGCAACTTTGAAATAGACTTATATGTCTCATGGTATCTGTTGTTCCTTTCTCGGTCTTCTTCTCCTCCTCCTCCTTCTTTTTGAGACAAGCCCAACAGATTAGCCTTTTTTTTTTTTTTAATGCAAGAGAGCAAGAGTGAGAGAGAGAGAAAAAGAGAGAGAGACAGACAGAGAGAGAGAGAGGAACTTGGCATACCAAGCTCTCCAGCCACCACAATCGAACTCCAGACACGTGTGCCCCTTGCGCGCATGTGCCAGCTTGCGTGCTTGCATCACTTTGTGCATATGGCTTACATGGGACCTGGAGAGCCAAACATGAGTCCTTAGGCTTTGCAGGCAAGTACCTTAGCCGCTAAGCCATCTCTCCAGCCCTCCTTTCTTCCTTTTAATAGGAAAATCTATTAGTTGGGGTCATGGACACTCCTATGGACTATATTTCCCAATACCCTTTTGCAGCAATAGATTTGGCTATGTGACTAAGACCTGTCCAGTGGGAGATAAACGTAAATGTCTGAAACTTCTGGTCATACGCCTTTATAGAAGCCGCCCTCCGTGCCATACTCCTTTTCCTACGGTCTGGCACAAGGATAAGTGGTGGAGAGCCAGTTTGGGATGAGGGCCACCTCACAAGGGTGACCAAGAGGAGGACAGAAGGAACATGGCTCACTCTAGAAGCTCTGCCCTCCTCTTGTCTACTTACTGTAGCTCAGATATTTCCACAAGAGACGAGTGTATTTTATTTAAGCACCAATCATTTGATCTTTGTTAGAGCAGCAAACCAGTATCCCAACAACGTGGCAAATATTCTGAGTGGATTTAAATCATGAGCTGAGTTATAAAACTTTAGTCTAAGGGTGGCCTCAAACTCGTGGCAATCCTCCCACCTCTGCATCCCGAGTGCTGGGATTAAAGGCGTGCGCCATGATGCCTAGCTTTATTTTACTTTAAAAATTTTTGTTATTTATTTGTCTTCAAGAGAGGGAGAGAGAGAGAGAGAAAATGAATGGGCACGCCAAGGCCTCTAGCTACTGCAAACAAACTCCAGATGCATGCGCCACTTTGTGCATCTGGCCGTACTGGGGAATTGAACCCTGGGTCATTAGGCCTTGCAGGCAAACACTTTAACTGCTGAGCCATCTCTCCAGCTGAACTCTTCCTTTTTAGATCCATGGCCAGCCTTCAACCGTGCTCTGACCATCTTGTGCTCAGGTTGTTGGAGCAGTTCCTAATTGTCCCCATTCTGTTCAGGCAAATGCTAGCCCATCCACTGCCATATTGGTCTTCTGAAGCCATCAATTTATTTTTGTGTCTGGCTTTATATGGGCACTGGGGAATTGAATCTGAGCCAATAGGCTTTGAAAGAAAGGTCCTTTAACTGCTATACCACCTCCCCAGTCCCTCAAAACATCCATTTCTTTACTCATTTCTCAAGCTCCATACTTCCAGTTGAACCATATGAAATTCCTAATAATTAACTTATAAGTGGCAGATACATATGGTTTAACCAAATGCTTGCTCTGAACTAAAGTAATCCTATTTCATAAGTTTATCTCTTCTAGATTTCTTATTGTGCCTTTTTTGGGGGGGGGAGGTGGCAGAGCTAGCTCTTTCTCACCAGGAAGTCTCCTCTCTTCCTCTCTATCAATGTCACCCTCTATTTCTTTCAAGATTCAACTCTACACTCCCTTCCTCAGGTTAGCTTCCTTGATTGATCGTGTTTCACAGGCAACCTAATCCTTAACTGAATTCCCACACCATTCTCGAGCGATGCAAGGGGTCTTCTTTCCTAAAGCAATTGCAAACTGTCAAGAGATGACTGTGTCCTCTAATTTTTTTAAGCAGTTCTTCTTTTTGACATGAGTGTATGTGTGTTCATGTGTATGTGTGTGTGTGTGCATGAGGGGGGTGCCCAAGAGTATGCAGGTGCACATATGTGGAGGCCAGAGTGTAACCTCATGTGTCACCATCCTCAGAAACACCATCTCCTTTGAGACAGAGCCTCTCATTGGCTTGCAGCTCACCCAGTAAGGTAGACTGGCTGGCCAGTGAACCCCAGGCGTCTTCCTGTCTCGGTCACACCATCTCTGGGATAACAGACATGCATCACTACGGGTGGTCAGTTCATGTGTTCCGGGGACTCACACTAAGGTCCTCATACTTGCCAGGCAAGGGCTTTTACTCACTGAGCTATTTTTCCCAGTCCTTTCCTAAGCAATTCTTATTAATCATTTAATGTTCTGGGTATTAAATTAATGCCTTCTGACTTGAATAAGCTATTAAAACAGTTATCCTTCCTAGTCTAACTATAAAGAAAGACGTACCCAGTAGAATGGGAAATGCTGTCTGTGCATTGGCTCATAACCAAGTAGTGATTTTTTTTTTCCTATTAGAAAAGTGTGCATGACACTAGCTTGGCTGAGCAGACTCTCGTGTTCTTTTGCTGTCTTGGGCTTTCATGAGTCATTTTTCCTTACCTGATCAGAGTGCTTCTGGATCTAAACAGCACTTCCTAGTTTCTTCCTTCTCTACCTCATCAAAGTTCTCATTCAGGAATGGTCTCATGGATAGTACGCTTTGTAACAGGTCTTATATGTCCACCATTCAGGAATGGTCTCATGGACAGTACGTTTTGTAACAGATTTTATACTGCTGCCAGACAGTACTCAGAGCTGGCTGACATCGTGACGGCTGCATATGCATTCATTCTGCAGAGTTGAAGGCTAGGAACTGGCACTTATCAGTTGTAGGTTTCAGATCCTCTGGCTCTAACAGTGTAAGAGTGGCGGATGTGGATTTCAGCAAGGGTCCTTTTAAACTTGCTCAAAAAAAAAAAAAAAAAAAAAAAAAAAAAGGAAATGATGGGGTCTCAGACTTACAAGGGGCCTCAGCTCAAATGAAAAGTCTCTTTTTAGTCTTCCCTTCAAGACCCTTTTCCCAGCTCCATCACCTTCACTTTCTCTTGTTGTTTGGCGGAGTTTGACCCACAGCCCGAAAGTGGCAGGTTTGCTTCCTATTGACAACATTTAACACGAAGGGTTAAAAGGGTTAATAGGAAGGAAGGAGGAATTAGAGGCGGACACCATTAAGCTATCAATACTTAAGCATGTGTGCTTTTGTCAGGGTTGTAAATAACCCTCATTAGGATCGTGTTATGGTTAATTCCATGTCAACTTGACTGGGGCCAGGGGTGCCCAGGTTAAAGATGATTTCTGGGTGCGTATGTGAGGGTGTTTCTGGATGAGATCAGTATGTGGGGTGGTGGGTTTCGGAAACATCGGTGACCATCATCCGGTCTATTGAGGGTCTGAATAGAACAGTAAGTGGAAGAAAGGGAAATTCGCCCACCTGCCTGCTGGCTTGAACTGGGACTTTGTACCATTAGTACCTTTTAGTCTGAGGCTGAAATTAACACCGTCAGCTTTTCTGGGCCCCCAGCTTCAGACATGCCAGTCTCCATGCCCCTGATTCTGTTCTGTGGAAAATCCCAGTACAGATGGCTTTTGTGTAACTTTGCTAGGTTTCAGGTTTTCCTAAGCTTGAAGTATGAAACAGTACTATCTCTTTCCATGACCAAAGGATTCTGGAGAAGAAAGCAATTTACCAGAGGTTATAAATGATCTAATGATTAGAAAATACATTCTATCAAGACTAAGGAATTAATATTGTTTGAATTGATATGATTTGGTCTGGAGGGAAAAAAAAGAAATGTGGAATCCCATTATGTTGGTGTTCAAATGTAAGAAAATTTGTTTGCCAGCTGTTCTTAATTTCACCTGAAAGAAGGGGAAAATGAGGAATGAATTTAAGACATACCATGGGGAAATGTAAGGCAGACTTTTCTGACACTATAGATCAGTGGTTCTCAAATTTTAGTGTGCATACCACCCCCGTCCAGGAGTTTGTTTAAAATGCAAGTTTCTGGCCTCTACATTTAGCAGTTCTGACTTGGAGCATCTGGAGTGGAGCCCAAAAAAAATCTACATTTTAAATAAGCTCTCACCTCTAAATTGAGTTGAGGTGATTGCTCCTTAGACCACACTTTGAGAACTTCTGGAGTGGATTGCTGAGTGGGATGGAGTCTCAGGGGGTTTGTTGAACTCTCTTCTGTGCCTCAAAAAGTCACATTTTAATGATACTAAAACACAGGAAAACATACCATGTGTAGGGGTGTGCACTAGGTTGAACAGTATCCCTCTCAAATTCATATACTAGCGGGTGTGGTGGCGCACGCCTTTAGTCCCAGCACTCGGGAGGCAGAGGTAGGAGTATTGCTGTGAGTTTGAGGCCACCCTGAGACTCCATAGTGAATTACAGGTCAGCCTGGACTAGAGGTTGAGGGTCTACCATGAAAAAACAAAAACAAAAGCATATATTTCCCAGATCCTCAGAATGTGATCTTCGAAGTAGGATCATTGGAGATATTCTTAGTCTTGCAGAACCTTTCATGGCAAGAAGTGAACTAATGCCTGTTTACCCAGATAGGGCACTGACAACTGACCTAAGGAATGCTTCCATCTCAGTCGGGCTTGGTGAGCCAATGAGTCTATTGACCTTACTTGTAGGAGCATGGGTGAGGGTTCCTTACGAGAGTGTGAGTGATCTCAAAACAGATTCCTCAGCAACAAGCCCCATTTCAGTATGAGTGATGAGGGCCTTTTGAAAGCTGCAAAGACGGAATGCTCTTCAATTAACCTTGCACCTCCTATGTACTCTAGCACTTCTCAAGACCACGTGCACCTGGGCGGGTTCACCTAAAGCTGAGGACTGGCCAGGAGGGAGCCAGTGGCTGTCATCTCAGGTGAGAATCAACTGACCTTCCTCCTACTCCTGCCAGGAGGAAATATTAATTCTTGAGAGGGTCTTGGAGCCGTTAAGCACAACTGCTTTGATTTCAAGATGGTAACATGGGCCTGGGAAGATGGCTCAGTGGTTAAAGGCATTTGCTTACAAAGCCTGCTGGCCAAGGATTAACTCACCAGCTACCCACATAAAGCCAGACAGGCATTTGATGGCAGTGCAGCAAGAGGCACTGGCACACTCATAAACACACACACACACACTCACACACAAACACACACACACAAATAATAGATAAGATGATAGCATGCCTAGAAAGCAATGTTTCACAACACTTAGTCAAGATGAAGTGTTTGTGTGTGTGTGTGTACATAGATATATACATGTACTAGAGTTGGATGGGCCCCTAACCTAAGATGATTGGTGGCTTTCTAGGAAGAGACACAGGGAGAAAAGGCCACGTAACAATGAAGGCTGTGACGAGAGTGGTGCATGAAGAAGCTGATGAATGATGGCAGCCGTCAACAGTCAAGACAAGGGCTGGAGGGATGGCTTAGTAGTTAAGGCCCTTGCCTGCAAAAGCAGAGGACCCAGGTTTGATTCCCCAGGACCCACATTAGCCAGATGCACAAGGGGACGCACACGTCTGGGGTTCATTTGCAGTGGCTGGAAGCCATGGCACACCCAGTTCTCACTCTCACTCACTCTTTCTCTCTGTCCCTCTCTCTCTGACTCTAATTAAAAAATAAAAATAAAAAAAAATATCAAGACGAGAAAGCTATGGAGATAGCTCAGTGGAGAAAGTGCTCGCTACACCACTCTGACTTCGCATCTCCAGACCCCACATGAAAAGCCAGAAGCTGTGGAGGGCTTCTGTAATCCCACCACGCTGACAGTGAGAAGGGAGGTGAAGAGGGGAGAATTTCCCAGAAGCTGTTGCATGGAGCAATGGACAACAGGAAGAGATCCTTCCTCAAAAGAGGGGTGAGGTCAAGACTGACTTGAAAGCTGTCCCTTGGCCTCCACATGAACGCCAACACATGTGCTCCTGTGCTCATGCACACAAACATGCATTCACACATACACACGTCAAATAAATTTTAAATTTAAAAAAATTTATTTCATTTATGAGAGAGAGAGAGAGAGAGAGAGAGAAAGAGAAAAAAATTGGTACACCAGGGCCTTTAGACACAGCAATCAAACTCCAGATAGGTGCAGCATCTTGTGTGCATGTACCACCTTATGTGGGCTCTGAGGAACTGAACCTGGGTCCTTAGTCTTCGCAGGCCAGCACCTTAACCGCTAAACCATCTCTTCAGCCCATCAAATAAATTTCAGACAAAGGCAAGAAGAGGCAAGGTAGGATTTTCCTCACTTGAGCTCTATCATTTGACACCACTTAGTTTGTGGGATTCCGTAATTCAGCCCCAGGAAACTAATTCATGGACTTTTAGTATAATCCTACCATTAGGCAGAGAAGTGGATGAGCTCTCAAAGCAGACATTTATTGTTTTATAGACCTGTTAACTCAACTGTTTTTTTTTTTTTTTTGAGGTAGGGTCTCACTCTAGTCTAGGCTGATCAGGAATTCACTATATAGTTTCAGGGTGGCCTCGAACTCACAGCAATCCTCCTGCCTCTGCTTCCCAAGTGCTGGGATTAAAGGCGTGCGCCACCACACCTGGCTGTTTACTCACCTTTTCTTTCTTTAACCTTTTAAAGAGTGTAAGTACTCAAATATTTGCAATTGCCACACACTAGATAAGTGATTCATTAGTATTTATAACATCCTTTTCTTGAAATGTCCCTTAAAATTGACCATGTATGGGCTCAGTGGTGGGCTGCATGTTCAGAGTGCTTAAGGCCCTGGGTTCTATTTTCAAATCCACACATGCAAAAATGCAACCTCAACATTTCTGGTCTCAAATGTTTGAGACTGATGGACTTTTGACTTTTATGAGATTATAGAAGTAAATGCACTTACTTTAAAAAAATATTTTATTTTTATTTATGTATTTGACAGAGAGAGAGAGAGAGAGAGAGAGAGAGAGGGAGAGAGAATGGGCACACCAGGGCCTCTAGCTACTGCAAACAAATACATGCACCACCTTGTAAATGCACTTACTTTAAAAAAAATATTTTATTTTTATTTATGTATTTGACAGAGAGAGAGAGAGAGAGAGAAGGAGAAAGGAAGGAAGGAAGGAAGGAAGGAAGGGAGGGAGGAAATGGGCATGCCAGGGCCTCTAGCAAACGAACTCCAGACACATGCATCACCTTGTGCATCTGACTTACGTGGGTCCTGGGGAATCAAACCTGGGTCCTTTGGCTTTCCAGGCAAGCAAGCTCCTTAACCACTAAGCCATCTTTCCAGCCCCACACTTATTTTTTATAATAAACAGAGCTCCTCAACTTCCATCACCAAAAAGAAATTCATTTAACAGTTATGTTATCAGTTGTAAATAAATTTTGTGTGTGTGTGTGTGTGTGTGTGTGTTGCAGTTACCATCTTGTTGCTGGAACGAGACACCCAGCGAAAAACATCTGATGGGAGGAAAGGGTTTATTTGTGGTCTTTACAGTATTGAGGGGAAACGATTATGGCAGGAAAGCTGGCAGAGCAGAGGCGAGGCGTCATATCACAGGGTGGAAGAAGTCTCAGTACTGGGCTTGGAGCTGGACTAATGAACCTCAAGGTCGGCCCCCAGTGACACACCTCCTCCAGCAAGGCTCCACCTCCTCATCTGACACCAGCGGAAGACCAAGTATTTAAAACACAGGGGCAATGAGGAACATCTCATTCAAACCACGAGTGTGTGTGTGTGTGTGTGTGTGTGTCCCCGTATGCATACATGGGAGTGGCACAGTATATGTGTGGAGGTCAGAGAACGATTTCAGGTGTGTCCGTATCGTCCACTCTGAGGCAGGATCTCTCATTGTTTACTGTGTGTACACCAGCCTAGCTGGCCTTCAAGATTCAAGTGATCTCACTGGTAGGCATGGTGGGCTTCCAGACACCCACTATAGCATCCGGCGTTACATGGATTCTGGGTGTCCAAACTCAGGTATTCACACTTGCGTACGTAGCAAGCAGTTTATCCACCGAGCCATCTCCTCAGCCCAAGTGGTGAATAAATTTGACGTCACTTTCTCTTTCTTAAAATTCGAGGAGTTAATTTTGATATGAAATCCGATTTTCCACCGATTTGAAATGATGATGAATTGCATACAGGAATTTCATCTACTTCAATGAGACTTCAGTGACTTAAATCTGTAAGAAAAACTCAGGCAATAAACTAAATATTATTTCTCTTTAAACTATGTTAAGAAAGCCTTCCAGTTTTCAGTAGTTGCTTTATAATTAAGTTAATATGAAAAAAATTCTGTTTGCTCACTCTTTAGGGACTCTGACTTCGGAAAAGCCATTGGTTTGCTGACATTTAACTTGCAGTCTCCTGCTTCTGTGATCGGTGCTATCGGATGGCGTAACATGATCGAGAAGGGGCCAAGAACTTGGAGTGTTGCAACATATCAGCTTTTTTCTGTTAATAAAACACTCAACTAAGTCATTTTTCTCTGGCCACTTTTCCATTGTAAAAAAAAAAAAAACCTAAATCAAAGACCATGACTGCTTTTATTGGCAAAACAGTAGATAAATCAGGGATGTAAAAATGCAAGTAGGATTCTGTGTAAGCACCACACCGAATGGACTGGCTGGGTGAAAGGTTTATTCTGTCAACATTCCTCTAGAGACGCTTAGGTTTAAGGAAATGTTTGCACTGCTCTAGAGGAAAAGTTGGCTGTGTGTTTTTCTTTTGTGTTTAGGCCACTCTGGAAGTAATTCCTGGGAGCATGATTAACTGCTAATGTATGGTGATTTAGAAAAGGCCCCACGTACAGGTCACTTGGATGCTTAGACAGGAAGAAAGGAAATTCATCTTAGAGGACAAATGCCAGTCAGGAAGGGCTAAGATGCAGCTTATGGTCAAAGGGACATGGAAAGGGAAAGTGAGGTAGATTTCAAGCAAAAGGACACACCAGTTTTAGGGTTTATTCTTTTTTAAAAATATTTAAAAAAAATTTTTAATTTATTTTTATATATTTATTTGAGAGCGACAGACAGAGAGAGAAAGAGGCAGAGAGAGTGAGAGAGAGAGAGAGAGAGAGAGAGAGAGAGAGAGAGAGAATGGGCGCACCAGGGCTTCCAGCCACTGCAAACGAACTCCAGACGCCTGTAGCCCCTTGTGCATCTGGCTAACGTGGGTCCTGGGGAACCGAGCCTCAAACCGGGGTCCTTAGGCTTCACAGGCAAGCGCTTAACCACTAAGCCATCTCTCCAGCCCTAAGGTTTATTCTTGTTTCTGCATGTATTTGATTTTCTATGAGACCTATGCACGTGGGGATGAAAGAGAGGCCTGTTGTATCAGAGGAGGTTGTTGCTAGACCAGGTGTCTTGTGTGACTGGTACTGTCGAGTGTTCAGATGGACCCACATTTAGTATCTACTGTGGCTGTCTCCAACTTCTGAATATCTTCTTTTAACTTTAGGCCTTACCACTTATTTTTCACTAGATCTGCATACAGACAGTTTTGCAAATTCTAAATTCCTTGTTCTTTTTGCTTGCTTGCATGCATGTAAGCATGTGTGGTTGTGGTGGTGGTGGTGGTGGTGTGTGTGTGTTGGTGGGTATGTGTGGTGTATGCACATGTATGGGTAGATGCACTCGCCCAGTGTGCATGTGTGTGGAGGCCGGAGGAGAATACTGGATATCTCCCTGTCCTTGCTCATCTGCGTGTTTCCTTGAGATGGAGTCTCTCACAGATTCAGGAGCTTGCCGTTTTCAAGAGCCCAGTGGCTCCCCAGTGTAGTTACAGATGTGCCTGGCTGTGGCCAGCTAGTGTGTGGGTGCTGGAAAATCAAACTCAGGTGGGCTCACGCTTCCTCAGACTCTCATGTTTGCATGAGAAGCACTCTTACCCACTGAGCATCTCTCCAGCCCCAACTCCTTGTTTTATTAAAAAAACAAATATTTTATTTATTTATTTGAGAGATAGAAAGAGGCAGATAGAGACAGAAAAAATGGGTGCATCAGGGCCTTCAGCCACTGCAAACAAACTCCAGACTCATATGCCACCTTGTGCATCTGCCTTTACATGGGTGTTGGGGAATCGAACCAGGGTCCCTTGGCTTCACAGGTAAGCACCTTGTTGCAGTCAGGTTCGCATTGCTAGTAGAAATCACCCAACTAAGAGCAGCTTGTGGGACAAAAAAGAGGTTTATTTTGGCTTAAAGGCTCGAGGGGGAAGCTCCATGTTGGCAGGGAAAACGATGGCATGAGCAGAGGGTGGACATCACCCCCTGGAATATAAGGTGGGCAACAGGGATAGGAGAGTGTGCCAAACACTGGCAAGGGGACACTGGCTATAACACCCATAAGCCCGCCCCCAACAATACACTCCCTCCAGGAGGCGTTAATTCCCAAATCTCCATCAGCTGGGGACCTAGCATTCAGAACACCTAAGATTTATGGGGGACACCTGAATCAAACCACCACATACCTTAACTGCCAAGCCATCTCATCTCTGCAGCCCTTCTTTTTTTTTTTTTTTTTTAACATGACAAAAATAATGTCCTAAGAGAATCAATGACTTGCTTGAGGAGCCAAGACTAGAGCCTGGCTTCTCTAGGTCAAAAATGCAACTGTGCTAAGGTAGAAGGATCCCTGGGAGTTTAAGGCCAGCTTAAGCTACAGAGTGAGTTCCAGGTCAGCCTGGGCTAGAGTGAGATCCTGCCTCAAAAAACAAACTTGCAACTGAATTCATGTTTAGAAGCTCTAAACAACCACTGTCACCCTCTTTCTGATTCAACTTCACATTGAAAATATATCTTATTTTTTTAATTATCATGTATGTGTGTATCTATGAATCTATCTGAGCGTGTTCATACATGTGTATGCTAGGGTCTCTTGCTATTGCAAACAACTGCCAGACATACGCATCACATTTCATCTGGCTTTACATGAGTGCTGAGGAACTGAACCTGCGCCGTCATGATTTGCAAGCAAGCACCTTTAACTGCTAAGCAATCTCCAAGGCCCGGAAACTAACTTCTTCATGTACCATAAATGAATCAAATGAAGTACTGAGCAAATCCAAAATGAAGAAAAAGCTGTACCTGATTGGATTTGAGGACTACCTTGCATAGATTTTTCAAATCACTCCTAAAACCATGGGCTGCCATGTTGTTCTTCCTCATTTCTGCATCTGCCCTCACCACACCCCTAGAGGTCTGGACATCTGGGCCTATTACCTTCTCACCCAAAGAGGCTTGTGGTCAGGAGAACGCTATGCTGACATTCTACACGCTCTTGTCACTGGTGCTGTGCCCGTGAATATGGATTGGTTTTGATAATGGTGCCTGTTTCTTCTTGCAGGGCCACTCAGCAAGTGACACTGAACACTGGAGCTGAACATCACGTGGCTGTCCGTGGCTCCCCAAATAGGAACAAATCAGCCCATTTTCACTAAGCTGGAAATTGTCTGATCTGTGTCTTCAGGCTGACACTGCTGTCAGAACTCATTCTTCTGGTGGATTCTAGATAAAGCAAGGTTTCTTAAACAGTTGATTTTTTAAAACTCTAAGACAGGAAGGGGTCATCTGTTTTGATCCACCATGCTCCAACAAACTTTCTGATGATAAACACCAGTTATAGAAACGCATAGGTAAGTTTGAAACTCCACCCAGGCATTGTAAAGTGGAATTCTCTTTTTAAAAGGAAACTTTTTGTTTATTTTTATTCATTTATTTGAGAGCGACAGACAGAGTGAGAAAGAGGCAGATAAAGAGAGAGAATGGGCGTGCCAGGGCTTCCAGCCACTGCAAATGAACTCCAGATGCGTGTGCCCCCTTGTGCATCTGGCTAATGTGGGTTCTAGGGAATCGAGCTTCGAACCACGGTCTTAGGCTTCACAGGACAAGCGCTTAACCACTAAGCCATCTCTCCAGCCCTGTGAAATTCTTTTTTATCGATATTTTTATTTATTGTAGAGACAGGGAGGAAGGGAAAGAAGGAGGGAGGGAGGAAAGGAGGGAGACAGAGAGAGAAGAGGGAATGCATGGGCATGACAGGGCCTGCAGATGTAGATGCATGCATAACTTTGTGCACCTGGCTTTACATGGGTGCTGGGGTATTGAACATGGGCTAGGCAGGCTTTACAAGCAAGTACTTTTAATCTCTTAGCCATCTCCCTGACCTCTCTAAAGTGAAATTCTGCTTTTTTAATTTTATTTGTTTGCTTGAGAGAGGCAGGAGGGAGAAAGAAAAAGAGAGAGAGAGAGAGAGAGAGAGAGAGAGAGGAGACTGGGCATGTCAGAGCATCTAGATACTGCACACAAACTCTGGACGCATGCACCACCTTGTGCATCTGGCTTACATTGGTACTGGGGAATTGAACCTGGGTCCTTAGGCTTCATAGACAAGAGCCTTAACCTCTAAGCCATCTCTCCAGCCTTTAAAGTGAAATTTTAAAGGGCCAGAATAATGAAATGAATCCTCCAAACACATTTTCCCACATAAGAAATATCCTACTTCAAATCTCCTTTGTGTAAACCAGAGGTGAGTAGTTTGGTTGGTATCAGATGATTCACAGAGAGGAAGATGCTTGAAATAAACAAGTGTGTCACCACACTCAAGGAGCCGGAGAAGAATTGGCTGTCTCTGATGTCCTCGTCATTTACTTCTGTTTGAAGAGGTGACAGGGAGTTCCCTGACAAAGAGGAACCAAATGTGTTAAAATGTGGCTCAAGCTCTTTTGTAAAAGAAATATCCAAGATGTTCTCAAGCATTTGGTGAGGGTGTGGAAGGGCGAGGCACCAGATACTTTCTGTGAGCAAGTCAAGTAGAGAGGAGAGAAATGTAGAAATACAAGAAAGCACACTTGAGAGACTGATGTTGGCAGGATTTTTGTATCACAGCATCTTGGAGTCAACACTAATCCTCTACTTAATATTTGTTTTGTGTTTTTGAGACAGGGATGTACTATGTAGTCACACTGACTTTGAACTCAAGACCCTCCTTCTTCAGCCTCTTGGATGCTGAATTACAGTCATGTATGACCATACCCAGCTTCATTTACATTTTTTTTGGTTGTTTTGAGGTAGGATCTCACTCTGGCCCAGGCTGACCCGGAATTAACTATGTAGTTTCAGGGCGCCCTCAAACTCATGGCAATCCTCCTGCCTCTGCCTCCTGAGTGCTGGTATTACAGGCGTGCGCCACCACACCCAGCTCATTTACATTTTATAAGTGAGGAAACTGAGGGCTAAAGACACTGGGGAGGTTGCCTGGCCATTTGGAAGCAGGACTGGGTCACTGTAGTGGTTTGAATTAGGTGTCCCCCATAAGCTCGTGTTCTGAATGCTTGGTCCCAAGCTGATGGCAATTTGGGAATTGAGTCCTTACTAGAGGAGGTGTGTTATTGGTGGCAGGCTTATGGGTATTATAGTCAGCTTCCCTTTGCCAGTGTTTGCACACTCTCCTGCTGCTGTTATCTACCTGATGTTGGCCAGGAGGTGATGTCTAGCCTCTGCTCATGCCACATTTTTCCCTGCCATCATGGAGTTTCCCTTCAAGTCTATAAGCAAAAATAAACCCTTTCCTCTCACAAGCTGATTTTGGTTGGGTGCCTTGTGCCAGAAATGTGAAGGTGGCTGCAACAGTAAAATTGGTACCAGAAGTGGGGTTGTTCTTGCTCAAAACTTGACTGTGTAGATTTGGCTTTTTGGAACTAATTTGAGGGAGGAAACTTGGCCTAAGAGATGCCTTGCAGTTCTGTAAGTACAACTTGGTGGATTCTTGTCAGAGTTGAACGATATAAATGTAGAAGGAACTGTTTGGCTTATAAGAGTGAGAAATAATTTTGTCAGGACTAGTCTACAAGCAGTTTGTGTTCTCACTTGCTGTATTCTGCCTGCCTGTGTCTTGAGAACTTGTGCAGGGTTGCATTGCATAGAAATGGGCTGGTGTGAGCAAAGGGGCATGGTGCAGAAAGAAAGAAAATCTTTGGGCTGAAATTGCTACGTGTTCAGCTGAAATTATTTGAGATATTACAACTATTGATATTGGGCCAGCTGATCTGCATTGGGACAACAGGAAGAATGTGGACACTTTTGAAAGTAAGGGGCCTGAATATTGAAGGAGTTTTCCTGCTCTTCAAAGTCGACTTTATTTTCCCTGTTGATTAACGATTTTGGTAGCCCACCTGGTACTATGGAGTATAAGAAATGCTGGAAAGGCGGAGTCATTGAATGTGCAATATGGTTTTGTTTTTGGAAATGGCCATGGGCAATGTGAAGCAGACTTGTTGAAGGGCCTGTGTGGAGGCCGGATAGAATCATAAGAATGAACCATGAGTTGTAAAGGAGACCCAATGGAAATGCCAGACTATGGGATGGCTGCCAAGGAGAGCTACTGGCACTGGATGGAGTTTAACTTGTGCTATGAGTTGCCAAGCTGGAGGGACAGAATTGGAACTCCAGAGACTTGTCACTGATTAGAATTATCAGATTTGGAGACTTGTGTTGGTTAGAGTGTTGTTGAATTTGGAGTTGAAGAATTTAATTGATTCAAAACTATGGGGACTTTTAAAGTTGGACAAAATGCATTGCATTTAAAATTTTTTGTTTATTTTTATTTATTTATTTGAGAGCGACAGACAGAGAAAGAGGCAGAGAGACAGACAGAGAGAGAGAGAGAGAGAGAGAGAGAGAGAATGGAATGGGCGTGCCAGGGCTTCCAGCCACTGCAAACGAACTCCAGATGCGTGCGCCCCCTTGTGCAACTGGCTAACGTGGGTCCTGGGGAATCGAGCCTCGAACCGGGGTCCTTAGGCTTCACAGGCAAGCGCTCAACTGCTAACCCATCTCTCCAGCCCTGCATTGCATTTTAAATCATGTATGATTATCAGTTTATGGGGGCCAGGGGTGAAATATGCTGGTTTGATTCAGGTGTCCCCCCATAAATTCATGTGTTCTGAATGCTAGGTCCCCAGCTGATTGAAAGTTTGGAATTGAATCCTTACTGGAGGAGATGTGTTGTTAGGGGAAGGCTTATGAGTGTTAGAACCAGCTTCCCCTTGCCAGTGTTTGACACACTGTCCTGCTGCTGCTACCCATCTGATGTTGGCCAGGCGGTGATGTCCAGCATCTGCTCGTGCCACACTTTCCCCTGCCATCATGGAGTTTCTCCTCAAGTCTGTAAGCCAAAATAAACCCTTTCCTCCCACAAGCTGCTTTTGGTTGGGTGCTTTATGCCAGCAACTCAAAGCTGACTGCAACAGTCACTAATCTCTAAATACAGTCATCTTTCACAAATACGGAGTCTAGGAAAGTATGCATTAGGAGGGGTTCTGGGAAGAGAACTTGATCTCTGCCAAACCTTTTAGCATAGTGACATGAACTTCTAGGGCCTTGGTGACCCAAGACATTTACCATGGAGCCGCATTTGCAAGGTGTTTTGGGTTTTAGTTGCTGTTGGCCGATCCCATTGCAAGCACCTGTCTCAAATCGTTTTGTACAGTGACAAGGGCAGACCACAAAGAGAGGTCAGAGCTAACGGCCCTGAGCCATTTTGGCAGGCTGGGTCTCTTAACCACAGACACAATCACGGCCTCAGAGATCCTAACCAAGGCCTAGAGTCAGTCTCTCTGAAGAGTTCTGCTCCTGACACCTGGTGTTCCTATTGGTCAGCTTCTGCAAGGTAACAATTCACTGTGACAGAGAAGAATCTGGGAGCACAAGGAATTTTTTCCCACTAACACAACAACACTAATCATACTAGTCTTCATTGTCATTTCTCTGAGGACTGTACTTCATTTTAGTTGATTTAGAAATTAAAATAATGATCCTAGTCACAAAACACTATTGCCTATGTATCTAGCCAGTTTATATATACCAATATATATTTATATACACATACATATACATCAAAAGTACACATATATATATATATATATATGTATATATGGCTCCTAGTTTCTCATATAGTGATGAATGTCTATAAGCCCAGCACTTTGGAGGCCGCTGCAAGAGGACCATGAGTTCAAGGCCAGCCTTTTGAGATCTTATTTCAAAAAACCAAAATTTGGGCTGGAGAGATGGCTTAGTGGTTAAGCACTTACCTGTGAAGCCTAAGGACCCCGGTTCGAAGCTCAATTCTCCAGGACCCACGTTAGCCAGATGCACAAGGGGGCGCATGCGTCTGGAGTTCGTTTGCAGTGGCTGGAGGCCTGGGCATGCCCATTCTCTCTCTCTCTATCTGCCTCTTTCTCTCTGTCTGTTGCTCTCAAATAAATAAATAAAAATAAAAACAAAAATAATTTAAAAAACCAAAATTTGAAAATGAATTTAAAGTAGCACTGAATCACCTAGAGGAATTCATTGGTTATGGAGGTTTCTATCTACTCATTGGTGTAGGGTTTTCAAGCCCACAGAAATTGCTTTAGGGCTGGAGAGATGGCTTAGCAGTTAAAGTGCTTGCTGGCAAAGCCAAAGGACCCAAGTTTGATTCCCCAGTACCCATGTAAGCCAGATGCACAAGGTGACACATGCATCTGGAGTTTGTTTGCAGTGTCTAGAGGCCATGGCATACCCATTCTCTCTTGCTCTGTCTCTCTTTCTGCCTCTGTCTCAAATAAATAAATTGATAAATAAAGTCTTTTAAAAAAAAGAGTCTTGAAAAAAACAAAGTTGCTTTTAAAGTATTTTTAGCCACGTGCACTGGTGCTTGCCTATGATCCCAATCGCTCCAGAGGCTGAGTCTGGAAGTGTGGGACTGCCTAGGCAACATAGCAAGACCTCATCTCAAAAGATGGTATTCAATGGGGATGGAGGATGGCTCAGCAGTTGAGGGCGTTTGCTTGCAAAGCCTGCCAGCCTGGGTTTAATTCCCAAGCTGCCCACATAAGCCAGACACAAAAAGTGGGCACAGGCATCTGGCAGTCATTTGCAGTGGTAAGAGGCCCTGCCTAGTGTGCCCAAACACACACACACATATATGCAAATAAATAAAAATGAAAAAAGAAAATACTAAGTAATACATGTTAAAATATTATAGGGCCAGGTGTGGTGTCACATGCCTTTAATCCCAGCACTCGGGATGCAGAGGTAGGAGGATCGCCATGAGTTCAAGGCCAGCCTGAGACTACATAGTTAATTCCAGGTCAGCCTGGGCCAGAGTGAGACCCTACCTTAAAAAACCAAAATAATAAATAAATAAATAAATAAAAATTTCCCCTAAAGCATATGAAAGTTTAGTTAATTCACCATTAATTGTTAGCACTTGCATTACTATAGTAACAACTTGTCAAAATCATATGCATTCCAGGTTCCTCAGGTTATATTTAAGATTTTATTTTCCCCACAGTGGAAATCTTTCAGTTGATCAGGCCTGTTGCTGGGACCTACTTCTGAAAGCAACCTGTCCCCATGCTGACTCATGTCTCAAGCTCTGCTTTGGGGATATGAGGTTAAGACGGCGTCACTTCCTATGTCTGTGCTAACCTCTTCATACCCTTGATTTACTGGTTCAGTGCAAGGGTCTCATATTTTCTCCACTTTCGTTCTTAACTCTGACATCCTGTTTGGCTTCCGAGTATCTTATTTACTACTACATTTTACCCTGTTTTTCTCATTCCAGTCTAATGTACTGATGTCCCAAATCCCTAGTTATAAAAATGCCTCAGTTCTTCCTGAGTTCAAATGCTCAGTAATTTCAGTGGCTTTAAGCCCAGAATAAGGTGAGCAGATCATTGTGTCTTTAATTAAGTACTTCTCAAATCCCCCGTGGTATGTACAGTTTGGATTACCAACCTACGCCAAGAGCATTTCGTGAGGAAGGGTGTGAGGATTAATAGGTGATAGTTTCTCAACAGATTCAAATGTCTAGAATGGAAAATGCCTTGCAAATATGTGGCAGTGCCTTTAGTAACAGATGTTGCCGTAGCCCTGGATGGAATGACCATGTTGCATAATTCCACACTTTGATAGCAAAGGCTGCTGCCATCCACCCATCCATTGAGAATTAGGCATTTATCAGATGTCAGGAGCTGATCTAGACCCTATAGTTTTAATTTTTTTTGTTCATTTTTATTTATTTATTTGAGAGTGACACAGAGAGAGAAAGAGGCAGATAGAGACAAAGAGACAGAATGGGAGTGCCAGGGCCCCCAGCCACTGCAAACGAACTCCAGACGCGTGCACCCTCTTGTGCATCTGGCTAACGTGGGTCCTGGGGAATAGAGCCTTGAACCGGGGTCCTTAGGCTTCACAGGCAAGTGCTTAACCGCTAAGCCATCTCTCCAGCCCTAGACCCTATAGATTTAAAAAAAAAAACAAACTTGTCACCTGGGATGAAGAGATGACTTAGCAGTTAAGGCACTTGCCTGCAAAGCTTAAGGACCCAGGTTCGATTCTCCAGTACCCACGTAAGCCAGATGCACAGAGTAGAGCACGCATCTGGAATTTGTTTGCAGTGGCTAGAGGCCCTGGCACACCCATTCTCTCTCTCTCTCTCTCTCTCTCTGTGTGTGTGCCTCTTCTCTTCTCTCTCAAATAAATAAAAATAAATAAAAAATATTAACAAAAACTCTGTCATCTGCAGGTTGCTAACATGAATGTGGGGACAAGGAGTGCTTGGAAGAGTAAATAGATGATTATAACCTACAGATGCCCTGGAAGGAGAAAGTGAGGAGTGGGGGAGATTTGGAAGGAAGACTCCTCAGAGCCAAGTGTGGGAGTAGGTCAGGCATCACAAGGGAAATGATATTTGATGAAGTTTGAGGGAAAAGTGGGATTTTGAAATTTTTTTAAATAATTTATTTTTATTTATTAGAGACAGAGAGAGAGAGAGAGGGGGAGAGAGAGAGAGAAGGAGAGAGAATGAGAATGGGCATGCCAGGGCCTCTAGCCACTGCAAATGAACTCCAGATGCGTGTGCCACCATGTGCATCTGGCTTATGTGGGATATTTTATTTTTATTTATTTATTTATTTGACAGAGAAAGAAGGAGAGAGAGAGAAAGGGAGAGAGAGAGAGAGAAAGAGAGAGAGAGAGAGAGAGAGAGAGAATGGGCGCACCGGGGCCTGCAGTCACTGCAAACAAACTCCAGACACATGTCCTCCCTTGTGCATCTGGCTTATGTGAGTCCTGGAGAATTGAACTGGAGTCCTTTGGCTTTACAGGCAAATGCCTTAACCGCTAAGCCATTTCTCCAGCCCTGAATTTTGAAATTTTAAAAAAATTATTATTTATTTATCAGAGAGAGAGAGAGAGAGAGAGAGAGAGAGAGAGAGAGAGAGAGAGAAGAAGAAGAAGAAGGAGGCGGCAGATAGAGAGAGGGAGAAAGAATGGGCACACCAAGGTCTCTAGCTGCTGCAAACGAACTCCAGATGCATGCGCTGCCTTGTGCATCTGGCTTACATGGGTTGTGGGGCATTGAACTTGGGTCTTTTGGCTTTGCAGGCAAACACCTTAATTGCTAAGCCATCTCTCCAGCCCAAATTTTGAAATTTTTCGAAAAAATGTTTACTCATTTGCTTTTTGTGTGTGGTATATATGTGCTGCCACACACACATAGGGGTCGGAGGACAACTTTAAAGCGTCTCTATTCCACCTTCTTCGAGACAGGGTCTCTTGCTGCTGCAAACGAACTTCTGGGTCTCAAACATCTGGCTGACTGCCCTTGTGAGCTTCAGATCCTCTGGCTTGGCCTCCCATTGTCCTTGGAGAATTGGGCTCACAGATGCATGCACTGCTTTGCATCTGCCTTTACATGGGTGCTGAGGAATTGAATTCAGCCCATAGGCTTGTAAGCAAGCACCTTTAACCACTGGGCCATCTCTCCAGCTCCTATTTTTTTTTAAACTTGGATTAAGTTTAAATGTACATAAAGCTATAAAACTAATATGGAGGGCTTTATACAACCTATCACTGAATATGCCCCATTTTTTTTTTAAATTTTATTTCTTTATTTGAGACAGAGAGAAGGAGAGAGAGATAGTGAGTGAGAATGGACGTGCCAGGGCTTCCAGCCACTGCAAACGAACTGCAGATGCATGTGTCACCATGTGCATCTGGCTTACGTGGGACCTGGAGAATCGAACCTGGGTTCTTAGGCTTCACAGGCATGTGCCTTAACCGCTAAGCCATCTCTCTAGCTCCCCATTCTTTTTTTGAAACAGGATCTCAAGTAGCTTATGCTATCCTTGAACTCACTCTGAAGGTTGAGAAGAAATACCCCACTGAACTGAATGCATTATTCCTGTACAACTGTAGTTTCTCAGGGGTAGGGTTGGTCTGTATAGCTTTAATATGTACCTGTTCATAGAGCTCTGTCATTATGTCACATGGCTTCTTGAATTCTTGATCCTCCTGCCACTATCTTCTGTGTGCTTGATGTACTGGTTAAACTATGTTCTGTGTCTGGAGTTCGTTTGCAGTTGTTGGAGGCCCTGGCTCACCCATTCTCTCCCTCCCTCTCTCTCTCTTCCTCTCTCTCTCCTTCTTTCTCTGACAAAGGCCTGAGCCACTGTGCCTGGCTTACTATCCCGTTCTTAACATCTTACATTTCCATGGTATATTTTGTCAAAACAAAAAACAACCTTAGCACATTCTGATTCTCCATACCTTTTTTGGATGTCACCCGTTTCCTCGGGAACGTCCTGCTGCTGTTCTAGGATCCCGTCCAGGCAACTACAGTGCGTTTAGTTGTCTCACTCTGTGACAGTTTCTGTCTTTGCTTATTTTCACGACCATGACAATCTCGAGGCCCATGGGCCAAGTGTGTCACAAAATGTCTCCCGATCTGGGTTTATATGATATTCTTCTCATGGGGTCAAAATGGGTTTGGGGAAGAATGCCACAGGGAGGTGTTTTTTTTTTTTTTTTTTTGTTTGTTTTCTTCTCATACTATGCCAGGGGTACCTCACGTCACTGGTGACCATAACCAAGGTGAAAGGTCTGCTTGAACAAAGTGTGGGTGTGCACAGTGTGCTCGGGGACCGGTGAAAAGCCACGTGAACTGGCCCCCAGGTAGGGTCTCTCGAGGCAGTGGTGGGAGACAAGTCAAGTCTTGGTATGGTGCTTGAACTTTTGTGAAAACATTTCTGTGGGCATGCATTTTTTACCCTGCGCACAGTAAGATGAGTGGGTGGCATTATAGACCCCATTTAAGGGTGAGGAAACATGAAGGGGATGGCAGCAAGTCGCGTGGACAGTGGCAGAACCGGGACTTAGAGGGCACCGTCTTTGCTCCTTGTCCTGGGCGTTACTGTCTTGAGGCCAGGGAACAGTCGTGGGGAGCGATGGCAACAGCCTACATGAACCTGTCGTTGCTGGAATCGCCTGCTGTCTCTCCCGATTGTACCGGTTAAACTACGTTCAGTGGAGCTGGGCACAGCCAAGCCAGCTCGTACTCAGGTGGCACGGAAAGCCTTCTGTGCTGAGCTGAGGACGTTATTTTTTGTCGTTGTTGTTGACCTATGCTGCTACTCATCCTGGAATTTGTCCTGGCGTGTGTCCCTGAAAGGAATGCATCACTGTGGCTCGAAGGGCAGGGTCTGCCCTAGCAACTGTTAGCAGCGCGTTCCACAGTCAAAGGAAACCAACGTATTCTTTTGGCAGCTGCAAGCCAATTATAGGTCTTGATTGGCCCAGAACCAGATGGCAGGGACGGCAAAAGCTGTCAGCAGCAAGTTCTCTTTCTTAATGAACTATGGGACAGGACCCCCCCCACCCCACACTCCGCCATCAGAAAGGGAGCCCCAAGTTGGTTAATTGGTAAGCTCCCATATCCCACCTTCTTTAGATTTCACACTCATTTGTTCATTTCATAAACACATGTCACATACACACCCATGTCTGGGTTTGTGTTAGGCAATGGGAATGCAAAAAAAAAAAAAAAAATCACTAAGTTTCTTGCTTTTAAAGTGTTCACTACGAGGAAGAGAGGTAAGAAAAAGCAAATAAAAACAAACATAAAAAAAACCTGAGCTTAATGAGAGAAGCAATGGATGTTGGGGCTGGTTCTGTGGACATGGATTTGGGGTGCATCAGTGTTGGCAACAGTAAGAAGGGATGGGCAGCACTGGTCTGTAGAAGCAGGGAGACAGGTGAGGGTGTCAGGACAGCAAGAGATGGAGCAGGGGGACCCAACTTTTGCTGTAGACCTGCATCAGGAAGTGGGGGTGGAAACTTCCAGAGTGGGGTCTTCCAGCCTTCGGCTTTTAATGACCTTCTTCAGCCCACCGCGCATTTGGTCTCCAGTGTTTCCCCTGAATTAACCAGCGCTGCAATTTGATCTTTGGAAGTCCGCGCCCTTCAAATGTGTTAAAGGCACAACGGCATTTGATCTGGGATCAGCAACAGATTCACAACTCATTTCTTACGCAGCTCAAGACTGAGGAGAAACCTCCCACTGAACTTAATGCAATGTTCCTATAAAACTCTAGTTTTGGGCTGGAGGGATGGCTTAGCGGTTAAGGCGTTTGCCTGCAAAGACAAAGGACCCAGGTTTGATTCCCCAGGACCCATGTTAGCCAGATGCACAAGGTGGTGCATGCATCTGGGGTTCGTTTGCAGTGGCTGGAGGCCCTGGCGCACCCATTCTCTCTCTCTCTCTTAAAAAAAAACAAACAACAAGCCGGGAGTGGAGGCGCACGCCTTTAATCCGAGCACTCAGGAGGCAGAGGTAGGAGGATCGCCGTGAGTTCGAGGCCACCCTGAGACTACATAGTGAATTCCAGGTCAGCCTGGACCAGAGTGAGACCCTACCTCGAAAAAACAAAAAAAAAACCAAACAAACAAAAAAAAAAGAAACACAAAAAAATACTCTTAGCTTTTAGGGAGGGGAAAGCTGTAGATCTTTCATATCTACTTGCTCATGAAGCTCTGTCATACTATGTCACATGACTTCCTAGCTTCCAAAGCTGTTAGATGCTAAAATAAAACCCCAGGATCTTTTTCCCCCGGTTCTCATCCCATGATATGTACAAATCCCAAGAGCAACCTCCCGGAAAATAAACGTTTTTATACAGCAAAGTGGATGTGTTCACGAAAGACAGATTGTTTGGTTTCTTGGCAGAGTGCACTCTCAAATGAGATTACTTAGCTGGAGCAAACATTTCCTGAAGCATGCGAGAAGGTGCATTTGAATCAAACCTCCTCTGTTAGATTGAGTCCGGGGTAGGCGGGTGCTAGGTTCTTTCATCCACGTGGATCTCAATCAAAATCGCTGTTATGGCAGGAGGCATTCGGTGAGTAGTGTAAACATTCAACCTGAGACCTGAGGCTCGTGATTAGCTATGATTTTTACTGAGGAAAATTCCTGAAGTTTGTTATTCCAGGAGTAGTTTTTATTTATTTATTTATTTATTTATTTATTTATTGACACAAAGAATCTTAAATCTGGAAGCATTCAGTTCAGTTTTTCACAGCACTAGTCTGCTCCTGGCTTCGGTTTGCAGAGTAACTCACCTCATTTGCAGTGGTTCTTTTGCCCTGGTTTTAGGACTTGGCACTAGCATGATAACATGTTATATTATACATTATACTTACATAACATTATGTACAGTTATATGTACCACATAGAAATTGAGTTTAATAAAGCCGGGTGTGGTGGCGCACGCCTTTAATCCCAGCACTTGGGAGGCAGAAGTAAGAGGATCGCTGTGAGTTCGAGGCCACCCTGAGACTCCATAGTGAATTTCAGGTCAACCTGAGTTGCAGTGAAACCCTACCTTAAAACAACAACAACAACAACAACAACGAAAGACCAAACAAAAAAAAAATTCACTTTAATAGTGTGAAATTATATTAGTTCATTATATATAATTTCATACAGTTACATAATATCTAATGTCTCACTACTACACATGTCATATGATAATATTCATGCTTTTAAAACTAGTCTCAGAACATATGCATTTATATCTAGTACATAATATATATGGTAGAGGCAGCTACTTGTTCAAATTGTCTTCCCTTTATTCCTGGGGAAACAGCTGTTTCACTAGAATTCATTTCCCACTGTTTCTATTTTTTAAATTTATGTATGTATTTATTTATTTGGGAGAGAGGAGAAGGAGGCTGTGTGTGTGTGCACGCATGTGTGTGTGTGTGTGTGTGTGTGTGTGAGAGAGAGAGAGAGAGAGAGAGAGAGAGAGAGAGAGAAAGCAAGAGAGAGGGTGAGAATGGGCACACCAGGGCCTCTAGCTACTGCAAACAAACTCCAGATGCATGTGCCACCATGTGCATCTGGCTTACGTAGGCACTGGGGAATCAATCCTGGGTCCTTAGGCTTCTCAGGCAAGTGCCTTAACTGCTAAGCTATCTCTCCAGGCTTCCCACTGTTTCTTTGAATTGGGTAAAGCACTGTGATGAAGTTTGCACCTATAGAATGTGACTAGAAGTGACATGTCACTAGGGCTGAGCCATAGATTTTGTATTTGCCCTCCCCCCTCCCCAGGCCCTATTGCTCCTTGCTGCTGGCTGGAATCCGTATGCAGAGTCTTGCTTTGACCAGGTGGGTAAAGACAGTGTCCTAGAATAGGGGTACAACACAATTAAGGGAACTTAGACCCCTGAATGTCCAAGTGTAGTGGAGCTGTCCTGGCCACTCGGGTTGCTCACCTTTGAACTGATATGTGATGGAGATAAACTCCTTTGTTGTTGAAGGCAATCAGCCAGGGTTCAATCGGACAGAATATAGCTCAGTTGGTCAAGTGCTTGTCTCACATGTGCAAGGTCCTCGTTTCAACTTGCAGTACAAGAAGGAAGGAAGGAAGGAAGGGAAGGAGGGAGGGAGGGAGGAGGAAAGAAAGAAAGGAAAAGGAAAGAAAGGCAAAAGTATCAGGAAGTATAATAGGGGATGTTTTAAGAAAGATTTTCTTTTTCTTTTTATTTATTTATTAGAGTCAGAGAGAAAGAGGGAGAGAGAGGGAATGGGCGCGCCAGGGCTTCCAGCCACTGCAAACGAACTCCAGACGCGTGCGCCCCCTTGTGCATCTGGCTAACGTGGGTCCTGGGGAATCGAGCCTGGGTCCTCTGGCTTTGCAGGCAAGAGCCTTAACCGCTAAGCCATCCCTCCAGCCCGGATTTTTTTTTTTTGTTTTGTTTTGTTTTTTCGAGGTAGGGTCTCACTCTAGCCCAGGCTGACCTGGAATTCACTATGGAGTCTCAGGGTGGCCTTGAACTCACGGCGATCCTCCTACCTCTGCCTCCCCAGTGCTGGGATTAAAGGCTTGCGCCACCACGCCCGGCTAGCCCGGATTTTTTTAAAAAACAGATTAACTTTAAGCGATTGTGGGAGCTGATGAAGGAGTCTGTAGGTGGCTGTTGTCTGTGTAACTGCTTGAAGTTTGAAGGCTGTGGGGTGGGAAGAGGAGCTGGGGAACACAGTAGGGCAGATCAAGAGTAAGGCAGAACCCCTGATGGTACTTTTAGCTGCTTCTGCTCTAACTGGCATGAGTTCTGCGAAGGCTGGCATCCTTTGTCAGTGACTGGGGCCACACAGCTCAGGAGTCCAGGAAGCAAGCAGTGGTTCCAGGAGAAGCCAGGGCACGTACAGGCGCGCCTGCTGCCTCATGACCATAGGCTAAGCCCGGAGACCCGCGATGGCTGCTTTCCAGATTCCACACGAGACTCCCTCTTGGGACCTACCTGAAGTGGAAACAGAGAGGGAAGGAAATTCTGGGCAATAAAATTCAGTCTAGCCAAGCTGGCACATTATAAAGCCATCGGAGTCACCACCTTCCTCTTCATGTGCTACCTAGTTCTCCTTGTAGCACACAAGATCGCCATATGAAAACCTCAGTGAGTAATGTTTGTAGCTGGCACGATGCCGCCGTCGCACAGAGCACCAAAACCACACTAAAGTCTCGGGATGAGCATATACCCTTTGTGTGTGTGACTGTGTGTGTTTGTGTGTTTGGGGGGGGGGGTGTGATGTTAATTTCTCTAGCTGATTCACGATCCCCTTCTGATAACCTATAACTTAAATATTGGCATATAAAGTTATTTACCATATAATGCATTTTAGGCTAGGTGATGTCAGGAAAAAGATACTATTTTGTTAGTACAAAACAAACACATCAAAACAAAATGGGGGGCTGGAGGGATGGCTCACTGGTTAAGGCGTTTGCCTGCAAAGCCAAAGGACTCAGGTTCGATTCCCCAGGACCCACATTAGCCAGATGCACAAGGGGCACATGCATCTGGAGTTTATTTGCAGTGGCTGGAGGCCCTGGCATGCTCTCTCTCTCTCTCTCTCTCTCTCTCTCCCTCTTTCTCTCTGTCAAATAAATAAAAATAAAATATATTAAAAAAAAACAAAACGGGAAGAAATGCTCAGACTATTACAACCCTCACTATGCCATGGTTGCATGATCATTGTGGTATTTATCATTTCCTTCTTCCAGAACATATCCCAGAGTCTCTTTGCCCTAAGTCAACACAGTAGACGATCGTGGTTCTTTTTCTGGGGTGATGACTCAAATGTTCATTTCTGAAAGGTTCTGGGTTACTAGCACTCCTACCTGAATTGGCTTGCTGTGTTTTTGCATTGATTTTAAACCTAGGATATAGGAAAAGCAAGAATGTCCCCCAAAGGATCTCTTGCATTCCATGTGCGATTCCTCAGCCCCACCATGTAGTGGTTCCATTTCCCTGTGATTGTGCAGACCAGTCTCCCCAGTCAGCATGTGACCGTCGCCGTTGGTTCTCAGTTCAGGGGTGTGAGGAGCACAGTGTTCAGGGGAGTCTCACTTCTAGTTCATAGACTCATTGTTGTATTTCCTGGTGGAAATATTTTCCACTTTGAGTTCCTTTTCAAACCCAAACTCCTATAGCAACAGTGCCTCCAAGTTATAGGAAAAAATAAAATGAAGAAAGCGATGCTAGTGAATCAGTAGGATGACAGGCAACAGCGAGAAGAGCTACTGTCATTTACCGTCCTTCATTCCCTGACCCCTGTGTCCTGCCTGTGGGAGACAAACTACCGCTGTCTATTGGACATTGACTTAGAGCGTGGAAGTATCTTTTCTTTTTCTTTTTTGTTTTTTGAGGTAAGGTCTCACTCTAGTCCAGGCTGACCTGGAATTCACTATGGAGTCTCAGGGTGGCCTCGAACTCACAGCGATCCTCCTACCTCTGCCTCCCAAGTGCTGAGATTAAAGGCGTGCACCACCACACCTGGCTCTTTTCTTCTTCTTTTTTTTTCCTTTAAAAATTTTTAAAAATATTTTATTTTTATTTATTTACTTGACAGAGGGAAAGAGGTGGGAGGGGGAGAGAGAGGGTGCACCAGGGCTTCCAACCACTGCAAACAAACTTCAGATGCATGTGCTACCTTGTGCATCTGACTTACGTGGGTCCTGGGGAATTGAACTGAGGTCCTTTGGCTTTGCAGTCAAGTGTCTTAATGCTAAGCCATCTCTCTAGCCCCCTGGCTCTTTTCTTTTCTTTTTTTTTTGGTTTTTCGAGGTAGGGTCTCACTCTAGCCCAGGCTGACCTGGAATTCACTATGGAGTCTCAGGGTGGCCTTGAACTCACGGCGATCCTCCTACCTCTGCCTCCCGAGTGCTGGGATTAAAGGCGTGCGCCACCACACCCGGCTACGGCTCTTTTCTTAAATATTTTATTTATTTTATTTGCAAGGAGTTGCGGGGAGGGGGGAGAAAGAGAGAGAATGGGCACACCAGGGCCTCCAGTCACTGCAAACGAACTCCAGATACATGTGCCACTTTGTTCATCTGGCTGTATGTGGGTACTGGGGAATCAAACTCGGGTCCTTAGGCTTTGCAGGCAAATGCCTTAACCACTGAACCACCTCTCCAGCCCACAGGTATCTTGAGAACCATTGTACCCAGCTTCACGAGGTATTGTCACCTAGCTTTCACAATAACTGAGTTTTCAAAAGGTTGTTCTACGATCCTGTCGAGTCAGGCATGTTATGATGACAGTAGAACATGGTAAGACCCATGAATCCTCCGAGCATGGGCTCATGGCTACAGCTTCTGTTGCTGTGAAATGAATTCTTTGGTCAGAAACCAGTCGGTGTAGAATAGCACAATAGTGGATGCTGCGTTCTCTCAGTACAGAGATAGTCACTTGGAAAGCTCATAAGAAGGAAGGCAAAAAGTCCAAGTGCCCATTCCAAATAATAACCAAGTGCTGCCCCTTCATTACAGAAACAGTCCCACGTAATCAAC
Source organism: Dipus sagitta (assembly GCA_036346955.1). Lineage (NCBI taxonomy): Eukaryota > Metazoa > Chordata > Mammalia > Rodentia > Dipodidae > Dipus > Dipus sagitta. Next base: position 28,793,110 of record CM070787.1, on the reverse strand, counting down.
GTGTCAACAAGTAGCTGGCTGATGTTTCTGGGAACAGGTGCCATACTAGGAGTCCAAAGGCTATGGGCCCATTAGGCACTCAGCAGTGGTCACAGTCAGCTCAGCCTTGATGAGTGGAAGTCCAGTATGGAACCCATGCGTAACCTCCATCCTGGTCTCCAGGGCCACTTTCTTCATGACCTCATTAGGTGATGATAAAGAGTGGGTATCCAAGGAGGATGACTGAATGGGGGGGGGGTCGTCCTCACTGGAGGCCGTCCTCTCATGAATATTCATGTGGGAGGTAAATATCTTCACCCTCCTGCGCTCATTCACAGACACGTGTCCACATGCCTTTCCTCAGAGCTCCGCGTCATCCATCTTTGGGTCAAGTTCCTCCCAAGAACCTGATCACCGAGCCAAACTGTTGTTCGCAAAGCATGAGTCCATGTAGATCATACCTGTGGCCGTTTCTCCTTCTGTCTGAGACAGGTGAACATCTCACCTAGGAGAATGAATTAGAGCTCTTTCCCAGAAGCTTCTAGTGTACTTCTGGGAATGCTTGGGAAACAGAAAAGAAAGTTTGCAACTTACTCTTGGTTTAGAGACACAGATCCTTGGATGCTGTGGCACTTCTATATCCACTCGAACGGCTTTCTAGCTCTTCCACCTGGTAGGCAGGTACTTGGTCAATATCTTGCCATAAATAGAAGCCTTGGCACTTGACCATACACTGCTGAGACTGGGAGAGTAGCAAGGCAGGCCCAGTCCACGCATCTGCTCAGCAGCTGAGGTTGCACAACACATGGGCACTTACTGCCACTCTGCCAAGGAGGATGTACTAAGGACCTTCTACGTGTCCCCTTAGTTTACTAGTCCATGGTAACTTTTTATACTGATTGCTGGGCTAAGTTAATTTTAAAGGACATATGACATCGATTATGTGACATTAACTTTGTTTCTTGTCTGAGTTGAGCACATGTGTGTATCCGGGCCTGGGGAGTCGTAACCATTGCTGTGGAAGTACTCAAAGGGGAGAAAAGGAATTTATTGTTTCCTACTAATTATATATCTAGATCGCCCGAGACAATCTGTTCTTAAGCTCTGGGAGGCTAAGGCCTATTTCTGACGTTGGCCTTGTTCAACACTCTTAAGCTGTCCTCTGTGTTTGGCACATGATAGAGCTTTGTAAATCATTGTCGAGAGAACGAATGAGTTGTTCAGCAAGATCATGTCAAACGCTAGTAACTTTCTGATATGCCTCAAGGAGCTGACCAGAGGACGTAGCACACAGTGAAAAAGCCCTGGGCCAGGGCCAAGACAGCCACCACCGCCTGCTTGTGGGACCTTCAGCAAAGCCCACGTTCTTCCTAGGCCTTGACTTCTGCTCTGAGGAGATCTGGGAGGTGAATGGCAGCCACAGGAGGCCTGCAGAGCACAGAAGTGTTTTCTTCAGACTGCCCAGTGCCCAGAAAAAGCGAAAAAAAACAAAACACAACAAAACTTTATTTGAGGCTAGGAGCATAGTTCAGTTGGTAGAGTGCTTGCTTAGCACGAATGAAGTTCTGGGTTTGACCCTCAGTGCCACATAAAGGTAAAGGATGTGGTGGCGCAAGCCTGTAGTCCCAGCACTTGGAAGGTGGAGGCAGGAGGATCAGAACTTCAAGGTCATCCTTGGCTATATAGCCAGATTGAGGTCAGCCTGGGAGACATGAACCTCTATCTCAAAATGAAAAGCAAGCCAAACTAAAACAAAACAAACCCTTTGGATCTGCATGCCTTTCAGTGCACATCTTCTCGGGTTACCACCCCTTCCTAATGCCTTTGGGGGGGGGGGTTACTCCCTGCATGGCCCCTAGAGCTGCTTGAGTTTGTGATTTCCAAACAGAACAGTGTCCAGTGCCGGCATCCCCTGTATTCACACAAGTGGAGTATAAATACCATGCAGGCAGGAGTCTGGGCCTGTTTATCACTGCTGGTACCCAGTCTCGATGGTGTCTGGAACGCCTGATGAATGACTTAACAAATGAGTGAAAATGATGCGATACTACCAACACAGGTCCTTATGGAGAGAGGAGTGGAGGACTATGTCAGGAGATACGCCTATGCCTCTCTAATTTGGACAAGATTTTTTGCGTCTTTCCTTTTCTCAAGGTAGAGTCTCGTTCTAGCCCAGGCTGACCTGGAATTCACTATGTAGTCTCAGGGTGGTCTTGAACTCATGGAGATCTTCCTACCTTTGCCTCCCGAGTGCTGGGATTAAAGGCGTGTGCATAGGAAGATCACAGGTCTTATCTAACCCTTTAAGATTCTCCTAGGAGAAAAATAAAATGCCTGTGCAAAAACCTCTATCATCAGCTCATACAGGTTTGCTTAAATATTAACTTGCAGGTCAGGATCCTTTCCTAAGCAAAACAGACCCCCTTATGCAGTCAGCGATAGTGTGGACACTGTTAGGTGCCCTGTTTTGTAGCTTCTTCCATTTCCTGTCCATGCCAGTGTGGCCTACTGCTGGATCCAGCTGAAGAACTTCCTGTGAGCTTCCTATGTGTTAATCTGTTCTTTTCTTATTTTCTTTCTTTCTTTCTTTCTTTTTTTGGTTTTTTGAGGTAGTGTCTCACTCTAACTCAGGCTGACCTGGAATTCACTATGTAGTCTCAGGGTGGCCTCGAACTCACAGTGATCCTCCTACCTCTGCCTCCCAAGTGCTGGGATTAAAGGCGTGCACCACCACGCCTGGCTCTTTTTTTCCTTTCTGAGAGTACAACCCCACAGTATTGCTATTAACACCCAATAAAACTTTTTTTTTTCCTGGTAGCTGTTAAACTTTAACATCCGATTATACTACATGTCAGCAGAATATCCCACATAGGCCTCTCTTTGCTAAGCATGAGTGAGTCCCCTCGTGTATAACTGTGGGGATAGTGTAAGACTTTGTACGCTTTTATAGTCACCTTGGGAGAAATTGCTAAAACCACACTCTGAGTATGTCAGAAACATCAGAGTATCTCTCAGACAAGTGAAGAGGATCAAGTGAGACCTGAGGGAGGAGTCCATTAACATTGTAAATTAGAAATTAATGTGGAATTAACCAACATGTATGTTCTCTTCTTAGATTTTTCTGACTCCAATTATTTGTTGTGCAAATCCTCATTTTGTGAATTAAAACTGTAACTAACTATGTGAGTTGGAGTAAAAGTCAGCAGTAGAAAGCAGGAAACTAGAAAGGTCCCATGAGAGAGTGGGGAGGAGAGGAAAGGATATAGAAGATAAGTAAGTAAAAGGTCAGAATACTGGGAGTGAAATGGTCTAAGTGGGGTCATGGGAGGAGATGGTGAGAGGCATGGGTGGGTGGGTGGAGGGCTAATCAAAATTAAAGATGTTACGGACATCTTTATGGAAGCCTTATTCTTCACTAGATAATAGTGTGGGTGTGTGTGTCTGTAAGACAGTCTGGGCAGAAGTCCCCTGTGGAGGTGGATAAGAAGCCATAGATTATTACAAGAAAATTTCAGTGCCAAAGGTGGGATCCTGTTGCAGTCAGGTTCACATTGCTGGTAGAAATCACCCAACCAAGAGCAGCTTGTGGGAAAAAGAGGTTTATCTTGGCTTACAGGCTCGAGGGGAAGCTCCACAATGGCAGGGGGAAAACGATGGCATGAGCAGAGGGTGGACATCACCCCCTGGCCCACATAAGGTGGACAACAGAAACAGGACAGTGTGCCAAACACTGGCATGGGGACACTGGCTATAACACCCATAAGCCCGCCCCCAACGATACACTGCCTCCAGGAGGCTTCAATTTCCAATTGCCATTGGCTGGGGAACCTAACATCCAGAACACCTAAGTCTATGGGGGACACCTGAATCAAACCACGATCCATACCTTCCAGAAAGTTATTGGTCAGAGAGGCCCCTGGTGCCCCAAAACATTCCAAGCTATTGCTAAGGCTCTCGGTTGCCCATCAGAACTAGACAGTAAGGCCCTATTGCTGAAGACTCCATATGCTTGGGTGTCGGGTTATTGAGAAACCAAGCTGGTACTGAGCTGGGAGCCTTCTCCCCTTTGACTAGCTGTCAGGATGCTGGAAAGAGCTATGCAAACTGTTGGGGGAGAAAAGCCATCAATGTCCTTAACCAGCAGTGGACCCTGCGAGCTTTACAGGTAGACAGCCAGGACAAATGTACCAACCGGTGCAGTGGTGGCATGTCTGCTATGGGGGAAACAAACTGGTTTCTGATTGGACTTCCGATCTACAAGAGGCAATTCCTGCCTGGTTTGAAAACCTATTCAAAAGCTTACCACTTAAGTCCAAGTGGGGAAACTACTATTGTTGTCTGGCTAAAATAGATATGTTATGCCAACAAACTGCCCTCTAAATACTTATGTTTATGCCCATATGTTAATGCTACTTTTACTTTTAGTTATAGAAACTTTTCTTTTCAGATGACAGCAACCACTGGGGAGACTCAAAACTTACCAAAAAGCTGAGACGAAAAGACAGTGGTGTGTTCAGCACTAAGTGAGACATCTTTATCATACCCTCCAAGGCTCAGGGATCGTTGAAGAAGAGATGGCAGAAAGAATCTTAAGAACCAAAAAGAGAGAAGTGCATTGCTATGCTGTCTTTCAGGCACAAAGAGGCTGTGGTATTCATGACCTCATAGTGGCTGATGCTAAGTACACAAGACCTGCGTAATAGGAGGGGAAAATAATGACATCAAAAATAAAAGCAAAGCCAGGTGTGGCGGTGCATGCCTTTAATCCCAGCACTCGGGAGGCAGAGGTAGGTGGATCGCCGTGAGTTCGAGGCCACCCTGAGACTACAGAGTGAATTCCAGGTCAGTCTGAGCTAGAGTGAAACCCTACCTCAAAAAACCAAAAAATTAAATAAATAAATAAATAAAAACAAGACTGGTTAGAAAGAGGAAGGATTTTGGTGGGGGAAAAGGGAAGGTAGTAGGAGGGATTATGCTAATAAGCTTTCACTAGGAGGGTCCCAGGCAAGGTTTCTGTTTTTGATTTCACTTGGCACTCGTAGGCCAGCAAGTCCAGGTGCTTCACTCTGCACTGCCTGCCCATGCGGGTACAAAGGTCCAGAAGTCGTAGGAAGATAAACAGGCAGGAGACTATGGATCCACAGGGTCATAGGTTTCCCCTTTGCCAGCTAGACTGAGCTGGCACAGAACCACGCCGTGCTCTCGGAGAGGGTGAGCCCCTGTACAAGCGCAAGTTGGAGTTGAGTTCTGCATCTCTGGCTGACATTTCATGTTGATTATCTCATCACCTGATTCAAAACACATATGCGAAGATTCATCGAACAGACAGGGGTAATTAGCTAGACTTCTAATGTGAACAGAAGTGATCACGTCAAAGGTCATCACATAGTGACCTTGAGAAGGACAATGAGAGAAACTAGAGGCTGGTTTATAATAATGATCTTGTAATGAGGGGCTTGAACACTCTAGCCTACAACACGGGCAGAGCGGAAGCACAGGAGTATTTTCTTTTCGGTTAGTTTATGTAGAAAACATTGCTCCTGGGATGGGGGATTGGCTTAGCCATTAAGGCACTTGCCTGCAAAGCCAAAGGACCCAGATTTGATTCCCCAGGACCCACATAGGCCAGATGCACAAGGTGACCTATGCATCTGGAGTTCATTTGCAGTGGCTAGGGGCCCTGACGTGCCCATTCTTTCTCTCAAAGAAATAATTTTTAAAAATATTTTATTTTTAGCCGGGCGTGGTGGCGCACGCCTTTAATCCCAGCACTCAGGAGGCAGAGGTAGAAGGATTGCCGTGAGTTCGAGGCCACCCTGAAACTCCCTAGTGAATTCCAGGTCAGCCTGGGCTAGAGTGAGACCCTACCTTGAAAAACCAAAAAAAAAAAGAAAAAAAATATTTTATTTTTTTACATGTCAACCACATAAGATGTCTTCAGCAGTAGGGTCTTATCACTAACCTTTGGTGGGTCATCAAGTACTCTGACATAAATCTGTCTTTCTTTTAGGAAACGTTGTAGGTCTCTCTGATCAAAAGCTTATTGTGGCATGGCTGGAAGCTGGAAGAGAGTCAGTCAGACAGTCAGCGCGTCTAGTACCAGAAGGTGCTACATGGGCAACTGGGGGAAAATGACCAATATCTGTCCAAGCAACTCATGGTCTAACCTACTTAGCAGCAAATAACCTGTTACAATGCTCAAACAAGTGCAATAGTGGCTCACAGCCATGGTGGGAAACCAACTGCCCTTGATTTGGCTAACTGATCCCCTCAGTGGAACGGGACTCATAGCTGGAACTAGGAAAAAAGTGAGAACCATATCCAAACATAAGCCCACTCTCCATTATCAAGCTACCACCAATTGTGGGCTACAAGAGGGCCTACACCTATTAAATTCTCTATAAAAAAGTAAGGGTTATCTCATTTGTGTGGTGCTAACTTACTCTCCATCGGAGAATCAGCTTCTGTTTTTCAGATAGACGTAGATCCTAAGGAGAGAGCCACCCCATCATACCTCAAAAGGGCCCCGGCTGAAACTAAGAACAATTGGAGAAACAAGCAAGGGTGCTGTTTTCTTGGTGAACCGGGTACCAGCACAAGGGTGAAGGAGATCAACACAGAGAAAAATCAACTCCTACCAAATCAGAGAGCCAGAGCCTCAGAGGCCCCCAACACCTTATCACTGAAGCAGACCAAAAATGAACCCAACATGGCTCAGGGAAATTTTGTGGAAGAGGGGGCGGAAAGAATGTCAGAGCCACATGTTGGGTCATGATATGCAGAGACATTTATCCTACCCGTAACTGTGGGCTAACTCCACAATACATGACCCATATACCTCAACAAGGAGGGGCCGGGGGGGGGGGGTTGAGACATGGATGAGCCTAACAATGGTACCAAATTGATTGTATTTGCTGAGTACAAAACTAATTAATAATAAAAAAGTTACAAAAAATATTTTATTTTTATTTATTTATTTATTTGACAGAGAAAGGAGAGAGAGAGAGAGAGAGAGAATGGATGCACCAGGGCCTCTAGCTGCTGCAAATGAACTCCAGATGCATTCACCCCTTTGTGCATCTGGCTAACGTGGGAATTGAACCTGGGTCCTTTGGCTTTGCAGGCAAACGCCTTAATGGCTAAGCCATCCAGCCCTAATATTTTTTTTAAAAATGTGAAAACATTGCTCCTCATTGGTGTAGTCATCTTCATTACCCCCCCCCCCCAAATCAACACAAGTCATTCATGCCTGATCACATTTGTAAGGATTTTGTGCAGGCTATCTCCTTATTACCCTCCATAGAGGCTGAGGGCTCTAACTCCCAACTCCATTGGTCTTAATTGGCCTCACTTTATGCCAAGCAACTTTATAGTGGACAAGGATAAGAATTTAAGCATGAGGTCATCAAGCCTTTTAGAAAGCAGTACCTACTGAACTGTGTAACCTTGCAAGCAATCTCCACGCATGCGCCCAGCTGGGGCTCAGGGACGATGCAATGTCTTCCTGGTGTTTTCCCTTCGCGTCAAATTGTGTGCGAGCCCACAAGATAAGAGTTGTATAAGGCTCATGCGAAAGACAGAAGTCTCTACTCTCTGCCTCTTCCTCTCTCACAAAGCAAATTCATCCAACTTTCCCAAATGATTATCTTGGTATTTACATCCTGCTATGATTTGGATGTGGTGTGTGTGCACACACATGTGCGTGCATGCGTGTGTGCACATGTGTGTGTGTGCACATGTGCCATGCCCCCCCAAGGGTTTGTGGGTTGGGAACTTGGTCCTCAGTGTGGTGGTGCTGAGAAATGATGGGGAATCTTTATGAGGTAGAGTCTAGTGAGAAGTAATTAGCTCATTGAGGTCGCTGCCTTAGGAAGGAATAGATGGAGTTTTAGTGGCGGCATCCTTGTTAGTTCCTGAGAGGGGATTATTGTAAAAGAGTGAGCCTAACCCCAGTCAGTCTCTGTCTTACCACGTGATCTCTTTCTGTCCTCTGAGCACCTGTCACAAAGACATCTGTCATGATGTGCCACAACCAGGGAAGCCTTTGCCAAGGCAGCTACAATACTGCCTAGATTCCAAAATGATGAGCTATATAAATTTCTTTTCTTTATAAAGTATTCAGCATTTTGTTACAGTGATGGAAAATGGGCTAATGCAGATCCATGTCTCTAAATCTCATCTCTTATCGCTACTTCTTTTTATTTATTTATTTATTTATTTATTTATTTATTTATTAGAGAGAGAGAAAGAGAGAGAGGGGGAGAGAATGGGTGCGCCAAGGCCTCCAGCCACTGCACACAAACTCCAGACGCATGTGCCCCCTTGTGCATCTGGGTAACGTGGGTCCTGGGGAATGAAGCCTCGAACAGGGGTCCTTAGGCTTCACAGGCGAGCGCTTAACCGCTAAGCCATCTCTCCAGCCCTCTTATCGCTACTTCTTGAATTTATATCTTTAAACATCATCTGTTGACATCTCACTATGAAGATACAAATTAATGCTCTTTCTCAGCCATTCCCACCCACATTCCCATGTCTTATCTCCATCTGACTCTGCACCTCCCAGTGTTGACAGGCTTTCAGTTAGATGGATTTACAGGTTCCAATTTAATTTACATGTTCCATTTAAAAGCCGGATGTGGTGGCACACGCCTTTAATCCCAGCACTTGAGAGGCAGATCTAGGAGGATCACTGAGAGTTTGAGACTACATAGTGAATTTTCCAGGTCAGCCTGAGCTGGAGTAAAACCCTACCTCAAAAAACCAAAAAATAAAAATTAAAAAATAAATAAATAAAAAAAGGAAAAGCTATTAGCAACTGCACGTATTAGCAACTGCACGTAGTTCATTTTGCCACCTTTCCTTGGCTTGGTTTTCCATACAGATTGTCCTTGACTGACCATGATGTAACTTATTCAGTTTTTTTTTTTTTTTTTTGGTTGTTTTCTGATTTTTTGAGGTAGGGTCTCACTCTAGCCTAGGCTGACCTGGAATTCACTATGTAGTCTCAGGGTGGCCTCGAACTCATGGTGATCCTCCTACCTCTGCCTCCCAAGTGCTGGGATTAAAGGCGTGCGCCACCACGCCCAGCTCGACGTATTCAGTTTTGACTTTACAATGATGCGAAAGCGATATGCATTTGGTAGAAACCACGCTTTGCACTTTGAATTTTGAGCTGTTTCCTATTGATGATCGGTAGTGGGATGTTTTCTCACAATGGTCAGCAGAGGCAGCAAGCCGCCTCCCCTCCCCCGTGAGCCACATGATCATGAGAATAAACAGCCCATTCTCTGTGGTGTACTGTGTTGCCAAGCTATGGTGTTTGATAGGTTCGATGCATTTTCAACTTATGACAGTTTTAATTTACTTTCTAAAAATTTAATTAAATTAATTTTAATGAGGTGATTGGCATACAACTGTAAGTTGAAAAGCATCTGGATGTCACCAGATCGGCCTTAAATTCACTATGGAAATACATGGAAATTTCTCTGACCATGCTCAAACTCATCGGAAGTCACTCTGAGAACCTCCCAAGCCCCTCTATAGTCTGGGTTGCTTGATCTTCAGGCTGATTACATGTCTGCCCCCAGGATTTCTCTTCATTACCACTTGAGGGTCACTTGAGTTTCTCTTTTATGACAAATTCTCTCTCCTGAGTTCGTGGATCTCCCATTTTCCTTTCTTGACTTAGTCTCGGTGAGATGCATCTTCCTCTAGCTTTCTGAGACAGGCTATATGGTTGTAAGGGTTTTGAAAATGGCATTCTGAAAATCTCCTTAGTCTGTCCCTCTACTTGATCACCATTGAGGCTGGGGATGGAACTGTAGTTTGAGACTAATTTTCCCTTGGGTTTGAATGCCATTTCTTCCTGGGTTTCATACCTTCAGCGTTGCTGTTGAGAAGAGTCTTGGTACTTAGTTCTCTCTTTGTATCAAAGTGTTAACACTTTACAATGATAAACCTAGGTGTGGATTTGTTTATTTATTTAATTTTCAAATTATTTATTTATTTGAGAGCAACAGACAGAGAGAGAAAGAGGCAGATAGAGACAAAGATTGGGCGCGTCAGGGCCTCCAGCCACTGCAAACAAACTCCAGACGTGTGCCCCCCCCCCTTGTGCATCTGGCTAATGTGGGTCCTGGGGAATTTGAGCCTCCAACCCGGGCCCTTAGGCTTCACAGGCAAGCTCTTAACCACTAAGCCATCTCTCAGCCCTTTTGTTTATTTATTTGAGAGAGAGGCAGATGTCTGAGAGAGAGAGAGAGAGAATGGGCACACCAGGGCCTCCAGCCGCTGCAAATGAACTCCAGATGCATGTACCACTTTCTGCATCTGGCTTATGTGTGTCCTGGGGAATCGAACCGTGGTCCTTTGGCTTTGCAGGCAAATGCCTTAACCACTAAGCCATTTCTCTAGCCCCCGGATTTATTTTTTGATCCATTGTGATCACCAGACGCTGTTCTGGTGGGGGCCCTTCAACTGCGTTGACTTCAATCATCTACCCTAGGGCTGGAGGGAGAGCTTAGTAGGTAAGTACATCTCATGCCAGAATGTGGACCTGAGGAGTTGATGCAGGTTTTTGTGTAGACAGTGCATGGTATGTCTGTGCACATGCCCAGGCCCTGTGTGCAGAAGCACGGGAGGACACTGAGTGGCCCCCATCGCTCGTCTGCCTCATTTCCTTGAGACAGAATCTCACTGAACCTGGAGCTTGCCATTTTCCGTTAGACTGGCTGAGACGCAATCCCCAGTGGTCCTATTTCTGCCCTCTCAGCACTGGGGATACAGGCATGCACGGCCATGACTGGATTTTACGTGGGTGCTGGAGGTTGAACTTGGGTCTTGGTGCTTGTGCAGCAAGCACTTTTAGCCAGAGCCATCCTCCCAGGCCTGGTTGATGTAATTTTTTTTTTTTTTCCAGGTAGGGTCTCACTCTAGCCCAGGCTGACCTGGAATTCACTATGGAGTCTCAGGGTGGCCTCGAACTCATGGCAGTCCTCTTACCTCTGCCTCCTGAGTGCTGGGATTAAAGGTATGTGCCACCACGCCCGCAAATTTATATATATATTTCACCCCCGGTAGGGCCAATTATTAGTAGCAGAGTTCATATGAAAGGGATTCCAAGTACCTACATGCTCCCTACATCCAAACACCCCTCCCTCTCCCACTTCATTGTTTAAAACTTTTTTTTTCAAGGGATTGTTTATATGTAAGGCAAATGGGATCTGAATAGATATCAGATAAGACATGATAACAGGCTGGAGAGATGGCTCAGTGGTTAAGATGCTTGCCTACAAAGCCTAAGAACCAGGGTTCAATTCCCTAGTACCTATGTAAAGGCCAGATGCACAGAGAGGCCCATATATCTGTAGTTCCTTTGCAGCTGCTGGAGGCCCTTGCATGCCCCTTCTCTCTACCGGTTTCTCTTCTCTCTCTGCTTGCAAATAAATAAAATTTAAAAAAAAGAAAAAGAAAACATGAAACTGAAGAGTATGCTTGTGGGAAGGGAGTAAGGGTAACCCTTAGTTTGGTGGGCACAGGACACATATCCTAATTAATTGACTATAGGTAGGTACATCTCAGGATTGTCTGTCTGCTTTTTTTTTGGACGGGGGATTTTCAAGGTAAGCTTTCTCTCTCTCTCTCTCTCTCTCTCTCTCTCTCTCTCTCTCTGTCTCTGTCTCTGTCTCTCTCTCTCTTTCAGGCTAATGACCAGAATTAGTCTCAGGGTGGTCTCAAACTCATGGCAATCCTCCTGCCTCTGCCTCCCAAGTGCTTAGAGGTATGTGCCACCACATCTGGCTTATCTGTCTGCTTTTATTTTATCTTGTTTGTTTGTTTGTTTGTTTGTTTTTGGTTTTTCGAGGTAGAGTTTTGCTCTAGTCCAGGCTGACCTGGAATTCACTATGTAGTCTCAGGGTGGCCTCGAACTCATGGTGATCCTCCTACCTCTGCCTCCTGAGGGCAGATTAAAGGCGTGTGCCACCATGCCAGGCTCCTGTCTGCTTTTTAAAGTATCACCTAGCTGCCTAGTTTCTTAAGCTCCTTTATCAATTTGTTGTTGTATCCCAGGTAGATCTCTGGTTACCAGGTTTAGGGCTCAGAGTGAAAAGTTTGCTGGGTTTATTATTTAGATGATTCACACATTCCCAGTTTGGGTCATGAAGTGCTGGTGAGAGCTCCCACCAAAGGGTGCTTCCCTTCTTTTAAACCTCAGGCCGGCTTTTTGGTACTTTGAATCCAGAATCCTATTATTACTCAGTCTACTGCAGAACTCCAGGAAGTAGAAAGATTTCTTTGGAGGTGCTGCAGAGCAGTTCAGGTCTGAATGCCAGCAAACCTGTTCTTTTTTAAAATATTTTATTTATTTATGAGAGAGAGAGAGAGAGAGAGAGAGAGCGAGCGAGCAAGAATGGGTATAAAACTAGGGCCTCCAGCCACTGCAAACTAATTCCAGATGCATGCACCCCCTTGTGTTCCTGGCTTACATGGGTCCTGGGGAATCGAACCTGGGTCCTTTGGCTTTGCAGGCAAGTGCCTTAACCACTAAGCCATCTCTCCAGCCCTAAATCTGTTCTTATTTCAACTTCCCAGACATGTGTCCCAGCACCCATCCCACTCTCAGGGTGAGCTTCCTTCAGAGCCAGCCCTGTTTTCTGCAAGTGTGTCTTTATACGTCATCTTTAGTAATACTTTGCAGGCAACTGCCTTTCTGTATGAGACCGGCTACCAGAAATGCAGAAAACCACACAGGCCACAAACAAAAGACACTCGCGGTATTGTTTGGAGAACACATGTAAGATGTTAGAAACCACAACATCCCACACCTGTAGCAACATTGACTGCAGATGGGTATGTCTGTGCTCTCGAGCCCATTTTAGACTTGAATGTGAATTGCTTCTAAGAAACAAACCCAGGCTGCCTTTGAGCCAATATTACTGCTGCAGATGACTGACGTCTGCTCCTGCAAAGGCCCCGTGGATGACCGACCACCTGACTGCTTCTAGAGCAGAGATGAGGCTTGTCTGCAAGGATTGCCCCACCTCAAGCCCAGGTCGCAGCTTGGGCCCAGGAGATTCTGTGTGCTCTCGCAAAGTAAGTAGGAAACCAAAGCAAGCAACAGGGCTTATGCTAGCAGCGGCAGGGCTCAGTCACTCACTCATGATGGTGGGAAAGTAGCGTTTGCTGCCTCTGTATCGGTTCTGAGAGGAACGTGTTGGCTCTGCTGGCTTTAACTCCCTCTCAATTATGGGTTCTGAAAAATGGACCTGGGGCCCAATGAAGGAGCCAGAGCTTGGCTGGGCAACAGGAAACTTTCCATTGACGAGATGTTTGAGCACCTTATCAAACAGATTTTTATCTTTATTCGTTTCCTATTTAAACCAGGGCTATAAACACCATAACCATTAACAGTTTCACTGTTCAGAATATATGAATGTTCTCAAAATTGATGGCTATCTGCAATTCTGGGCCAGAGCCAAGACCATTAACTCTTGTGTTATGAGAACCAGGGAAGGCAGGGAGGCCGGGAGCTGCGGGAGTGTTGTATAACACGGACTACCTCTCAAAGGAAGTTTTTTCAGTTGGGGACTTCGGAGGTCATTTCTTATTCACCTTTTACTTAGGCTAATTTTTTTTCTCTTTGAGTCAGGGTCTCCTGTATCCCAGACTGGTTGAGAACTTACTACATAGTTAAGGAAGACCTTAATCCTGCTGCGTTTACCTTCCAAGTGCTGGGGTTACGGGCGTGCGTCACCACATCTGCTTTAAGCAGTGCTCTATGCATGCTGGGCAAACACTCTACCTATTAAGTTCTATTACCAGCTCCGTTTTTAAATTTTATTTTGTCCATTCTCTGTCTATTTAAGCTTAGGCAGGAGGCACGAGACCCTGAATGCTGTCCGGTTAATTTGGGCCCTACCGTACCTTGAGCAGGTCTGTGGGACTATCAGTCTTCTGCAATGGCACTTTCCCTAATATTTTCATAGGGCTTTGGTGAGGCGCACATATGTTCTCCTTTGACATGCACAAAGTGACAAATAAATCAAGGGTGTCTTTTTGCCTTGCAAGTTAAAGGGAAGCTTATTCAATTATCCAGTCTATTAAGTTATATACTGCTGTGTAACAATTCACCCTCAAACTGAGCTTAAAACAATAAACATTCATTACCACACCATTTCTGTGGGTCAGGAATTCAGGAGTGACCTAACTGGGTGGCTCGAGCTCAGGCGCTGCCGGGGCTGTGACTAGCTGGGGTTCTGACTGGGCCTGGACGATTCTCTACCATGCACACTGGAAAGCGGTTTCTGTTTCTTGACCCATGGGCCTGACCCTGGTGCTTCTTCGATACAAAGGACATGAAGCCGGGCTTCCCCTAAAGTGAGGGACTCAGAGGAAAGCAAGCAGAAGCCACCAGGTCTTTCGGGCTGGGGAGCTACGTGTTCGTTTGCAGAAGTTTCGGGTGCTTATGCAGGTCTGCCGTGGATAGCAGGGTGCGATACCAAAGTGCAAAACCCAAAAAGAGTGACTCATTGGAGAAATCTTAAAAGGTTGGTTACCACGGCTACGTCTAAACTGTTTGACAAGTAACTTGGTGAGCTACAGAAGCGGCTACTAAGTGCATGTTTAACCTCAGCATGTTTCCAAATACTTTCCCATGTCCCATCCACATAGGTTGGTGTTTATCATCTGTCCAAACTGTCTGACAAGCACTGGGTACAGAATTGCCAACACAGACATACAGCATCTTCTGCATTAAGGAGTGAAGGGTCTAAAACTGGTTCAATCCACCTGCTAATTTGAGCCTATATTTCTTTTTGTTTCTTTCCATTTTTTTGGAGGGTGGGGCAAGGTAGGGTCTCACTCTAACTCAGGCTGACCCGGAATTCACTATCTAGTCTCAGGGTGGCCTCGAACTCATGGTGATCCTCCTACTTCTGCTTCCCAGAGTGCTGGGATTAAAGGCGTGCCCCACCATGGCCAGCTTGAGCCTGTATTTCTTTTTTTTTTTTTTAAATTTATTTTGTTCATTTTTCATTTATTTATTTGAGAGCAACAGACACAGAAAGAAAGGCAGATAGATAGATAGATAGATAGGGAGAGAGAGAGAGAGAGAGAGAGAGAATGGGTGCACCAGTGCCTCCAGCCATTGCAAACGAACTGCAGATGCATGCGCCCTCTTGTGCATCTGGCTAACGTGGGTCCTGGGGAATTGAGCCTCGAACTGGGGTCCTTAGGCTTTACAGGCAAGCACTTAACTGCTAAGCCATCTCTCCAGCCTGAGCCTGTATTTCTTGAAAGAGGGAAATGATGTAGTTACTTCACAGGCTTATTGTAGCTATTTGTCAAAAGGCTATGCAACGGCACTTTAACACTCAATCATTGGTAGACTTTTCAGGAACGGCTATCATTCTCACCATATAAGAAAGTGCCTTTAACCACTGACACATTCCCCCAGCCCACACTCGCCATATAATTCAGCTTTCACAATACAGTTCAGCTTGAGAAATGAACACAAGTGCGTGGAACTTGCATCCTGCTCCTCACGTAACAAGACGCCTGAATGCTTTCAGGCCACTTTCAGGTTTGACGAACACAGTGGTTCAGTGACATCATCCAGTGCCAAGGCTCTTTTCATCTGATCTGTCATTCCTGGTACTCTTCCCTTGTGGTCATCAGACAGCTGGAACAACTTTGAGCATTATATTCTCATATTCACTAAACCACAGGCTGGAAGAGTGAGTCTCTCCTTCACTATACTCCTTTATAAAGTAAAAAAAAAAAAAAAAAAACTTCCCATATTCTAGTAGATTTTCTCTTAGATTTAACTGAGTTAAATGTCCATCTTCTTTCCTTCCTTCCTTTCTCCTTTCTTTTTTAAAAAATATTTATTTTTATTTATTTATTTGAGAGAGAGAGAGGGAAGGAGGCAGAGAAAGAGAATGGGTGCACCAGGGCATCCAGCCTCTGAAATGAACTCCAGACCCATGAGCCACTTTCTGCATCTGGTTTACGTAGGTCCCAGGGAGTTGAACCTGGGTCCTTTGGCTTTGCAGGCAAGTGCCTTAATCACTAAGCCATCTCTCCAGCCCCTATTTCTTTCTTTCTTTCTTCTTCTTCTTTTTTTTTTTTTTTTTTTGGTTTTTCAAGGTAGGGTCTCAACTCTAGCCCAGGCTGACCTGGAATTCACTCTGTAGTCTCAGTGTGGCCTTGAACTCACAGTGATCCTCCTATCTCTGCCTCCCGAGTGCTGAGATTAAAGGCATGCACCCGGCTTTTTCTTTCTTTCTTATTGGTTTTTCAAGGTAGGGTCTCATTCTAGCCCAGGCTGACCTGGAATTCACTATGTAATCCCAGGGTGGCCTGGAACTCATGGTGATCCTCCTACCTCTGCCTCCCGAGTGCTGGGAGTGGTGTGAACCACTATGCCTGGCTCATGTCTTTTTAAAAAATGTTTCATTTATTTATTTTCAAGGAGAGAGAGGAAGAGAGGGGGCGAGGGAGGATGGGTGCACCAGGGCCTCTAGCCATAATCATTCTCCAGATGCATACACCACTTTGTGCATCTGGCTTTACGTGGGTACTAGGGAATTGAACCTGGGTCTTTAGGAATTGCAGGCAAGCATCTGAACTGCTGAGCCATCTCTCCTGTCCTACATGTCCATTTCTAAGCCAATCATTGGCAAGGAGTAGGTAATTACAAGTTATTGGCTCAGATCAATCAAAGGTATTCCTTATGGTTAGGGGAAGTCTTGACTTCTGGAAACATATGTAATGACTGGGAAACATGACTATGAAAAGAGAATGGCAATGCTGATGGATAAACCAACTGTATGTTACAGGGCAATGAAGGAATAATTTAGTTGGGCACGGAATTCTAAACTTAAATAAATTATGACGGCATTGTTCTATTTACCAGGGCCTCTTGCCACTGCAAATCAACACCAGATATTTGTATCACTTTTTTTCTGTGTCTGTCAAACATGGGTGGGTGCCTTGGGAATTGAACCCTGGGCCAGCTGACCCTTCAAGAAAGTGCCTTTAACCACTGAGTCATTTCCCCAGCTCCTACTTGCCGTCTTTTTGTCTTTTTTGTTACTCTCTTAAGCATTTCTTCAATTTCACCTAACTGTCTTACTGAATTTATTTGTGCTATATTTTTAATTTCCAAAAATTCTTTCTTGTCCTCACAATATTTCTTGTCTTAGCACAACTTTTCTTAGTTTCTGAATACCAAAGTTTTTCTCATCTCCCTAAAGATTTCATTTTGATATTTCTCTATTTCTTCCCAGATATGTTTTTTTTCCAGATTGATGTCATTTGTTAAAGTTTTTTTTTTCTTAAAATATCTGGTGATTCTTTTTCATTTTCTCATATTTAAGTGACAGATGCACTGGTGCCTACTTTACTACCAACAGTAAAAGTGCGCCATTGGACCAGAAACGAATGCAAAGCCCTCACATTGTGGCTCTGTAAGCAGGTGAAACCAGGAACAATTATTGCCAACTTTAATGAAGAACTTATTCTTTTATCGACCCTTCATAGCTCTGTGATAAAAGTGTTATTACTGTCCCCATCTTGCAGAACTTTAATGAAGAACTTATTCTTTTATCGACCCTTCATAGCTCTGTGATAAAAGTGTTATTACTGTCCCCATCTTGCAGGTGGGGAACTGAGACTCACAATGTTATGTGACCTATCCAGGAACAAACATATAGCCAGAGTGCAATGTGAACCATTAGCCACATGTTGTACTGACTCTCAGTAGATGCAACGTGTCCTTGGTATTAGCCCTAATTTGTTCTCTCTCTCTCTTTCTCTGCCTCTCTTTTCCTGGGCTCCCCCTTCAACATAATTTAGAAAGAAGCAGGAGGGCTGAAGAAATGGCTTAGCAGTTCAGGCACTTGCCTGCAATGGCAAAGGACCCAGGTTCGATTCCCCAGGACCCATGTAAGCCAGATGCACAAGGGGGTGCATGGGTGCATGCGTCTGGAGTTCATTTGCTACAGGTCCTGGTGTGCCCATTGTCTGTCTCTATCTGCCTCTTTCTCTCTCTCAAATAAGTAAGTTTAAAAAATAAATATTAAAAAAAATTATGGGCTGGAGGGATGGCTTAGCAGTTAAGGCGTTTGCCTGCAAAGCCAAAGGACCCAGGCTCCATTCCCCAGGACCCACGTTAGCCAGCTGCACAAGGGGCCGCACCGGTCTGGAGTTCATTTGCAGTGGCTGGAGGCCCCCGCACACCCATTCTCTCCCTCCCTCCCTCCCTCTCTCTCTTTCACCCTCATTCCCTGTCAAATAAATAAAAAAAAAATTAGAAAGAAGCAGGAATTAATGATAAGAGGAAGTACCTCTAAACACTCCCCTAGATACTAGCATTTTAGAGGGGATTGTGTTGACTCAAATGAGCTACGGAATCTACATGGGTAGCATTCTTTGATCAGATACTATGCTGTGATAAAACACAGTCTTGGTCGTTGTCCCCAAGGAGTTTAAATTATAGAGATCATTCACCTAATGCTATATACATTTTTGGATCTTGAAAGTTTCTTAAGAGTACGTGTGAACAGTGAGGCCCCTAGGCTGTAGTACTATTGGGAAATGGTAGCGATTTTAGGAGATGGAGACTAGAGGAAGGAAGTTAGATCACTGGTGGGTGCCCTTGAAGGGGCCCATTCTGGTTTTTCTCCTTCCCTCCTAGGTACTCCGAAGTGAGCAATTTCCTTCACCACGTGCTCCTACCATGATGCATTTCCTTGCTACAGGTCCTAAAAGCATAGAGCCCAATACATCATTCCCTTTAAAAAACAAAATGTTTAGCTTGGTATTTTATCATAGTGACGAAAAACTAATACCCGGAGAGACAGATATAATTCGCTATGGTCTACTTGTATGCATTCTTTGAGATAACCAACTTCTTAAAGGTACTGACGCCTTGAACTCATAAAGACTATTTGACCTTGCAGGTACACTGAGATTCCAGAGGAAGGGGATAGGCAGAGAGGGCAGCTATGTCTAGAAGGGTGAGAAGGGCCCATTGGTTTGAGGGAGGTTGTGTGCACATGGAAGTGGATGAGGGAGCACAGGCTTAATGAGAGGTGACTTAGTGCTGCCCTTTCTTAGGTCATACAGGGACAGCGGGCCTGGAGACAGCCCTCTATTTCTGAAAACTCCTCCCAGCAAGAGCAAGAGACCATGGTGCAGAGTCCTCACACCAGCTCTTCCCCGTTCCTGACCTTCTTGGGTTATCAGTGGCAAAAAAGCTGCAAGGAAAAAGGGGGCTTTTCAGAGCATGGTTTTTACTTTTGAGTATTTTTGTCTAAGTGCTTTCTTTTCCTCCTGTTGAAACTCTAGAAGGGATAATATAAATCAACATATTAAGCTTATCAGCTTGAAGGTTACTCATTTTTCTTGAGCCAAATTCCCCATGTTTAAAAAAAAAAAAAAATAACAGCACAGCAAAGCCCTTAGCACGGGGAGCCAGGAGGTGGACTTTTTATTCAAAACACACACCAAATCCCATTTCAACTTATCTTTGGCTTTCAAACCTCGCACCGGATTGTAAATGTGTTCTCTGAATTTTGGGCTTCTAGATCCTTGCCTCTGCTCCCCTGGTACATATATCCATTGTGGGGCGCGGGGGGGGGGGGGAGTTCCTCTGAATCCGGGAGAAACCTATTCCCAGGAATACAAACTTGAGCCTTGAATCCGGAGAGCCCAGGGCAAGGCCTGGCGCCACGAAGACACAGAAGGTTTGCCAAACACACTGCCCAGCAGCCCAGGTCCAGCACGCCTGTCCTCCTGCTGCTGGGATGTTGAAGGTGGAGTCTGATCTGAGTTGCAGGGCAGATCTCACATGCCCACAGGTTTCCCTGAGCCAGGCCTGTTCCCTAGGGTGACAACTCACCAGGGCCATGGGGATGGGGACCCTCCGCACAGGCTGCACGGTCCCTGGCCTCCCGAGCAGGCCCGGGGGGGGGGGGCTCATTTTCCACTCCGCTGCTTCGACGCCCGAGCTCTAAACCCAACTTGACGTGGGCTCATTAATTTGGCAGCGGCTGGAAGGCTGGGCCAGGGGCGGCGTAGCCAGGAGGCCTTTGTGGAGCCCGGGGTCAGGTCAGAGGGCAACAGCAACACGGCTGAACCCTGCACGCGGCTCCCGGGCGCGGTGCAGCGTGTGGGCTGGGGAGCCTCGGCGGTGGGGGCGGAGGTTGACCGTCGGGGCTCCCGTCGCCTCGGCTTCAGCGCGCGCGCGCTTCCGGCGTCCGGAACGCCGGGGCCCTGCGCCACGAGCCTCGGGCGGACCCAGAGCCCGCGCGCACCGCGCCCGCCCGCGTTTCCTGCCGCGCGCCCCGCGCCACCACGGCCGAGGTCCCCCCCCGCTGCCTTCGCGCTTCAGTCCCGCCCCGGCCTCCCCGCAGGCCCCGCGCCGTCCGGAGCCCGCCGGGATCCCGGTTCCTCGTTCCCACGGGCCCGGGTCGGGATCGCGCGAGGCACCGGCTTGTCCCTGGCTCCCGGAGGCGTGGGATTTTTTCTCCGCCTTCGCTCGGGTTTGGATCCCGAAGGACCCCGGGCCCGCGATCTTGACCCTGCAGTTCTTCGGTGGGGCGGCGGTTGGTTCTGTCTTTTTTTTTTTTTTTTTTTGCTTTGCACCAGGGCCTCTAACCACTGCAAACGAACTCCAGACCCGTGCACCACCTTGTGCAGCTGGCTCACTTGGGTCTTGGGGACTCGAACCTGGGTCTTTAGGCTTCGCTTATCCGCTGAGCCATCTCTCCAGTTCCAGCTTGCTTTATTTTTATTTTACCTTTTTTTTTTTAATTTTAACAAGTGACTTCAACACAGATGGTTAGCAAGTTTCGCAAAAAAAAAAAAAAAAAAAAAAAAAAAAAAAAAAAAGCGGCCGCCTTCGGTGCCTTTAAGGTGACTTTTGTGACATTTAGCAGCAAAGAAAACCATTTCCTCCCGCCGTCCCGAGCTAACCGCGCGTAATTGGCCCAAGAGTCTGTTGTGTTTGGGGAAACTGTTTGCGACCTCCCTTCTGTTTTGATCTCGCGGTTCCAAGGAGTCTTGTGTTTATCCTTCCTGCCCAGGGGGGCGCGGCGATCTCGGGGTGACCCCGAACTGGTGCCCTGAACTAACGCTTTCGGAGACCTTGACATGGCTCTGCGGGGTCGGTCCTACCCAAGGAAATCAAGATCTCAGGTTTATCCGAACAGTTTGTAAACCAGTTGGTCTCCGGACGAAGGCCAGAGTCGCCGAGGTGCGGGTCGGGGCAGTGCTGCGCGGCTGGCTTCCCCGGGGTCACCGAGGGCCAAGCCTCCAAGGCGGTCTCGCCATCTGCAAGGCTGGCGGCGTGACCACGGACCCAGCTCACCCGGCCTTTGCACCCCTTTCCCCCCCCCCCCACGAGTGATCTGATCGCGGCAACTGTGGCCCCGGTTCCTCCAAGTGTGCATGTTCCAGGGACAGGGATGCGATCTCAGTAACCACGCGTGGTGGACCTTGGCGTGTTTTGGGGGAGCTGAATCTGGTGGCTTCCGGGTGTGTGGGTGGGGTGGGGGGGATCATCCCGTGATCTCTGGGGTCCCAGGAAGTTCGTCACTCTTGCAAGGGACGTGTCTCCAGTTGCGAGGCTGACCAGCACCAAAGCAAGTGCCCATCGCGGTGGGCACATTTTTTTTTGTCCCCAGGCTAGGCAGTCCAAGGGACTGTGACAAGGTTGCAACGGAGGCTTCTTGCGCCCTGGGCGGTCCGCGGGTTGGGTAATCAGAGAAATTGCCCTGGCTGAGAGGCCTGTAATCAGCCCCTGGCATGTGTGCAAATGCTGATTATGCGGGTGTTATTTCATCCATTGGCGGTGACAAAGCTAGGGTTGTGGCAGGCTGGCCTCTCACTGCCGCGCTTCTCGACCCTGAGCCCGAGGTGTGGCACGGTAAAAGGGGACTTCCCGAGCCAGCTGGCTTTATTATTTAATTTATTATTCCCACGGGTCGGGGGACAGCAAACAAGGTGGACTCGAAGCTCTTGATAACCCTCGCCCGTGGCTTTTTGTTCCAGGCTTCGTTGTCCCACGGGTCATAGCAGAAGTGAGCCACTTTCTCTGCGCCCCAGGCTGAGGTACTCTTTCCGGTTTCAGGCATCCGTAGATTATTTACACGTGGCACCAAGGGATGAAAATGCAAAGGCAGTCGTGTCGCTTGTCCCTTGTTCATTTAAACCCCCGTGCTAAAACGTGAAAACATTTCTCTGCAGAAGGCTGTAACGTCAGTGCCTTCAGCAGAGGAAGGGCCGCCTCTAACTCCATTAAGATCAGTGCCTGCCTCTTTGTGCATGCAGGCAAAGATCTAGGAGAACCTGGCTTTGAGTGATTTTTTAAAACCAACATATTCAGAGCATAAAAGTGAAAACTCTTAAGTTACCCCACCTTTCAATGTTTAAAAAGCAAAGTTATACATTAAATCATGATCTCTCTCTCCCCTAATGGCATAGGAATTACAGGCGTGTGCCACCATGCCAGGTGAGGAATTTAGATCATGAACTTCAACACAGGTCTAAATTAAAAAGGACTCTCTTCGGGCTGGAGAGATGGCTTAGTGGTTAAGCGCTTGCCTGTGAGGCCTAGGAACCCCGGCTCGAGGCTTGATTTCCCAGGACCCACGTTAGCCAGATGGACAAGGGGGCACATGCATCTGGAGTTCGTTTGCAGTGGCTGGGAGCCCTGGCGTGCCCATTCTCTCTGTCTGCCTCTTTCTCTCTGTCTGTTGCTCTCAAATAAATAAATAAAAACTTTTTTTTAAAAAAGGACTATCTTCTTTTTTTCAAATTTTTTGAGCATTTCAAGTTGTGGCATTTTCCACACGGCCTCCCGTGAGCACATCCAGAGGATTCAGACAGATTACATGTTCTAGAAGCTAGTTTCAATCTGGGAGTAAGAATGAGGCAGGTTAAGAGTTGACTTTCAGGCTGGAGAGATGGCTTAGTGGTTAAGACGCTTGCCTACATAGCCTAAGGACCTAGGTTCGATTCCCCAGGACACACATAAGCCAGATGCACAAAGTGGCACATGTGTCTGGAGTTCATTTGCAGTGGCTAGACGCTCTGGTGCATTCTCCCCCGCCTCCTGCTTCTTTCTCTCTATCAAATAAATAAATAAAATAATATATTTAAAAAAAAGAGTTGACTCACTGTCAGCATAGTCACAAAGCTTGCAAAAGACAGCAGGATTATCTCAGAGTTCGTGCTCACGTAACTTTGCCACTCATCAAAAAAAAAAAAAAAAAAAAAAAAAAAAATGGATTGAGTTGAGTCCATTTCTTAGCAGAGGCTGACGTTGCCTTGCTAATGGTCAATCTAATGTTGGCTTCCTTTGGTCCTTCCTGTAGTACAGATCAAAATCCGCTCCAACGAGCCCCCTCAGTGTTTGAGAAATGGCCTTTTCCCACACCGTACTTCCTTCCAGCATTGGAGATATGTCTCCTCCCGCTCTTTAAGGACCCTCCAAGTTGCTTGGGGAGAAAAAGACAGTGCTGGAGATACTTGTCAGAGCTGGCAGGACCTCCTCCTATTGTCACGGGAACAGAGTGAGGAAGCTGCAGGCTTCTTAGGAGTTTAGACAACACATGGATTAAAGGCACTGAGCGCAGGGATCCTTTCTGACCAACCCTCTGGTTTTCAGGCCACGCAGAAGAGAGACTAGAGGAGGCTGCGAAGACAGCTTTCCTCTTGGGTCCGCTCAGCTCCATGCTTGTTTTCCCACCTGTGCTCTTGCAGTAGGTACCAGAGAACAACCCACAGGTAGAACTGGAGCTCCTGGGACAAGTCTGTGACAGATCCACTGTCTGAACCGTCCCCCACCTATGGCAAGGTTAGGGAGCTCCGTTTTCCATCTGTTGACCCAGAGCTACTTGCCTTGCAGTTTACATCAGCAGGATGCCCACGTGTAATCTCTGGAAAATAAATTAAATGGATTATGAGCTAAAACATCATGTGACTTTTTTTGTTTTCCCTGCTAGGATTTGAACAGCTGTTCTAGGACAGACACAGCCCAAAAGACTGTCACCAGCACAGGATAAATCTAAGGGGCTTAATTGTCCAGGAGCAATTTGCAGAGAGTGCTTGCAGTTTTGTATGTGATGAGGAAAAATGACCACAGGGGGGTTTACCCACAATGCATTTCTAATCAATTTTGAGAGCATTTTTACCTGGTTGGTGTTTGAAAGCAAATCTTGTTTTTCTGCTGGAGGGAGGAAAAAGGTTGATTCCATACTTTAAGAAGTCTGGAAGAGTGGTGAACACATTGGGACACATTTGCTGTTTTGAGTTTAGTTCCCCTCCCCCCCCCACGTACTTTCTGTCTGGCTTGATTTCTCAGACCACACGCACAGAGAACTGAGCGTCCCATAAGTGCTCTTAGTCTTATCGCTTCTATAGTTGGCAGAATGCTTGATCTTTGAACACCTTCTCAAAGCGTGTTGCTGTAGGATCTTGTAATAATGTGGATTGGACTGGCTGCCTGGCTCACCTGGCCTGTCTGCTTTTTGTCATTGAAAATATAGCTCCTTTTTAAGTTCAGTTGGCCTGAAACCTGCTTCTTCCCATCTTGCTCAAGATTATAGGGACTGGAAGGATGGCTTTGCTGTTAGGGTGCTTATCTGCGAAGCCTAAGAACTCATGTTCGAATCTCCAGGTCCCACGTAACCAGACACACAGTGACGCAAAGCTTGCAATGTTGTACATGCACACAAGGGGGCACGTGTGACTGGAGTTTGTTTGCAGTGGCTGAAGGCCCTGGCATGTCCATTCTCTCTTTCTGCCTCTTTGTCTCTCTCAAAATAAATTTAAAAAATTTAAAAAAATAATAGAGAAGGATCTCAGGCTCCTGTGTGCTAAGTAAGAACAGGCCAAGGCCAAAGTCCACATCCTTGTTTGGTAGCCCAGAAGAGCCCAGAGAGGCCTGGCACTTCCATATTTCCCTCCCATACTCCCCTTTCCCATCTGAAGATAAAAAATCACCCTACTCCTAAAATACCTGAGACAAAATATACAATTTAAAACTTGGTCAACTTTTCAACCTGTAAACAGTAGAATTTTTACCCATGAATGAAATTCATTTGCTGGTTTTGTTTTTGAGACATGGTCTTATTAGGTAGTCCAGGCTGACTTTGAATTTGATTTCTTCTTGCCTCACCCTCCCAAGTGCTAGGATTACAGACTTGTGCCACCATGCCTGGCTTCCATGAGTGAAATTCTTAAGCATTTAATTGGTTGGTATTTCTTCCCTGTATGTATTTATTGGTTGTGTGGAATGCTGCCTATCACGTAGAATGGTTAGCAGTTTCTCCCTTTTAGAAAACTTCTTTTATGAGTTTTCAGGGGTAACCAGGGACCTAGGATTGAGTTTATGTGTGACCTGTGAAATACCCAACTCAAGAAATCATGCTCTTCATAGACTAGATGGGTTAGGCGGAGAGGGAGGGAGAGAGGCTGAGGGGGAATTCAGCGTCTGATGTGTAGTGTGCCCCAGCAGAGTGTAGCCTTTATATCTAATACAGGACAAACCTTCAGAAAAAATATAATATAAATATAAATACAAATACATATACATATACATATACATATACATATACATATACATATATACATACATGAATATATATATATATACATGTGCGCTTTGGCTCCAGAGCAAAGATGAGGTGTGAGATCAGTGGTATAGTAGTGAACATAGCTGTCTTCCAGTGTAATGATGATTATACCTAATTGAGACATCATATTCTAGTTGTTCTTGGCCCATATATACTGATTTTTTTTGTCTCTGTTCCTTCCAGCTTTATGCTTACGTAAACTATCACATAAAAGTCACCATTTTTTCGCTTACATTTCATGTGTATAATATGATAACGATGTGTGTATGTGTGTGTGAGTGTGGGTGCACACAAATGTCTCAGTGTGGGCACAGAGTTCAAAGGAAAACTTTTGGATGTCGGTGCCCATCCTCCACCTTGTTGGAGGCAGAGGCTCTTGTTCTCCAAGCTATTTGCTAGGCTAGCTGTCTTGCAAGTTTCTGGCAGATTCTCTTGTCTCCGCCTTCCTTCTCGCCCTAGACCTGCTGGGATTACTGATGCCTACCTGCTCCAGTGTCCCACAGTGGGTGCTGGGGTTCTGAACCCAGGTATTCATGCTTGCACAGCAAGTGTTTTATCTACTAAGCCATCTCTCCAGCCCCTCATTTATCATATTTTATATAGAAATGCTTTACCTCTAAAATGTATAGAACTTTTTACTCTATATACTGAAGTTTTTTTATGAGCCTGAAATGAAATTCATTTTAAATTCTAAAAAACATTTTCAAGTTGTTTTGTTAGCTAAGTCAGCTTTGCCCAACTTATAAACTATGTCTTTTTTTTTGTTTTGCATTCATTTAGTTAGGGGATGTATAAAGTGCTCCTATTATTTTAATAGCTATCCTTGAGTATATAGACAGTTGTTTGGAAAACTTTACAAAGTAGGTCATACCACTATAGCAAAACGCTTTTACACAAACAAACACAATAACAACAAATACAAGCCCACTGAACACCAACCTAGGACAACATTCCCTTATCTGGGGAAAATTAACCAAAAAGCGGTATCTTCCATCATGCTTGGAAGGTCAGCTAATGAGGGCCCCATGGAAGACCAGAGGAAGATATGATATGGAAGAGGGTGTCTTATGGAAGATTCTCTGCTGCCAGCTCCCCAGAACCGCACATCAGGGAAAAGCAGGACTAATCTCACTGAAAAAAGGTAGAAGGAGCCAGGTATAGTGGTGTACGCCTTTAATCCCAGCACTAGGAGGCAGACGTAGGAGGATCGCTCTAAACTCAAAGCCAGCCTGAGACTACACAGTGAATTCAGGTCAGCCTGGGCTAGAGCAAGACCCTACCTTGAAAAACAAAACAAACAAACAGAAGTAGAAGGGAGAGAGCAAGGTAGACCCCTTCCTCAAAGTGTGGAAGCTCTGGTGTGTGCGGACTAAATTCCGCAGTGTGGTATGTTTGAGCTTGTAGCCCTTCCTCAAGCTGAGGGCAGATGTATTTTTAGCTATTTGTAAAGGGCTGCTAAGGATCCCGGTGTTTTGGGCTGCAGGTTTCCCATAGATTTTGAGTCCCAGCTGTACTTTTTTAACAACCTTGGGAAAATAAGTTTGATTTTTTTTTTCCCAAATCTGTAGGCGTTTTCCCACAAAATTTGGAGGCACCAATGGCTTGAGTTGCTATGAGAATTAACTCAAATTCTGATTCTACATATGCTGCAAGTGTTCTTTCGGTGACCATGCTGTCTGGTGTCTTGCCAAGGTCTGGCATGGGAAAGAATTGCCTGGGCTGTCTTCGTGTCTTTTCTTGACTTCATGGAGCCTTCCCCAGCTGTGAATCAGAGTCAGTGAAAGACGAGGTAAACCCTGAGAAGAGATGGGTATTCAGGTCCCGTGCTATACTCCATACGGCAGTGCAGGGACACCCAAATAAAGGCGTAGTCACTTGAGGATGCAGTAGGGCCTGTAGTTAGGGAAGGCACACACTGTGGCCGAAGAAAACGGTATAGCAGGTCAGCTGACTCGTCAGGCATGTCGGGTTCTTGCCAGTGACACTTCCTAGGGCTCTCGGCCCACATGTGCAGGATGGGAAGGCGACACGGCCTGCCTCACGACATTGCAGTGAGGGACAGCTGTGCAAACCGCTTGGGTCATCGCATCATTGGCCGGGTAATTTTGGAGAGGCAGCAAAAATCAGGCTAAAATGCCCAAGGCCAAGTAAGCTCCGTGAGTCTGTCTTCATCACTGTGTGTCCTTAAGAAGTCCCCATGCCTCTGAGCCTGAGTTTCTTCATCTGTAAAAGAAGAATGAGCATGTTACTCACTTTTCCTCTTGGGTGGTGGCAGTTGTGATGAAATGCTCACTATCTGGCACATGCCTTCAGTTTATTTATTTATTATTTAATTTTTTTTTTTTTTTTTTTTAGAGAGAGAGAGAGAGTTGGTCCGCCAGGGCCTCAGCCACTGCAATCCAACTCCAGACGCTTGTGCCACCTAGTGGGCATGTGCAACCTTGTGCTTGCTTCGCCTTTGTGCGTCTGGCTTACATGGGATCTAGAGAGTTGAACAAGAGTCCTTAGGCTTCGCAAGCAAGCCATCTCTCCGGCCCTATTTATTTATTTTTTATTTATGAGAGAAAGAGAGAATTGGTGCACCAGGCCTCCAGCCACTGCAAGTGAACTCCAGATGCTTGCACCACCTTGTGTGTGTGACCTTGCATGCTTGTGTTACCTTGTGCGTCTGGCTTATGTGGGATCTGGAGACTCAAACATGGGTCAGGCTTTGCAGGCAAGTGCCTTAACAGCTAATCCATCTCCTCAGCCCTGTTTTTTTTTTTTTTTTTTTTGGAGGTAGGGTCTCATTCTAGTGCAGGCTGACCTGGAATTATTCACTACATAGTTTCAGGGTGGCCTTGAACTCATGGTGATCCTCCTACCTCTGCCTCCAGAGTGCTGGGATTAAAGGCGTGCGCCACCACACCTGGATTTTTTTTTTATATAGGGTTTCACAATGTAGCCCAAGCTAGCCTTGAACTTGAGATCCTTTTTCCTGAGTGCTGAGGTTATAGCCAGGTGTCAGCATGCCTGACTACAGATTTGATGTTATTATTTTTGCTTTAAATATCTCTTTCCCTATACCTCATTAAGTGCCAATCACCCCAACCCCACCACCACCCCGCTGACTGCAAGGAGACAAATTCACAGATTCCTGGCTGTGCCTTTACCAACTTTAGGATCTCTTTAAGGACTGTCTGGAAGAAAAATGGTTGCTTCTCATTGGCTTCCCAGAAGCCATTGCATCCCACACTTCCACTCTCCCTTTGGATAAAGTCTCAGCTTTCCCCTTTAGCTCTTCTCCTCTGTCCTCTTCCTGTCATTGAGTGTGGCCGTGGGTTCTGAACCCCGTGGGTCTTCAGGAGGGTTTTCCCGGAGTCCCAGATGGAGAGGTAAGAGAATGGAATCCAAGAACAAGTTTTGGTTTCCAATTTTCAAAAATCAGTAAGAAATGAAAAATTGAATATATGAAGGATTAAGTTCCATTTTGGTTTGTAATCAGTTCAGTAACTCAATTCTTAATGATCCTATTGATCCAGAATAGTATCACCATTATTTTAAGAGATGGGAAAAAAAAATGCTTTCCCCTAACATTATAGCACAGTTTCTTATAAAAACTCCTTTCCTTGGAGAACATGCTTGAATTCAGCAGAAAGAGGAGTTACCCTTAAACATCCCTCCTTCATTAGTGTGCGATTCAGGCAGAGGCTGTGCCATTCCTTCCCAGTTGGGCAGAGCAGAGTGAGCCGGATGTACCATTACAGGCTGAGCTCTGAATCTCCTAATTGTGACGCCTCTAATTCCTACCACCTCCACGTCACTTTGCTATTGACGTTTATTAGCCGAGAGTGTGGCTGCCAACACCGGTTTAGAATAGATTGTGGTAAAAACAGATTTCCTCTTTACACATTCTAATCAGTGCAGAAGGACTGTTTTTATTGAAACCGTACCTCTCGGCTCAAGCTTCTCCATGCACGCAGACACACATGTACGGAGTTTAAATTGTATTTATGGTTGGTAAATGTTCTAATTACAGGGCTGCGTGTGTTCGGAGAGGAAAATTCAATCAGTGAGCATGGGAGGTCAGGACGCCCTTCCGCTCTGGTTTGGGTTCCTGATGGTTTTAGGCTTTGAGAAATCAATGCCGTGAAATGGTGGGTGACAAGCCAGGCAGACATTTGTCTCCTGGCTGATTTACAATGTTATCTACAGATTGTTTTGTTTTGTTTTTGTTTTTTTTTTTCCTTGATGAGGTGAATTTTGATTCTTTACTGCCCTGCTTCTCTTAACACATCACAGAGCAATTTCTAACAAGCAGCCTGCCTGGATAATGTCCTGAGCCCTGTTTTCCATATTAGAACGCATGAAATGCTGAGGTAAAGATGGATGTAATTGACAATGTGTCTAAACGCCCGGGTCCATAGCGCGGTCACGAAGTTGACAATGGTTAGATGGCCATCACTAGATGCCCAAGCTTCTTGGGGACTCACTGAGCAGAAGCTTTTCATGTTCTTCCAGCACCACTAAAGAATGAGTCTTGGGGCTGGAGAGATGGCTTAGCAGTTAAGTCACTTGCCTGAGAAGCCGAAGGACCCAGGTTCCATTCCCCAGTACCACGTAAGCCGGATGCACAAGGTGGCTCGTGAGTCTCAAGTTCGTTTGCAGTGGCTGGAGGCCCTGGCGTGCCCATTCTCTTTCTCCATCTGCCTATTTCTCTCTCTCTCAAATGAATAAAATATTTTGAAAAAGAATGAGCGTTGGACTAGGGAAATAGCCCCATTGATAATGTGCTTGTCTTGCAAACATGAGGACCTGAGTTGAATCCGCAGAGCACACATAAGAAAGTCAGACATGGTGATGTGTTCTTGTAACACGAGCACCAGAGAGGTGGAAATAGATGCATCTCTGGGGCTTGCTGGTGAGCCAATCTAGTTTATTTGGAAAGTCCCAGGCCCGTGAGAGACCCTGTCTTAGCAATGACACCTGACGTTGACCTCTGGTCTCCACGTGCATGCTCACCCAAGTGCGGGTGCACTCACACATGTGCTTCTGTGTACACACAAGCACACACATGTACACAGGAATGTCCAAGGGGTGCTAAAGAGTTTCAAAAGTGGCTGCTGTTACTATATAGTTAAATTCCAGGAGGATCATAATTTGCTAACAACGGGCGAAACGTGTAGGACATAATCCACCCAGGTCATCCCCTACCGAGTAATTTTACCGCCGCCGACAAAAATTTCTTCCCAGTGCAAGCTCGAGTTGGCAGGGCACCGAGGGAAGTTTTCAAGTCACCCACACTCTCAGGTGATTCAGTTTATTTGTGAATACAGCCCTCAGCCTTCCATGCAGATTGGGTGATGTCGACCTGGCACCCTAAACTGAATAATCTCTTTGCTGACAGCTGAAAGAAAGTAGAGGCATCTGTGCCCATCCAATGGGGTGTCTTGGGTCGGCTCCAGATGTTGAGTTGATTAATTCTGGAGTCTGCACTGCCAGCAGCCAGGCCACGTGAGTCAGCAGATTCCCGGGCAGCTTCCCTCCGGGTTGTGGCATCAGTGGGTAGAGACATGTTTACAGATACTGGACAGGTGCCAATTCTTCCTATCAGCTCGGTGGAACACCCAGCAAATCGTCCAGGATGCAAACTTCCAAGAGTACAACTGGTTCACCATTTTTCATGTTCCCTAGCCCACAGGTTGTCTCCTTAAATTAACAAGATTTCTGCACTCAGAAGTGCAAACCAGAGGGGCAGCCGATGGAAAAAGTCTCGTGCAATGTTAGGGAAAAGCATCAAAAAGAAGACAAAAAAAAAAAAAAAAAGAGTAGGATGATAAAGCAGCACTTTTTTTTTTTTTTTTTTTTTTTTTTTTTTTTTTTTTTTTGAGGTAGAGCCTCCAAGCTGACCTGGAATTCACTATGTAGTCTCAGGGTGGCCTCGAACTCACGGCGATCCTCCTACCTCTGCCTCCCGAGTGCTGGTGTGCCACCACACCTGGCTACAGTACTTAAAAAAATTTTTGTTTTATTTTATTGTTTATTTCGGAAAGAGAGAGGCAGGTAGAGAAAGAGAGAATGGGCATGCCAGGCCTCTAGCTACTGCAAACGAACTCTCGATGCTTGTGCATCCTTGTGCATCTGACTTACATGGGTCCTGGGGAATCAAACCTGGATCCTTAGGCTTCACAGGCAAGTGCCTTAACTGCTAAGCAATCTCTCTAGCCATTTATGATACTTTTGATTTTCCAAAGTCCCATCATTTATTCCTCTGCTCACCATCATCCCATGTCCCTGTGAAAAAGGTTGAAAAAAGACTTGATCACGTAAGAGATCCAGAGTGTGTGCATTGATTGATATAAAAAGCCATTGTTGGTTTTTTTTCCATCCTCATGGGACATTATGGGATGGATCAAAGGTCACATGGTTTAGTCAGGAGCAGAACCAGCACAAGAGCCACAGACTCATCTACCCCCCTGGCTCATTTTCTGGGTCAAAGTTCCTCAAGTGTGCTCCTCAGACAAGTAACACCAAACCCTCTGGGTCAATATTTTGAGGATGAGGTGCTTCACTTGGTTTTAATAAGCCTTCTAGTGATTCTCAAGTTCGAGAACCACTGGTCTAGACCAACTATTCCTGTTTTAAGTATCCTGGACCCCAGGGTCCAGTGGACATAATGATAAAGTCCATAACGTATCTTCAGCAGTTCATAAAACTTAGTAGGACTCAGGATGGAGAGACGCCTTAGCGGTTAAGGCATTTGCCTGCAAAGCAAGGGATCTGGGTTCGACTCTCCAGGACCCACGTTAGCCAGATGCACAAGGGGGTGCATGCATCTAGAGTTCGTGTGCAGTGGTTGGAGGCCCTGGAGTGCCCATTCTCTCTCTCTCTCTTTCTCTCTCTCTCTCTCTCTCGCTCTTTCTCTCTCTCAGATAAATAAATAAATAAAATATATTTTAAAAAACTTAATAGGAGTCATCATCTAAACGTTATTTTTGGAAAGTTATGCTTTTACCATGTATGGCTAGTGCATGAAAAATTTGGGGGGAAAAAGCAATTAATCAATGCTGTCTAGCATAATTTTGTTATCTATTGGTTACTAATGTGCTCTGTGCTACTATAGGGAAAGCTGACAGTGAGGACATGCCTGCTGTCAGGATAATTACAGGCTTTTAAGTGCTCATTTCAATACCATAGCATAAGTAATGAAAGGAAGATTTAAGCAATGCTATGATAGAAAACAATCTTCTAAAATAGCTGGGGGGGGGGGCGGGTGGAAAAATCCCAAGGCTTTGTGGTTGAGTTTGGGTGAGAGGATGGGGAGGGGAGGGATGGTGGACAACACCTGCTTCTCCCTCCTTCTTCTCTCACAGTCAGGCTGAGGGCCAGCCAGCAGGCGTCTGGGTTCTGGATTTGTCTTCCTCTCGGAACCCGTGTCTTCCTCTTGGACAATGGCATCCTGATCATGAGAAGGACCTATACAGCATTTGAACCCAGCTCATTGAGGCTCTGCGCTGGAGAGGAGAGCGTTAAAGACTTTCATCGTACATTGTTGCAGACTTGACTCATTTTTTTTTGACACAGGCCCTCCTGTGTAGTCCAGGCTGCCCTGAGACTCACAGTCCTCCTCCTTCTGCTACCTCATCTCTTTATACACTGGGCAGTTACTTTATTTTATTTTACTTATCTGAGGAGAGAGAGAGAGAAAGAGAGAGATTGAGGGAGAGAAAGAGGCAGACAGAGAGAATGGGTATGTCAGGGCCTTCCGCCAGTGCAGATGAACTCCAGATGTATGCGTAAGCATGCGCATCTGGCTTACGTGGATCCTGGGGAATCAAACCTGTGTCCTTTGACTTCGTAGGCAAATGTCTTAACTGCTAAGCCATCCCTCCAGGCTGAGGGCAGTTACTTTAAAAGGTACTTCCCTGCTTAGCGGAGAACTTGAACTCAAGAGACACGTGCACTTGGAAAACATCTCAGTTTTTACTCTAAGACCATTTCTTTAGAAACTGTGTAGGTTTAGCTTCCAGCTAATTTCACAGACCCGTGTCTTGTTCAAAACAATCGGTGATTATGCGGTTTGTATTTCAGACGAGTGAGGTAAATCTCTCTCTGTCAAATTCTTGGCTTTGTCAAGTTCAAGCCTGTGTGGATGGTGGGCCTACCTCTGTGCATTTGCACTAACTTTACTTCCCATCTGCCCACGGCTCTGCTTGGCAATGTGTGTGCACCAAAGATACCCTGGGTAGCTGGAACGCGATGATGGGCCGGGCAGGCAGAGCTGGGAATACAAGGAGGCTTCCTATGGAGCAATTGCCGTTACATTGAGAACGTTAGTAACCAGTTAGGTGGTGGTGGGGGGGGGGCGCTTCTGGTTCTAAATGAGGTGTTAGTGTTTGTGAGGGTGATAACCTTGTCCCATTGAATTATGATGAGAAAACAACCCGGTTGCCTGCAGAGCCAAACACAAACCTCAGAACTGCTTAACTCATCCGTCAAACAAATTGTATTTTAGGAAATGCAGGACAGAGAAAAATGCACAAAAGAAAAGGAGATTTATTTATTTGTACAAAAGTAGAATGACAGGCGTTTGAGTGGATCCAAATAGAGTGTAGGGAGTAAAAAAAAAAAAAAAATGTGATTCATTGCCAGCTATTAAATCTTGTTTATCCTTTTTTAAACTAACCAGAAACACATTTTGGAAAAACCCAAGTTAACAGTTTAAGCACTGGAAGTCTCTTGTGGGCACTGCCTTGGCTCTGTGCCTTCGAGGGGAAGAAGGCAGGAGGGAGAGGAGCTAGCCTGGCTTTCCAAGGCCAAGAAGGGGCGAACCTCCGGTCCTGCTTCGATGTTCAGTTCAGTGCTGTGTGGAAAGTCCTTCCGGCTCCTCGAAAAGGGGCACACACCTGAGAACAGCAGCAGTTGGGTTCAAGTTTATAAGATTTTGAAGGACACAAAAGGTTTCAAGCCGGGCATGGTGACACTTGCCTTTAATCTCAGCAGAGGTGGGAGGATCGTTGTGAGTTTGAGGTGAGGAGAGGCCAGCCTGGGACTACAGAGTGAGATTCAGGTCAGCTAGAGTGAGACCCTGCCTTGAAAAACAAACAAACAAACAAACAAACAAAAAATTTCTCCACAAGCTGTAAGAGATGTGTCCCTCTGGAAGTACCGTTCCCTAATAGGCACCATCTCCCAGATTTTTTTTAAAAAAAATATTGTATTTATTTATTTATTTGAGAGAGGGAAAGAGGGAGAGAGAGAGAGAGAATGGGCATGCCAGGGCCTTCAGCTGCTGCAAAGGAACTCCAGACGCATGTGCCACCTTGTGCATCTGGCTTACGTGGATCTTTAGGCTTCTTAGGCAAGTGCCTTAACTGCTAAGCCTTCTGTCCAGCCACGTCTCCCATATTTTGAGCTGATTTGACCATGGCTAACTCCAGACATAGCTATGAGACACAAGTTGTTCAGAGCACTTGACAAAGTGTCTGAAACTTTGGCTGAAGTCCCAATACTGTAGAAGAAATCTCTGCACACAGCAGGGTGCTAAGGTGACTCCTGCATAGGTTCCCCCTGGCCAGGACCCAGGAGGGAGCACCCTTTCTTTAAAAAAATTATTTATTTATTTATTTATTTATGAGAGACAGAGAGAGAATGGATGCGCCAGGGCCTCTAGTCACTGCAAACGAACTCCAGATGCATGCGTCCCCTTGTGCATCTGGCTTATGTGGGTCCTGGAGAATCGAACCGGGATCCTTTGGCATTGCAGGCAAATGCCTTAAGTGCTAAGCCATCTGGGAGCGCCCTTTTCTATTTCCACTGCCCCTTAGCACCCTCTCAGATTAAGGGCATTAGTTCAAATATTTGCATTATTAGTGCCCTGAGACTTAGAGGTGAACGGGCTCCATTTATAGACTGTAAGAATTAACCCGATTTAACAACTGTGAAATGTACGCATTTTTGAAAGAAGTGTGCACAAGTAACTTTTCTAGAGCAGAGGCCTCTCTCAACTTTTGCTTCTCAAATAATTCTGGCTTGAGGATTATCTGGGGTGTACAGTCTTAGCAGAAAGGGGACACTTCTGAGTTTGAGGATGTAAAGAAAGGCCCAAGCGGACTCAAGAGCCTGAGGACAACGCTCCTGTCTCCCACTCCTGCCGCGTGCTTTAGGCCTAAGGGACATCTGTGCTTTGCTTAGCTGGCTTTCCAGCCTCATGTGGCGACCCCTTGCAGCCTCTGTCCCTTCTCTCAACCCCGTCCCCTTTCTTTTCTCAATACTCAGCTTCCCTCACATACGTCTATCGATACGACAAATTTCTTACACCTTTATTTATTTTTTGTTTTTTTTTTTAATTTATTTTTATTTTTATGTGTTTATTTGAGAGCGACAGACAGAAAAGAGAGAGAGAATGGATGCGCCAGGGGCCCCAGCCATTGTAAACGAACTCCAGACACGTGCGCCCCCTTGTGCATCTGGCTAATGTGGGTCCTGAGGAATCGAGCCTCGAACTGGGGTCCTTAGGCTTCACAGGCAAGCACTTAACCGCTAAGCCATCTCTCCAGTCCTTTTGTTTGCTTTTGAGGTAGGGTCTCACTCTAGTCCAGGCTGACCTGGAATTCACTATGTCGTCTCAGGGTGGCCTTGAACTCACAGCGATCCTCCTGCCTCTGCCTCCCAAGTGCTGGGATTAAAGACGTGCACCACCACAGTTGGCTAATAAGACAAATTTCTTGAGGGCAAGTGTGTCTTAGCAGAAGCACAAATGTTGTTCTACCGCACAGAGCAGACATTGAACGTGGTGATTAGGTTGGGTCTCCTGTGAGCAGACAGAGGACCTTCTAACCTGGCTGCAGCCTTGGGCCATTTGGGCCAGGTGGACACAGGTCCCGTGTATAGGTTAAGACATATTTTCCCAGGTGTCTGTCTTACTACTCCGTACTAGGAAAATTCCTCTCCTTTAAAACTGTTTGAATTCTGGAGACAACATTTCACTCTTAACCACAATACAAACACAGGCCCCCTTCATCATCTGGAGGGCCCTTGTGCAGCTGCAGTTTGAGGGTGAGAATTCATTTGCACTGTTGCAAACAGTACCTGCCTTAGTTACTTTTTCTCGTTGCTATGACAAAAGCAACCTCAGAAGGAAGAATTTCTCCCGGCTCCCAGTTGGAGAGGTTGAAATCCGTCATGGCGGAGTTGGCACGGGGGGGGGGGGGGTGGGGAGCAGGAAGCCATTAGTAACATTCACTCCACAGTTGCCCAGAGCAGTGAGAGACGAACGCCGTTGCCCAGCTGGCTTTACATATATAGTCCAGGACCTCCACACCACAAAAGGGTGCTGTCCACATTTAGGATGTGTCTTCCCGCCTCAGTGAACCTAATCTGGGAGATCTGTCACAGGTAAACTCAGAGATCTGTTTCCTTGCGATTCTAAATCCCATGAGGCAGGGCCTGGTGGCACACGCCTTTAATCCCAGCATTCGGCAGGCAGAGGTAAGAGGATCACAATGAGTTCAAGGCCACCCTGAGACTACATAGTGAATTCCTGGTCCGCCTGGGCTGGAGTGAAACCCTACCTCGAAAAAAAAAAAAAACAAAACTAAATCCCATCAGGTTGACTGCTGAGGTTAAGCGTCACAGTACCTGTGGGATGGACTTGGTGAGCGGAACACAGAGTGGATCAAAAGGAGAGAGGGAGAAAGAAAACAAAAAACAACAACAACTGGAAGAAGGTATACTTTCTGTTCCAGATGTTTGGCCAGGGTGGCAGTTTTCAGAGTGAATGGACTGGAAGGAATACAGTATCATATTTACCCAGAATGTCACCACACACACTCTTCCAGAAGCTGCAAGCAGCATTGCTTAATCCCTCTGAGCTCTGATCTGATCTCCCCCACGGGCTCATGTTTAATACTTGTCTCTCAGTCGCTACTATTTTTATAGGGAGCGGGGAGGAGCGCTGTGGAACCTTTTGGAGGTGCAGTCCAACCGGGAAAGTAGGTCACTAGGGGTGAGTGTTTGAAGATGATAGTCCTGTCCCTAGTTCTAGCTGCTCTCTGCCTCCGGGTCTACCCCAGTGGGAATAACTGCTGGGCCTTACTCCTGCCGACATAGACAGAGCCACTCAGCCAGGCCTTCCTGACCATGATGGACTGAAATTCAATAGCAAAGAAAAATCAGGGCTGGAGAGATGGCTTAGAGGTTAAGGCACCTGCCTGTGAAGCCTAAGGACCCAGGTTCAATTCCCCAGCACCCATGTGACCGAGATGTACAAGGTGGCACAGGTATCTGGACTCGGTTTGCAGTGGCTAGGGGCCCTGCCAGGCCCATTCTCTTTCTCTCTATCTGCCTCTCTCGCTGCTTTCAATAAATAAATAATATTTTCAAAAATAGCTGGAGAGAGGGCTTAGCGGTTAAGGTGCTTGCCTGCAAAGCCAAAGGACCTCTGTTTGATTCCCCAGAACCCACGTCAGTTAGATGCACTAGGGGGCGCATGCATCTGGAGTTCGTTTGCAGTGGCTGGAAGCTCTGGCGCACCTATTCTCTCTCTCTCTCTCTCTGCCTCTTTCCCTCTCTCAAATAAATAAATAAAAATAAAATATTTAAAAATTAAAATATATAAACAATATTTAAAAGTAAATAAATAAATAAATAGGTTGATCTTTCTTCCCTTAAATTGTTTCTATCAGGTATTTTTGGTCACAGCACAGAAGTCACTAACCCAGTGAGAGATTGGGACAGAACAGCTTATTTGTCGAGTCAAGTTGTACGCTGACCTCACATAGAACATATACGGGCAAAGGAGGAAAGAATGCTAAAGACAAAACAAGCCAAGTTCCCAGGCAATACTTTAAGAATCCCATCAACCCTTTGCGCCTGTGCTCTGGACTACCTGGTCAGGGTTTGGTGCTTCTGGGAAGGTCGACAGTGGATGGAATACAGATGGGAGCCCAGCTGACAGAATAGGAAGTGGAGCCCTGAAAGATCCTTCCATGCTGGCCTGGCATCCTTTACCACATTGCCTTCTACTTCCTCTTCCCAGATAGCCATGGTCCTGAAGGTCCCAAGGCTGCTCCAAGGCATAACGCAGCAGCGAGGCCAGCACCGTGGTGGGTCTGCACTGAGCTCCCGCACTCAGGACCAGAATCACAAACACCGTTAGGTCCTGGCAGTTCCACTCCTAGGTCTGTACCCAGAGAACAGAGAAGGGTCTTCACGCAGATGTTCAGAGCAGGCATTTGGTCCATACAATGGAGACTATTCAGCCATGGAAAGAAGTGAAGTTCTCATGCGAACTATACCATGGATGCATCTTGAAAATATTATGTTAGTGAAAGAAGGCAGGCAGAAAAGGCCATAAATGGTAAGCTTTCATTCATATGGAACCTCTAAGTGGGTAAAACCATGGAAAGAGAGGGGGAAAAGAACAAAAGGGCAGGGACTGCTGACGAGTCTGTGGGGACAGGATGGTATTGGATTCATCAGTTGGTGATAGTTGACTACACTAAAAACACTGCCTTATGCACTCGAAAGTGGTGAATTGGGGGCTGGGTACATACTCAATGGTAAAGCACATGCCTAACACACACACACACACTCACTCACTGGTTTAAAAATTTTTTTAAATTTATTTGAGAGCAATAGACAGAGAGAGAGAGAGAGGAGAGAGAGGGAGAATGGGTGCGCCAGAGCCTCCAGCCACTGCAAACGAACTCCAGACGCGTGCGCCCCCCTCTTGTGCATCTGGCTAACGTGGGTCCTGGGGAAATCGAGCCTCAAACGGGGGTGCTTAGACTTCACAGGCAAGCGCGCTTAACCGCTAAGCCATCTCTCCAGCCCCTCACTCACTGGTTTGATCCCCAGCATTTCCAAGGGGGGGGGGGAAGTGAATTATGTTATGTGAATTATCTCCAAATTGTAATTAGAAACAAAGTAACAAGATGAGCTCACCAGGAAGCAGCGCCCCTCCCCTGCTTTCTTACCTTCCCATCAACCCGGAACATTTATCCAAACACTTGCACATCGGCAGCTGCAGTTTGCACTTGTCCACTGGTGATTCTGTTTGTTGTGCCTCCCAGCCACATCGTTCCACACCAGCGGCCATCCGTTCGGACCCCTCGTGGGAATTCAGCTCTGAATACTCCTTGTGATGGCTGTACTGCGAGTAGGTGTTTGCGAGGCTTGGCCGAGACAGATCTCAGACTCCCAGTCTTCAGCAACACTGGCCCCCGTGAGCTTCTCCCAGTGGAAGCCAGATTCCACGAATGCTGGGAAGCAGCGGGGAAGCTGGCTCAGGGGCCGGCCTGATAAACAAGGCTTGGCAAAATGCCAGCTCTGGCAGACTGTTCTTTTTTGCCACTGTCATCACTGTTGTCATGAGACAAAGCCCTCAGGTAAGGAGCTGCATCTCCCATATCTACCACGGGGGTCCCGAGGACACCTCGATTTGCTCTTCCCGTCCGTCTTATCTCCCTCCTCAGCAGGGACCATCACAAGCACCTTCGTCAGGTCACTTGTGTAGAACCCATGTATCTGTCTGTTAGTTGTAAGTGTGAGGGTCACTCGGGGACCAAAGCCTATCAAAGTGGAGCCCAAGAACTGGCTGTGCCCCCTCACAGGGCTCCCTTCCCGCCCACCCACAGCTCACTCAGTACTTCCTGCCCGGCTCCTCACACAGTGCTCCTTCCGGCTGCAGATGCCTCCATCCAGCCCTCCGGCCCCTCACCCACCTGCCCTCGTCTCCCCCACAGACAAGAACATGTTTATTCTCGCAGGTGACTCTGCAAGACAGAGAACGTGGGACTTTTTTTTTTTTTTTTTTTTAATCAGACCAATTCTGGAAAAGAAAGGGAAATCATAGTCACTGGACACTTTCTGGGAGAATGCTGAAATGTGATACAGCTAAGTAGAACCACCTCAACTGGACCACAGTTGCTTAATTTAATACCAACAAAGGCTCGGGAGCTGGGGAGATAGCTCACTTGGTAAAGTGCTTGCCACGCAAGCGTGAGGACCTGAGTCCAGATCCCTAGCACCCTTATAAAAGCCAGACAATGGTGGCGCACACCCATAATCCCAGTGCTGGTCCTAGGGAGACCGGAGGGTCCCCGGGGCTTGCTTGTTAGCTTGTCTAGCGGAATCAGTGAGCTGTGAGTTTGGTGAAAGACTGTCTCAAAAAGTAAGGCGGGGCCGGACAGATGGATTAGCTGTTAAGGTGCTTGCCTGAAAAGCCTAAGGACCCATGGTTTGACTCTCCAGATCCCACGTAAGCCAGACGCACAAGGTGCTGCAAGCGTGCAAGGTTGCACATGTGCACAGGCGGTGCATGCATCTGGAGTTGCATTGCAGTGGCTGGAGGCCCTGGCATACCAATTCTCTCTCTCTCTTTCTCATACAAAAAGAAAGAAAGAAAGAAAGAAAGAAAGAAAGAAAGAAAGAAAGAAAGAAAGAAAAGAAAAGAAAAGAAAAAGAAAAAGAAATAAAGAAAGCAAGGTAGAGAGCAATTGAGGGGGAACAACTGACATAAATCTCTGGTCTACACACACACACACACACACACGCATGCACCTCCCCAAACAAAGTGTACATGCATACACACGTATGTATACCATACACATATATACAACAAACGAACAAAAGACTTGGCTTATTGCTTAACTGATGGAAAAAAAAAATCAAAATGGCCAAGTAGGTTGAAAACCAGTCAAATGCTTCACATCTGAACACTGGCCATTGTTTAGGATAGGAGGCTGACACATGCTGGATCACTAATCTGCCTGCAGCCCATACACCCAGTTAAACAGTATCTTCCTGTGTTCTCCCTTGCAGGCTGAAGAGATGCTTATGGAGTTAGAAGTATGCTTTCCTTGGGGCTGGAGAGATGGGTCAGTAGGCAAGGCACTTGCCTGCAAAGCCTAATGACCAGGGTTCAATTCCTCAGTGCCCATGTGGAGCCAAATGCACAAAGTGGCACGTGCATCTGGGATCTGTTTGTAGCAGCTGGAGACACTGGCACACTCATTCTGTCGGCCGCTTCTCTATATCTCCCTCTTTGCTTGCAAATAAATAAGCATATATTTAAAAATAAAAAATAAAAGCCGTATGCTTTTCTTGATTTTCTTGGTGGGTCCGTGTGAAGGCTGTGGCGTAAGTAACAGACAGAGATTCTCAATGGCCCAAGAGAGTTAGTTGGCATCTATAAAATGCTCAGTGATTGACAGAAAGCCTTGGAATCCAAGTTTCGGGTAAGTCTACAGAGGAAGGAGAGCTGGGGTATAAGGATGAGGTCATGGCTGGAACAATGTGACTGAGGCAAAGCTGAACCTTTGGCACGCTTGAGCTTCAGGGTCTTGAGGGACGAATCCGCCTGGTTGAGTACTTTCGGAGGCATGACAATGACTATCCCACCATGACGAGAGGGAAGAGGATCTTAGCTCTCCCCTTTCTATGATGGGGGTAGGTGTGGTTCCGCAAGGGGGCGAGGAACCCCTGCATAGCAATCACGGTACTGGTTGGGAAGAGAGAACCAACACCAAGAAGGCAAAGGCTAGTCATGGTTTCTTTCACTGGAAGTGTAGAAAGTCATTGGAACCACTCCAGCTCCTCTCTGAGTGAGTGAAGTAAAATGACTGTGCGCTTACCATGAGATCCTAATTCTTGCAAAGGTGACATCTGGCTGTCAACTAAAGGAATACATGGCTCTGCCACTAGCTCCCCTGCTCAGTTTGGTTTGATGACTTTAGGGGAGATAAGATGAGCTGAAAATGGAGCAGTTATATAGTGAATCTGAATAAAATTAGGTAAGTGACATGAGCAAATATACTCTGTGGGGATCTACAGTCATTTTTTAAAAATGTTTGTTTATTTATTTGAGAGAGAGGCAGAGAGAGAATAGTTGCACCAGGACCCCTATCCACTGCAAATGAACTCCAGACGCATGCGCCACTTCTGGCTTACGTGGGTCCTGGGGAATCAAACCTTGGGCCTTTGGCTTTGCAGGCAAGTGTCTTAACCGCTAAGCCATCTCCGCAGCCCCAGTTTTTCTGAGACAGGGTTTTATCATGTAGCCAGACTGGCTTTAAACTCAGGATCCTTTTATTTCCGCCTCGTGAGTGCTAAGGACTACAGGTATATGCTACCATGCCTGGCTTCAGCCATTTCTTTTTCTGGATGAAAAAATTCAACGGGGATTAGCACTTAGTAAAAAAGATGCATAGGGTGAATCAATCACAACACTGAAAGACCCTATATGCAATCATGACACTCACAGTTAATATATATATCCCATATACCACAGACTGTCAGGGAGAACAGCCCCAAAACCAATGGGCAGTGGGCACCATTCTGCAGATGAGGACCCTGCCAGGTTACCCTTGCTATAGTACATTTGGCAATGACATGTCAATTTTATTCTGGCAAAGGGTAGGCCTCTAACGGCTGGAAAAAAAAAAAAAAAATCTATAATAGTGCTGGACCTGTCCCCAAAGAAACATAGGCAGGGGAATCATCGTGGACTACATTGTGAGTTTTGCAACAACTCGTGGCCCACGAGGGAGATGTTTGAGCAAACACAGGGTAAGGTTGAGCAGGCAAGGTGAACTTGGAGAGAGCGCTGTGTCATGGTGGGAGAGCTCACCAATAGCACGGCAGCAACGACCATCAGAACAGGAGTGGAGGAACCACATGTTGGCGCGTCGTGTGCATTGGGAAGAAGCGAAGTGTGACTGCCCAGCCCAGCAGTCTGCTCATGATGTCTCCAGGGGACGGCATCAGGTAGTGCTCCCTCTCCTGGGAATGCCTCCTCCCCCCACCCACCACCCTGTGGAAGACGCCAGTGAGTAAGACCCAGTCTGCCTCAAGTTGCTGCTCTTTCTCCACCGGTTTTTCAGACTCGACTCATCCTTTTTGCTTCTCAGAGCAATTCCTCAAGGCTGTGGGAGAAGAGAAGCCTGCGCGTCTCCAAGGTATCCAGCATACTTCTGTGGTTGTAGTCAGGGTGTCATTAGGGTTCTTGGTGGGTGAACCACAAATAATACTCTCTATGCCTCTTCGCATGTAATCTTCGTAATAAAGTCCATGGCCAACATTTTATTGATTATCAAGAATCATGAATAATAATGGCTGTGTTTACTGGAAAGTTTCTAGGGGGAGATAAGTAGAAACACATTTTGTCATGGCAATGAAATAACTGCTGTGTTACTTTTTTAAGGAATCATTCCGAAAGCATTAAGACTTCTTTTTAAAGAAAAACTTCGAAAATAAAGACCATAATGTGTGCTGAGGATGTGACTCAGTTGGTAGAGTGCCTGCCTCGTACGCTGGAAGTTCTCGGTTTGTTCCACAGTGCTGCATTGAAACTGGGCGTGGGGGGTGTGTGCCTGTCTCCCAGCAC
The DNA here is from genome assembly GCA_036346955.1 of Dipus sagitta. NCBI lineage: Eukaryota > Metazoa > Chordata > Mammalia > Rodentia > Dipodidae > Dipus > Dipus sagitta. The sequence continues at coordinate 28,749,121 of CM070787.1, read as the reverse complement.
TTGGAAGGTTGGGACAAGGAGGTCCGAAATTTTAGGTTATTCTCTGCTACATGAAAAGCTTGAGGCCATAGCAATACATTCACAAGACCCTCATAATAGGAGGAAAAGACGATGACATCAAAATAAAAGAGAGACTAATGGAGAGAAGGAGGGGATATGATGGAGAGCAGAGCTGTGACGGGGAAAGTGTGGGAGGGAAGGAAAATAGCATGGCTTATTGTCTGTAAGTATAGAAGATGTCAATAAATTGTTTTAAAAGTTTGAGGCCAACCTGGACTACATGAGACTCTATTTTAAAAAAGAACCATAAACGATTTGCTTGGAAAGTATGATAATCAGCACTATTAGCAATAAAACACTCAAATAAAAGCTGGTGAGAAGGCTTAGTGGTCAAGGTGCTTTCCTGAGAATGCTTAAGGAACTAGGTTCTATTTCCCACTTCCCACGTAAGCCAGATGCACAAGGTGGCACATGTGTCTGGAGTTTGTTTGCAGTGGCTGGAGGTCCTGGCACGCCCACTCTCTCTCTCTCTCTCTCTATCTGCCCCTTCCTCTCTCTTATAAATAAGTAAATAAATAAAATATTTTTTCAAAACTAAAATATAAAGTGATTGTGATATGAATTTTTACCCCTAAAACATTTGGCGTCAAGAAACGAGTACATTGAATTGAATCCAACTAAGCACTGTTTCCTTTATAGTCATGAGATTCTTCATAAAAATCGTCATGCATCTTGATAAAACTTTATAAAATACTCCAAAATATTTATGATCTTGTCAATATAAATGGGATGGAAATGGCAGGGATAAAAATCATCTGTTCCGTTTATAATTCAGCTTCTTTTTTTCAAAAAAGCTGGAGAAATGATGAGGAAGAGGTGTGTGTGTGGGTGTGTAGGGGGGACTAACCAAAACTAAAGATGTGTGGAAAAGCCATATGGAGACCTACGTCTTTGTTAGTTAATTAAAAAGTATAATTTAAAAAAGAGTTTGAGGGTTGGAGAGATGGCTTAGCGGTTAAGGCGCTTGCCTGCAAACCTAAAGGACCTTGGTTTGATTCCCCAGGACTCACGTAAGTCAGATGCACAAGGTGGTGCATGCGTCTGGAGTTTGTTTGCAGTGGCTGGAAGCCCTGGCACGCCCATTTTCTCACTCTCTCTCTCGCTCTCTCCCCTGCTCTGCCTCTTTCCCTCTCTCAAATAAATAAATAAAAGTAAAATACCTTTTCAAAAAGGAGTTTGAACAGAAATACTCTGCATGTGTGGATAATATTGCTCCCAGAAGCCATAGGTTATTGTAGAAAAATTCCAGGGCCAGCAGTGAGATGCCTCCCATTGAGATGTAGGGAGACTCCCGAGGCCCCTAAAACAGTACAGGTTATTGTTCATGCACTTGGTTGTCCTCTGAAACTAGGTGGTAAGACCCTATTGCTCACAATACCACATACTTCAGTGGCAGGACACTGAAAAAGCAAGCTTGAACTGAGCTGGAAGCCTCCTCCCTGCAGGCTAGCTGCCCTCCACCCTTCATTGGTCTCCTTAACCTACCCAATCAATGATCTGTTTCCATCATAATAAACTTTTACATTTTTATGTTATATCACAAGAGAGAAATGGCAAAATAATGTATTAACAGCATCATAAAATACTTCTATAATCTCAGAAAGTTTTTTAGGTCACAGGAATATCAACTGTATGTTAATGTCTAATTCTTATAAATAATCCATCCTAGTTTGTGTCTAGAGATCTACAGTTAAAAGAGAGAGTTGTCATGCTGGGCATGGTGGTGCATGCCTTTAATCCCAGCACTCGGGAGGCAGAGGTAGGAGGATTACTGTGAGTTCCAGGCCACCCTGAGAATTCAGAGTGTATTCAAGGCCAGCCTAGACTAGAGTAAAACCCTACCACGAAAAAACAAAACAAAGAGAGAGAGAGAGAGAGAGAGAGAGAGTTGTGTAGGGCTGTGAAATTCTACTCCCACATTTTCTCTGTTTTATAAACACATTTATTGACAATTTGCATACATGTACATAATAGATTTTGATCATATCTCCTCTCATTACTATCTTTTATTTATTTATTTATTTGAGAGTGACAGACAGAGAGAGAAAGAGGCAGATAGATAGATAGAGAATGGGCACGCCAGGGCCTCTAGCCACTGCAAAGGACCTCCAGACGCGTGTGCCCCTTGTGCATCTGGCTAACGTGGGTCCTGGGGAATGGAGCCTCGAACTGGGGTCCTTAGGCTTGACAGGCAAGCGCTTAACCGCTAAGCCATCTCTCCAGCCCTCATTACTATCTTTTGTTTTCCCTCCACTGAACCCCTTCTTCTTTCCAACTAGTCTGTCTTCTATTTTAATGTCTGTTTTTTATTTTGCCCACCTCCACTATCCATGACAGAATGTTGACGGGCCCAGTATTCAGCAGATCTTATATAGGTAATGACAGCCACTATGAAGCCAAGAATGTAACAGGCACGTCGTATCTGGAAGGCGGTGTTCCAGAGCCCTCCTCTCTGTCCTCCTGCTCTTACATTCTTTCTGCCCGCCTCTTCCGCAATGTCCCCCTGAGCCTTGAAGGGGTACTGTCGATATCTTATCTAGTGGTAAGCAAGCATCCAACAGTCATTTATTCTCTGCACTTTGATGAGTTCTGAGTCACCACCGTTTGCAAAAAGAAGCTTCTCTAACCAAAGTCAGAGCAGTACCAATATGAGCATAAACATAAATATTTAGAGAGCAGTTTGATGGGCATAGAATATCCATAAAACCAAACCATAGTAGTGGCTTCCTTACTAGGACTTATGAGCTCCCCAACCACAGGCTTTTGACTAGGTTTTCAGTATCAGAAATGAATTCCCTCCCATGGGCCTCAATCCAATCAGAAAGCAGTTTTTACCACCATAATAGTCAGGCCACTCCTGCACCAGTAGGTACATCTTGCCTGGTTGGGTAATCTATTACTGATGACTTTTCTCCCCCAACAGCCTATGTAGCACTATGGCAGCTAGCCAGCAGGGAGGAAGCTTCCAGCTCAGTTCAAGCTTGATTTCTCAATGACCTGCGACCAAAGCATGTGTGCCTTCAGCAACAGGGTCTTACCATCTAGTTCTAGTGGGAAACAAAGAGTAGTGGCTATGCTGGAGAGATGGATTAATGGTTAAGGCACTTGCCTGCAAAGCCCAAGCACTGATGTTCAACTCTCCAGATCCCACGTAAGCCAGATGCACAAAAGGTGAGGCACGTGCAAGGTCGCACATGCCCACTAGGTGGTGCAAGCGTCTGAAGTTCAATTGCGGTGTCTGAGGCTCTGGTGCACCAATTCTCTCTCTCTCTCTGTAAAATGAAAAATTAAAAAATTTAAAAGTCAAAGAAAAGGAGTGGTGGGCAATAACCTGTATTATTTTGGGGATTCAGGGGCCCCCCCCCTAACCCTAAAAGGGTCACTGGGAGGTATCCCATCCTTGCACTGGGATATTCCTATAACAACCTATAGCTTCTAGACTGCGGTATCCCCCATGCCCACTGCCCAAACTTTCTCTTTTTGGCTTTTTCTCCCCTAGGCTGCTTTGGCGTGGTTCCTATGCTGCCATCTTAACAGGAAGTCCCCAGCACATTTAAAATTATATTTTTAATTAGACTGATAGAGGAGATTAGTTCAACAGTCTTAACAGCAGTGGACCCCATGAGCTACACACTGATCAGTCAGGAAAGATGTGCTCACTGGTGCAATAGTGGCATGACTATGATAGGAGTAACCAACTGTTCATTGACTGAATTTGAGGTCCACTCCGTGAAAGGGAATTCATGCCTGGTACTGAAAGTCTAGACACCAGCCTATGCCTGGGAAAGTTACAAACCTAAGTTGGGGCCAAGGTACTCCTGTTGTTTTGCTAAATGGACGTGTTGTGCCCATCAAATCACTGTCTAAATAGTTATACTTATGCCCATAGGCTACTGCCACTCTCCCTTTTTTTTGTCAGGGAAGCTTCTTTTTGCAGATAGTTGGTGACTACTGGAGAGACTCAAAGCTCATCAAAGTACTGAGAAGAGGCGTCAGCTGAGGGCTCTAGATGTGTGAGGATTAAATTTATACCACGCCTCCATACCTCAGAGATTATAGAAGAGGTGGCAAAAAGAATGCAAGAGCCAAAGAATGAGGAGTTCTTTGGAATGTTGTTTTCCAGACATTTCATTCCAGGTCATTTCATTGACAGCCTCACAGTGACTGGCATTACCTGTACGAGGCCTGCACAACACTGGGTCCATCAACATAGCATCATAAATGATGAAGAAGGGTAAAAAATGACATACAAATTGAAGATGGGAGCCGGGCATGGTGGTACACGCCTTTAATCTCAGCCTGTGGGAGGTTAAGGCAGGAGGATCGCTATGAGCTTGAGAACAGTCTGAGACTACATAGTGAATTCCAGGTCAGCCTAGGCTAGAGTGGGATCCTTACCTCGAAAAACCAAAAAAAAAAAAAAAAAGAAAATAGAAGATGGATTGACAAAGAAAGAAGGGTTCGTTGGAAGAGGGATGTAGGGGGAATGAAAATAAATGATAAGAAGGGATTATAAGTAAAATAAATTATTTGCATAGAAAAATTCATAATTAGGCTTTGTGATAAAATATTATTTTATTACAAAAAAGAAACTATGGCAATAATGAATTATTGTCATAAAATATGGAGCCAGCAGAAACAGTAAGAAATAGATGGAGTGGGAGTAATTTTTCAATTTTTATTTATTTATTTCAGAGAGAGATACAGAAATAGGCAGGTAGAGAGAGAGAGAGAGAGTGGGCATGCCAGGGCCTCCAGCCTCTGCAAATGAACTCCAGATGCGTGTGCCCCCCTCATGCATCTGGCTTAAATGGGTCCTGGGGAATCGACCCTGGGTCCTTTGGCTTTGCAGGCAAGTGCCTTGACTGCTAAGCCATCCCTCAGCCCAAGTGTGAGTAATTTTTGAAAGGAGATTTAGCAGAATTTGCTGATGGGTTGTATATGAAGTGCACAGGAAGGGTCCGATGACAGCAATGCTTTTGCTCTGAGAAGATAGAAAGCTGGAATTGTCAAGTACTGTCTTAGAGAGAATTGTAAGAAGAGCAGGTTTTCAGGGAGGGATCCGAGTTTGGTTTGAGATGCCTTTAAGACTTCCAAGTGAAGATGCCACCAAGCGGACTAGAGTAAATGGCATCCAAGCGAGAGGTCTCGGCTACGACAGGAACCTGTAATTTACTATTGCCCACGTGCTTCTTAAAGATGAGCATGAGGGGCTGGAGAGATGGCTTAGTGGTTAAGGCACTTGCCTACAAAGCCAAAGGACCCCTGTTCGACTCCCTAGGACCCATATAAGCCAGATGCTCAAGGGGGCGTAAGCGTCTGAAGTTTGTTTGCATTGGCTGGAGGCCCTGACGCGCCCATTTTTTTCTCTCTCTCTCTCTCTCTCAAATAAATAAATAAATATTAAAAAAATACAAAAGATGAGCATGAGGAAAGGCAAGAAAAGGATGAGGACAGAGCCCTGGTGTGTGCCAACCTCAGAGGTCAGGTCAGGTAGATACACAGAACCAGCAGGCAGACAGTGATGGAGTTGCTAGAGGGCAAGGGCAGCCCAGGGAGAATGGTGTCCTTGACAAAAAAGAAGGATGCTCTTCAAGGTAAATGAATAACCACTTCCATCAGTCATTCCTGTGTGGAGATAAAGATGAGACCTGAGAAACAGGCCAATTGTCCGAATGTTTATCTTCTCTGAAAATTCATATGCTGAACCCAACCCCCACTGTGATGATATTAGAAATTGGGAAGTGTGGGAGTTTGAATATATGTCCCCCATAGGCTCAGGTGTTTTTTGTTTGTTTGTTTGCTTGCTTGCTTGTTTTTTTTTTTTTTTTTTTTTTTTTTTTTTTTTTTTTTTTTTCAGAGAAGATCTCACTGTAGCCCAGGCTGACCTGGAATTCACTAGGTAGTCTCAGGGTGGCCTTGAACTCACAGTAATCCACCCACCTCTGCCTCCTGAATGCTGGGATTAAAGAGAGGCAATTTTTTTTTTTAAGGTTAAAACTTCTTGCTTACATCTCCAGCAGCCTGCTGGAGGGGTCATTGTCACTGGGGGCAGCTGGGATTCCAGTCCAAAGGTGGGCAGAAAGCTGTGTGAGCCCAGGCGGCCAGTGCGCCCTTGCCTTTTTTTTTTTTTTTTTTTTTTTTGGTGTTTGCTGGCTGGTGGTAATTTCTCTCTCTCTCTCTCTCTCTCTCTCTCTCTCTGCTTTTTTTTTTAATTTATGTATTTGACAGAGAAAAAGGGAGACAGAGAGACAAAGAGAGAGAGAGAGAGAGAATGGGCACACCCGGGCCTGCAGCCACTGCAAACGAACTCCAGATGCATGTGCCCCCTTGTGCATCTGGCTAACATGGGTCCTGGGGAATCGAACCTGGGTCCTTTGGCTTTGCAGGCAAATGCCTTAACCGCTAAGCCATTCCTCCAGCCCTCTCTCTCTGCTTTTTTATGAAAGGAGCAACCACTATTGGTAAGACTTCCCTTGGATTTGTAAACTGAAATAAATCCCTTCTTCCCATAAACTGTGTCTGTTTGGAAGTTGATCCCAGCATCCTGGAACTGACTACAACAGGAGGTGACTGGATCCCGAGGGCAGAGCACTCGTATATGAATGAGACACTAGCGAGCTTCCTGGCTCTTCGTCATGTGAGGGCACAGTGAGAAGATGCAGTCCTGCAGGGCAGAAAGTAAGTGCTGACCAGACACTGAATTTTCTGGTGCCTTTATCTGGAACTTTTTCCAGTTCCTAGAACCATAAAGCAATCCATTTCTTTTGGTCATAAGCCACCCTTTATGGTATTTTTGTTATAGTGGCTGAACAGACCAAGACAAACTTCCTTGTGCTGAAAACCCCCTCAAGTTCTAAGCAAATTGGGACAGTTTTCACCTTGCCAGTGAAAACTGGCCATTGAGCTTAGCAACATACTGACCATAAATGATTTGAGCAAAAGAAGTTTCATGTGGAATAGTGAAGACAAAAATCTTGAGCCAAGTGAGTTGGTTTTAAGAGAGAACAAGGATTATTATTCTACAATACATAGGAAACTATGGCTACATCATTATTCTTACATAATATTAAAGTTATTTCAGAAAATTCCTTAACTTAATAGATATAACCTGAAGTATGTATGAGTAAAATGCTATCTCATCTGGGATTTGATTTAAAATACATCAGCAAGGATGAATGCAAATAAAGTAATATGCATCCTATCCATAGTTATTAATTCTGGACAATATGATTGTGAGATTTCTTCTTCTTCTCTTTTTATGTATTTTTAAAATAGGAAGTTAAAATTTTTCAAGTAAATGTAAGAAAAGGAGTTCAAGGAAGCACAAAAACACAAATTCTTTGAAGCGTTTTGTTATAGAGGAAGGCGAAGACATAGGCAGTGCTTGGCTTGGGCTTGGTCTGGAGACATTTTTGTTTAGTTTGATTGCTTCTTGAGATGGGAGAAGTTCCAATGTGTTTGAAGCTAACTAGGCACCTAGGTACAGCAGTCAGGGTGGGTAGTTGCACTGTGTTGTCCTTGAGTAGTAAGACAGGAGGGAAAGCCGGGCGTGGTGACGCACGCCTTTAATCCCGGCACTCGGGAGGCAGAGGTAGGAGGATCACTGTGAGTTCGAGACCACCCTGAGACTCCATAGTGAATTCCAGGTCAGCCTAGGCTAGAGTGGGACCCTACCTCGAAAACCAAAAGAGAGAGAGAGAGAGAAAGAAATACAAGAGAGAGACAGAGATGCCTAGAAAAATAAAGCAGGGGGCTGGAGAGATGACTTAGTAGTTAAGGCGTTTGCCTGCAAAGCCAAAGGACCTCTGTTCGATTCCCCAGGACCCACGTAAGCCAGATGCACAAGGGGGCGCATGCGTCTGGAGTTCTTTGCAGTGGCTGGAGGCTCTGGCCTGCCCATTCTCTCTCTCAAATAAATAATTAAAAAAAAAAAAAGAAAGAAAGAAAGAAAATGAAGCAGGATTCCAGAGAGTACCACAGGCCTCTCTGAGGCTGAGATTCACCAGTAAATGGAGAAGCTGTTGGTAGTTGTGTCGCATGATTCCCGGTCGGCATGGTCACCCAGCTTGATGCAATGTCTGCAAACAGATCTCTGCCCAAGGGCTTTGGTTTTGGCTGTGGGGGCGCCTTCTACTGGAAGGCAGGGGAATCAATCAGAAGTGCTGAAGCAACTCTGGCCAATGATGGCCAGAGCTTCAGTGGATGCAATAGACTGAATGCTTCCACCTCTCTGAAGTTCATATGCAAAGCTCTGACCATCAGTATGATGGTATCTGGGGGTGGGACTTTTGGGAGGTGGTTAGATAGTAAGGGTGGGGCCCTCACAATGGGATTAGTAGCCTTAGAAGAAGAAATACTACAGAGTTTCTGTCTGTCCACCACGTAGGGACACATTGAGAAGGTGGTATCTACAAGTCAGAAAGAGAACCAGCCAAACTGACTCTCTGATCTTGAACTTCCAATTTTTGAGTACTGTGAGAAAACAAATATCTAGTGTTAAAGTCATCAAGTCTATAGTTTTCGCCATAGCAACCCAAGACTAATACAATCAGTGGTCAAACCCCAGACAACTTCATTGGATTGAGAAATAACTAGGAAATCCATAGGGCATACCTACTGGTGTATCTGTGGAGGCATTTTCCAAGAGGATTAAGCTAAATGGAGAAGGCCAACCCTGGAAGTGGGTGATACTATCCAACAGGTTGGAGGAGTGGATAGAATAAAAAGGAATGAAGGGTCTGGAGAGATGGTCCAGTGGTTAAAGGCTCTTGCTTGCAAAGTTTGACATCTGAGTTCAATTCTCCAGTAACCACATGAAGCCAGATGCACAAGGTGGCATATGTATGTGGAGTTTGTTTACAGTCGCAGTGATTCAGTGACAGGAGGCCCTGGCACACCCATATTCGCTTTTTCTGTGTCTTCCTCTCTGTGTCTATCTTCTTTCCAGTAAATAAATAAAATAAAATAATGGAAGGAATGAAAAAAGAAGCCTAATAATACAGTGCTCTCTCTCTCTCTCTCCCCCTCCCTCTTTCTTCTTTCTGTCTCGTTTTCCCTCCCTCCCTCTGCTCCCTCCCCCTCTCTCATTCCGTATCACTTTGCTTCCTAGCTGTCATGTTGAGATCCACTCTGCTGCATCACACCCTCCCCACATGATGAATGGAAACCCCCCCCCCCCGAACTGTGAGTCACAATAAATCTTTTCTCCTTTACACTGGCCCTCCCTCCCAGGGAATTATCACAGTGACAAAAGTCTGACTTGCCCACCTTGTAGCACTCAGCTGGGGGGGGGGGGTTCCTGAGTTTTCACAGAAAGTGACTTTATCAGTGTGCTCTTTATTTCCTTTCTTTCCTCCCCTGCTTCACTTCCCAACTCCTCCACTGATATTTTCTAGGATTACCACCCAAATATTCACAGGTTCAGCAATGCTGTCTCAAGAGTTTCTTCTTGCAAGGCGTGGTGGTGCGCGCCTTTAAACCCAGCACTCGGGAGGCAGAGGTAGGAGGATCGCTGTGAGTTCGAGACCACCTTAAGACTACACAGTGAATTCTAGGTCATCCTGGGCCAGAGTGAGACCCTAACTCAAAAAAACAAAAACAAACAAACAAAAAACCAAAGAGTTTCTTCTTGGGAAATGACATATGAGCATTGTTTGAGAACAGTTATTCACTGAGTAGAAAATTGGAGTTAACAAGTCAACAAGGCTAGACACCTGCCCATCTAAGCAAGATGAGGGGATGTACGAGGGAGCAGTGATAGTGGAGCATGGAAAGGAGAGAAGTGAGGCCATGAGGTAGGTAAGAGGTGATGAAAATGCATAGGGAGTCCTTGCCTAGCAGTCAGGAGGCCCCAAGTTCGATCCTAGGCACTGCAATATAATTCGTATGTGTACACACGCATGCACACGCATGTGCACACACACACACACATGCACACATGAAAATAGAAAAGAGATTGTGTGAGGGGAGGAAAGAGTTTTGAAAAAGGGAAAGAGGGGACTAGAGAGATGGCTCAGCGGTTAAGGCACTTGCCTTCAAATCCTAATGACCCAGGTTTGGTTCTCCAGTACCCACATAAAGCCAGATGCACTAAATGGAGCATGCATCTGGAGTTCCTTTGCAGTTGCTAGAGGCCCTGGTGCACCCAGTACCCCCGCAATGCCCTCTCTCCTTGTAAATAAATTTTTTTAACGGGTGAAAGAGGTAACAAGAGAAGGTAATGGGGAGAAGAAAAACCATGTGTTTTTTTCTGACATGTGAAATCGTCGTATGAATATATATGATATGAAAGCAGCAAAGGGAAGGTTATGGGGGGTGGGGAGAAGGGAGAAGGCAGTCAAAGGGAGGAGGAAAAGACAACGAAAGGTAATGGGAAGTGAATATGAACAAAGTACTTAGATATACATGCATGAAAATGTCGTAACTAAACCTATTTTGTGTGATAACTAAAAACTAATAATCAAAGAGAAACTATTTTATAGGATACAATAATGGCAGATATATGCCACTTTTAATACCTGCCATGGACTCTAATGTAAGAGCTGACCTTGGGTCATCATTTACCACAAATGTCTTACCCTCCTGGGGAATATTGACAATGGGTGAGGCTTGGCATGTTGGACGGAAGGGGGAAAATAATCTCAATAAATTCCTCTCAATTTTGCCAAGAACCTAAGTCAACTCTCAAGATATGTTTAAGTCTTTTAAAATAACTACCGTGTGTATTCATTACTTTTTTTTCATTGCTGTGACCAAATGCCTGACAGGAAGCAATTGAAGGGAGGTGGGGTTGATTTTGGCTTACAGGCTAAGAAAGGATGCAGTCCACTGTGGAAAGGAAGGCTTGAGGGGCGGAGCGAGAGGCAGGAGGTCAGCTCGCTTCTGCGGTCAGGAAGCAGAGTGGACAGGAAGCAGAGCCTGGTGAGAACATCTCAAAGCCTGCCCCTAGTGACCCATTTCCTCCAGCAAGTCTCCAGCCCCCCCCCCCAGCCCTGTTTGTTTTCTTAATGAATAGCCATTTTGACTGGGATGAGATGGAATTGATGCACTTTTAATTTATCTTTCCCCGATGGCTAAAAATGATGGACAATTTTTTCATATAGTCATTGGCCACTTGTATTTCATCTTTTAAAGCAAATAGCCTGTTCAACTTGTTCTCCCATTTATTGATTTGGTGGGGGGCTTAATTTTTAGGGTTCTTCGTAGATTTAGGTGTTAATCCTGTCAGAAATATAGAGTTGCAAGTATTTTCTCCATCCTGAAAGCTATCTTGTTTGTCTGCTCCTTATTTCCTTTGCTGTGTAGAAGCTTTTTGCTTTCATGCAATTCTATTTCTCAATCTAGCTGTTATTTCTTGAACGATTGGAGTCCCTTTCAAAAAGTCCAGGCCTTGCTGGGCGCGGTGGCGCACGCCTTTAATCCTAGCACTGGGGAGGCAGAGGTAGGAGGATCGCCATGAGTTTGAGGCCACCCTGAGACTCCATAGTGAATTTCAGGTCAGCCTGGGCCAGAGTGAGACCCTACCTCGAAAAACAAAAACAAAAACAAACAAATAAACAAACAAAAGTCCTGGCCTACACCTGTTATCTTGAAGCATTTTCCTCTAGAAGTCTCAGACTTTCAGGTCTGGCACTAAGAACTTTGATCCACTTTTTTTAATTGATTTTTTTTTTGTACAGGGCGATAGATAGGGTGATTATCTGGTTTCCCCAGCACCATTTGTTGAAAAGTCTGTCTTTATTCCAGTGTATGTTTTGGGCACCTTTGCAAAAATAAGGCAGGCATAGGTGTGTGGGTTTATGACTCCTCTATTCTATTCCATTAGTTTATGTGTTTACTTTTTTTTGCACCAGTATTATGCTGTTTTTGTTATTGTGACTATATAATTTGAAATTAGGTATTGTGCAACCTCTAGTACAATTAACAATGTCTTCTTAGAATCACAGGGTCTTTTGTGAGTTTTGGGATGTCTCTCTCTCTCTTTCTCTCTCTCTCTCTCTCTCTCTCTCTCTCTCTGTGTGTGTGTGTGTATACTGTTGGAATTTTGATGAGAACTGCAGTGCATCTGTAGGCTGCTTTCACAGTATAAATTCTGCCAACTCATGAACATGCAAGTCTTTCTACCTTCTAATGTCTTCAATTTTTTTGAAAATATTATTTATTTATTTATTTATTTATTTATGTATTTGAGAGAGAGAAGAGGCAGAGAGAGAGAGAAAGAGAATGGGCACACCAGGGCCTCCAGCCACTGCAAACGAACTCCAGATGCATGCGCCCCCTTGTGCATCTGGCTAATATGGGTCCTGGGTAATCGAACCTGGGTCCTTTGGCTTTGCAGGCAAACGCCTTAACCATTAAGCCATCCCTCCAGCCCTGCATGATCTTTTTAATGCATTGCTAGATTAGGTTGCAAATATTTTTAAAAGTATTTTAGTTTAATTATTTGTACATGTGTGTGTGTACCCCAGGGTTTCTTGCCGCTGCAAATGAATGCCACCTGGTTTCATATGAGTGGCTAGGGAATTGAATCCAGGGCAGTAGGCTTTGTAAGCAAGTGACCTTAACCACTGAGCAATCTCCCCAGCCCTAATTACAAATATTTTGTTGAGAAATTTTTAGGTCTTTGTTATGTAAAAGAATGGGCTGTAGTTCTCGTGTGTGTGTGTGTGTGTGTGTGTGTGTGTGTGTGTGTGTGTGTGTTTCCCATTGCCCAGATACCTGTGTTTTTTTTTTTGTTTGTTTTTGTTTTTGTTTTTGTTTCTCGAGGTAGGGTCTCACTCTAGCCCAGGCTGACCTGGAATTCACTATGGAGTCTCAGGGTGGCCTCGAACTCATGGCAATCCTCCTACCTCTGCCTCCCGAGTGCTGGGATTAAAGGCGTGCGCCACTACACCCAGCTATTCTCAGAATTTTTTAATTCTCCCCTTAATTTCTTTAGCTATGCAATCATCATTCAAAAGTGTGTTGTTGAATCTCTTAGGATTTATATACATTTAATAGTCTCTTGCTGTTGATTTGTACTTTTTAAAATATTTTTATTTATTTATTTGCAAGGAGAGAGAGAGGGAAGGAGGGAGAGAAAGAGAATGGTCATGCCAGGGCCACTGCAAACAAGCCCCAGATGCATGTGGCACTTTGTGCATCTGGCTTTGTATAGGTACTGGGAAATTGAACCTAGGCTTTGCAAGCAAGTACCTTTAAGCATCTGTCCAGCCCCAGAGAAATATTTCTTAGAGATAACAAATAGTTTCACCTTGTTTTATAATCTAATCATCTATTTTGTAGCTTCTAATTGATGAGTTTATTAATTAGGGCTGGTTTTTGTTTGCTTTTTTAAGGTAGGGTCTCTAGCCCAGGCTGAATTCGCTATGTAGTCCCAGGTTGGCCTCCAATTCATGACGATCCTCCTAACACTGCCCCAAGACTAAAGGTGTTGGTCACTACACCCTAGCTTAGGACTGTTTACTGTTTGTTTGTTTGTTTTGGGGGTAGGTTGAGGTAAGGTCTCACTCTATCCCAGGCTGACCTGGAATTCACTATGTTGTCTCAGGCTGGCCTTGAACTCACAGCGATGCTCCAACCTTTGCCTCCCAAATGCTGGGATTCTGTTTCTTATAATTCTGTTGGTTGTTCTCCTGGTTGTCTTGATTGTTCTTTTCCCACCCCAGTTTGTGTTAGGGTATTGCTGAATTACTAAATTGGACAAGGTTGACTGTTGCCTATATCTCCTTTGCTCATCCATTCCTCACTTGAAATTTATTTTTCCTTGTGTTCTCATGATTGAGACAACTATCTTCTACAATGCTACCTTGATGGCAGTGGATTTCTTTAACTTGCACTTGTTTTAAAATGTCTTTGTTTCTCCATAAATTTTAAAGGAAAACTGTTGGATACAGTCACCTTGGTTGGTACTTAGTTCCAGGGCTTGAAATCCATCCTTCCATGCTGTCTTTCCTGGCTTTGGGGTTCACGTTGATAAGAGGAATGTCATTCTGTTGACTTTGCCTTTGTGAGTGGGTTGGTGTTTTTCTCTTAGAGCTTCTTAATGGTGCTTTCAGTACTCTGGGTATTTTGATTATAATGTGTTGTGGGAGAAATTCTTTTCTGGCCGTGTGTGTTGGAAGCTTTAAATGTCTCTTGTGCTTGGATATCCATTTATCTCACTAGATTTGGAAAATTTTCTGCTATGATTTCATTGAACACATTTTCTTTTATCATCTTCAGCTGAGGCTATATTTTCATGGTAGACAGAAAAGGACTGGGTTCGCAGTACTCCCTTCAAGAGCACATCCACAATGACCTAAGACCCCCCACTAAGCTATACTTCTTACAAATTTCACAACTCCTAATAGCACTAAGTTAGGGACCAGACCTTTAACTACATAGGCCTTTAGGGCACATTCCATATCCAAACAGTAACAGTACTTAACATAGTAATATTGAGCACAGTAGATGCGCTCTAAATTAATTAAGCAATAGAGTGCCAGTGTGGGTCTAGGACCATACATATAGATGACACTTGATTTTACCCTCAAAGAGGTCAGCTGAGCGAGGTAGAGTAGAAAACAAATACCTAGGGCGTGGGAGAGATGGCTTAGCGGTTAAGGCGCTTGCCTGCAAAGCCAAAGGACCTCGGTTTTGATTCCCCAGGACCCACTTAAGCCAGATACACAAGGTGGCGCATGCATCTGGAATTTGCAGTGGCTGGAAGCCCTGGTGTGCCCATTCTCTCTCTCTCCCTCTCTCTCTATCTATTTCAAATAAATAAATAAATAATAAAATATTTAAAAAATAAAACAAATACCTAAATTGATAAATATGCCTACATATGGTTTGTACAGTTACATGCATGTGATTACAGTAAGATGAGCATGTGATCATACGTGTGTATCTGATCTTTCCCACCTGTGCTCCCTGGAGATGCAAGGTGAAGACTTACCTGGGGAGGCACGTGCGTCTTCCACCATTAGATTCTGCCATGCTTCCCATAGAAAGAGAAGACACGAGGGAAGAGGGAGTGCTTGCCCAGCATGCACAGGGCTCTAAATTCAATCCCTAGTATGAGAGAAAGCAAGGAAAGAAGGACAGAAAGAAGGAAGGGAGGGAGGGAGGGAGGGAGGGAGGGAGGGAGGAGAAAGGAAGATTGAAACACGGTTTAAAAGGATTTTTAAAGATTTATTACATTGGATATTTTAGGAGATAAAAACATCACTAACCCATGATTGCTAATAGAAAGGGTCCTTGAAAAACATTTCAACAGCAAGGGGCCATTCTTAGCTCACTCCCTTTCCTGGTAACCTCTTGATTATTTCGTCTTAAAAACCCTAATAAAAACACCATGTAATTTGCTCCAACACTGCGTTCAAAGACAGGTTCAAGAGGGTAGATCAGCCCATGCATTTTGCACATTATTTATGGGGCTAATGTGCCACAAGGGAGGCATTAGAAGACTCGCTTCTCTTAGGTCATATGTTGTTCAGAATGGTTCCTGGAAACTCGGTTGTCTTTTCCTAGGACCCCAGGATGTTGCGACCAAAAGTATACATTTTAAAACCTCTCCACCTCCCCAGCCCTGTACAAAGGAATTTTGTTGACGTTTTTCATTCTGAATATTGAAATATTTCCATTGATGATTCTCTGGCCTAGTAAATTGCACAAGCAGGGTATTTGGGATTGCTTGCTAATGTTTTCTTAAATTATATCCTCTTGTGGGTCCATAAAATCCCGAAGTAACTGCAAATAAATAAATGGGGTTTCTCTTCATGATGTAAACCAGCTTTCAATGAAGTCATTGAGAGGAAGTTTGGTTTGGATGGAAGCAGCGCCTGTTGGGCAAAAGCAGATCTCCACCCAAGGGGCCAGAAACGCCGGGCGGCACTGCTCGAAGTCAACCGAGCGAAGCAAATCCCGCTGCTGCATGTCTCGCTCTAACTGCCAAATGTGGGGAAAACCCAATGTTTAAAATGTCCACTTTTCCTAAAAGCCTTTGCAAATGGTGAGCAGGGTCCCGTCTCCTTGGAGCTGGGTCACAAGAGAGGATGTGTGGGCCCCCATCCACATCATCAAAGCGGATCGAACACTCACTCTCAGGAGAGAGGTTTGTGTGTGCCTCGTGGCTACCTGTGAAGTATATCCTGGGAGGGAGCAGTTCCGGGAATCTCCTTCTTTGGGAATGGTAACTTCAGTCTCCTTGGTCACTGCAGGCTGCCATGCTCCTTGAGGCAGTCTTGAGGCTGTATGTAACTCAGTATGCATGGGAGGGTGATAATTACCACATACATTCATTCAGAGTTTGGGTCCAGAGGACGGATGATTCACAGCACATTCTCCAGGGATGGGCAAGTTCCATTTCTTAGTCTTTGCACACAAGGCAGACTGTCCACTTTTTAGGGCTCCCCTTTCCCCAGTTGTCACCCACAAAAGTCATTCTCATTCCCCTGCGCGTTAGTACGGAGATACGCTTTGCAAAGAATAGAACTGGAGTGCTATCTAGGGTTTAGTGCATTATTTCAAGCTAGATAACTGAAGTGAGGAAATCAACTACTCAAGACATGGATAAGAAAACAGCATAGAAGAGAAAATTAGCAACATGGAAGAGAAATTCAGCAAGAAAATTGATATTTGGGAGGAGTGGATATCAGAAAGGAAAAAAAAATTCACAAAGGAAAATGTTTCTAGCCCGTTAGAGCAAGCAGAAGGAAGAGTATGAGGGATGAAAGGCAGGGCTGAAGAAATGCTTTCAGACACAAATAAAGAAAATAAACAAGCATGATTGCAACTCCTAAGAACTCTGGGATAGATCAAGAGAACAAACCTAAGAGTGCATGAGGCAGAGGGAGGAGCTGATGTTGGAAAAGGAAAATATATTCAATGCAATTACAGCAGAAAAATCTCCAAATCTAGTGAAATAAACGGATGTCCAAGCACAAGAGACATTTAAAGCCTCAAATACACACGGCCAGAAAAGAACCTCTCCGCAACATGTTATAATCAAAATACCCAGAGTACTGAAAGCACCATTAAGAAGCTCTAAGAGAAAAACACCAACCCACTCACAAAGGCAAAGTCAACAGAATGACATTCCTCTTATCAATGTGAACCCCAAAGCCAGGAAAGACAGCATGGAAGGATGAATTTCAAGCCCTGGAACTATGTACCAACCAAGGTGATTATATCCAACAGTTTTCTTTTAAAATTTATGGAGCAATAAAGACATTTTAAACATTTTCTTTTTTAATGTTTTATTTATTTGCAAGGAGAGAGAAGGAGAATGAATGGATGTGCCAGAGCCTCTAGCCCACTGCAAACAAACTCAGATGCATGCATCACTTTGTGCATCTGGCTTTCCATGGGTACTGGGGAATTGAACACTGGCCATTAGCCATTGCAGGCAAGTGCCTTAACTGCTGAGCCATCTCTCCAGCATCCACCTTTTTTAAAAAAAGAAGTTAAGGAGACAGAAAGAGAGGGAGAGGGAGGGAGGGAGAGAAGACATTTTAAAACAAGTGCAAGTTAAAGAAATCCACTACTGGGCTGGAGAGATGGCTTAGTGATTAAGGCACATGTCTGTGATGCCTAAGGGCCCAGGTTCAATTCTCCAGGTCCCACATAAGCCAGATGCACATGGTGGCACATGTATCTGGAGTTCGTTTGCAGTGGCTAGAGCCTTGGCATGCCCATTCTCGTTCTCTTTCTCTCTCTGTCTCTCTCTCTCTCCCTGTCTGTCTCTAATAAATAAATAAAAATGAAAACAAAATCTTAAATAAAAAAGAAATCCACTACCATCAAGCTAGCATTGTAGAAGACAGTTGAAGGACTCCTATGCGCACAGAGGGAAGAAAGATGTCTCAATCATGAGAACACAAGAAAGAATAAATTTCAAGTGAGGAATGAATGACCAAAGGAGATGTGGGCAATTATCCATCATGTCCAATTTGGTAATCCAGCATGAAAATTTCAGTTTTGATAATATGTAACTTATCTGTTTTGTTCTTTTAGACTTTGTAGTTTTCTTATGTCATATTTAAGAGCTATTACCTAATTCAAGGTCATAAACTTTACTCTCATCTTTTCTAAAAACCTTAGAGTTTTAGTTCCTATGCTTTAAACTGTGTTGAGTTCATGTTGTGTGTGGTATGAAGTTGGAGGCTGTGGGTATTCAGTTAAGCCAGTACCATGTGTTGAAGCTGTTTATTCCCCTGTTGAATGGCATCAGCACACTCGCCAAAAGTCAATTGACCACAATCTCTCACCATATCCAAAAAGCAACTTAAAATGGATTAAAGACTTAACTGTAAGACCTTAAACTACAAAACTACTAAAGAAAAACATAGGGGCAAAGCTCATTGACATGGGTATAAACAAGGATTTTTAAGAAAATAAAACCCCAAAGCAGGCGAAATAAAAGCAAATCCATGCAATGGAATTACACAGTGTTAAAAGGCTCCCAAACTGCAAAGGAAACCATAAGCAGAAAATAAAGAGACAACCTCCAGAAAGGAAGAATATATTTTATTATAAATATTTTATTTATTTATTTGAGAGAGAAAGAGGGGAGAGAGAGAGAGAGAGAGAGAGAGAGAATGGGCATGCCAGCACCTCCTGCCACTGCAAATGAACTCCAGACATACACACCACTTTGTGCATCTGGCTTTACATGGGTACTGGAGAATTGAACCTGTGCTGTCAGGCTTTGCAGGCAAGCACCTTTAACTGTTGAGCCATCCCTCCAGCTCAAGAATATATTTTAGGCTGGGTGTAGTGGCGCACGCCTTTAATCCCATCACCCGGGAGGCAGAGGTAGGAGGATTGCCATGAGTTCGAGGCCACCCTGAGACTCCACAGTGAATTCCAGGTCAGCCTGGGCTAGAATGAGACCCTACCTCGAAAAACAAACAAACAAACAAAAAAAAGAATATATTTTAGACTATACATTTGATAAATCGTTAACATATATAACATAACATATAGAATATATAATGAACTCAAACAACTCAATAACAAACTACCCTGATTTAAAAATGACTAAAAAAAACCCTAAATAGACACTTCTCAAAAGAATATGAACAAAAGCTCACCACCACTAATCACTAGGGAAATGCAAATCGAAACCACAGTGAGGTTTCTTCACACTCTAGTCAGAATGGCTGCTATCAAAAAAATCAGAAGATAACAAATATTAAGGTGGGAAAAAACTAAAAAACACTTTAAAAAATATTTGTATTTATTTGCCTCTGTATGTGTGTGTGTGTTTGTGTGCGTGTGTACGCGCGCACGCACTGCAGACAAGTGCCAGATGCATGTACTAGCTTCAAGCAGAGAAATACCACCAAACAGCCAACACCAAACCAGCAAGCAGCCACCACTGAAGCTCTAAGACTGCTCTCCACATACGCTGAGGGCCAGACTCAGACCTGCCCCCAAACACACTTTAGGGCTGGACTCCAAGGTCCGACCCCAGTGACATGTCTCCTGTACCAGGGATCTACCTGCCAGGGTCTTTTTTTTTTTTTTTTTTTTTTTTTTTTTTTTTTTTTGGTTTTTCGTGGGTCTCATGGTCCAGGTGACCGGATACATTCTGTAGTCTCAGGGTGGCCACATGCTCCTCATAATCTTATAGTGGGGAAGAGGGCGCCAAGTGCGTGGCTTGACATCAACCTCTGGCCTCCATAAACCAACACAAGCATGTACTCTACACACATATACACATGCAAAAAAATTATACACACACACACACACATATATATACACACATATATATACAAAAAACACACACAATAAGAAAAAAGGCTTATAAGGCACATGGTTTTGTTAATAATTTGTTTCCTTATTGATATTTTCCATTTACTGAGATACCATTATCAAAATTCCCTTTAATCCTGTCCTTTATTGATTTGAACATGTTTATGAGAGCAGACTTAGTTTCTGTCTAACAAGTCCAATGTGTGGCCTTTTTTTTTTTTAAATCAAAAGTTGTTATTGTTTGCCCACCTGCATATGGGCCATAATTTCTGAGTTTCATTGTATGTTTCATAAGTATTTCTACAACATTAAATAATTCTAGTGAAAAAAAATCAGATCCTCCCCTTTCCTAGACAATGTATTATTGTGATTGTTATTGCCTTTGCTATTTCTTTAGTGAGCTTCCCTTTATGTATTTTTATATATATATTATATAACATATAACATATATATGTACTATATTATATATATAATATATTATGTGTAGCCATTGAAGGGCTGCTTGGTAGGCTTTAGTAGTTCAGTGATTGCACAGAGATTTCATTCAATGTCTCAACCAATAAGTCTCTCATCTTTTCAAAGCAGCTTTCTCTGTGTTGGAGCATGTTTGTAATCTTTTAACAAGTGGATGATCACTCTACCTTAACCTCTCCTGCGAGTGTAGAGCCTCAAGGCCAAGAAGAGATAAGAACTTTGGACCCTCCCAGACTTCTCTTGGCATGTGCACAACTCTAGGTATGCACAAAGCTTTGTGCTTTTGTGGGGTATACTTGATACCTTCCTTCCATCCTTCCCTTCCCTTCTCTTCCCTTTCCCGTTCCTTCTTTCCTTCCTTCCTTTCTTCTTCCTTTTCTGTTTCTTTGATTTGTTTTGAGTCAGGATCTGATATCGTTCAGGCTGGCCTCAAACTCCTGATTCTCTTTCTCTACTCCCCAGGAGTCTTCTAATTTTTTTTTTTTTTTTAGCTAGCCTCTTATTAGCTGCAACTGGCAATTCAGTCTCGGGCACGTGTGGCGTGAAATAATTGCATCTGAGTGTTTTCAGTGCCTGTCTCGTGGGAGGAGGCTTGCACACAGACAGCTCTGACTTAGGCTAAGCAGAGCCAAGCCCAGAGAAAGGAGCTTCGCAGCAAGCTGCCAAACAAGTCAAATAGTGACAGCTGTCTGAGGACAGGATTCTGAGGGCGCTCCAAACCTGTCTGCTTTCTCCAGTGACTGCTAGATTGCTGGGTTTCAGTTCCCAGAGCTCCTAGACCACTGGCCTCCAAGACGACCGTGGAACTGTGTAAATGCGGTGCGATTAGGTTAAGTGAAAACATTGGGCTAAACCTGATCTGGACTATCCAGGGTTCTGAGGTCAAATTTTATTCCAACTATTTATTCAAAGAACAAAGTAAGTGACACATCCTCACTGGCTCGGCTTCCTTTCTAAATAACAAGGCTGTTTGTATTTCAAAAGAAACTGTAACTGACAATGCCAAGTGCTGGCAGGGACTTGGGAGTAATTGAAGCTCTCATCCACTGCTGGTGGAAATGCAAAATAGCACGGCCACTTTGGAAAATAGTTCGTACGTTTTGGATAAAGCCAAACATACACTTATGATCTGATGCCGCAATCTCATTCCCTGATTTACACGGGAAATTAAAACAAGTCGGTGGAAACCTGTCTATGTGAATGTTATAGCAGCTTTGCTCATAAGTAACAAACCGAGAGAAGAAAACGTCCTTCGATTGACAACACAATGAACAAACGAAGGCACAGCCACGCGATGGAAGTATATTCAGAAATAAAAAGGAATAAACTGCTGATGTCTCCATAGCCTAGATGAACCTCAGGGGTTCATGCCAAATAAAAGAAGGCGGACTCAGGGATGAGACTATTCTAGAAACGGCAGGAGTTGCCCGAGTCTGGGGCTGAGAAAAGCTATTCACTACAAAAGAGGTGAGAAATATTTGAGTAGAGGGAATGATGTGGCCATTTAAGATCTTTTTTAAAAGATTTTAAGAATTTTTATTTATTTACTTGAGAGAGAGAGAAAGTGATAGAGAGAATGGGTGCACCAGGACTCCTGCCACTGCAACAAACTCCAGATGCAAGTGCTACATTGTGCAGTTGGCTTACGTGAGTACTGGGGAATTGAACCTGGGCCTTTAGGCTTCACAGGCAAATGCCTTAAGTGCTAAGCCATCTTTCCAGCCTAGCCGTTTAATATCTTAATTCAATGATTGAAGGTTTTATACATTGAAAACTATAGAAATGTACAATAAAAAGTGAATTTATACCCCAAATTAAAAAGAAAGCTACAAAAAGTTTGCAAAGAAGGTCTATTGCTCTCTGCAAACCAGAATCTTGAACCCTAAGTTCTTGGTTATCTCCTGGGTAACTATCCACGGGTAACTCCAGGCCTCTCTCCACCTAACTGAAAAACCATCCTCCACTCTGTTGAAAGGAATCTTAGACCAGATCCAGCTAAACTCGTGGGTGTGGCCAGGGTCATGCTCTCTCAAGAACACTCTATGACCAACAATCCCAATTTCCGAAGCATGTTAAGTCCAGAAGCCCAGGGACACCTACAGCTATTGTAAGATGTTATGTGATACTCTACCATGCTTTTTGTAAAATTTAGTTTTATTATTAGATATGGACATATTTTGTATGTAAACATCACATGTTGGTACCATCCTTTCCCTCCTCCCTGTCCCTTTTCTAAAGAGGCCTTCCTCATTGGGGATGCAGGCCAACCCCACGGGGACTGTGGGTCGTGCATTATGGGGGCAGCAGTCAGTTATGGGGGAGAGGCAATGTCTCTGTGCAAAATGTCCCAACTTGTGGCTCTAACAGTCTTTCTGCCTCCTCTTCCACAAAATTCCCTGAGCCATGCTGGGAGCATTTTAAGTCTACTTCAGTGATGGGTACATAGGAGCCTCTGGATCTCTGGTTTGGTAGGTATTGAGTGTCCTCAGTGTCTATCTCCTTCACCTTTGTGCTGACATCAGGTTCACCAAGAAAGCAGCACTCTTGTTCATTTCTCCAATTCCTCTGTGGTTTCAGCCAGGGCCGGGGTGGAGTGCGCTGGGTCATTTATCTCCTCAGATCCTGCTCCCATCTGAAAAAGAGAAACAGAATCTCCAACAGAGAGCGAAGTCAGTGCTGGCTAAATGGGATAACCATTATTAATTTAGAGAGAATTTAAAGGGTGTAGACCTTCTTATATGCCAAGATTAGTGGGAGCTTGACACTGGGAAGCAAAACTGTTATCTGGATACGATTCTGACTTGCTTCCCACTTCCAGATATGGTTTCCTTTCCACTGAGCAGATCTGTTAGCCAATCCAAGAGCAGTTGGTTACCCACCGTGGCTGTGTGCCACTACTGCACTTGTGTGAGCATCACACCTGGTTGTTTGCTTCTGAGTCGCTCAGACATTGAGTTGCTCGAACAGATGTTGACCACTTTCCCCTGGTAGCTCATGTAGCGCCTTCCAGCACTAGATGGGCTAATTATCTGGGGACTGGCTCTCTTCTGGATTTCTACCAGGTCTCCCCATGGTCTGTGCAGACAGCATTTGGTGTCTTTAGCACTAGGGTCTTACCATTAACCTCAGGCGGGTCGTCAAGTACTAGCATGCTTTTATTATTATTTATTTATTTATTTGACAGAGAAAGAGAGAGAGAGAGAGAATGGGCATGCCAGGGCCTCTAACCACTGCAAATGAACTCCAGAAGCGTGGGCCCCCTTGTGCATCTGGCTAATGTGGGTTCTGGGGAATAGAACCTGGGTCCCTTGGCTTTGCAGGCAAATGCCTTAACCACTAAGTCATCCCTCCAGCCCTTTTTATTTATATTTATTTATTTATTTGACAGAGAAAGAGAGAGCGAGAGAGAGAGAGGATGGGCACACCAGGGCTTCCAGCCACTCTAGCATGTTTTTAAGCCCCCATGGGAACACTGTCACCACATCATGTTCTGGCTCTATCCATCGCTGGAGCTACAGCTAAAAATGCTTTCCATAGCTCGCTACTTTCTTGAGGGCTGAGCTCTGGTTACCTCAGAGGTAGAGACCACATTACAGAGAAGATAGGGTGCCACACCATCGAAGGACAAGGAGAGGGTGTAGGCTAGAAACCATTGATTCCTCACCTTTTGTTTTCCTACAAACTTGAATGGTGTCTTACTGGCATAATATCAGTGCTTGTTTGGTCGCACTTCTGAAATTTATGTAAAAAAAAAAAAAAAAAAGACAATCAGCTAAAGAGAGGCCAAATGCAGGAAAGAAAGCGAGGAGCACTCACTGGTAAAGGGACAGGCATCCTCCACGGATGTCTCAGTGATTTGATTCGACTCTGCTATGACTACATACCATCCGCACCTGCTTTCCGGTGTGAAGCTCAGGGAAGATGCTAAGGCCAGGACTTCTTCACTCTGGAGATACACAGAGGCCTTAATGGTCAGGCTTCCTCAGCTTACTATCTTGAACATTCCTCCATGGGTAAGATTAGGTCACTGCCTGCTCCTGGAGTAAGATGAGGAAGATCAATCCCCGAGAGACGTTGATGGGGAAGCTGTAGGCAGATCCTCGACTCGTCTAGATCTGTTTCTCCCCTTCCTTGGTTCTTTCTGTCTGCAGGAAAGGCCACCAGGGAAGGATGGACGTCCTCTCGATGTGAGGTATTCAAGGAGCTTGCTTGTGCTCCTCTGAATCAGAGAAGACACATTCTGGACCAAGGTAGCGTCCTGGAGTTCTTCAAGTTCCCTCCGGGCGAGTTGGAGATTGCTGTCTACAGGGAAGGCCTTCCACAGAAGTCAACAGCGGCAGGTATTTTCAGACGCACATCTGAGGCTTGGGCGGAGACCCACGGGCATTTGGGAGTGGTGACCGCACCGTGGGAACATCAGAGTGGGGACAAAGCTCTAAGTAAGTTATTGCCTCAAGTGCATTGTGTTAGTCAGGGTTCTCTAGAGGAACAGAACCGGCAGAATGAATTGTATTAAAAAGGGAATTTATTGGCTTAGCTTACGGTAGGACCACAGCAGTGTGCAGGCTTAAGAGTCAAGGAACCCAGCGGCTGCTCAGTCCACGAGGCTGGATCTCTGTGCAGCGCTGAAGGCCTGGAGATTTCCTGGAGAGCTGCTGGCCTCCAGTCCACGCTGGAAGGCTGAGGAGACTTGGTACCAGGGCTGATGAAGGATAGCTGAACGGGATAGGTGCCTGTTCACGTGAAGGCACTCACCAGCAAGCGGCATGGCAGGAGGGGCTTCCTTTCATAAAGCCCACCACCAGGAGGGCAGCCCGCTCTGGGGGGAAAGGGCTCACTCTGGGGGAAGGACCTCCTCCTTCAGTCAATCCTTCCTGGAAGCAGGGCAGAGACCCTCCCAAGAGGAATGTCTGTGTGGATTCCCAGTCAGGTCAAGTTGGCATCACAACTTCGCCATCGCCTGTATCTTCCAGGATTGTCGTTGTGAGCTGAAAATGGTGGCACGGTGATGACTTCGTGGTGCTGGGAGATGGGCACCGAGCCTGGCAAAGAGGAAGTTTCCTTTTAATACTGGCTGGAGTGAGTGAGTCAGAGATTTTTTTTTTTTTATACAAAAACAACATGGAATCTTTAAAAAGCCCTAGATGACTCAACCTTTCATTTCTGTCAACCCCCCGGGGTCTCTGTAACTTTCCCTGACTTTCTTCGGCTCGTCCCACTCAGCCAGGTAGATGATGTTAGAACAGACTGATTCTGGAGAATGGCAGGTGGGGGTGAGGGTTACAGCAGGCAACCTAGGCTCCTTGGAGGCCACTTAGCTGTGACTCAAGTGAGAGGAGCTCTGGGCAGCTCCCTGAACCAACTCCCACTCGTTCGGTCACCCTCTGCAGTCTTGATCCCTCTCCGACGTGGTCCACTTGTTCCCTGCCTCCCACGAGGGAGTCCTCCTGTTTTCTGTTCAACTTCAGTCAGCACCTATGTTGTTCATGTTGTATTCACATTCTACTTGCCGTACATTTGCTTTTTGAAAAAAATTTTTATTTATCTATTAGAGAGAGAGATAGTGAGAATGGGTGTGCCAGGGCTTTCAGCCACTGTAAACGAACTCCAGATGCAGGCGCCACCATGTGCATCTGGCTTACGTGGGACCTGGAGAATCGAACCTTAGGCTTTGTAAGCATGCGCCACCGCTAAGGTGTCTCTCCAGCCCATGTTTGCTGTTTTTTTTTTTTTTTTTTTTTTTTAGTATTTTATTTATTTATTTGCAAGGAGAGGGATAGAAAGAAAATGGGTGTGCCAAGGCCTCCGGTTGTTGTAAATGAACTTCAGACACATGCGCCACTCTGTTTTGTTTTTTTTTTTTTTTTTTTTTTTTTGTTTTTTTTTTTTTTTGTTTTTCGAGGTAGGGTTTCACTCTAGCCCAGGCTGACCTGGAATTCACTATGGAGTCTCAGGGTGGCCTCGAACTCACGGCGATCCTCCTACCTCTGCCTCCCGAGTGCTGGGATTAAAGGCGTGCGCCACCACGCCCGGCACATGCGCCACTCTGTGCATCCAGCTTTATGTGGGTACTGGGCCATCAAACTTGAGCCGTTAGGCTTTGCAGGCAAGCACCTTAACTGCTGAGCCAGCCCCTTGCTGCACATTTTTATTCCTTATTATTGTATAGCTATTTCCTTTGAGTTGGAATATTCCCTCCTGGAGGGAGAAGAAAAGCTCACAAGATTCTAGAAGTTAAGGGAAATTACAAACTTGAAGAAGCCTACAAAAGTTACAAGATTCAAAAGACCTTTTGCAAGGTTACATAAGCCATTGGCAATTTACATAAGACACTCTTCAGTGGAACTGCCTACAAGTTGTATAGAAGCACCAGAGATGCAGCTTTCATGAGTTATCATATGTGCTGGGTGGGCTTTTTGGTGACGTGACTGCCTTTGAGTCATTCATGCTCCTGTAAGTAGTCCCTCACTCATCCTCCTATAAGTAACCCAATAAACTTATTGGTTCTCCAAGCTGGACTTGTGTGGAATCATTTCTTTGGCCTATTGTCAGTGCCTTGTCTGGAGTGAGTAATGTTTGTTCCTGTCTCCCCAGTAAGAGTTAATAAAACACTCATTTAAAAAATGTATTTATTGAGCTGGGCGTGGTGGCACACGCCTTTAATCCCAGCACTCGGGAGGCAGAGGTACGAGGATCGCCGTGAGTTCGAGGCCACCCTGAGACTCCATAGTGAATTCCAGGTCAGCCTGGGCTAGAGTGAGACCCTACCTCGAAAAACCAAAAAAAAAAAAAAAAAAAATGTATTTATTTGAGAGAGAGAAAGATGGAAGGAGGGAGGGAGGGAGGGAGGGAGAGAGAGAGAGAATGTGCATGCCAGGGCCTCTAGCCACTGCAAACGAACTCCAGATGCATGTGCCACCTTGTGCAACTGGCTTACATGGGTACTGGGGAATTGAACCTGGGTCCTTAGGCTTCATAGGCAAGTGCCTTAACTGCTAAGCCATCTCTCCGGCCCTACTCATTTTTGACTAATAAACAGCATGGGTTTGTGGGCTTTTATAGTTTTAGTGATGAAAAGCTTAACCTTTACTAATAACACTGAACTTTGCTACAGACTGAATTGCATTTCCTCAAAATTTATATGTTGAAATCTTCACATTCATTGAATCTGGATTCAGAGATGGAAACTTTAAAGAGGAAATTAGACTGAATGAGGTCAAAATGGTGTACTTGTCAAGACTTTTTTTCTTTATTTATTTCTTTTCTTTTTTCTTTTTTTTCGGCAGGGGGGGTGTTCAAGGTAGGGTCTCACTGTAGTCCAGGCTGACCTGGAATTCACTAGGTAGTCTCAGGGTAGCCTCAAACTCACAGCAATTCTCCTACCTCTGCCTCCCTAGTGCTAGGATTAAAGGCATATGCCACCATGCCTGGCCAAGACTGGTATTCTTCAAGGAGTGGAAGAGACAACAGGAGTATGCCCACAGAGAAAGGGCCAAGTGAAGTCATAACAAGAAGCTGACCAACTAGAAGCTCTGAAGAGCCTCAGGAGAGAGAAATCACATCTGCCAATTTCCGGCCTCTAGAATGGTGAAGACAAATTTCTGTAAGTTAAGCCACTCACTCTGTGGCATTTTGTTATGGCCGTCATAACAGACTCAGTACCTCATTGTGTACTTGATCCTGCTAAGTGTTTGACATACGTTATTTTATTTAATCCTTTACGCATGAGCATGTGATTATCCCCAATGCATAGATAAGGAAACAGTAGTAAGTCCTAAAACTGGAACTCAGGTCTGCTGATTGAAAACCTGTGCTGTGAGTTCAAGGCCACCCTGAGACTATATAGTGAATTCCAGGTCAGCTTGAGCTAGATAGAGTGAGCACCTACCTGGGAAAACAACAACAACAAAAAAAAAGGTTTGAGGTTTGAGAACTCATGCCAAAGCAACTGCCTGACTGGCTCAGAAACAGAAAGTGAAAGTGATCTCAGGTGGGTATTGAAACCAGGGGCACCCCTGTCTCCTTCCCCTTCTCCTAGAGACTATGACATTCCATGTCATCCATCACCTCCTTCCAATACCTTACAGGACCGGGTGAAGTTTGTTTTTATATTTAATATTTTATTTATTTATTTGAGAGAGAGAGAGAGGATGGGCCAGGCATGGTGGCACACGCCTTTAATCCCAGCACTCTGGAGGCAGAGGTAGGAGGATTGCCATGAGTTTGAGGCCACCCTGAGACTACATAGTGAATTCCAGGTCAGCCTGGCCTAGAGCAAGACCCTACCTTGAAAAAAAATTAATTAATTAATTAATTAATTAATTTTAAAAAAGGATGGGCTGGAGAGATGGCTTAGCAGCTAAGCACTTGCCTGTGAAGTCCAAGGACCCCAGTTCAAGGTTCAATTCCCCAGTACCCACATAAGCCAGATGCACAAGGTGGCGCATGCATCTGGAGTTCGTTTGCAGTGGCTGGAAGCCCTGGTGCACCCATTCTCTCTCTCTCTCTCTGCCTTTCTCTGTCTGTCTCTCTCAAATAAATAAATAAATAAAAATTATATTAAAAAAGCAAAGGAGAGAGGATGGGCATGCCAGGTCCTCCAGCCACTGCAAATGAACACCAGATGCATGCGCCACCTCGTGCATCTGGTTTACCTGGGTTCTGGGGACTAGAACCCGGGTCCTTGGGCTTCACAGGCAAGCGCCTTAACCGCTAAGCCATCTCTCCAGCCCTCCCCTTCCGTGAAGTTTTGAGCAGGGAGAAAAATCAGGACTTTTCCAGAAGTGGAGATGGGGAGCGCAGAGTCCACCCAGGAGGGTCCTTGGGAGAGAGGGAAGAGGCCAGCGGTGGGTGGGTGGGTGGAAAGGAACCGCCTGGGAGGTCTGCGAGCCTTCAATAACACTGGGGCGGACAGCGGGCCCAGGGGCTGCAGGCCGGGCCCAGGCACCTGTGAAAATAGCACATACTTGAGGCGGAGACAGAACACATCCTGCCCGGGGCTCCCGCAGGTTCCCCCCCACCATCCCCTGCAGGGGCGAGGAACGCCGGGGGCCCAGGGTGATGTGTCTCCCACGATGTCAGCGTCCCCAGGGCCCATCAGGAATTCGAAGTTGGGGACCGAGCTCGGGAGCTGCAAGGACATCTGAGAAAGCCATAGGAGAGAGAGAGAGAGAGAGTGAGCAACAGTCGATCATCCTCCCCAGCATCCCCCCCCCCCTAAAAAAAGACATAGCTTTCACCTCTGCCGGGTCCTGGCCGCTGGCCTGGCAGGCAGAGGGAGGAGGCTGGGGAGAGGCGAGGCCTCTGCCGGCGCCATCAGCTCTCCTCCACCGCACAGCTGACAGACACTTGAGAACTTTCCTTCCCAAGCCCGTATCCTGCTGGTTTCAGGGCAAAGTGTGCAGCTTTCCCACCAGGATCAGTGAGGAAATGGCCTGATTTGGACTCAAACAGACTGATTTGTTTTCTCAACAAGGCCTCCGCTCCATTCAGGGAGCACCCCCGCCTCCCCTCCAGTGATGCCCATTTTTTTTTTTTTCTTTTCCAGGGTGCCTCCCTCTCCCGTTCTGAGAACACATCACCCAGTGTCTGTAAAGCTTCTGCTTCTTGTTTGACATCCCTTATTTACAAAGCAAACAGAATGTTCCTTTTAACACACATCATGCTAAGTTTATTAATGCCGAAAACAATCCCAGGGTGCCGACCCGGGGGACCCCTTGAAACCTGCCAGCAAAGCCTTCAAAAGCTCAGCCTCGTCAGATCCTCCAGGACAATATTTCACACAATGGAGTAAAAATAATATTTTTCTTTGGGCCTTTCCAGCCGCTTTTGTGGCGAGCAGACAGAAATTATTTTCTTACTCTGCTCCCAGAGCAGAAATCTGGACGGAGCTGCGTTTATTTGTTTAACACAATGATTTCATCCTAGATGTCTCGACAGCAAATAGTTGGTGGTTTAATAAAGGGCCTTTGAAAGGAGGCTGAGGCTAGGGAAATGTGAGTTCTGTGGCTCCCAGGGGCCTGGTGGACCGTGGGCTGCCGGGACTGGGTGTCCATCCTCCATGCCCCCCCACACACACTTTTTTAGCTTGTTGAGGAACTTGGGGGTCATGGCGTGTTCTTGCTCTGAGATCAGGACATTTTGTGCGGTTTCCACCCAGTGGAAAGAGAGACGCTAATCCTCTGGTCACAAATGCCAGACCTTCCCTAAGACCAGCCCTGCCCAACACAAATGGATGTACCCCCGCGAGCACATGCTCAACCCGGCATGGAGAAAGGGCCCTTTTATGTTTATTTCTGCCTTCCTCTCGTTCAAAATGACTTCCTATGTCAACCAAAAGGTGGCTGCTCTTCTGATGCCAGCCCAGGCTTTTCTGTAGGCAGGACTCTGATTAGGAGGGCCAGCTCAGGCCCAGGGACTCCTCCAATCAGCGCACACTTCACTCAAACTGCCAGGACCCAGCCCCCTGGAGACTTCTACCCTGTAATCACAAGTGTCAACCAGAACTCCAAAGGACTGTTTTTACTTCACTGCTTTGCCCTGGGAAGACCAGTAAGGAAAGTGAAATGGCACAAATAGAGCACAGAAAATCGGGCCAAGGAGACTGTGGCGGTTTGATTCAGGTGTCCCCCATAAACTTAGATGTTCCGAATGCTAGGTTCCCAGCTGGTGGAGATTTGGGAATTAATGCCTCCTGGAGGCGGTGTATTGTTGGAGGAGGGCTTATGGGTGTTATAGCCAGTTTCTCCATGCCAGTGGTTGGCACACTCTCCTGTTGCTGTTGTCCACCTGATGTTGGCCAGGGGGTGATGCCCACCCTCTGCTCATGCCATTGTTTTCCCTGCCATCATGGAGCTTTCCCCTTGAGCCTGTAAGCCAAAATAAACCTCTTCCCCCCCCCCCCAAAGCTGCTCTTGTTTGGGTGATTTCTACCAGCAATGTGAACCTGATTGCAACAGTAAAGTGGTACTGAGGAGTGGGATTGCTGCTAGACACCTAACTGTGTGGCTTTGGCCTTTTGGAGCTGATTTTTAAGACGAATGTGGAAGGATTTGAAACTTTGGCCTAAGAGATGCCTTGCAGTGCTGTAAATACAGCTTGATGGACTATTCTGGTCAGAGTTGAAAGACCTGAATGCAGTAAGAACTGTGGACTGTGAGGTTTGGCTTATGAGGGTGAGAAAGAGCTTTGCTTGGACTGGGCTAGCAGTTTGGGTGAGAAGCTTGCTATTATGCCCGTGTCCTGAGAAGTTGTGCAGGGTTGCTTTGCGTAGAAATGAACTGGTGTGAGCAGAGGGATATGGCACAGAAAGAAAAATCTTTGGGTGAACTTCTGCCTGTTCAGTTGCAATTGAGAGATTACAACCTTTGAGATTGTGGCACCCTACCTGGTATTGTGGAGTATAAGAAATGCAGGAAAGAGAGGGTCATTGAGTTTGCAACACAGTCTTGTGTTTTGGAAATGGCCATGGATAGCGTGAAGCAGTTTTGCTGGATGCCTGAATGGAGACCCCTGTGGGGCCATGAGGATGAACCGTGGGTTGTAGTGGAGACCCAGTGGAGATGCCAGGACCTCGAGATGCCTGCCAAGGAGAGCTGCCTAGCTGGAGGGGCGGAATTGGAATGCCAGAGACTTGTTACTGGTTAGAATTATCGGAGTTGTAGATTTGTCACTGACTAGAGTTGTTGGACTTGGAGTTAAAGAGTTTGATGTTTGCCCTGGTTGTTTTAAATCTTGTATTGGTTGAAAATTTCTTTCCTATGCCCAATGCCATCATTTGCAGTGTGAATGTTTATTCTGTGCCATTATGGATTATCTGGTATTATGGCTCAGTTAAAAGATCTTAAACTATGGGGATGTATGAACATCATTGGAATTGATAAAAACTATGGGGACTTTTAAAGGTGGATGAATGCATTGCATTTTCCATCATGGATGGTTAACAGTTTATGGGGGCCAGGGGCAGAATGTGGCAGTTTGATTCAGGTGTTCCCCCATAAACTTAGGTGTTCTGAATGCTAGGTTTCTAGCTGATAGAGA
This sequence comes from Dipus sagitta, assembly GCA_036346955.1. Taxonomy (NCBI): domain Eukaryota; kingdom Metazoa; phylum Chordata; class Mammalia; order Rodentia; family Dipodidae; genus Dipus; species Dipus sagitta. Next base: position 28,716,805 of record CM070787.1, on the reverse strand, counting down.
TTTGGCAATTAATGCCTTCTGGAGGCAGTGTATTATTGGGGGTGGGATTATGGGTGTTGTAGCCAGTTTCCCCTTGCCAGCGTTTGGCACACTCTCCTGTTGTTGTCCACCTGATGTTGGCCAGAGGGTGATGCCCACCCTCTGCTCATGCCATCGTTTTCCCTGCCATCATGGAGCTTTCCCCTCGAGCCTGTAAGCCAAAATAAACCTCTCTTTTTCCCCAAAGCTGCTCTTGGTCAGGTGATTTCTACCAGCAACGCGAACCTGACTGCAACAGAAATGAATGGTATACAGTCATGCAGATGCCCTGATTGTCAGAGCCCAGCCATCATGTCACGGCGCAGGGAGGCTCAGAGGGGCACGGTGCTGTGGCTGAGGGCACACAGCTCTTAGAGGCAGAGCCAAGGTGGAATGAGGCATTCTGTCCATGGCTAGCCCAGTCTAGCCTAGTATCTGCCCAAAACAGGCTGAACTTCACGTTGCATTTTGGCTGTTGGGATTTCAATGGGACATCTGATTTGGTTTCTGATTTGGCTTAGACCTCGTTCTGTTTCTGGTGATCTGGTGTCTGGAACAATGGGTGTTGATCTGAGTTAGTTAGCTGGACAGAATAGGGGAGAAAAGAACATGATCACCCTAGAGACACTTCTAGTATAAAAGCAATAATTATTATATATATATATAACATATATATATATGTTGGTTTTTCAAGGTAGGGTTTCACTCTAGTCTAGGCTGACCTGGAATTCACTCTGCATTCTCAAGGTGGCCTTGAACTCACGACGATCCTCCTACCTCTGCCTCCCGAGTGCTGGGATTAAAGGCGTGCGCCACCACGCCCAGCTTCAAAAGCAGTAATTAGTTATTGATGACTATCTTGAATATATGCCAGTATAAATAAGAAAACAAGAATTACATATGTTCACTTATAATAAGGTACCATTGTTAACTTATTGGTATATGCCCTCTTGGTCTTTTTTTTTTTTTTCCTTCCTTCTTTATACTTTTATTATCATTTTACAAAATGGGGAGATGGATCATTGGGTAAAAACACCTGCTGCGCTACCATAACAACCTGAACTCAGATCCGCAGAACCCCATCGGGCACAGCAGCATGAGCATCTGTCATGCCAGCACTCGTATAGTGACATGAGAGACACACAGGGGAATCCCCAGAAGCTCAGAGCACTGGTATACGCACTGGTGAACAGTAAGAAATGTTGCCTCAAACAAGGTGGAAGGAACAACACTCCAGCTTGTCCTCTGACCACCGTGTGTGCCTGTGCACACATATGTACACACACACACACACACACACACACACACACACACACACAGATTAAAAAAAAAAGATCCCGAGCCAGGCATGGTAGCACACACCTTTAATCCCAGCAACACTCGGGAGGCAGAGGTAGGAGAATCACCACGAGTTCAAGACCAGCCTGGAACTACAGAGTTAGTCCCAGGTCAGACTGAGTTAAGAGTGAGACCCTACCTCAAAAAAGAAAAAAAAAAAATTAAAAGATCCCAACTTCCTGATTTTAAAAGCTACTTGATTTGGTCTTGAGCATCTCCCACATCGAGCTTCCCAAGTATGACCTCGGAAAGACTACTTGGCACCCACCATGTGCTGACACTTATGGGGCAAGGGTGTAGGACAGCACCCCTAAGGACCGAGAGCTGTTTGGGAGGTCGTCCTCAAATTCCTACAGCAATTTCAAAATCTCGCCTTCTTGAAATTGCCCCACATTGCCTCCAAATCCGATGCTGCCCTACCAGAGCCCTCTTTGACTTTTCCCATTTCTTCTTTCCCAGATGTGAAGCAAGCAGATAATCAGCTCTCTGCATCATCTACTTGGCATTGAACAACCTGTAAGAGAGGGCTCAAAGGAATGGCCTCATTTGTCATCAAAACATTACGACATCGGGCTGGAGAGATGGCTTAGCGGTTAAGTGCTTGCCTATGAAGCCTAAGGACCCCGGTTCGAGGCTCAGCTCCCCAGGACCCACGTTAGCCAGATGCACAAGGGGGTGCATGCATCTGGAGTTCGTTTGCAGTGGCTGGAGGCCCTGGCGCCCCCATTCTCACTGTGTCTCTCTCTCTGCCTCTTTCTCGCTCTGTCTGTCACTCTTAAATAAATAAATAAAATGAACAACAACAAAAAAATTAAAAAAAAAACTTCTTTAAAAAAAAAAAAAAACATTACGACATGGGCAAGGAGTAGCCTCCATCTCACACTTAGCGAATGCTTTGAGTGCCAATCATTGGCACTCTATCATTTGCTGAAGGAAAGACACAAACAAGTCAGTTCTTATCTCAAGGAAATAGTCAGTGGGACACTTTTTTATTGTTGTTGTTTTGAGGTAGGGTCTCACTCTAGCTCAGGCTGACATGGAATTCACTCTGTAGTCTCAGGGTGGCCTCGAACTCATGGCGATCTCCTACCTCTGCCTCCCGAGTGCTGGGATTAAAGGCGTGCACCACCACGCCTGGCTGGGGACACTTTTTTTTTATGAGAGAGAGAAAATTGGCACACCAGGGCCTCCAGCCATTTCAATCGAACTCCAGACGCATGCACCATCTCGTGCACATGTGCAACATTGTGTATGTGTCCCCTTGTATGTCTGGCTTAAGTGAGATCTGGGAGTTGAACATGGGTCCTTAGGCTCTGCAGGCAAGCACCTTAACTGCTAAGCCGTCTCTCCTGCCCTAGTGGGACACTTTTAAGGAATATAGCAGATGTTAGCTATGTTTGTCTTAAATGACCTATTTCTGTAACATGGGTAATCAGTGGCTTAGAAAAGTGACCTGGCACACCCTTGCTTTCTGAAACCTATCCTCTGTACCATATGACTGCTAGTCAAGAGTAGATCCAGTCTTGGAATGGAAAGGTCAGCCCAGGGGGATAATGGGGAATCTTGCAAGTCCCTGCTTCCCCTCTATCTCAAGGTCCAGTGCAAGTTCCTAACATGAGACTTCAGGTTCCCCCAAGGGGAGTCATCCATTTACTGAAGTGTTTTTAATGTTGGCAAAAGATGTGATACATTTATCCTTTAACAAACAAGCGCTTATTTGAGATCAGCTTCCATCCTTCAAGAGATAAAAATAAGAAAAGAGGGCTGGAGAGATGGCTTAGCCGTTAGTTAAGTCACTTGCCTGCAAAGCCTAAGGACTCATGTTCAACTCTCCAGGTCCCACGTAAACCAGACGCACAGTGACGCAAGCACACAGGGTTGCACATGCACACAAGGGGGCGCATGCGTATAGAGTTCAATTGCAGTGGTTGGAGGGCCTGGTGCACCAATTCCCTTGCTCACTCTCTTTCATGTTTAAAGAAAAGGCAATCTGTTGGGCTTGTCTTAAATTTTTTTTAAATTTTTTGTTGTTGTTGTGTATTTTTATTTATTTGAGAGCAACAGACAGAGCGAGAAAGAGGGAGAGAGAGAGAGAGAGAGAGAATGGGCGCACCAGGGTCTCCAGCCACTGCAAATGAACTCCAGATGCGTGCACCCCCTTGTGCATCTGGCTAACGTGGGTCCTGGGGAATCGAGCCTCGAACCGGGGTCCTTAGGCTTCACAGGCAAGCGCTTAACCGCTAAGCCATCTCTCCAGCCCCCCCCCAAATTTTTTTAAATAAGAAAAGAAAGGAATAATGGAAAGCCTTGCTCTTGTACCCACCTCTGTAGTAGATGCTTTGAAACATTCTTACATTAAAAATCACAATCAAGAGAAGCCTGTGCTAGTGATGGAACCCAGAGCCATGCACATGCTGAAAATGTTGAAGGAAGTGCTGCCCAGTGAGCTGCATCCCCGGCCTCTCTGTTTTGCTCATCACTTAGGAGCAACACTTTGGATACACTGCAGTGTTTGCCACAGAACAAGTACTGGATAAATGCTGAACGAATGAAGGCCCATTTTAGGAGCAAACGAATGCGCTGAGGGATTAGACAACCAAGACCAGCTAGATCCCATAGCTAGTAAGAGATAGAACTGATTTTAAAACCGAGCCCATTTTCTCTAGAGCCATGCCTTTCCCACCACTCCACCTGCGGTAAGCTGTGCGTGTCATCTAAGCTACGCAGAACTAGCCGGCCGTTGTGGACGTGGTCCGGGATCTCCAATTCATAGCCCATGGACTTCCTTTCCATTCATTTTGCCTTGTTTTGTTTCCAAGGCAAGGTCTCACTCTAGCGCAGGCTGACCTGGAACTCACTCTGTAGTCTGGGCTCTACCTCCATTTTTTTTTTTGGGGGGGGGGACAGGGTCTCTTGCTGAATCTGGTGCTCACTGATTTGGCTAGATTAGCTAGGCAGTAAACCCTAAGAAACGTCCTGTCTTTGCCTCCCCTGTGCTGGCATTACAGGTATGTGTCAGCGTGCCCGGGCTTTTTTGTGGGTAGTATGGTTCCAAACTCAGGTCCTCTTGACTTGGCAGCAAGCATTTTCCTGACTGAACCCTCTCTCCAGCTGCCCGCTTCTACATTTGGACTACTATAAATAATGCTATGGGGCTGGAGAGATGGCTTAGTGGTTAAGGCACTTACCTACAAAGGCAAACGACCCAGGTTCGATTCCCTAGGACCCATGTAAACCAGATGTACAAGGTGGCACATGCACCTGGAGTTCATTTGCAGTGCACCCATTTTTTCTCTTTCTCTCTCTTTTGCTCTCTTAAATAAATAAATTAATTAATTAAAACATAATGCTATGAAATAGTGTTTTCACATAGACTACAAAAATGGATGAATTTCTTATCCTCTTGTTATTTTAACTTTTTAAGTTCTTTATATAATCTGCCTTTTCCATCTTTTGTCAAACTAGAAATGTAGGGTCTCACTCTAGCCCAGGCTGGCCTGGAACCCATTCTGTAATTCCAGGCTGGCCTTGAGCTCACAGCGATCCTCCTACCTCTACCTCTTGAGTGCAGGGATTGAAGGCGTGCGCCACCATTTCCTGGCTCATTTTGCCCTTTTACAAGCCCTAATAATTGGCTGTGACAACAGTCCTTGAAGGTGCTTGCTGTCTGACTGTGCTTTTTCCTCACTTCATGGCTTGCCCTGGGGCTCTGCTGCCTGGAGCAGAGGATGTGAATTAGGTACTGCAGGAGACGCATTCAGAACAGGTAGACTGGGTTTGAATCTCAGTGCCATCTCGTACTCGCTGTGAGACTTAGTACTCAGTTGCCTAATCCCTTAGAATATCCATTTGCATCTCTATAAACTGGATACTCGTTCAGTTAGATGCTGAAAAAGTTCAAGTAAAAAGTCAAGTCAAATTACGCCAACATTCCTTGTCGATGTGGAATGGTCCCATTACAAGAGACTCATCAGCAGAGGCAGGGGACTGCTGACACAGCTGCCTCTGTAAGCCATAACATGTTCTGACTTGGGTTAACTTCTTGCCAGGAGCTAATTATTATATCTGGAAGGGAAAAACCCTTGCTAGTAAGATCACCTACTTATCATGCATATCTTTACGTCAATTGTATAGTCCGTTGGACCGATGCCTATGTGGGACTAGAGAATCAAGGAAGTTACATTTCCAAGATGTAACATTATGTACGATTTGGAAAAACACACGGATATAAAATAAAGTCAGAGTCAACCACAATGAGGCTGAACACTATTGAATTTTTGCTCCCAACAGTGAGATCCTTGCTGATAATGTGCATATTGACACAAGAAAGCAAGGCTCTCTAAAGGGCCATCGGTACGCTCTGGGAATATCTAGTTGATTCTGAAAGGCCATAGCAGCACTCGGAGAGAAAGTTGATGCACTGTCAAGGAGAGCTGCTTTCAGCTCTGCGAAAGGACATGTGAAGTTACTTTTTTCATTCTCTTTACCCCTTCCCCATCCCAAGTGACAAGTTGTTCAAGGACTCAGTGTGCTTGGACCAAACCGACACTAGCAAAATAGTTTCTGGGAAGTATAATGTCTTTGTATACAGCACCCAAGTGCAAGTCTCACCCAAGCAGATCCTGGGTACTTTTAAATTTTATATTTTATTTTATTTTATTTTATTTATTTTTGAGGCAAGGTTGCACTCTATCCCAAGCTGTCCTGGAACTCACTCTATAGCCCCAGGCTGGCCTTGAACTCACATGATCCTCCTACCTCAGCACTCTGAGTGCTGTGAATAAAGACATGTATCACCATGCCTGGCTCTCTGGATATTTTTTCTCATCAATTCATTTTTCCTTCTTCCTTCCTTCCCTCCTCCCCTCCCTTCTTTCTTTGCTTTCTTCCTTTCTCCCTCCCTCACTCCCTCCCTTCCTTCCTTTTTCCCTTCCCTCCCTCTCTCCCTCCCTCTCTCCCTTCCTTCCTTCCTTCTTTCTTTTTTTTGGATAAAGGCTTTCCAAAATAAGTGCTTTTTTTACTTTGCAACTTATAAAAAGTAATAGGATCCTTTCTGAGACATTTGTTTTGGATCTCAGCATGTGACCTGTGTTCCCAATCATCGCTTTCTTCTTATGGTTAGGTTGTGTCTTGGGGCCTCGTTCAGTTATCTGGTCAGCCTGTCCATGCCTTTGGAGTCTAAAGTGATTCCAGGAGGAGGTGCTCTAAAGAACTTTATCCAGGCCCACCTTTGGAGACTTGCAGTATGCATTCCTGCCATGTAGGTATATAAATGATGTCATTGTTGGGAATACTGAGCAGGTCACTTAAATTTAGCACCTGGCCTGGAATAATTCAACTCATTACTCAGGCCAACCAGGCGACAGTTATCCTGGAACCTCAAACTGCTACTAAATATAATGAAGCCTCCTTCACTTATCATCACGTCATTCAAAGCTCAGTGACAACTTTTAATAGTCTCTTTACATCATGCCCTATCTATCACAGCTCAAAAAAGCCCTCCCAAGCCAAACAATAACACAGAGCAAAACCTTACATGAAGTCTCTCTCTATTAAGAAAGTTGCTTTTGGCCCCCAAACATCATCTTTTATGGGTTCCTATAAAATCATGACTCTTTTCTTCATAGTTGGATTTGCCAAGCCTCACAGTAAATTTCTTAGTTTATGTTCTTTAAAGTACAGAATGAGGGGCTGCAGAGATGGCTTAGTGGTTAAGGCACTTGCCTGCAAAGCCTAATGACCTGGGTTTGACTCCCAAGTACCCACATCGAGCCAGATGCACAGAGTGGCACAGGCATCTGGAGTTTGTTTGCAGTGGCTAGAGGTCCTAGTGCGCCCATTCTCTCTGTCTCTCTCTCTCTCTGCTTGCAAATAAATAAATAACTAATATATTAAAAAATTAAAATGCAGGGATGGAGAAATGGCTTAGCAGTTAAGCGATTGCCTGTGAAGCCCAAGGACCCTGGTTCAAGGCTCGATTCCCCAGGACCCACGTTAGCCAGATGCACAAGGGGGCGCACGCGTCTGGAGGCCCTGGCGTGCCCATTCTCTCTCTCTCTCTCTCTCTCTCCCTGCCTCTTCCTGTCTCTGTCTGTCATTCTCAAATAAATAAATAAATAAATGATTTTAAAAAATAAAAATAAAGTGCAGATGAGGGCTTAGTGAAATGGCTCAATGGTTAAAGACACCTGCAAAGCCTGCTGAGCTGGGTGCGATTCTCCATCTGTTCCATAAAGGGCTAGGTTCGATTCTCCAGCACCTGCAGAAGGCTGAATGTAAAGTGGTGTGTGCATCTGGCAAGTGGCAAGAGATCCTAAACACAAGTGTGCACACATATGCACATGCACACACACATTTTTTATTTATTTGAGGAAAAAGTAAGAGAGAGAGAGAGAGAGAATGGGCTTACCAGGGCCTCTGGTCACTGCAAACAAACTCCAGATACATGTGTCACCATGGGCATCTGGTTTACATGGGTTCTGAGGAATCAAACCTGGGTCCTTAGGCTTCACAGGCAAGTGACTTAACCGCTAAGCCATCTCTCCAGCCCACAAATGAATATTTTAAAGTACAGAATGAGTGACTGGCTTCAGAGGAGATGGGGTAGATCCACTTCTCCCTTTTCTGACACAAAGCAGCTTTGGACATTGTGCGTAAGACTACCATAGCAGAGCGTGGAAGGTGGAGGAAAGAGGGCGGAGCAGCTAAGAACATAAGGACTCTACTAGCACCGCGGAGGTGAGTCCCAATCTGGGACTTGGTTGGTTTTATTTATACCAAACTAGAGCCGAAGATCCGGTAAGCAGGAAATGTTAGTGGGCGCAGTGAGAAGACGCCCCAGCAGAAGCTGAGCGAAGCAGAAGTAGCCACCGCACCCTCACCAAACTCCACGGAGGAGTCAGCGAGCTTGCTCCACCATGCTAAGCAAGGCCTAGCCCCCCAACCTCACAGGAAAGCAGCAGGGTACCTCAGCGTGCCAACGTGATAAAGTCAGAGAAGGCCAATACTGGAGCGAAGACTAGCAGTGAGCTCTCCTCATCACCACGATGTCAGTGAAGACCACATGGGGAACCTGGGCTTCCCCCCACTCACCAGCAATAACAATGCCCTCCTTGGATGGCATCAGAAGAGATAGGGTAAGAGGCAGGACTTTCACAGCTGTCCAGTGTTAACAAGCCCATTACAGTTCATCTCAGCAATACCACAGGGCACCCATATTCTCACTTCCACCCAGCAGGTATAAGGACCCCTCTCTCCTCAGACATCAACAGAGACCAAATGGGGAACCTGGGACAGAGTATAACTCTGTTTAGTAACAAGGTGATACCCCGCTTCTTACCTGCTGGATTGGCTTTCTAAAAAGAACAACAGGTAGTAAGAACAGAAGGTTAAATAAGGCCCCAGAGTCTCTCATGACATGACGATGTCAAACTGAATGAAAACACACAAGCCGTAGATGCTTGCACTGAGATGATAGTAATGCGAAAATGATCTGACACTAATTTTAAACAACTATGATTTTAACAAAACTTCAGTAAACAATCATGAACACACTTGCAGCATTTAAAAAAATAGTTTATTTTATTTCTTTGACACAGAAAGAGGGAGAGAGAGAGAGAGAGAATGGGCATGCCAGGGCCTCCAGCCACTGCAAACGAACTCCAGATACATGCACCCCCTTGTGCATCTGGCTTATGTGGGTCCTGGGGAATTAAACCTGGGTCCTTTGGCTTTGCAGGCAAATGCCTTAACCACTAAGCCATCCCTCCAGCCCACTTGCAGCATTTTTTGACTACTTTATACACATGCATGATGTATTTTGATCATAATCCCCTCTCATTACCTCATTAGTTCCCCCCACTCCATCCCTCCTCCACTGAATCCCTTCATCATTTTGACTAGTCCCTCTTTTATTTTGATGTTTTTTTTTTTTTAATTTTGCCCTCCTTCATAACCCACGTTGAAATGTTGAGGGGCTCAGTATAGGTCTGGTGCAAGTAACGACAGCTTCCTTTAGGACATGAATGGAGTGGCCACTTCATGTCCAGAAAATAACATTGAACTAATTCTTAAAGTGGAAATAAAAAGACACTATCAAGAAATATAAAGTCTCAACAAAGGAATAAGAAAACAATCTAATGAAAAAAAAAATGGCAAAGTCAGAATTAGCCAGGCATGGTGGCGCACGCCTTTAATGCCAGCACTCGGGAGGCAGAGGTAGGAGGATCACTGTGAGTTCGAGGCCACCTTGAGACTACATAGTGAATTCCAGGTCAGCCTGGATTAGAGTGAGACCCTACCTTGAAAAACCAAAAAAAACAAAAATAAATAAATGTCAGAAGTAGAAGATGCAATAACCAGGTCTAGTAACCTCCTCCATAGAAGGAGGGAAGAGTCAGCAGACTGGAAAATAGAACAGCAGATGCTTTTCATTCTGGACAATAGAAAAATTGGCTGAAAAGAAGGAGAAGGACAGGCTGGAGAGATGGCTTAGTGGTGAAGCACTTGCCTGTGAAGCCTAAGGACCCCGGTTCGAGGCTCGATTGTAGCCCGCGTAGTCGTCTCGCCAGCAAGAACGCACACGGACACCAGGATCCTTCTGCAGCAAGCATTTATTGCAGTTAACAGATGAAAAGAGGAAGACCCAGAGCCCCGAAATGGCGCCGCTTATATAGCCCCTAGGCGGCGTGTACTCTGCTGATTGGCTGCGCGCTCATCACCCCATATGACGCCCCGGGCTGGGCAGTGACTTGGCGCGCTTTCACCACTTGCACATGCGCTATTCTACTTGTTCACCAGGACCGAGGCCGGATGTCAGCGCCATCTTGTAATGGCGATCACACTCTCTCGGCTCTCCACACTCGATTCCCCAGGACCCACGTTAGCCAGATGCACAAGGGGGCGCACGCGTCTGGAGTTCGTTTGCAGTGGCTGGAGGCCCTGGCGCGCCCATTCTCTCTCCCTCTCTCTATCTGCCTCTTTCTTTCTCTGTCTGTCGCTCTCAAATAAAAATAACAAAAAAAAAAAAAATTTTAAAAAAAAGGAGAAGGAGAAGGACAAGACGAGGAGGAGAAAGGAAGGAGAAGTAGAAAGAGCGCAGCTTCAGGGGGCAGCTGGGCTAAAACAAAGGCTCAACATCCGTGTCACCAGAGAGGCAGGAGAGAAGAAAGAGAGCAAGGCTGAAAAAGCACTGGCAATAACAGCCGAATTTCTCTCAGATTTTGCAGGTGAAATAAATTTACTGATTCGAAAAGTCAAACAAGCTTGAAACAGGAAAACCCAAATAAATCCATGTTAAGACACATAATTAAACTTCTGGAAACCAAAGACAAGAAGAAAAAATTCTTGAAAGCAGCCAGAGGGGAATAAAAATACAACTTCTCTATAGGGAAACACAACTGAATGTCAGGAGATTTCTGTTCAGGAACCATAAGAGCCAGAAGGAAACAGCTTAGTTTTTTTTTTTTTTTTTTGTTTAGTGTCAAAAAGAGAACTGCCAACCCAGAATCTTATGCCTAGTGGAAATGTCATTCTGTAGTAAAGGAGAAATCAAGACACTCTCAGATGAGGGAAACTGAGAGAATTTGTCACCAGCCGATCCACGGTCAAAGATGACTACAAAGTGTTTTCTAAATAAAAAGGAAACAAATGAAGGAAGCGTGAAACATTAGGAAGGGGAAACACTAGATAAGCAAACAAATGGATAAAAATCATGTACTTTCCTTAGTTTATGACTTTTTGATTTATGTTTGATAGTTGAAAATACAACACTGTGTGATATGGCTTGAGATTACGTAGAGGAAAATATCCGAGATATTGACAAGTCCTTTTGTGGTGTGACAGGACACCACAGGCTGAGTTCTTCCTGATAAACAGAAACTGATCATCTCACTGTTGTGAAAGTTGGGATGTTCAAAATCAAGCTGCTTGCCCACAGTGAGAGCCTTCGTGCTATCCCACGATACAAGAGAAGGGCAGAAAGAGAGAAAGAGAAGAAGAGAAAGTGAGCACCGCGGCAGTGTAACCCCACGGTGAGGACAGCACTGGTCTGGTCAGCGCGGGAGAGGACTTCTCAAGGCTCCATGCTCTAAAGATCCCACCGTTTCCTATTGTTACAATGCCAACTACGTTTCAAAGGGAGTTCTGAAGAGGAAAAGCAGTTAAAACCATAGCATGGAGTTTCTGTACGTCACTTGAACTGGTGAAACGATGAACAAGTACACAATGACCTGTTATATATATATATGATGTACTATATGCAACTGCTGATGAACAGACATAAAAGGGACACACACACACACACACACACACACACACACACATATATATATATATGCAAATGAAATTCTACAAAAGGTTTAAGTAATCACAGAAAGGTTGGAACAAATCAGCAAAAGCAAAAGAAGAAAAGGAGGCTCCCTGGCTAGCCAGTCTAGCCGAATCTGTGAGCTCTAGCTTGAATGCAAGACCTTGTCTCAGTAAGTCAAGTAGAGAACAACTGAAGAAGACATCAGATATCGACCTCTGGCTGCCACAGGAACATATGAGTGTACGCACGCGTGCACACACACACGTGCACTCACACACATAAAAATATGCATACATAGGTACATGCACACGCACACACATGCACACCTTACAGGCCAACCTCACTCACGAATACCCATGCAAAAATCCTTCACAATGGGCTGGAGAGATGGCTTAGCGGTTAAGCGCTTGCCTGTGAATCCTAAAGACCCCGGTTCGAGACTCGATTCCCCAGGACCCATGTTAGCCAGATGCTCAAGGGGGCGCATGCGTCTGGAGTTCGTTTGCAGTGGCTGGAGGCCCTGGTGTGCCCATTCTCTCTCTGTCTCTCTCTCTCTGCCTCTTTCTCCCTCTGTCTGTCGCTCTCAAATAAATAAATAAAAATAAACAAAAGTTAAAAAGTTTTAAAAAAATCCTTCACAAAATATTAGCAAGTAGTGTTCAGTTGGCCCACAAAAGCAGTGCAGGATGGGAACCCGTGGATTACGGAGAGTTCAGTGGATTTGAAAGTAGGAGCTGCACCGTGGAAACCGCTGTAGCTGATGGAAAAGAGAACTCTCTTCTGAGCCTTAATCGTTTCTGGGTCCTGGGTTTTGGCATGCATTATTGTGACTCATTTGGCTGGTTTCTTTAAAACCCTGAAAGAAAATGTTCATGCTAGTAGGGGCTGAGCACTTTTCAGTCTAATCTCGAGAGCTGAGATGATACAGGAGTTGAGAGCCACATCCAGGGATCTACTGAAGATGTGGAGGTCCCCAAGAAACAGACAGCCGGCAACATCCGCACTTCAGAAGAGCCTGAGGTGGGTTTGGTACTGGGTATTGGGGAAGAGCGAGGTTTGCTTTCTATTTATTTTTTTAAATTATTATTTATTTATTTATTTGAGAGAGTCAGAGAGAAAGAGGCAGAGAGAGAGAGAAGAGAGAATGGGAGCGCCAGGGACTCTAACCACTGCAAACGAACTCCAGACACATGCGCCACCTTGTGTATCTGGCTTACATGGGTCCTGGGGAATACAACCGAGGTCCTTTGGCTTTGCAGGCAAACACCTTAACTGCTAAGCCATCTTTCCAGCCCTGCTTTTTATTTTTATATAGTGTTACCTTTTTATTTTCTCTCTGTGTGTTTATGAATGTGTATGTTCATGTGTGTGAGAACAGGCATGCACACTACATAGCATGCATGTGGGGGTTCAGAGGACAACTTCCAGGGTCCCCAGCTGAAGCAGAATTTCTCCTTGTTCATTGTTTACTGTTGGATTCTCCAGGCTAGCTGGTATGTGAGATTTTGGGGGAGTTCCCCTGTCTCCACCTCCCATCTTGCCTTCAACATGCTGGGTACACAGAACCCTGCCTTTTACATGGGGTCTGGGGATTTGAACTCAGGTACTCAGGCTTTTGCATCAAGCATCTTATCCACTGATAGGTCTCCCCAGCCCTGTAAGGTTTACTTCTCGTCTCTCAACAGGACGTTCTTGGCTGCAGCAGACACATTACCAGGCCATACGGTACACACGCTCGGGTTACTCTTTAGTTGTGACTTGTTCCTTATCAGCTCGCGATTGTACTTGACTTCAGAGTCAGTCTAGAGTGGTATCATGACATTACGTAATACGATTAACAAGCATCTAACACTGGTAGCCACCACAGCGTTGGCCTCCGATGCAGCAAGAATTCGCTTAGATGTTCCTTTATGGAATGTGTGGTCATTTCTCACTCCCTTCTTATTGACTCAGTTTATTGGGGTCATAATGTTCATTTCACACCTTGGATGATTTCTGAAGAATTTCTGTATCCCCATAGACCATCCCCTCCCTGGGCCTGCTGCTCTACAAGGTTTCTGTGTTCTGAGTGGCAGATAAACCATTTACTAAGTCCGCACAGGAGTGAGAAATGGAGAAAACCCACTCTGTGGTCAATGTGAAAAACACGAGCACAGTCCTCCCTTCATATCTCTCCCATCCGAGCTTGGAGGAAAGCAACTATATACAGTAGTTTGCAGGCACGTAAAGCCCAGAGGAGAAGCTATCATAAACATGCTCAAGGAGAACAGCATTTTGCCAGACAAATGCACCCAGGGGGTGGGGGGGTTGAAGGGAAAGGCACCGTGAGCTGAAAAGCAAATATGGATGTAGTTTTGCTGTCGCCAGGGTGTGACAGTAGTTGCTGGTACCACGTGACCATGCCGACTGAGGGGTCAGTGGAACTCTCGCGGTGGACCCCTGGGCCCTGTGGTGCGCACATAGCATCTCAAGCAACTCGGGACTCCTGCGTCCTTCTCATGTTCCCCAACGAGTCCCTCACTAACCCTGCCCCTCACCCCTCCCCTTCTGATGGCCAGAGATCTCTGGATGTTTGAGTTTTCTGGATGTTCGGGGCGTGGGGGGGGTCGCTGACTACCTGTTAGCCTGGCTTCATGGCTGGTAATCCGGTAGCGCTGGGGGGGGGGGGGGGGACGGGACTGGGTGGTACAGTTGTAGGCAGTGTAGAGTACACTGTGTGTTTCAAAATGTAAATTCAGGGCTGGAGAGATGGCTTAGCAGTTAAGCGCTTGCCTGTGAAGCCTAAGAACCCAGTTCGAGGCTCGACTCCCCAGGACCCACGTTAGCCAGATGCACAAGGGGGCGCACGCGTCTGGAGTTCGTTTGCAGTGGCTGGAGGCCCTGGCAGGCCCATTCTCTGTCTGCCTCTTTCTCTCTCTGTCTGTTGCTCTCAAATAAACAAATAAAAATAAAAATAAACAAAAAAATTAAGGTGTAAATTCAAGAGCCTGAGGTGTTTTACTCAGGGCATGAGTGCTATTTTCTTTCAGATTTAAGAACATTCTAATTTGAGGTGAACAATTAAATGTCCAGCTCACTGAAGACATTGTAGACAGATACTGGGGAAATCAACATGTGCTTTGGGATCTCCAAAGTGAGTAAGTAATCCTTGGAAATCTTGTGACTGTGCACAAATATTGCTGAAGTCAGAATTGCTCTCACACATTCTCAAATGCAAGTGACTGCTTTTAAGATGTCTGTGTTATACGGGAATAGCTATTTGCAATCTGTTTGCATCTTTATAAGAGGCAGACTATCATTATAGAAACCCCAAGGTCTCCCTGTTATTCTTTTTTTTTTTTTTTTTTTTGAGGTAGGGTCTCACTCTGGCTCAGACTGACCTGGAATTCACTCTGTAGTCTCAGGGTGGCCTCAAACTCTCAGTGATCCTCCTACCTTTACCTCCCGAGTGCTGGGATTAAAGGTGTGCGCCACCACACCCGGCTCTCCCTGTTGTTCTTAAGGAACCGTGAGTCATTGACTAAAGTGACTGGATACATTGTGGTGGTTTGAATGAGATGTTTCCCCAAAGCCTCATGCATTTTAAATGCTTGGTCTCTAGCCGGAGGCAATTTGGGAGGTGGGGCCTTGCTGGAGGAGGTAGGCTGCTGGGGTGGGCTTAGGGGAGTTAAAGCCAGCCCCCCCCCCCTTGCTAGTGCTAGCTAGCTCACTCTTGTTGCTACCTCCCAGCTGCTGTGGCAAGACGTGGTGCACAGACTCTGTTCTGCCATGCTGTTCTCTACCAGACGGAACGTCCCCTCAAGACTGTCAGCCAAAACAAGCCCCTTTCTCCCATCAGCTGCTTCTATTTGGGTGTTCTGGGCCAGTGATGAGAAGATAACTGTAACATTTACATAAGGGAATTATGTGGGGCTGGAGAGATGGCTTAGCGATTAAGGCACTTGGCTGCAAAGCCTAAGGACCCAGGTTCAATTCCCCAGTACCCATATAAGCCAGATGCATAAGGTGGCGCATGCATCTGAAGTGCATTTTCAGGGAGAGGGGAGGGGAGACAGGAGGGGGGAGGAGAAGGAGGAGGCAGTTTCTTGACCGACCTTTGGAAGAGACGAGACATTATTTCTGTCACACGGCGTTAACGACAGTGACTCACTGAGTGCCACAAGAAAGGGGAATTACGCGCCACCCCTTGGAAGGAAGCATTCCCAGGAATTGGTAGATATATTTAAAGACTATTCATCTTTCAGCTATGTGCCTTTCTCTAGAACTCATAGCAGGTGGACACTGGGTCTCTGGCTGCAGGGGCAAACTCAGACCACCCACAGGACACTGGGAGGATCATGAGTTGTGATGCTTGGAAACAGCTCTCCATCAAATGATGTATGGGGACTCTGTGGGTGACTACCCAGCCTCCTTGCCACCGGGAAGAATGTAATGTGTTCTCTGTGTGTTCCCAGAGTTCTTCGGTTACTCCTTACTGACTTCCTCCTCTTCGTGCTATACTTCCTATTCCTCTACGGTATTTTTCCCAGGAGCATCTCCCAACTAAACTCTGTTCCCAGTCCTTGTTGCTGAGCCTTTGCAGGGACCCCAACTAAGAGCAGTACCTCTATGTCCCGCTCCCATTGCTGCAGATGGAGACACTAAGGCATTGGCCTGATGATTCCTTGACCATGCCGTTGCAGTCAGGTTCGCATTGCTGGCAGAAAACACCTGACCAAGAGCAGCTTGTGGGGGGGAAAAAGTTTATTTTGGCTTACAGACTTGAGGGGAAGCTCCATGCTGGCAGGGGGAAATGATGGCATGAGCAGAAGGTGGACATCATCTCCTGGGCAACATCAGATGGGCAACAGCAACAGGAGAGTGCGCAAAACACTGGCAAGGGGGAGCTGGCTATAGCACACATAAGCTCACCCCCAACAATAGACTGCCTCCAGGAGGTGTTAGTTACTAAATCTCCATCACCTGGGAACCTAGCATTCAGAACACCTAAGTTTATGGGGGACACATGAACCAAACCACCACACATGGTTACAGTGTAATAGAGCCAGGCTCCCGAGACCAAGCTTCTAACCACCACATTCTTATACCAAACTGCTTCTGCTAACTGGCCTTGTGCGATGCAGAATGTGACAGGTTGCATATCATTTATTTTGCAGATGATGAAAATAAGTTCAGGTTACATGTTCTGTCCAAGGCCATAAGGCAGAAAGTGACCGAGCAAGGATTTAAAATCAGATTTGAGATCTCAACCACCTGGCCACAGCTGGCTGGCTCTCTGGTGAATGAAAGCAAGAATGAGGGAGATCAGTGAATGGTCCTAAACCCAGAAAATAACTCTGCACTCAACGATCACTTGAAACTAAGCATATTTCTCTTCACGCTGTGCATTCTGTAGTTGACGGGCTCTTTGTGGACAAGGGTAAGACGGGGACTAAAAAAATAAACACGGGTCTGGTTTCTGTTTAGGAGGAACCCAATTCATGGTTTGGGAAAATGGAAAATACAGACAAGGTAACTAAATACATATATGGGGACTGGAGAGATGGCTTAGTGGTTAAGGCACTTGCCTAAGAAGCCTAGGGATCCAGGTTTGATTCCCCAGTACCCACGTAAGCCAGATGCACAGGTGCTGCATGCGTCTGGAGTTCATTTGCAATGGCTCGAGGCCCTGGTGCACTCATTCCGCTGCCTCTTCCTCTCTCCCTCTCAAATAAATAAATAAAATATATAAAAATATTTCAAAATCCATATGTGGCATTTGTACATAAACTATATCTATCATATGAGGGCACCAGCAGCTGGGCTGGCTGGGGAGAGTTCTTCACCCATTTCTGTACAGTCGTGACTAGTCTATTAGCCCAAGTTTAGAGCCTCACAGTTTGAAAAACTGTCCATCGGAAGGAGGTAGCATCCTTACTAGAATATCTTCCACTCTGTGCCATGCTTGGTCTTGGTCTCAGGGGTGGCCACTGAGGGTCTCAAAGTGACATGGTCAGTGAATAGAGCCTCTGGTTTTGATACCTTGTAGTTCCTGGATAGGTGGGCTCAGGTCTCTGTTATTACCAAGATTCTATTTTTTAAATGTTTTTGTTTATTTTTATTTATTTATTTGAGAGCGACAGAGAGAGGAAGAGGGAGAGAGAGAAAATGGGTGCCCCAGGGCCTCCAGCCACTGCAAACGAACTCCAGATGCATGTGCCCCCTTGTGCATCTGGCTAACGTGGGTCCTGGGGAATCGAGCCTCGAACCGGGGTCCTTAGGCTTCACAGGCAAGCACTTAACTGCTAAGCCATCTCTCCAGCCCCCAAGATTCTATTTATATGAACTCCTTTCAAGTCTTGGGAAGCCATGCCTTAAAGCCTTAAGGGAGCCCTTTTACCAGTGTCAAGTTCATAGCTCCTACCCCTTCCCTGTTAAGCTTTCCGCCCGCTTCCCTGTCTGTCTAGGCCTTCGTCTTTAAACCAAATTCCTAACTATAGGTCATCTCCTAGGTATTTTCTCAACAACCCCCTTCCCTCCTCCTCACACAAGCTAAACACAGTGACACATGCCCTATAATCCTAGCACTTGGGAGGCTGAGACCGGAGGATCCCAAGTTTGAAGACAGCCTGGACCACATAGTGAAACTGTCTCAAGTAATGATGATGATGATAATAATAATAATAATAATAATAATAAGGCTTGGCATGGTGGCGCATGCCTTTAATCCCAACACTCTGGAGGCAGAGGTAGGAGGATCACCGTGAGTTCAAGGTCACCCTGAGACTACATAGTGAATTCCAGGTCAGCCTAGGCTAGAGTGAGACCCTACCTTGCAAAACCAAAATAAATAAATAAGTAAATACAATAAATTTTAAAGAAAACCCACTACCAACAAAAAATAAGAAGCAAGCAAAAAAAAAAAACTCACAAAAATAAGTTTTTTTGTTTTTTGTTTTTTTTTAACCATCCCTCAACACACACCAGAGCATTCACGTACACATGCATGCAGGCACATGCTGGGAAAGCAAAACAAGGCCTTTGGAAATGAAAGGCTACCCTCCCCAGTGAATAAAGGCTTTCACAAACCAGTTGGTCAGAGTGGCTAAGAGCATGAAAGGTTTGTTCAACTCATGTTGCAGCTCTACCCTTCATTAGCTGACTAATCTTAGGCAAATTGCTTCACTTGTTTCCTATGTGCAAATTAGGGGTTCAGACTAAATCACAGGATGCTGAGTTAAGACTGGTAAAGCCTGCCACGTCACAGGATGCCCGGCTGGGGAAGTGTGCGGGCACAGTTTGTAACACGCGCTCACTCACCACCAGTACAAGCTCCAGGGGGCTTAGTGCCCGTCTTCCCAGCTACGCTGGGCATTCAGCGATGCCCTCTCCTGAGCCTGGGCGAGGTGAGCCAGGCACTCCAGAAGGAAGCTTTCCTGTCATGGCCACGGTCCTCTACGTTTCTCCTCCCAGTCCACTGCATGAGGCTGTAACCCCCAATACTTCGGAAAGTGACTATACTTAAAGACAGGGCCTGTCCGGTGGCCGTAACCCAGTCTAACCAGTGTCTTGGTAGGAAGAGAATATTAGGTTGCACAGAAAGAGCCCTCCCAAGGGGCACATGCACAGGGGCGCATGTCGTGAGAAACAGAGAGAGGCCCGGAAAAGATCCTACCCGCCCGGCTCTCAGAGACCAGCCCTGCTTGCACCTCCATCTCAAACTCCCAGCCTCCAGAACTGTGTATAAAACATTCGGATGGTCGCATTTTTATTTAGTTGCGCACGCAGCGCGTGCATGTGCAAACGCGTGCCAGGGTCTCTTGCTGGGCACATCAATGCCCACTTGGCCTTACGTGGCTTTCTGGAGGATTAAACCTGGGTCATCTCAGGCTTCGCAAACAAGCACCACCTTCCTGGTGTATGAATACCAAAATGTATAGCCCAGGCTGGCCTCAAACTCCTGATCCTCCTGCCCCCACTTCTTCAGTAAGCTCCCACCAGCGTGTGCCACCACAGCTGGAAGGTGGCCGTGTTTTATTATGACAGCTATGGCAGACCAGCACAGCCCTCAGAGGTAAAGCACCTCAGTGCCGCCCAGGGCTCCCGCCAGCCCCAGGAACTGAAGATCTAGAGCACGACGTCAACCACACTTCCATGTTCGATCATTAACCACCATTCCACCCCCACCCCACAGAGCACCAGGAAGTTGGAACTGTCCAAAAGAACATCAGAACAGCAGAGCCCCGGCTCAGGAATTGCTGGAAGGCGCTAATGGGAAGGGTTTAGTACAGAGCTTCCCTTCAGGCAGAAGTCATTATTGGGGAAAGGGCACCCCAAAGGCTCCTGCAGAGGACAGCCTGGGCACCACATGCAGGTGGCCTCTTCCCCATGCCTACACGGGCTGCACCTCAATGCTCCAACCCAGGAACTTCCGAGGGGCTACAGAAGTATTCAGAATGAAAAACTGATTTCGCAATGAGAACACAAAGTGGCAAAGTGACATAAAAAAATAAATAAATAATTTCAGAAGCAATTATAAAGTGCCTTTCCAAACACCATCAGTGAGGGCGAGAGCCACGGCAGAGCCCATGCACGAGTGTACACACACACTGCTCGAGTTCAATCCTCAGCCCAAAAGAAAAAGAAAGCAAAGAAGGAAGAGAAAGAAGTTGTTAACAATATCTATCTATCTATTTATTTATTTACTGAGACAGGGTCTCATGTAGCCAAGGCTGGCCTCATACTCATTAAGATGATCTTGAACTTTTTTTTTTTTTGGTTTTTCGAGGTAGGGTCTCACTCTAGCCCAGGCTGACCTGGAATTCACTATGGAGTCTCAGGGTGGCCTTGAACTCATGGCGATCCTCCTACCTCTGCCTCCCAAGTGCTGGGATTAAAGGCGTGCACCACCACGCCTGGCTGATCTTGAACTTCTGATCCTCTTACCTGCACCTCCTGAGTGGTGGGGTCACAGGTATAATCTACCACCACACCCAGTTTTATGCCACGCTGTGAATTAAGCCCAGGGCTTCATGCACACTGGGCAAGCACTCTGCCGACTGAGCTGCACCCCCAGCTTCAACATGTATCTTTAAAGTAGGGGGCTGGAGAGATGGCTTAGCAGTTAAGCGCTTGCCTGTGAAGCCTAAGGACCCCGGTTCCAGGCTCCGTTCCTCAGGACCCACATTAGCCAGATGCACAAGGGGGCGCACGCGTCTTGAGTTCGTTTGCAGTGGCTGGAGGCCCTGGCGCGCCCATTCTCTCTCCCTCTCTCTCTCTCTCTCCCTCTTTCTCTCTCTCTCTGTCTGTCACTCTTAAATAAATAAATAAAAATAAACAAAAAATTTAAAGTAGGGTGCTGGAGTATGTTAATATAGTTGCTGTCCTGTGTTTAGTCCTGTAAGTCAGACGCCCCAGGATCTGAGAAGGACTGCTCTATCCTCGTCCCCTAGAAACTCATCTGTGGCCCATCTAGGTTTCACAAAGGACACTGATTTGGGGGCAGGTTCTCTGCTGCATGACGGGCTGGGTCAAGGGCAGATATTCATGCAGGGAGGGGGTTTTAAGAGTCCATCTCAGGGCTGGAGAGAGGTCTTGGCCGTTAAGGCGCTTGCCTGCAAAGCCAAAGGACTCAGGCTCAATTCCCCAGGACCCACGTAAGGCAGATGCACAAGGTGGTGCACGCATCTGGAGTCCATTTGCAGCAGCTGGAGGTCCTGGCGTGCCCATTCTCTCTATGTGTGTGCCTCTTTTTCTCTGTCTCTCAAAATAAATAAATTTTAAAAATCCAGCTTCGTCCTAGGTGCAAATGTGAATTGTGCTCCTATGTGGCACAGGGCAATTTACTTAACCTCTCTGAACCTCAATCTCATCACCAGGACAAAAGATTGTAAGAACGCCCCTGACAGGATTTTCCCACGGATTGCAGTGGTTTAACAGTTTAGCTCGGCTCCGCGCTCGGAACAGTGAACACGCAGTAAATACCAGGTGTTGTAGTCATGGCAACCCACCAGCTTTCAGTGGGAGGAACAAGAGTCCTGCTCACTAAGGCTTCCTACGGAACTTAAGCCACATAGAAAATATTAAGCGGCTGTCGATCGGCCATGCACTCATTCCCACACCTGAGAGAAGACAGCTGGATTGATCACGGGTCCCAAGCTGAAAGTGGCAGGGATGGAAGTGAGGCCTGGCCTGGCCTGGGTGGAGCGCCTCGGAAAGTGCGGAGTGTTTGGCTCAGAGGCGGGTGGGTGGATCCCAGGTCCCCAGGGCTCCTGTGCCCTCCTACTGCTCTAGTGCATCTGGACAGGAATGGTTCTCAGCTGCCACCCCAGAAATGCAGCTCCTTGGGTAAGATAGCTGTGTTAGGTGATGGAGGCAGATTGCATGGGCTCTGCCAAGAATAGAAAGACGGAGGTTGGGGGGGGCTTGAGCTCAGTGTGGTGGCACACGCCTTTAATCCCAGCACTCAGGAGGCAGAGGTAGGACGATCGCCGTGAGTTCAAGGCCACCCTGAGACTCCATAGTGAATTCCAGGTCAGCTTGGGCTAGAGTGAGACCCTACCTTGGAAGCAAAAAATAGAAAGAAAGAAAGATGGGGAGCCAAATCCCCAAGGGCTGTGGTCTTTTCTTATAGTGTCCAAAACTAAGTGCCCAGAGGAACCTGACATGTTTCCCGACAAACTTGTAGCACACAGCCTCGTGGTGCTGAGATGAACTTCCAAACCAGGCACAGTTGTCGGAGGAAGGACATTTATTTGAAGCTTACAGATCCAGGGGAAGTTCCATAATGGCAGAAAAAGCTGGCCTGCCTTCACAGTACAAGAGAGAGAGAGAGAGAGAGAGAGAGAGAGAGAATGCCAAAGGCAACCACTCCAGTGCATGCAAGAATATATTCAGGAACTCCAGGCAAAGCTCTAATACTTTGCATATCTTAGGCTGGAATTCCCCAAACACATCTTAGGGCAGGACCCTAGGGTCTTTGCACAGTGACACGTCCTCCAGCCAGGTAGCTGGAAATCTAAGAAGCTTTAATAAAACTCCTGAATTAATTGGGGGGGCCATCCATTCAAACAGATCAACAGGCACGCTTCTGCAGGTGGCCTTTGTCTCCATTCTGGTTGCAGGACAGTGTTCTTCATACAGAAAAAAAAAAAAAAAGAGGAATTGCCAAGACAGGCTCTTTTGAGGTGGGAACTTTCTTTTATTATATATGTTTTAGAGAGAGACAGAGAGAGAGAGAGATTGGCACACCAGGGCCTCAGCCACTGTAATCGAACTCCAGACGCTTACGCCACCTAGTGGACATGTGCGACCTTGCACTTGCCTCACCTTTGCGTCTGGCTTACGCAGGATCTGGAGAGTTGAACGTGGGTCCTTAGGCTTCGCAGGCAAGTGCCTTAGCCGCCAAGCCATCTCTCCAGCCCGTGAGGTGGGACTTTTAGCAGCAGGAGACACTGACTGTTGTCCAGGTGCACTTGCTGAGCCGTAGTTACTTGCAGAGGGGCAAAGGAGCAGCTTAGGGCTAGTTCAAATAGGACTTGCTTCACACAAGTGGCTGGGAACGTGACTGCAGCTGGAGTTTTTCCTGGTATAACTGGGGACTGATCGGGGTGCCTTCGGAGAGGGGGGGGAGGCTGGGTCAAACTCCCATCTTATTCCCCATAGGGAAACAGGGTGGAAGGGCTACCATGGGCAGTTTCTCAGCAAAAACCCAGACCAGAAGGCCCCTGGTTGGCTATCAGGAAGCCCTGGGTCCTAGGCTCATCTGGCCAAGTCAACTGGATAAGTTGTCTTCCTGGAGCCGCCTATTATCTGCTGAAAAGGCAGGACCACCCAAGAATGTCAAATTGCTGACCCCTGGGCCAAATCCAACTAGCCATTGTGTTTCTTTTTTTTCCCCCCTTTTTTTTTGTTGACTGACAAATTATTCTTAAGGGCATAATTTGCCTGCTTCAGGATGGGTGTGTACTCTTCACCACACAGTCGTGCCCCGCTGGTGCTGTGTTAGACCTGTCCAGTCCCATCTTTGGAAACTGTTGGATCTCTGCAGTCCCTGGATTAGGGGACCTTAGAGCCTTCCTGACACCGGCCTCCGTGGTCCCACAATTCTCAGCACCCCCCCCCTTCTCGCCTGCACTGCCTCTCGCTCACACCATACCACACACCACCCTCCACAAATATTTGACACCCCAGGCCTCTTGCTTGAGTCAATGGTTCCTTTCAGAGGAGCAGAGAGAGAAGTGATCTAATGAGCTACCTGAGAGAAAACGAAGTGAGTAGCACTTATAAATAGCACAATGGAGGACTTGAAACCTTGAGCCTCACTTGACCTTCTCTGGGCTAAGATGGTCTCACCCCTTCCCTGGTTGAGGGGGAGGCGTAGGGGAAAGCTTGGCTCACACCAGCTACAGTCTTCACACCAGCCAAGCAGCAAGGTCCAGCCCTGCAGACCTGAGGCTGGCCAGACAGACAGGAGTGGCCTCCACCAGCTCCTCCGCGCAGCCAGGATCTGAAGCGACACCCCGACAGGGCGAACCCCTTCCTCGCACCTATGCAGGAAACAGATGCTCTGGGTTCATCCCCTGCCCCGCCCCCCCCCTCCAAACCCTTGAGGCCCTGGTACTTTGTTCTGTCTGATCCTTGTACCGCATCCTCAACCCTTGGACCAGATAAATCGACTTGAAGTGACTTCAAAGCAAACTCTGAGCAGAGCCACGTGCGGTTCATTCCTGAGCGGGTCCTTTTCCCGTTAGGTAACCAGAGATACCCAGCCAGAGGAAGATGGGGAGAGCTGGGTTCTGTTCCTTGCCACCCCCACCCCAACCTTTACAGTACTGGGATAATTATGGCTTTCATAGCATTGATTACTTTAGGCTGTCAGTGATTCGAGTCCTTCTCAGGGTTCAGTGACCAACTCAGTTTAGTGGCACTCTCGCCCCAGCCCTCCAGGAAAGGACGCCAGGTCGTGAGCTCACGGGGCTTCCTTTGGAGCACCCCAATCTAGGCACTTGTCACACTGGGGGTGCTCCAGTTGTCATGGGGAGGGGTATTTGGGGCTCTGGGTTGCTTCCTGGAACCCTAAGCCCCAAGTTCATATCTGCAAACTAACCAAAGAATTGGCGATTCCAGATTCAAGAAAATTATTTTTAAGATAACACATTTTATTCAGATCTTACAAAGATGTGGAGAAGGGAGAAAACAGGGGGCTAAGGAAGGGAAGGTAAAGTGGGGAGAAGGGAGATCATGGAGCCCAGGAGCCCATGTATGCCTGAATATTAGATAAAAATAAAGAAACATGAAAGGGGATTTTTAAATGTGTGCTTCCAAAAAGATTAAAAGTGAAGACAGGGGCTGGAGAGATGGCTTAGTGGTTAAAGCACTTGCCTGTGAAGCCTAAGGACCCAGGTTCGAATCCCCAGTACCCAAGTCAGCCAGCTACACAAGGTGGTTGGTGCATGCATCTGGAGTTTGCTTGTAGTGGCTAGAGGCCCTGGTATGCCATTCTCTCTCTCTCTCTCTCTCTCTCTCTTTCTCAGCTGCCTTTGTCTAACTCTCTCGCTCTCAAATAAATAAATTAATTAAATATTTTTAAAAAGTGAAGAGACAGTAGGAAAAGTGTCTCTTTCCACCCTGGCAGCCTTGTTGCTACCACAGTTCCTGGAGAGAGAGAAAAATGGGCCCCTGTCTTCTTGGGTCTGGGAGGCTGAACTTTAGAATTGGTGCCACCACGCTTGTTACACACTTAACCTGGTTGTCCCAGCCAAGCGGCCTGGGCTTAGAGGAGAAATCCACCCACACCTGGGCAGGGTGCATGCTCAAGAGAGACCTGATTGGGTGAGATGGGCAAACACCAAATCCCTGAATCACTGAAGCAGGCCAGACAAGCTGAGCTAGGCCAGCTGGGATGGGCATGGCGAGGATGTGGCGCAGGGTCATCCGGAGGGCCGTCCTGCCTGCCTAGTTCAAGAAACTAACTGCCTCTTAAGGCTCCCTTCCCGTGGTGGCATTTCTTGTCAGCATTCCCCCAGACTCCTCCTTGCTTCCAGGGCACGGATTTTCAGGCAGCAAGAAACCTGAAGGAACCGGAGGGAAGGGGAAGCTTTAGGCTCGTCAGCATTCTCTGCGGAGCTTTCATGAACCACCATACTGGATAAAAAGGCAGCAGCAGCAGCAGCAGCAGCAGCAGCAGCAGCAGCAGATGGAGAGATGGCTTAGCGGTTAAGGCGTTTGCCTGCAAAGCCAAAGTACCCCGGTTCGATTCCCCAGACCCACGTAAGCCAGATGCACAAGGGGGCGCATGCATCTGGAGTTCCTTTGCAGTGGCTGGAGGCCCTGATGTGCCCATTCTCTCTCCCCCTCTCTCTGCCTCTTTCTCTTTCTCTCTCTCTCTCTCAAATAAATAAATAAAAATAAAGTTTAAAAAAAAAGCAACAGCAAACACCAGATACTTTAAGATTCTTCTCACACATTGACATTGTTTACATGTTTTGTTATTTTGGTCTTAAAAGTAATACCTACTCAGTTGGAAAAAAAATGTAATTTTGCAGACTGGGTTTTTACTTAAACATTTGCGCCCCCCTGTAATAAAAATTTACAACTTAAGTTTTTAATAGGAACATGCTTTCCAAGGAAAAGGATATACCACAAATTTCCTTTTATTGCGACAGAAGGTTGTGTGTAATGTGCTATTGTAAATGCTGCATTGAACTTCCTTAGCCATACAGTTCATTTCTTCCTCACTTTTCTTCCTTTTTCTTTTTTCCCTCTCCCCTCCCTTCTTTCTTTCCTTTCTCCCTTCCCTCCCTCCTTTCTTCCTTCCCTCATTCCTTGGTACCTTCCTTCATTTTCTCCCTCTCTTCTTTCCCTCTCTCTTTCTTCCTTCCTTTCTTCCTGCTTTCAGTTCTCCTCTTCCTTCCTTCCTCTTTCTTTCTTTCTTTATTTCTGGACTGGGTCTCCCCCAAGATGTCGGAACTCACTAGAGTTGCCCAGACTAGCCTTGAACTTGTTGCAATCCTCCTGCTTCCACCTCCCAAGTGCTAGGATTATAAGTGTGAGCCACCATACCCAGCTTAGCCATGTAAAATTTTTAATTTTTATTGACAACTTCTATACTTAGAGACAATAAACCATGATATTTCCCTCCCCTCCCCCACTTTCCTCTTCACAACTCCATCATATCTCCCTCCCTCTTTCTGTTAGTCTCTCTTTTATTTGATGTCATCATCTTTTTCTCCAATTATGAAGGTATTATAGCTAGGCACTGTGAGGTCATGGATATCGAGGCCAATTTCTGTCTGGTACCCTTCCTTTGGCTCTTACATTCTTTCTGCTACCTCTTCCGCAATGGACCCTGAGCCTTGGAGGGTGTGATAGAGATGTTTCAGTGCTGGACACCCCCCCCCCCCGTCCCTTTTTCTCAGCACTATGTTGCGTTTTCAGGTCGTCCCAGTGGTCATCACCATCTGAAAAGAGAAGTTTCTCTAACCAAAAGTGAGAGTAATCCAGGCATGGTGGGCTTATGCAAAAACATACATAATAAAGCCTTCTTCAATAAGATATTTGTTTAAGCAAATTTTAGAGCTTAACTGTAAGTGAAAGAAAACCTTCCTTCCCTAAATTGCTTCTGGTTAGGTTTTATTCATAGCAACGAAAAAGTTACTCATCGTGACGGTATGAATGTAAAGTGTGCCCCATAGCCTCATGTGTCTGTGATCACACCTCGGGTGAGCAGCTGTTGAAGCCCGTGGGCGGTGGACCTTGGGGTTTATAGTCCAGCCCCCACCTTGCCAGTAGTAGGAGCCCACTCTTGCTGCTTCCTCTCTGTGGACGTGTCAAGATATAATGCCTGGTTTTCTGCTCACACCATGCCTTTCTCACCATGGTGAAATGTCCCCTGGAAACTGTAAGTCAAAAATGAACCCTTTCCAAATGTAAGAGCCAAAGGATGGGCAGGACTCCTTACAACGTGCTCCCTCCAGATGCAAAATGGACTGGATATCCATGACCTCACAGTGCCTGATACTACCTGCACAAGACCATCATAAGAGGAGGAAAAGATCATGACATCAAAATGAAAGAGAGACTGATTGAGATGGGGAGGGGATATGATGGAGAATGGAGTTTCAAAGGGGAAAGTGGGGGGGGGAGGGAGGGTATTACCATGGGGTATTTTTTATAATCATGGAAGTTGTTAATAAAAATTTGAAAATAAATAAATAAATAAAGTAAATAAATTTTTTAAAAAATTTTTTTAAAAAGAAAAAAAGTAGAGCTTACTACAAAGTACCCTCAAAGAAGGCATGAAACCAGACCCTTCAGCCAGTAAATAAAATGTAAGATCCCCAAGGGTTCAAGGCAGAGAATTAGAAATGAGGCAGAGAAGTCAAGGAAGGCAGGGACACCTGCCCACCTGACTCCCAGCCCGCAGACCGCTGCTGGCTTCTCAGTGAGGACTCAGCAAGTGTTAGCTGACTAGATTCCTGAATTAAGGCTGGCCTGAGTTCTATCACGTGGCCTTGAAAAAAAAGTCTCCCTGAGCAAAAGGTAAACTGAATACTAAGTGAGGGGAGACAAAAAGATAATCACATCTATCCTGTGATACATTTTTTTTATTTAAATTTTTTTTAAATTAGTAGGCATTTAGAGAGGCATAGAAAAAAGGCTACCAAAGGTTACACCTTGCGCTATTACCCACGGGTACCTCTGAGGACTAGCACTGACTTTAGATGAGAGGAATATTGCATTTTGCATAATTTGTGTGTTTCTGAATCATTCAACATGGTAAAAACAAATTTGTATTACTTTTTAGTTAGAAATTCATGGATTAAGAAAAATTCATAGACATTTTTTTGTATTTCATGTAAAACACACAAGGCCCTCTAACAGTGATTCTATGAGAAAAATATTTTTTTTGTCAGAAAACAAGGTTCAGCACAGCTCATTGTTTCCAAAAGTCATGAAAATCTCCTAAATTCTGATATAAATGATCCCTAGCTCCCAAGCCAGTGGCAAGTTACTTTTTTAAATGCTACCAGAAATCTTGAGAGAATGAAATGAACCACAATCAGGCTCAATATTTATATGTCCAACAAATATTTATCGCTTACCTAGTAGGCTTGGAAGAAAAACAAGAATTATAGCATGGTAAACATTTTACCCACTGAGCCCTCCTTCCCAACTCAAGTGGGTTTTTAAAATCAATTACTGTCAGAAGCGGAATCTCAGATGGTGGCATGCCCTCATCAGGGATGATTGGTACAGCTTTATTCTTCATCCTGGTAGTTTATTTCTATCTGTGTCATTTAACAAGATGTGGTCATGTGATGTTTTTCCTGTGAATTCATCATAACTGTAAATGTGGCCATAGAATAACATAGAAACCCAAAGTAAATAAAGCTTTTAAGGGGAACTCTACCTACCTTAGGGGATTGCTCTTTGGGGCTGCATTTTAAAGCCATTGAAATATTTGTTTAGTGATTTATTCACCCTGTAGTTCCTGTAGACAGATGGGGGCATTGGTCTACTTTTCACATTGTGGTGGTGTTTCCTTTTTCAGTATTCTCCTTCTGTATGGAAAAAATGTACGTAATGACACTTCCTCCTGGTGACATGCGCAAAAGCGCTATTCATCAAATGGTATTTTCCAGAATGGCTTAGGGCTCACATTGTTCCTTCAGGTACATAAACATAGGAAAGCCCTTTACTCTTCCCACAGTAGAAAAATCATCCAAGGTTACAAACTCTTAAGTGTGTGTGCTTGGAGATTAAGTTCCCTCTTCCTCCCTCCCCCACACCAAACCCGTAACTGTATTTGGCCCAGTACTAAATCAAGGTAAATGAGACGTGACCTATTAAAAGGGAAATGAATAATTCGAAGGAGGGGGAAATTGCAATTCCTGGCTGGCAGCATGGACATTACGGCTCAAATGGATAGATTCATTCTACCCACTTTGTTAGGTGACCTGCTTTGGGGTGGCATGTCTTTCATCATCAAAATTACCACATGAAGTTAGCAAAAAAAAAAAAATAATAATAATAATAATAATAAGTCAAATTGTGTTGAGGTGCTATCAATTTCATATTTTTTTTCAAGATTCTTTTTAATGGATCTTTTTAAAGCTAATGGATGTATACATAGCAAGCTTCGTGGAATCGTTATTAAATCTCCCAGAACTCGATCTAAATCGGGACTTCAGCGATCTGTGGGAGCAGGCTCATGGGTGAGTGTTGCATGGCTAAAACTGTCAGCACAATTCCTCCTGTCTTCTAAGCATGAGCAGAATCAGCCCTGTCCCTCCTTGCGGACTGTGTGGGAGGGTTAAGACAAATCAGGCAGAGTCTGGAACTTACGGATTCACCCAACTGCCAGACGTCACGTCTGAAAACAGAGTGCAGATTGAAAATGCCACGTAAGCCTTTACCACCAACAAAGTTTCATCATTATAATCTAAATTTAGATGGCCTACCTGTATCTGATCATGTAAAGACGTATATCCTGTCTGTTGTTGTTGTTAAGATGTGTGTCTTCAGAAATATACTGCTAATTTTATGGAAGCACTGCATCATAGGTCTGCACTAAATGACGGATTTACCCTTTATTTTTCATGATTATGCACAATGACATATCAGCTTTTCAGGTAGTTCATGACAGCCCTCAACTGGAAACAAGTGAAATGTTCAGCCATAGAGGAGTAGATGGGCAGTATAATATATCTTATATTATAATATAATTAATATAGTGAGAATGCAAGCATTTATTGAAACACATAATGGATGGTGATAGTCAGCAGTGGAAAATAACTTGCCCTTCAACATGTTGGCATCTCAGATATGTGAGGCTGATAAAAAGCAGACACAAGGGCTGGAGAGATGGCTTAGCGGTTAAGGCACATGCCTGCAAAGCCTAAGGACCCAGGTTCGATTCTCCAGGTCCCACGTAAGCCAGGTGCACATAGTGGTGCATGTATCTGGAGCTCGTTTGCAGTGGCTAGAGGCCCTGGTACACCCATTCTCTCTCTCTCCGTCTCCCTCTCTGTGTCTCTAATAAATAAGTAAATAATAAATCTTAAAAAAAAAAAAAAGACATGAGGGGCTGGAGAGATGGTTTAGCAGTTAAGGCACTTGCCTGAGAAGCTTAAGGACCCATGTTGTACCCTCCAGGTTCCATGTAAGCCTGACACAAGTTTGCACATGCGCACAAGGTGACACAAGTGTCTGGGGTCCAACTGCAGTGACTTGGAAGCCCTGGCGTGCCAATTCTCCCCTGACCCCCGATTAAAAAAAAAAAAAAACAGACTTGACTAAGTACGCAGTGCATGAGTCCACTTATATAAGATTCCAGGGGCTGACAATGTAGCTCAGTTGATAGAATTCTGGCTTAGAATGCAAAAAGCCATGGGTTTGATCGTCAGCACGATCCTTAGCACCACATAAAACTGGGCACAGTGGCACATGTCTGTAATACCAGCCCTTGGGTACTGGAGGCAAGAGGATCAGAAATTCAAGGTCATCTGCAGCTACATAGTCAGTTCTTGACTATGTGAGATCCTGTCTCCCCCGCCCCCCCAAAAAAGAAAAACGAATTCTAGAAAGGACAAAACTATTACATACTGAAAAAAGAAAACCAAAGATTACCTGGGGCTAGAGTGGGGAATGACCAGTAACGAGGCACCAGGGAATGTGTGGATGATAGAACGTTCTAAGTCATGATTGCATGGTAGTTATGAGTATGCAAACATTTATCAGTTTATGGACTGTGCCCTTAAAATGGATGAATTTTATTGTATGTAAATTTGTCTCAATAAGTTAATTTTAGGTCTGGAAGATGCTTCAGTCAGGAAAACACTTGGTGTGCAAGCATGAAGACCTGAGTTTGAATCCCCAACATCCATCTAGAAGGTAGGTGTGCATGGTGGCCTGACTGGAACTCCAGTGCTCAGGAGGCAGAGATAAGATCCCTGGAGCAAGCTGGCTAACTCGAATAGCCAAATCAAAGAGCTCTGGGTTCCAGTAAGACCCTGTCATAATAAGTAAGGTGGAGAACAATTCGAGAACACACCTAAAGTCAACCTTTGGCCCCCACACATGCGCCCACCATTCACCCATGAGTCCACACACATGCATGTATACCACACATGCAAATGCAGAAAGAGTTATTTCTTTTCTTTTTCTCTTTTTGTTTTTTGAGGTAGGGTCTCACTCTAGCCCAGGCTGACCTGGAATTCACTATGTAGTCTCAGGGTGGCCTTGAACTCATGGCGATCCTCCTACCTCTGCCTCCCGAGTGCTGGAATTAAAGGCGTGCGCCACCACACCCAGCTAAAAGGGTTAATTTTTAAACAATAGCTTAAAAATATCAACAAAAACTTGGCACTGGAGTATTTATCTGGATGACTTAACGTGAGAGACCAGAAAGGTTATACATTCAGCTTGGTCACAGCACCTCCCACAGAGGAGGATGTGGAGAGAAGGATTGAAAGGAATGTATTGTTTTGTTTTGTTTTGTTTATTTAATATCTTTCTCATAAGTAGTATTACTTTTGCACTGATATGTTTTTTTCTTCAGAAAGGATGAAGTCTAGGAGAAGGGAATGGAACCTGAGCAGACTCCCCTTGTTCTGTGTTAGTGTACTTACTCATGGTATGAGCATGCGCGCATGTGAGGTAAGTGTGTTATCATACTGCAAGCCTTCATGGGCGGGGGCAAGGGGGTGAGTTTTCAAGATAGTCTGGGGCTGAGTCTACAAGCTCAGAATCTGGGTTGAGATGTTTTTGTGAAGGTGGGGGCAGGGCGAGGGAAAAAGCTTCTCCAAGCAGAATATAATCAGAAGAGCCAACTACTTGGCTATAGAGATGATTGGGGACAGGTTACACCAGTCCCGAATAACTTCCCAGAGTATGAAAACCTAGGGGCAGGGCTGGAGAGATGGCTCAGCAATTGAGGTGCTTGCTGGCACAGCCAAAGGACCCAGGCTGGATTCCCCAGGACCCACACAAAGCCAGATGCACAAGGTGGTACGTGTACCTGGAGTTCATTTGCAGTGGTTGGAGGCCCTGGGGCACTCATCCTCTATCTATTTGCCTCTTTCTCTCTCCCTCGATCTCTCTCAAATAAATAAATTAAATTTTAAAAACAAGCCTAGGGGTAGAGCCTTGAGGCTCCTGGAGAACTTCTCTGATTTCACAGAGGATGTGTATCCCATCTTCATTATAAACAAACAAACAACGAGACAAACTGACCCTCCTCAGCTGGGTTAAAGTGAAGCCAAACCTTTTTGATTGTTTAATCTGTCATGTTACTGAGTTTCAGAGACAAAGAGATAGAGATGTTTTTAGAGGTCAATTTTTGTGGTGGCTTTTTTTTTTCTTTCTTTGAGGTAGGGTCTCATGCTAGCTCAGGCTGACCTGGAAATCACTCTGTAGTCTCCGGGTGGCCTTGAACTCGTGGCGATCCTCCTATCTCTGCATCCCGAGTGCTGGCGTTAGAGACGTGCACCACCACGCCTGGCTTTTTTGTGGTGACTTTTGAGCATAAAAAGTGGAGAGCAAAGAGCAGGGCTAAACAGACACCTCCACACAAGCAGGTCTTTGAGGGTTGTTCTGTGAAAACTGGGGGGCAGGGGTCCATGGGGAAAGGGATGCTTCATTCCAATTACATACACCCAACAGAAACCAACAGCTTTTTTTTTTTTTTATGAGAGAGAGAAAGAATGGGTGTGCCAGGACCTCCAGCCACTGCAATCGAACTCCAGACACATGCGCCACCTTGTGCGTCTGGCTTACGTGGGATCTGGGGAGCCGAACCTGGATCCTTAGGCTTCGCAGGCAAGCGCCTTAACCGCTAAGCCATCTCTCCAGCCCCAGAAACCAATACTTTTCAGATGAGCCCATCATGCAACATGCCTTTCCACGGGGTCAAGGAAGTTTAGCAGGCCTCTGTCTCTCGGGCTTGTTTTCAGAAGCTTT
The DNA here is from genome assembly GCA_036346955.1 of Dipus sagitta. Taxonomy (NCBI): domain Eukaryota; kingdom Metazoa; phylum Chordata; class Mammalia; order Rodentia; family Dipodidae; genus Dipus; species Dipus sagitta. The sequence goes on along the minus strand of CM070787.1, from coordinate 28,683,198 downwards.
TGAACCCAGATTCTCATAGCCCAGGAGGCCTGTGACTGACTGACCTGCCTGCGTAAGGTCCACTTTGGAAAGAGAAACTTCCCCGGTGGCATGGGAAACACAACACTAAGCTAATCCTGAAAGGGTAACTTTAAACCAAAGCCCAACCAAGCAAGAGAGTGGGAGAGAGACTGGCAGCTAAAGCAGGCCAGAAATAAAAGTCCCATTGTCCTTGCAGGGGATGGAGGCTCACAGCCGCGTGATCGCATGCTAGGCCAGACCTGTGGTTTGGGCTGCACTGGGACACTTCTGCCCTGGAGAACACATTCCAATGGCAGTTTTCCCCCAAAATTCTCCAGCCAGCAGAAGAACTCAATGAAGGCCTGGGGCAGGCAGATGTTGGGAGATCATGTGGAAACTCATCCCGTACTTAGGGGGCTTCTAATATTAAATCTGCCAGACCAAAAAAAAAAAAAAAAAAGGGAGTACTGGGCCCATAGGAGTAGCCAAAGGGTGGGTTAAAAAGAGGCATCCCAGTTTAGTTAGAGCCTGGACAAGAATCCAAGACCGAGCCCAGATCCTAGGAGGTTTTTGAAGCTTCAACCCATAGAACCGCTTGCTTATGGCATCCAAATACTTAATAAAAATCCCTTCTGGAGCAGATACAGCTCAGTTGGTAAAGTGCTTACCTTACAAAATCAGGAGTGGGGTTCAACCCCTAGTACACAAGTAAAAATGCAGCCGGGCGTGGTGGCGCACGCCTTTAATCCCAGCACTCGGGAGGCAGAGGTAGGAGGATCACCATGAGTTCAAGGCCACCCTGAGACTCCGTAGTGAATTCCAGGTCAGCCTGGGCTAGAGTGAAACCCTACCTTGAAAAAAAAAAACCAAAAAAAAAAAAAAAAAAGCCACAGTTTGTACATCTGAGACCCCAGAGCTAGAGAGAGAGAAAGAGGACACCTGGAGCTCACTGGCCAACCAGTCCAGCCTAATTGATGAGCTCCAGGCCAATGAGAGAGCCTGTCTCAAAATATAGGTGGGTGAATCCAGGCATGGCGGCACATGCCTTTAATCCCAGCAGAAGTAGAGTCAGAGGTAGGAGGATCACCATGAGTTCAAGGCCAGCCTGAGGAAACGAGTGCAGGCCATCAGGCTTTGTATGCAAATGGTTTTTAACCCTCCCTTCATATTTATCCTTCTGCTCATTCTCCTTTTCTTTCTCTTTCTCTCTCTTTCTTTCCTTGTCAGGGTCTCACTATGTATAGTCCAGGCTGGCCTGAAACTCCCCATATAGAAATAGAAACTCCCACCGGGCGTGGTGGCTCATGCCTTTAATCCCAGCGCTTGGGAGGCAGAGGTAGGAGGATTGCCATGAGTTCGAGGCCACCCTGAGAATACAGAGTGAATTCCAGGTCAGCCTGAGCTAGAGTGAGACCCTACCTCGAAAAACCAAAAAATAAAAATAAAAAAAAATTAGGTGGATGGCTGGGCTAAAGAGATGGCTTAGTGGTTAAGGAGCTTGCCTGCAAAGACTAAGGACACAAGTTTGACTCTCCAGATTCCACATAAGCCAGACATACAAGGTGATGCAAGCTTGCAAGGTTGCACATGCACACAAGGTGGTGCACGCATCTGGAGTACGATAACAATGACTGGAGGCCCTGGCATGCCAATTCTCTCTCTCTCTCTCTCGCTTTCTTGCCTTTTCTCTCTAAAATAATAAATAATAAGTCTGTTGGGCTTGTCTCAAAAAAAAAAAAAGGCGAATGGCATTCCTGAGAATAACATCAAAGGTTATCTTTTGCCTTCCATATACCCTCACATATATGTGCATGCACACTTGCACATATGCATGTACCCACATACTACATACATGCAAAGAAAAAAAATGCTTTCCAAGAATGAAAATCACCAAGATAAAGTTTTTGTTTTAATATTTATTTATTTATCTGAGAGAGATAATGGGCACACCAGTGCCTCCAGCCACTGCAAACAAACTCCAGATGCATGCGCCACCTTGTGCATCTGGCTTATGTGGGTACTAGGGAATCAAACCTGGGTCCTTAGGCTTCTCAGGCAAGCACCTCAACTGCTAAGCCATCCCTTCAGCCCCAAGATAAACTTTTAAAAGAATTAGCATAAAGCCGGATGTGGTGGTGCACGCCTTTAATTCCAGCACTTGGGAGGCAAAGGTAGGAGGATTGCCAAGAGTTCGAGGCCACCCTGAGACTACATAGTGAATTCCAGGTCAGCCTGGGCTAGAGTGAGACCCTACCTTGAAAAAACAAATAAATAAACAAAATTTTTTAAAAGAATAAGCATGAAGAGCTGTAACTTCAGCACTCAGTGGACTAAAGCATGAAAATCACAAGTTCAAAGCCAACTTAGACCATGTAGGGAGTTTCTTTTCTTTTTTTTTTTTTTTTTTTTTTTTTTTTTTTTTGGTTTTTCTAGGTAGAGTCTCACTCTAGCTCAGGCTGACCTGGAATTCACTATGTAGTCTCAGGGTGGCCTTGAACTCTCGGTGATCCTCCTACCTCTGCCTCCCGAGTGCTGGGATCCCGGTGGGAGTTTCTATTTCTATATAGGGAGTTTCAGGCCAGCCTGGACTATACATAGTGAGACTCTGACAAGGAAAGAAAGAGAGAGAAAAGGAGAATGAGGAGAAGGATAAATATGAAGAGAGAGTTGAAACCATTTGCATACAAAGCCTGATGGCCTGCCCTCATTTCCCCAGTACCCAAGTAAAGCCCGGTGCACAAATGGTGCATGTGTCTGGAGTTCATTCTGGCACACCCATATATTTCTGACTCCTCACAAATAAATAAAAGATTAAAATTTTTCTTTATTTATTTGAAAGTGGCAGACAGAGAAAGAGGCAGACAGACAGAGAGAGAGAGAGAGAATGGGCACACCAGGGCCTCCAGCCACTGTAAATGAACTCCAGACGCGTGTGCCCCCTTGTGCATCTGGCTAACGTGGGTCCTGGGGAATTGAGCCTCGCTCAAACCGGGGTACTTAGGCTTCACAGGCAAGTGCTTAACCGCTAAGCCATCTCTCCAGCCCAAAGATTTTTTTATAAAGAAAAAAAGAAAGGATTGAAAGGGAAGAAAAAAGAAAAGTGAAAGAGAGAGTGGCTAGACCACTGACAGAATAGCAGAGTAGAAAGATGAACTTGAGTCAGTAACTTTGGATAAGTCACCTACTGGTTTGGGCTCTACTTCTGCCATCCCTTCCAGACCTGGCATCCTGAGAGTCTCTGCGCATGTGCCTTCAGCATCCAGAGAATGGGGCGCTTTATTTTTTAATCTGTACCCTTCTCTCTTCTCATGCCATTATCACACTGGTAATTGTTAGGAAGGAAACTTTGCTCTAATAAAAAGCATAGCCAACGCATATGTCTGATGAATTGGGACACTTATATGTGTGTATGAACACACAGAGAGAGAGAGAGAGACAGAGAGAGAGTCTTAAAATGACCAGAGATAGCTTGAACAATTTAAGATCAATGGTTAATTGAAGATAATTTTGCATGTGCTTTGAAATGAGCAAATTTTCTAAATCAATTTATTTGAAGACTCTGGCAAGATATTTGACCTTTGAAAACGTTAGAGAGGTGGTCTTCAAATACAATGGAGAAATCAGGGCCTAAGTGAGTCAGAACTACCCAGAGCCCACACAGAGGAGTTCAGACCCTCATCACTATCATTGTCAATCAGTTGCCAGTTGGAGAATCACAGTTACTCGAAAGTGAGATTTCAAGTTGATTTATCTTTGCATCTTTGAGAGATTCCTGTACAGAAATTGTTAAGCAAACATTTACATAATAAATGAACACCTACCTCCAAAGAGACAGGATTTCTTTTTTCCTTACAAACTAAGACACCTTGAATCAAAGTAGATAACATTCGTTTAGCTATGTGTCAGTATCATGGATTCCAGGAACATTAGACAATGACCCTTGACTATAATCTATTGTAAGCCTCCCCCCCCTCACCTTTTTTTTTAGTGAGATAGAGAGAAAGAGAAAGAGAAAGAATTGGTGCACCAGGGCCTCCAGCCACTGAAATCAAACTCCAGAACGCGTGCACACCTTTGTGCTTGTGTCACCTTGTGGGTCTGGCTTACGTGGGTCCCGGGGAATATGAACCTGGGTCCTTAGGCTCCGCAGGCAAGAGCCTTAACCACCAAGCCATCTCTCTAGCCCCGAACCTCTCATTTTATGGATTAGAAAAACCAAGGATCACAGAGACTAAATAAACTATCTGAGGTCACATAGCTAATCTGTAACAGAACCCAGTTTTTCTGGCATCTAACCCAAGGGAATTTTTTTTTTTTTCCACCAAACCACCCTGTCTTGAGAATGAGAAAAGCACAAATAAAGAATCTCTGCCCTTATATATAGTCTCCCTAACCCGTCATTATGGAGGGAGAAGCGCTCAGCTGTTTTAATTGCTACCTGCAGAAATACTTGGCGGTCCTGCTACGGTTACATTTTTGGCAAGCCCCGGAGAAAGACGGTTTGAACAGCAAAGGCAAAGTGAGAAAAAAACACGGTGTAATAAAAGCTTTTTTTTTTTTTTTTTTTTTTTGCAGGTTGGAATTAAGTGCTCTGAGCTCGGGCTGCTGGCTTTTGGGTGACGTCAGGATTGCTGCTTTCATGCTTCAGTGAGCAGGAAATTGGAGCTCAAGATCCGTCAGCTACCCAGTCTTGCCCAAGCGTCACCCCTTCCAGCCCAAGCGAAGTGTTCAGTTTTGCTTGCTCAGAACAGCTCCATTCATACCAGGGGTTCTGAGAAAGCTGCCAGTGCCGTGATTTTGTGTCACCCAAGCTGCCCCTCTGTGTGATTACTTAAAGCTGAAATTTCTGAGGAGCATTCCGGGCCATAGGAGGCCAATAAGCCCCACAGATCCGACGGCCTGCAGGCCCGCCCCAGGTCAGGTCGCTACTGTTCTCGGGATGGGTGGAGCTGAGCAGTGACCAGACAGCATTAAGACTCAGCCAGGAAATTAGCGAAGGTGCAAATTGCATAGTGGTGGCTACAGGGCAAGAGGAAAATTGCAGGTCATTGCCTGAAGGGAGAGAAATAGCAGGGTGGTATTTTGGAACCTGGCATCAGGGAGCCACTAGGTATAGTCATCACTGCCTACAAAGAAAAAAAAAAAAAAAAAGCAGGGCTAGAGAGACGGCTTAGTGGTTAAGGCACTTGCCTGCAAAGCCAAAGGACCCAGGTTCGATTCCCCAGGACCCGCATAAGCCAGATGCACAAGGTGACGCATGTGTCTGGAATCTGTTTGCGGTGACTGAAGGCCCCGGTGTGCCCATTCTCTCAGTCTTTCTATCTATCTATAATCTATCTATCTATCTACCTACTGCTCTCAAATAAATAAAAATAAAATAGATTTTTTTTAAAAAGGCAACTTTTTTTTTTTCTTTTTGTAGCACAATATACAAATGATCAGTGAACTTTTATGACCTCAACGTGCCCACTAACCTACCTACACCCAGGTCAAGACAGACAGTGGAATGCTTCCTTGTGTCTCTTGCTGTCACTTGGTCCAGGGGGCGCTGCTAATCTACTTCCGCTTTTTCTTGTCTTTTTAAAAGCTTTTCTAAAATTTTTATTTATTTATTTGAAAGAGAGAGAGAGAATAGGCACACCAGGGCCACTAGCCACTGCAAACAGATCCATGTGCCACCTTGTGCAGCTGGCTTATGTGGGTACTGGGGAATCAAACCTGGGTCCTTTGGCTTTGCAGGCAAGCACCTTAGCTATTAAGCCATCTTTTCCGCTCTCTTGTTTCTTCTTGCAGGCCAAGTAGCAAGCTAGGAGAAGATCTGTCAATGGGATTTTTCCAGATTGTTCCGCAGCTCAGTTGCTGAAGGCCAAAGGCGGCAGTCTGCTGGTCCTCCTCAGCAGCCTCTTTGCGCACGTTGCTCTTGAAGGGGCCAGATTGAGAGATGGAGTTGGGCAACCCCTAAAAGAAAGGAGATAAAGAGGGCACACAGCCGGGCGTGGTGGCTCATGCCTTTAATCCCAGCACTCGGGAGGAAGAGGTGGGAGAATCACCGTGAGTTCGAGGCCACCCTGAGACTACATAGTGAGTTCCAGGTCAGCCTAGGCTAGAGTGAGACCCTACCTCAAAAAAAAAAAAAAAAAAAGGGCATAGCACTAGGCTAGTCCTTGGTCTCCCACCTCCTGGCAGGGCTGGCCTTTGCCCTAAAGAAGCTGGCGGAGGGAGACCCACAGACAGTCTCCTCTAGCACTGAAGCTCTTGGTCAAATTGCACAGCCTTGGGCTGTTCACTGAGGGCTGCTTCTGTTTCTTTTTTGGTGTTTTTGTGGTGTTTTTTTCTTATTGTAGGCTTTCTGAGTTTCCTTAGAGTGGTCAACCATGCAGGGGAGGAGTGTAGATTGTTTCACTTCCGTGGGTTTCCTGTTAGGCGACAAACTCAGGCCTCCAAGGCTTGGCAGCCTCAACACTGATTTTTTTTGTGGCCTGGAGTCATGGCTTGGTTTGCCACCTGGCTGTAAGGGACTCTTTTACCCTGAGAGCAACAGTGTTTTGGGGAATAATCAGGAGTTTTTTTTAAATAGGTTTCATATTCTGGCTGTGAGTTTGGGTTTGGCTTCCCTTCAGCTCATAGCATCGTGCACACCAGCGTGTGTGTGTGTGTGTGTGTGTGTGCATGTGTGTGTCAGAGAAACGCATTTCGGTGTGAGCTGCAAAAATAACAGCCAATGCTCACATTGGCGTTGCATGTACTGAAACTGGACCAATACATAGAAAATTAGCATGGCTCCTATACAAGGATGACATGCAAATTCCTGAGGTATTCCATATTTTTAAAATAAACTGGACACCGGGAGATGTCTCAGTGGGTAAAGCATCCAAGCATTACGACCTGAGTTGAGATTCTGAGATTCCATGTCAATGCCCGACAAGGTGGCACACGCCTGTAATTCCAACATTCCCGGTGTTGGGGAGGCTGGGACAGGCGATTCCTAGGGTTCACTGGCTGACTAGTCTAGCCCAATAATTGAGCTCTACATTCAGCCTCAAGGAATATGATGACAAGTGAGGGGTAAGATAGCTGACCTTGAACTCTGGCCTCCACACGCATGTGCAGGCATGCACACCATACACATATACATATGCAAAGAAATAATAAAATGAAGTAGGAGTTGGGATTTTTTTTTTCTTCTGTTTTCTGGGATGATAAGGAGATTGCTCAGGGTCTCAGTGGAGGAGAGGTGTTAACGTGGTCACTGGGTCCTTCCTTGGCTTATGGGAAGAGGTTCTAGTTACTTCTCAACCCACTAAAATTCAGTTATCCTGGCTCTATATCTGATCTTCTTACTAAAGCCCCAAGACTCTTTTTTTAAATAGGTTTCTTTTTAAAAATTTTTTTTGCTTATCACTTTTATTTATTTATTTCAGAGCGACAGACAGAGAAAGAGGCAGATAGAGAGAGAGAGACAATGGGCACGCCAGGGCCTCCAGCCACTGCAAACGAACTCCAGACGCGTGCGCCCCCTTGTGCATCTGGCTAACGTGGGTCCTGGGGAACTGAGCCTCGAACCGGGGTCCTTAGGCTTCACAGGCAAGTGCTTAACCGCTAAGCCATCTCTCCAGCCCCCCAAGACTTCTTATATGTTGAGTCTAGGCGAGCCTGATCTTCAGTCAGCTTCCTGGTGGAGCTGGCACTGGTGGCCCCTCCCACCACCAGGACATTTTCTTCTCTGTTGGCCACCAAGAGGCCATCTGTCCAAGCTTTTCTCCTGTACCTCAAGTTCTTCCAACTCAGTCCTTCTTGCAGTCTCTCCTTCCACTTATCTTTCTGGCTTTGTGCTTTCCTGACACTCTGTTCCAACCAACTTCTATTCCCCACCTTTCTTCCTGTGGGCGGTCATATATGCCTACTGGCTTCAACCTCAGATCTATATCTGCAGGTAAACATCTCTCCTTAAAGTTCCAGGCTGACCACTGGCCTCTCCATTACCCTCTCTATAAGCATCAGTAGTAATTGGGGCTGGAGAGATGGCTTAGCAGTTAAGGCACTTGCCTGCAAATACAAAGGATCCAGGTTCAATTCTCCAGGACCCAGGTAAGCCAGATGCACAAGGTGGTGCATGAGTCTGGAGTTTGTTTGTGGTGGCTGATGGCCCTGGCATGCCCATTCTCTTTTTCTCTCAAATAAATAAATAAATAAATAAATTTTAAAAAATAGCAATTGCCAGGCTGGAGAGATGGCTTAGCAATTAAGCACTTGCCTGTGAAGCCTAAGGGCCCCGGTTCGAGGCTCGATTCCCCAGGACCCACGTAAGCCAGATGCACAAGGTGGTGCATGCATCTGGAGTTCGTTTGCAGTGGCTGGAGGCCCTGGCATGCCCATTCTCTCTCTCTCTCTCCTTCCCTCCCTCTTTCTCTCTCTGTCTGTCTGTTACTCTTAAATAAATAAATAAAAATAAACAAAAAATAAATTAAAAAAATAGCAATTGACCTCAACCCCAACTGCACCTTACAATCACAGCAGCTTAAAAAATAATCCAGGACTGGAGGGATGGCTTAGCGGTTAAGGCGTTTGCCTGCAAAGCCAAAGGACCCAGGTTCTATTCCCCAGGACCCACATTAGCCAGATGCACAGGGTGGCACATGTGTCTGGAGTTTGTTTGCAGTGGCTAATAATAATAATAATAATAATAATAATAATAATAATCATCCACGTGTGGGCCAGCATGCCTTTAATCCCAGCACTCGGGAGGCAGAGGTAGGAGGATCACTGTGACTTTGAGGCCACCCTGAGATTACATAGTGAATTCCAGGTCAGCCTGAGCTAGAGTGAAACCCTACCTCAAAAAAACAAAACAAAACAAAAAGGGAGTGCCCTGTTGACAAGAGAGGCCCTCTCTGCTGTGCACGAGTTGGCGCTGTTTAACCCTTTATAAGTGAAATACGGCTGGACCCCCCAAACTGCTCTCCCCAGTGCACCTGCTCTACAACGTTAAAGGTGACCCAAAGCAATCTTTGGGGGCAATGTGGGTGACAGCAGATTCACAAGAAGGCCGCCTTTTACGGATGAGGCCAGATTCCAGGGGGATTGTCTGCTCCCTCCTTCCCCAAACTGCTCTCCCCAGTGCACCTGCTCTACAACGTTAAAGGTGACCCAAAGCAATCTTTGGGGGCAATGTGGGTGACAGCAGATTCACAAGAAGGCCGCCTTTTACGGATGAGGCCAGATTCCAGGGGGATTGTCTGCTCCCTCCTTCCCCAAACTGCTCTCCCCAGTGCACCTGCTCTACAACGTTAAAGGTGACCCAAAGCAATCTTTGGGGGCAATGTGGGTGACAGCAGATTCACAAGAAGGCCGCCTTTTACGGATGAGGCCAGATTCCAGGGGGATTGTCTGCTCCCTCCTTCCCCAAACTGCTCTCCCCAGTGCACCTGCTCTACAACGTTAAAGGTGACCCAAAGCAATCTTTGGGGGCAATGTGGGTGACAGCAGATTCACAAGAAGGCCGCCTTTTACGGATGAGGCCAGATTCCAGGGGGATTGTCTGCTCCCTCCTTCCCCAAACTGCTCTCCCCAGTGCACCTGCTCTACAACGTTAAAGGTGACCCAAAGCAATCTTTGGGGGCAATGTGGGTGACAGCAGATTCACAAGAAGGCCGCCTTTTACGGATGAGGCCAGATTCCAGGGGGATTGTCTGCTCCCTCCTTCCCCAAACTGCTCTCCCCAGTGCACCTGCTCTACAACGTTAAAGGTGACCCAAAGCAATCTTTGGGGGCAATGTGGGTGACAGCAGATTCACAAGAAGGCCGCCTTTTACGGATGAGGCCAGATTCCAGGGGGATTGTCTGCTCCCTCCTTCCCCAAACTGCTCTCCCCAGTGCACCTGCTCTACAACGTTAAAGGTGACCCAAAGCAATCTTTGGGGGCAATGTGGGTGACAGCAGATTCACAAGAAGGCCGCCTTTTACGGATGAGGCCAGATTCCAGGGGGATTGTCTGCTCCCTCCTTCCCCAAACTGCTCTCCCCAGTGCACCTGCTCTACAACGTTAAAGGTGACCCAAAGCAATCTTTGGGGGCAATGTGGGTGACAGCAGATTCACAAGAAGGCCGCCTTTTACGGATGAGGCCAGATTCCAGGGGGATTGTCTGCTCCCTCCTTCCCCAAACTGCTCTCCCCAGTGCACCTGCTCTACAACGTTAAAGGTGACCCAAAGCAATCTTTGGGGGCAATGTGGGTGACAGCAGATTCACAAGAAGGCCGCCTTTTACGGATGAGGCCAGATTCCAGGGGGATTGTCTGCTCCCTCCTTCCCCAAACTGCTCTCCCCAGTGCACCTGCTCTACAACGTTAAAGGTGACCCAAAGCAATCTTTGGGGGCAATGTGGGTGACAGCAGATTCACAAGAAGGCCGCCTTTTACGGATGAGGCCAGATTCCAGGGGGATTGTCTGCTCCCTCCTTCCCCAAACTGCTCTCCCCAGTGCACCTGCTCTACAACGTTAAAGGTGACCCAAAGCAATCTTTGGGGGCAATGTGGGTGACAGCAGATTCACAAGAAGGCCGCCTTTTACGGATGAGGCCAGATTCCAGGGGGATTGTCTGCTCCCTCCTTCCCCAAACTGCTCTCCCCAGTGCACCTGCTCTACAACGTTAAAGGTGACCCAAAGCAATCTTTGGGGGCAATGTGGGTGACAGCAGATTCACAAGAAGGCCGCCTTTTACGGATGAGGCCAGATTCCAGGGGGATTGTCTGCTCCCTCCTTCCCCAACTGCTCTCAGGCCTGACAAAGCCCTGTGAACACCGTGTTCCCTGAAAGAGACCCGAGAGCGGCTGCCGCCCTGTGACCGCAGCACCTCGGGTGTTTCCAAGGAAGCCCGGGCTGTGCCAGGGGGCAAGGCCCTGACTCCCCCTGCCCTCCTGGATCAGGAGACAAGCTCTGCAGACGTTCTGTAGGACTCTTGGAAGCTAAAAGTACATAGACTGGGCGCAGCAGCCAAGTTTCTACCTTTTAAAAGGAAAACAAACAAACAAACAAACAAACACCCTGCGCGTGCCTTATCCTCAACTGGAAATGCAAACTCTGAACCTGGGCCAGAAAGTTGGTGGTGCCGCCAAGCGCCCTTTGGGAATGTGCGCCCCTGGGTGTTTGCAGCGGCGCCGGGTTGCGGGAGCCACGTCCTTTATACACTCGTTGCGGGGTGTGTGTGTGGGGGGGGAATCAGGGAATCCACGACCCCCATCCGTGTGGAATGTCTTTCTTTCCTCCCGGAAGACAAAAGCCAACCAAATGTCCTTTAGCCAAGCCCAAACTCCCTGTGACCATCCTGATGCATCGGTGACTTTCCCTGGGGAATGCATTTTGAAAATGCCCAAGCCTTGCCACTTGATTCGCTTATCGCGGAGAAAGCTTAGCAAAGTCCCAAGTTGGGGGTTTCTCGTGCATTCGGTGTCAGATTTGCTGGCTTGAACTCAGCAAGGCCACCCAGGCCACCTCTGGCCACCCCTGGGCCCAGGCCTGGAGCCTCAGGCTCCCATCTCAAGGCGATGGTAGTTATTTATCAACTCCCTCCCCAGGACCTCGGATCTCATCTCGCTCTTTCCCCTCTGCATGTTCAGTTTGTTTTCTCAAGACCTAAGCAATTTTTAATGTACTCTATACTTCCCGCTTAATCCTCATCGTTTATTGTATAATTATAGTTTCAAAGTGATTATGTAATTAAAATCATGTTTCGTTGCAGCAGGACTTCAAAAGGGCGGCAGACCCCCGCTCTGGCATTGTTTTCTAGTGATGTAATAATTTCCCTGTGATATTTAAAATAAACACATTAGTTCAAGAATTCTAAACATGTCTCAAAGTATATAGTAGGCTTGATTGGCACGAGGCTGGCTTGTAAAGAAATGGTAAAACCTATCACTAGTTTAATATATTTCTACGCTCCCATGCAGGGTAAATTACAGGATAATGGGGCGCAGGCGATGGTAAGCTCTGTTTATATAATCCATTTCTTCACACGAGTTCCCATTGCTTTCCGTTCCCTTTGCTGTATGTGGTGGTTCTCTGATCCCCTGACCCCAGCCATGTGTTTTCACTTTTTCTTCTGATCTCAATTCCATGACCAGCGGGGAATAAAATACAAATTGAATAGTAACCATTCACAGGCCGTTCTTTTCAAACTGTTGTTAAAACCTCTTTGTCTTGTCTAGCGGTTGATAGATACATGTGGTGTGTTTCTTCGCTTGACTTTTCTTCTTCTTCATCATCATCATCCTCTTCTCTCTCCGCCACGGCTCCTCCGCTTCGCCTTGGCCAAGGGGAAAAAAATAAAATAATTAATAATAATAATAATAACTCTCCTCCAATTATACTCTTTAAAAATTAAAACCCACACTTCCTTTTTCAACCATCCCTTGCGCGTCCCGCGCGCTCCCGGGTCGCCGGGCGGATTCACCACGTGCAATAAAAGAACCGGCGGGAGCCGAGCGAGCGCGGCGCCCCGTGTGAGGTCCACGCCGCCGTCCCGCGGCCCGAGGGTTCATGTCACACACAACCGGTCTCGCCTCTGATCTCCACGTGGAACGCTCCTTCCAGGAATTCCAGGGGTCTGGGGTTTGGGGGGGGGGCGAGGCCCGTCCGGGAGAGGGAAGTTAAGATGATCTGAAAACTACTTCGCTCCCCTCCCCTCTCTTTTCCTTTTCAGGGCTGGCCTTTCTGGAGGGGGTGGGGGGATGGTGAGGTGCACCGGAGGGAGAGCTGTCCAAAGGGACACCCAATGTCTCCGGGTCCCTGGACCTAGCTCTTTCCTAGATATCTCCCTCCGGTGCAGCCCCTGGCCTTCTCCTCCGGATCCCTAAAGACAAGAGTCACTAAATGCAGAAACCCAGGTTCTGCGCCCTGCCTGCTTTATTATTATTATTATTATTATTATATTTTTGCAGAGGGTCTTCAAGGTCAGCGCGCGGTATGGTCTTGGTTAATTCATTGCCAACGTTCGCCCGGGGAGGGGGGGAACCGGACGGCAGGAATGGATCTTGTCCGGTGGCCCGGAGACCCCTTCGCTCTATGGCCGTGTCTGTCCCTGTAGATGAGTCCACTCGGCCTTCCCGCGAGGCCCGGGCGCGCCGCGGCACGGTGGCTCTGCGCGCCCTGGGCGCACGGCCGGGGCTGGTGCCGCTGGGGGGGATCCGCGGGCCGGCCGGGGCGGGGAGCTCGGGCCCGCGCCGGGTAGGGTTTCCCGGGCGAGGCGGCGCGGAGCCAGCGGCCCCGGGGCGAGGGCGCCTGACAGCGCTGTCCGCCGCGGGCCGGCGTACCTGTAAGCTGAGCCCGGCTCACGTGCTTCATATTAAACTTCCGTGCCCGGTGCCTTTTCATTCTCTCTCTCTCTCCCTCTCTCTCTCTCTCTTTTTCCTCCGAAAGGGCTCTTATAAACTTCCCTTCGTTTATCTAGCCTGGTTTTCATTGCTCCAGTTTTGCATGGGTTGACTTTGTTTAGTTTACTAACCCACGGGGTTACTTTAACTAAACATTTGGGCTGAATACTTTGGGGTTGGATTTCAACGTTTTCTAACGAAATTACTGAGTTTTTTGAAGCCGCACAGAGAACGCTGTGTTGAGTTTATTAGTCAATTTAACAAGCTATAAGGGAAGGGAGTGGATGGGGTGGGGGAATGCATTTAGGACACTCCGGGTTCGGACCCACCCTGAGGAAGCAGCTAGAGACCCCTCAGGATGGGGATGGGTTCCACCCGCTCTGCCCGCCGCTCAAAGCGCGCCCAGGGCCTTCATTCCTGGCCCGCCGGCCTGCCCACCGCCCTGCAGGGCTTCCCGGCCTCCTCCAGGCTCCAGGCTCCGCTGCGCAGAGGCCCCAGGGCTTCCCAGAAGGGACCTTACAGGCAAAGGGGGCTGGGATGGGATCAACTAGAAAGATTGGAAACCAACTGTTCCAAGTGGACGGAGGACAGACTGGCCACTTGGATCTTAGACCAGGATGTGCCTTTCCTCGGGCCTTTTGGAGGCTGTGGGAGACTGGAGGACTCTGTCCAAGTGCGAAGAAGGCCTAGGGCAGCCTAGGAATTGGACACACAGGGAGGGAAGTGTGGCCTTCCGGGGCCATGTCTTTCCACCCTGGGCTTGGCTTAAGTCTTCAAGGTGGTGAAACTAAGCCGAAGAGCCTTTCTCTACAGCTTCCTTTCCTGGCCAGCTACCTTTCCCTTCCCTACTGAGCGCTCTTCCCACCTGTCAGATTTTGATATCCAGCTAAGAGCTGGCCTAGGAAACTCAGATGAAACTTGGGAACTCTGTCATGATGTGATAATGAGGTGGAGTCCCAACAAGTGGGAGGAGGGGAACGGGAACCCTTCAGCTTTCTGGGGATATGTTGGGTGGGAGGGAGTGAAACAGTGAGATTTCTCCCAAGCTGAGCATGTGAATTTCACACCGTGAAGACAAGGTGTCTTTGCCACCTGTAATTGGGGAAGCGATCAGGACCGTGGCTCCCAACATTTCTAAGATTTCATTATAATAAGGCAATATATGCCTGAGGATCAACATTTAAATGATACAAAATGGAAGAACAGGAAGAGTCTTTCAGCTTCGTCCCTTAGCCTCCCTACGGCCCTCTCTTAAAGCCACCACTTCTTTTTTTAGAAAAAAAAAAAAAAACTTTTTTTGTTTATTTTTATTTATTTGAGAGCGGCAGACAGAGATAGAAAGAGGCAGATAGAGAATGGGAGCGCCAGGGCCTCCAGCCACTGCAAAGGAACTCCAGATGCATGTGCTACCCTGTGCATCTGGCTTCCATGGGTCCTGGGGAATAGAGCCTTGAACCGGGGTCCTTAAAGCCACCACTTCTTGTAAGTTGCTCTGGATGGTGGCAAACCTTTGCGAAGGCATACCTGCTTCCTGCTGAGCTTTACTTCCGCTCTCTGGCAGGCACGCCTCCTTCACTGTTGACTGCAAGACCTCCAAGAGGACCTCCCCCGCCTTACAAGTTGTTGCTTGACATCCTCCATCCTGGCTTCCCAAGCCACTGAACCAAAAGGCTGCAAGCTGCAGGCTGCTGATGGAATGAGAGCCTCGTCCACTCCCACTGCACCAGGCAGTTGGTTAGTTAGTGGGGCTTGTTAGCGCGAAGATTGGTTGGTTAGTGGGTTTAGTGGGTGTTTATACTGGTTGGTTAGTTAGTGGATTGGTTGTCGGTGGGATGGTTGGGGCTGAGTCACACCTCATCTCCCCGCCTCCTACAGTCTCCAACAGTCTGACCCCACCCACTTTCCTGGGTACTACTAGATTCAATTTCATAGAGCTTTCTGGAACTTTCTGGGCACCCTTTTCTGATGTGTACTGGTCAAGCTCTTCTCTGGCCTTGGTCAACCTTCTCACTGCCCAGCCATTTGAAATCAGTCTTTCCTTGTACTCCACAGTAGCTTAAAAAAAATTTTTTTTTGTTCATTCTTATTTATTTATTTGAGAGTGGCAGAGAGAGAGAGAGAGAGAGAGAGAAAGAGAGAGAATGGGCCCGCCAGGGCTTCCAGCCACTGCAAACGAACTCCAGGCTCGTGCGCCCCCTTGTGCATCTGGCTGACATGGGTCCTGGGGAATTGAGCCTCCTTAGGCTCACAGGCAAGCGCTTAACCGCTAAGCCATCTCTCCAGCCCCACAGTAGCTTATTTTGATACCACTTATATTTAATAGTCACTTGGGTGTCTTATATTTCTCCCTTTAGGTTTCAAGCAGTTAACTACTAAGACATACAAAGCAAATACTAACTTTTATTTATTTATTTATTTATTTTAGAGAGAGAAGGAGAGAGAGAGAGGAAAAACAGAGAGAGAGAGAGAGAAAGGGAGGGAGAATGGGCATGCCAGGGCCTGTAGCCACTGCAAACAAACTCCAGATGCATCTGCCTTCCATGGGTACTGGGGAACTGAACCTGGGTCCATAGGCTTGACAGGCAGGTACCTTAACTGCTGAGCCATCTTTTCTAACCCAATACTAATTTTTTATTAGTCTTTTCTCATCACCCTATCCCCCCCAAAAGGAAAAGATGCTGCAATAAGCATTAAACTCTTCTCTTACCTAAATATTAGTTACCATTAGCTCTCAGAATCCTGTTAAGGTAAATCTCACTGGTTTGACTAATTCATGGCACTAAATCTTTCAGAATTTCTGTGCACTTAAAGGTACCTGGGGCCAGGCGTGGTGGCGCACGTCTTTAATCCTAGCGCTCAGGAGGCAGAGGTAGGAGGATCCTGTGAGTTCGAGGCCAGCCTGAGACTCCATAGTGAAATCCAGGTCAGCTTGAGCTAGAGTGAGACCCTACCACAAAAACAAAAACAAAAACAAACAAAAAAAGTGGAAGGTACCTGGTCATTCTAAGGAGTCTCCACCTTTGTGGTGCGGGGCCACCACACTTCTAAGGTTTCAGATGCCTGATGAAGATGCTGCCATTTTGGGACATTTTTTTACATCATTGCTGAAGTTCTAGGTCCCTACAATATTACCCAGATTTAAGCTCATAGACATTTCTCTACATTCTCTGCTTTTTCGGGACAGGAGAGCCGGTTCCTGGAGGAAGGGGAAGGCTTTCTAAGCTCCTCAGTAGGTATCTTTTTGCACCCCTCCCCCCTTTTCCAGGAGCACAACTTCACACACGTGGCCCATGGCCCTGAGCTATGCGCCTGGAGGTCAAGGTCCGCTTGGACTCCATTGAGCCCTGAGGCAAAATGCAATAGGACTGAAGCTCTACACCAGGACATCCTCTCTCTCCAGCCAAACCAGAGCTACAGTAGTCCTGCTTCCCATAGAATACCATGAAGCCAACTCCACCTCTGCCACTGAAGGGGTAGGTGACAAGGGCTTACTATTATTTAAGTAAGATTTGCTGCCCACCAACAATAAAGACTATGCAAGGGCAGATGCCAAGCAGGTGCTGAGACCACAGTGAGGGACAAGGTGGTCAAAGACCCTGCTCTCAATGGGGCTTACCATCTTATTAGAGGGACTTCAGTGAACGTTCTTGGGGCTTAACCTCAAGGTGCCCAGGCTCAGCTGATGGAGAGCACCCCGAGCCTAGGACTCCTCCGGTCCCCTCAACACTCGTCGTGTCTTGTAGGATTTTTGCTCAACCTCACGGGTCAGCATTTTACCTCCAGACTTGGAAGGTTTTATGAGCTTGGCCAAGTCAGTGTGCATGTAGATCCTTTAAACGTGAAATGTTCATATGCTCAGGTCTGGGAGTTAAATCGTGATTATAAAAGGAAATCCGATCAGTTCTGTATAATAACAAAAACAGACTTGCACTCCTCTCTCTTGCTCCCCACCCATGAGAAAAAAAACAAACACCCTGGAAAGAATCTGAAGTTAAAATAAAATGCAGCTGGCCACAGGCCATCGTGTGTGATGATAATTAGACAAATGTTTTCCAAGGATGGCATGATCTTGTGAAGACTGTGGGGTGGGGAGGGAGTTAGGAAAGAATTTAGTAAAGCAACAAGCCCTGCATGCCCACAAAGGGGTTAAGTGATAGCGCAATGTCACCCAATCCCTGATTTGGTAACTTGTATTTATTTTTTTCCCAGGCATACTGGGAAACATGTCTTCAACTAAGAAAGTGAAGAAAACCTGAAGGCTTTGATTTACAAAAATTAAAGCCATGACTAGGCTTTGGATCAAGGTTGAGTCCTGAGCCTGGAAAGCCTCATCCTTCATCGTCTCCAACCTTTCCTGCCCCAGGGAAAGAGTTAAGAGTCTTAAATCAAAGCAGCTCTTCTGCCATCTGGGGCTCTGGCTTGTCTGACCCTCTCCCCGAATCACTGTAAGCCTGAGTCTGGAATGGATAGACAGCTGGTCAGGGTGACCTGGCTGCCTTCTGCTTCTGGGTGGTTTGGGATCTTGGGACCAGGCCTGGTGACAGAAGATGGAGAGGATGCCAGTATCATCAATAAGCTGCCCCACTGTGTGCAAGATGTGTGTCTCTCATTCCCCCACCTGGCCTGCCTCTTTAGAGATCACGTGAGACATTTACACCTTAGTGTGAGTGCTCAAGCCAGTGTGTCAAACACCCAGGGTTATTTACATTCTAAACTCTGGACTCTGATAGAGATAAAAGTAATTTATCCCCATTCAAAGAACCCTGAATATGTGAACACATGGACAAGGGTTTTCGGTGTGAAAGGGGGTTGAAAAAGAGATGGGGAATTCCCTTCGAAGCTAGTGAGCGCAGGGTTGGGGGCAAGCTGGTGAAATTCTTCCATCTGAACCGAAGAGAAGTTACCTGTGGGGAGACTGTTGAGTAGAGGTGGGAGGAAAAGACCTGGCAGGGAAGACACTTGTACTTAACAAAGCACCCACTCTCTGTTGCCAAGGGAGATGATTTCCAAGTAAGGTGGTGGATTAGAAGCTGCCTGCCTAGGCTCTAGAGAGTCTAAATGTCTACAACATCGCCCCAACTCTTGAAGACTCCTCCTTGACCCCTTCAGGTGTGTGTCCTTTGTGGACAAGAAAGACTTTGGCTGTTCCGTTGAGAGTCATGCCTGGAAATCCTTAGAAACTGGGGTAATTGCAAAGTGCATTCAAAGCGTACATACATTGTGTCCCTGATGATGGGATTTTGGTACTTTCTGACCTGCTTCTAGGGAAAATATGTTGGCTAGGCTAGCCACAGAGTCCTCCCATCTCAGCCTTTCTAATAGCCAAGACCCCAGGTGCAAGCAAGATTTTGTTTTCTTTTTAACCAAGGAGAAATTTTTAAAACATAAAAACCATTTTTGAGTATGAAATTATATATATATATATACATGTATTATGTAAAATGCAAACAAATACAGAAAAATAAAAAGTAAAACAAACAAACTCAAAATCCTACCCAGAGATAAACATTACCAACTGTGATGGTTTAAATGTAAAATGCTGGGCTGGCCAGATGGCTTAGCGGTTAAGGCGCTTGCCTGCAAAGCCTAAGAACACTTGTTCAAATCTCCAGGTCCCGTGTAGAGCCAGACACAAAAGTGACACAAGCGTGCAATGTGGCACAGGCACACAAGGGGGGCCATATGTTTGGAGTTCATTCACAGTGGCTGAAAGGCCCTGGCACACCCATTCTCTCTCTCCTGTCTCACTCCCCTCTCTGTCCAAATAAATAAATAAATAAATAAAAATAGAATAATTTTTTAAAAAAAAAAACCCTGAAACAGGCGGGACACTAGGATGGGATTTCATGTTGGATGGTCAGGAAGGCCTTTCTGAAGAGGGACATTGAAACTGAGCTACGGGGAAGATCCAGCGGAAGATTCCAGAAAGCTGTTAGAGATGGAGCTGATGTGTTCAGAGACCAACTAAAAG
The DNA here is from genome assembly GCA_036346955.1 of Dipus sagitta. Taxonomy (NCBI): domain Eukaryota; kingdom Metazoa; phylum Chordata; class Mammalia; order Rodentia; family Dipodidae; genus Dipus; species Dipus sagitta. The sequence continues at coordinate 28,663,862 of CM070787.1, read as the reverse complement.
TGGCTGGAACAATGAGCTGGTGTGTAAGTGGGACTCATCTCCTTCGTCTCCACGTCTCTGCCTCCCCTCCACCCCCCCCCCCGCACCCCTCTGATCTCTTCAGCCAGGGCACCCAACACTGGCAACCACACTAGGCACATTGTAGCCCCCTTGTCTAACCCCTCCCATCCCATACCTAGGTAATTTCTAAGTCCCTACATGAACCCTCCCTGTTTCCAATATCACCGCCTTATCTCAGCCATCATTGCCCCTATACCTGTAAAGTTATGATGGATTTTAAAAAGAAGTGAATCCTCTAAATGATTGGCAAGAATGACAGCTGGACAATAATTAGGGTTCCAAAGTCTTGGCATGGCTTGTTTTTGTTATTTTTCTATGGGTATGGCCTGGCTCTACCCTACCTCCCCCCCCCAAGTTAAGATGTTTTTTTTTTTTTTTTTTTTTTTTTTTGGTTTTTCGAGGTAGGGTCTCACTCTAGCCTAGGCTGACCTGGAATTCACTATGGAGTCTCAGGGTGGCCTCGAACTCACGGCGATCCTCCTACCTCTGCCTCCCGAGTGCTGGGATTAAAGGCGTGCGCCACCACGCCCGGCTAGGATGGTATTTTTTTTGTAAATGTTTTTATTTATTTATTGGGGCGAGAGAGGGGCAAACATATAGAAAAAAATGGGCTTGCCAGGGCCTCCAGCCACTACAAACGAATTCCAGATGCATGTGCCACTGGCTTATGTGGGTACTTGGGAATCAAACCTGGGTCCTTTGGCTTTGCAGGCAAGCACCTTCACCACTAAGCCATCTCTCCAGCCCTGGTTTTTGATAATCACATTAAGACTTCATGTTTTACTCAGTGCCAGGTTACCTTATTTATTGTAATGGCGTACCTCTTTTTCTCACCTAGCTAGGATAACTGACTGCTTTGTTGGAAAATCCCATTACATTTGTTGTTAGCACTGGTAATATGTAAGGAGTATGAGACGGGAAGCAGATAATTTTCTTCAGTCTCTGGGTCTAATAGTGTGTCCACATACATCCACAATTAGATGGTAACTGAGGGGTTAAAGTGCTGCTCAGGGGTAGAGCAATGCTTAGCCTATGTTGAGCCCAGTACCACAGGAGAAGAGAAAAAAATATATATATCACTGAGGAAACTTTCCACATAATTCAAGAAAAGAAAAAACGTGAGCTCAGACCTAGAAGCCTGCCACTAAGGAAGCTGGGTCAGGAGGAGCGCCACGAGTCTGAAGCCAGTCTGGACTACACAGTATATTCCAGATCTGCGTGGGCTACAGCGCGAGAGTCCCCATCTCAAAATAACAATAACAACAAAAGTAAGATTGAAAATGTCAAAAGTGGCTTCGTGTTTCCCGATTTAGCACAGATAGAGAGTTCTGAGGGGACCGGGGAGGGGCCTCAGCGGGTAGGAGTGCTTGCTGCCCAAGCCCGAGGACCTGATTTTGATCCCCAGCACCCACAGAGAAAGCGGGACATGGCTGGAATCACCGTGCTCAGGCTGGAAGACATGGGAGCAATGCAGCCTGCTGGTCGCCCAGTCTGACCGAGAAATGGCCATTCCAGGATCAGTGAGAGACTCTTCCTCAAGGAAAAAAAAAAAAAAATGAAGAGGGCTGGAGAGATGGCTTAGTATATAAAGTGCTTGCCTGCGAAGCCTAAGGACCCAGGTTCAATTCCCCAGTACCCATGTGAGCCAGATGCACAAGGTGGCACACGCATTTGAGTTTGTTTGCTATGGCTGGAGGCCCTGGAGCACCCATTCTCTCTCTTCTCTCTCTCTCTCAAATAAATAAACAAGTAAACTTTAAAAAACAAGTGAAGAAGAGCAATGGCAGAGGACACCCAAAAGTCTCCTCTGGCCTCTGCACAGACTCACGGGGCACACGTATCTGCACACTCACATTCATACCCCTACGCCTACACAAGTACACACAACGCATGCATTGTACCTGAAGGGTTAAGAAGATAACACAGTTGTTAAAGTTGACTGTCTTGCAAGCATGAGGACCTGAATTCAATCATCAGACCTACTAAAAAACAAGGGGGGGGGGGAGGATGGAGAGATGGCTTAGTGGCTAATGCACTTGCCTGCAAAGCCTAAGGACCCATGTTCAACTCTCCAGGTCCCACGTTAGCCAGACGCTACAAAGGTGAGGCAAGCGCAAGGCCGCACATGCCCACTAGGTGGCGCAAGCGTCTGGCATTCCATTGCAGTGGCTGAGACCCTGGCCCACCAATTCTCTCTCTCTCTTAAAAAAAAAAAAAAAGTTCTAAGAAGAAAGTAAAATAGGACCCTGCATAATAGCAGCCCTCTCTAGCCCTGTGGCCTGTGGGTTATCCAGACCCTGAACCTGCCGTCCTCAGGCATCCTTCCACGCTGGGCCTCCAAAAGGTGTCTCTGCTGCTGCCGTAGGACAGCTGCTTGTGGGACTTGGCACTGCTCCCCTCTTTTTCCAGGCTGCAATGGCCACTTGCTGTAAAAGTCCAAAGAGAAAGCCGGGCGTGGTGGCCCACACCTTTAATCCCAGCACTCGGGAGGCCCAGGTAGGAGGATCGCCGTGAGTTCGAGGCCACCCTACAGAGTGAGTTCCAGGTCAGCCTGGGCTTGAGTGAGACCCTACCTCGAAAAACCAAACAAAACAAAACAAAACAAAACAAAACAAAACAAAACAAAACAGTCCAAAGAAACAACCAGAACAGCGAGCGGACTTCAATAGCTGACGGACTGAGAAGCCTCCATCCGTCTCAAGCCTAAAAGGACAAACTCGGCCCCCCAAGGATTTCATTGCATTGCTCTATGGATACTCGTGTGAGTCCAGTTCGCCCTCAGTACAGGAGATCGGTTCCAGAACTCTCTCCCACAGAGATGCCAGAATCTCACAGACACTCAAGTGTCATATAAGGAACAGCCTAGGCACTCCCTTCCGGATCTGTTAGATCATCTCTAGCTCTCTTACAATACTGACTACAATGTAAATGCTATGCAAGCAGCTGTTAAAACACTGTTCAGGGATCAGGACCATAAAAAAAAAAAAAAAGTTGGTAAAGAGGCAATCATCACGGACCTAAACACACAGCGCGCACTACAAGGCAGCATGGGAGGGCATCTTCATGAGTATGATTGGCAGGACCTGCGGAGGTGGGATCCTCAGATGCAGAGAGCTCCCCTCACCCCCCCCCCCCCCCCACACACACCACCCTGCACGGTGCAGGATGTGAGGTTCATTCAAGCAAACCAGAATGCCCCTGAGCTCCTGGTTCCCATCACATGGACAGTTCGTTATACTTACTGGGCACACAGAGTGTATTTACTGCTGATATTTCATTTATTCACTCAGCAAACATTTTATTGAGCATTGACTGGGGACACAGCAGTACACAAAATGGGCTCAAGTCCCTGTCTGTGGGGAGCTAACTCTGCTGGAGGTTACATATGTTCATTTATTCCACTGGATTTACTCAGGCTTGAAACGCTGAGAGCAGTACTTGTTCTGAAACTTCAGGAAGGGGTGGTTTTAGGGAATTATTTTCTTCCCTTCCTTTTATTTTATTTATTATTATTATTATTATTATTATTATTATTATTTTGGTTTTTTGAGATAGGGTTTCACTCTAGTCCAAGCTGCCCCTGAAATTCGCTGTGCAGTCTCAGGGTGGCCTCGAACTCACGGCGATCCTCCTGCCTCTGCCTCCCGGGTGCTGGGATTAAAGGCGTGCGCCACCACGCCCTGCCCATTTTCTTTATATTTGGGGACACTGGACCGAATCGTCTTAGCCCTGCCTGTGGCTCTGAGCTTTGGTTTTTCTCATCTGAAATGGATACGGCCATGGCTTGTTGGAGGTAGAGTGAGGAGTCAGTTGATAACATGTAAAGTGCCATTTCTCACATACACTGAAGCGTTTAATAAATGGCCCCCGCCGATACTGCTATGTGCTCTGTGGGTTATCATAAAAAATGCATAATATCTGGTTTCTGTCCCACTGGGCTTCAGCATCTACTGAGGAGGCCAGAGGCAAATGCAAGTACTAATCAAGGGGCCAAGGCCTAAAAGCATGTCATTAAGCGGTTTGGTAAATTGTGGAGGGCCAACTGTAAGTGCCATAGGAATTCAGAGCAGGAAAAGATAGATTGGGGCTGGTGGAGGCTTGGACTTGCGCCTGGCCTTGCAGGAGAAGCATAAGGAAGGCTTGTGGGCTCAGGAGTGAGGTGGGGTGGGGGTGGCTTGCTTGGGGGACTGAATAAGCTGGGTGGAAAGGCGGAGTGAAATCACACCTGGGCGTGGGGAGCAGGCAGTGGACTTGATACGTGGTATATAAAGAGAGATTAAGACTGCATTTGTAAAACTTATTTATTTATTTATTGGGTTTTCAAGGTAAGGTCTCACTCACTGGGCTAGAGCCCAGGCTGACCTGGAATTCGCTATGTTGTCTCGGGGGGCCGGGGGGGGGCTTGAACTCACAGTGATCCTCCCACCTCTGCTGGTATTAGAGGCATGTGCCACCATGCCACGCCCAGCAGGACTGCATTGGCAGGCTCCTGTCATGCATATTGATTGAGTCTTTGCTGTGAAGAAGGAAGACTGATGGGTGAAAGGGAGCAGTTAATTAGGGCTGATGCAGAGAGACTTAAAACCTTAGTGACATCTCCCCACAGCTCTAGTCAGGGAGTAGATTAACTAGTTTCTAAAAATAAAAATAAAAATCATGGGGCTGGGGCCAGAGGGATGGCTTAGTGGTTAAGGCACTTGCCTGCAAAGCCAAAGGGCCCAGGTTCAATTCTCCAGGACCCATGTTAGCCAGATGCACAAGGGGGCGCATGCGTCTGGAGTTTGTTTGCAGTGGCTGGATGCCCTGGTGTGCCCATTCTCTCCCTCTCCCCTCTCTCTCTCTCTCTCCCTCCACCCCTCTCTGACTCAAATAAATAAGTAAAAAAATTTTAAAACTCATGGGGCTGGAGAGACGGGTTAGCAGTTGAGGTGCTTGCTGGCAAAGCCAAAAGACCCAGGTTGGATTCTGCAGTACCCATATAAAGCCAGATGCACAAGGTGGCAGACGTGTCTGGAGTTCATTTGCAGCGGCTAGAGGCCCTGGCGTTCCTATTCCGCCTATTCTCTCTTTCCATCTGCCTCTTTCTCCCTCGCTCTCTCTCTCAAATAAGTAAAATACTTTTAAAAAATCACTTTAAGGGCTGGATGAGATGGCTTAGCAGTTAAGGCGCTTGCCTGTGAAGCCTAAGGACCCATGTTCCACTCTCCAGGGCCCACATAAACCAGATGCACAACGTGATGCAAGCATGCAAGGTGGCACATGCGCACAAGGTGGCGCACGAGTCTGGAGTTCCATTACAGTGGCTGGAGGCCCTGGCGCCCCAATTCTCTTTCTCTCTCCCCTCTCTCTCTCTCTCTCTCTCTTTCTCTTGCGCAGGCACACTCTTGCTCTCACTTTTGCTCTCTCAGATGAAAAAAAAATCACTTTAAGCAGTTTACTTTTTAATGTCAGTTTCAGGTTATTTCCTGCAGGCTTAGTCATGTACAGTTTGTTGTGCCTGTGTCTAGGACGGGATGTTCCAAGAACCTTGGCAGGGCCATGGAGAACTCAAACAGCAGTCGGGCCACCTCTGGGCCATCTTTCTGGCTGAACTGGAGGGGGAGTGTGCTACCTCAGTGCCAGGCCAGCTGCCACAGTTCAGTCAGCAGGTCCTGAGCTCTCTGCTTTTTGCTTCCCTGCTTTGTGTAGGAGTGACCACTGTAGTAGTCTCTAGAGACCTGCAGTCAGGTGTGCCCAGTAGTCTAAAGGATCCTTTCTGCTTACCGTTCCTTCAACCTGCCAGGCTCAAGGCCCTTCTGAAGTACTAAGTCAATACTACTCAGGATTCTTCAAAGCCTGGGTAGGGGAGAGATCACACAATGAGATTAGACCATTGCCAAGGGTGGCTAGGAACCTGACTGGAAAAAACAGCAATGTGCAAGTAATGCAATTAAGGAATCAGTGTAGAGAAATCATGTTCCTATCTCACAGATTGAGAAAACAAAAGCAGAGTGCCATCAGGTAATCTGCCTGGCAGGATGAAGCCCTGAGTGTTTCTCACACATCGCATGAGGTGGCATTCATTGCTGGGATGACAAAACTAATGGTCCTTTCATTAAACTTAATTTTAATTTTTTTTAATTTTTTGTTTATTTTTATTTATTTGAAAGTGACAAGAGAGAGAGAGAGAGAGAGAGAGAATGAGCGAGCCAGGGCTTCCAGCCACTACAAACGAACTCCAGACATGTGCGCCCCCTTGTGCATCTGGCTAACGTGGGTCCTGGAGAGTCGAGCTTCGAACCGGGGTCCTTAGGCTTCACAGGCAAGCGTTTAACCACTAAGCCATCTCTCCAGCCCTAATTAAACTTAATTTTTATGGGCAACAGCTATTTTAAAATGTGGTGAGTGCATAAGCAAATCTACAGCCGAACCATTTTTAAGAGCACAGATCAGCAGCGTCCATGCTTTTACATTGTTGTGCATGCAATCTCCAAAGTTCTTCTGGGGGCCGGGGAGATGATGGCTTAGTGGTTCAGGGTGCTTGATTGCAAAGCCTGCCAGCTCAGGTTCAATTCCCTAGCACCCGTGTAAAGCCAGACCCAAAGTAGTGCATGCGTCTGGCATTTTTTTTTTTTTTTTTTGAGGTAGGGTCTCACTTTAGCTCAGGCTGATCCGGAATTCACTCTGTGGTCTCAAGGTGGCCTCGAACTCATGGTGATCCTCCTATCTCTGCCTCCCGAGTGCTGAGATTAAAGGCGTGTGCCACCACGCCCGGCGTGTTTGGCATTTTTTGCAGCAGCAGGAGAACCTAGTATGCTCTCCCTTACACACACACACACACACACACACACACCACTTCTTCTGATCTTGCAAAACTGAAACTCTGAACCTATTAAACAGTAATTCCTCATACTTCCCTCCCTCATGCCTTTGGCAGCCACCGTTCCACGCATTTCACTGCCATAGGTACTCAGCGCAAGTGGGTTTGTACACTGTCTGTCCCTTTATGTCTGCCTTTTTCCACTTAGCAAATGTCCACACAGTTCATCTATGTTGCACCATTTGAAATTTCCTTCTTCTTGGTGGCTGAATAATACTCCATTGTTTGTATTTTTCATTTTCTTTATCCACTTATCTGTCAGTGGACAACTGTTCACTTATTTTGTTTATTATTTTATTTGAGAGAAAGAGAAAGAAGCAAATAGAGAGAGAATGGGTGCACCAGGGTCTCCAGCGACTGCAAATGAACTGCGGATGCATGCACGACCTTGTGTACCTGGCTTATGTGGGTACTGGAGCATTGAACCTGGGTCCTTAGGCTGTACAGGCAAGTGCCTTAACTCCAAAGCCATCGCTCCATCCCTGTCCACACACATACACACACACACACACACACACCACACACACACACACATAGGGTTTCACTCTAGCCCAGGCTGACCTGGAATTCACTATAAAGTCTCAGGATGGCCTTAAACTCATGGCAATCCTCCTGCCTCTGCCTCCCAAGTGCTGGGATTAAAGGCATGTGCCACCACACCCAGCTGTTCACTTTTTTTTTCTTTTTCTTTTTTTTTTTTTTTGGTATTTCAAGGTAGGGTTTCGCTCTAGCCCAGGCTAACCTGGAATTCACTATGTAGTCTCACGGTGGCCTCAAACTCACGGCGATCCTCTTATCTCTGCCTTCCAAGTGCTGGGATTAAAGGTGTGTGCCACCACGCCTGGCTGTTCACATATTTTTAAGACAACTATTTTTAGGGGTTTCATAGTCACATTCCTTGAAATACAAATAGTATAAAAATGATGAATCTTCTATCTTGTCCCCAGTACCACCTAGTTCCTTCCCTTCTCTGTCAAACTACCAATGTAATTTGTTTCCTAAAGATCTTTCCAGCATTTTCCCCACATGTGGACAAATTGTAATATCCAGTACATGTTGTTCTATTCCTTGTTTTTGGCCAACATCTCATGAAGATATTTAGATACATAAGAGGTATGCATGTATATATCATAGCATCCCTAGCCCAGTCAAGCTGACATAAAATTAAGCATCGTGGTTCTTCAGAAACAGAACTAAATGGGACTAATAGCATATATATTAGATTATATTTATAACTAATGATGTACATTATTTATAGTATATTATAGAAAGGATTTATGTATTATATATAACCAATAGGATCTCTCTATATAAACATATAATAGATATGGATCTTTATGAGGAATTAGGTTATGTGATTAAGGAGGCTGAGAAGTCCCATCAACTGCCATCTACAAACTGCAGGCCCAGAAAAACTGGAAGTAGCCAGTAATCCAAGTCCAAAAGTCCCTGAAACCCTAAGAATCAGAAGCCCCGATGTTCAAGGGCACGAGAAGATCGATGCCCAGGCTCAAGCACAGAGACCAAATTCGGCACTTGTCATCATTTTTATATTAATTGTCACTTTGATAGACCCTAGACTCACCCAGGAAATGAGCCTCTGGGCATGCCTGTGAGGGAGTATCTTGATTAGGTTAATTGAGATGGGAAGACCATCTTAATTGTGGGGGACACCATTCCCGGGGCTGGGTTCCTGGGCTGGATGAAAAGGAGAAAGTAAGCTGGGCACTAGCTTGCATCACTCTCTGCTTCCTCACTGTGGCCTGGATGTAACCAGCTGCCTCTGCCATGCTTTCCCTACCATGATGGACTGTAATGTAGCCTGAAACTGTCAGCCAAAGTAAACCCTTCCTCCCTTAACGTGCCTCTTGTCACGATTTGGTCACAGCAATAATGAATTAACTAAGACACCCTTCTGCTGGCTTTGTTCTATCAGGGCTCACGACAGAGTGGACGGTACTTGCCAACACTGGGCAGTATGAGCCTTCTTTCCCCAGTCTACAGATTCATATGCAATCTCTTCCAGAAGTGCCCACACAGACACATACAAATAATGTTTGCCCAACCATCGGGGCGGCCCTAGCCCAGGCAAGCTGACATAAAATTGAGCACCACCACAAGCACACGCAAGCACGCTCGCGGAGTGTTCCGCTTAATCATATGTCTGTCAAGGGTCCTGTTGGTGGACACTTCCTGCTGTGTGTTTGTACTCTGTGTAAACAACTCTGCTATTCAAGCTTAACATTGCGCATTTGTAACATCCCACAGGTGAGGCAGCGGGTTGCGGAGAGTGGGCCTGGGACACGGACAATCCCGTGTAGCTGTGTGCGTCGTAGGCGCTGATTACGTATGCCTTGTGTGTTCCATCTAATCCCCTTAGCCACTCTACAGAGCAAGTAGAATCTGCCAGTTTCAAGGTTGTGAGAAGCAGGGCTGGAGAGATGGCTTAGCGCTTAAGCGCTTGCCTGTGAAGCCTGAGGACCCCGGTTCGAGGCTCGATTCCCCAGGACCCACGTTAGCCAGATGCACAAGGGGGCGCACGCGTCTGGAGTTTGTTTGCAGTGGCTGGAGGCCCTGGTGCACCCATTCTCTCTCTCTCTCTCTCTCTGCCTCTTTCTCTCTCTGTCTGTCACTTTCAAATAAATAAATAAAAATAAACAAAAAATATTAAAAAAAGAAGAGAAGAGCACAAAATTATAATATATATATATATATATATATATATATATATATATATATATATATGAGTTATGAGAAGCAGAACAGCTTCTTCCAGCCGTCCAGGTCATTTAATGGTAGAGGTCCAGGCTGACAACCCCATCTGAATTTCCACTTACAGCTCTAGGTCACTGTATGTCGTCTGCATGGAGCCCTCGAGTTCTCCCCACCCCCGCCCAGTTGTAGAGTTGTAGCAGGCCCAAGAGGAGGAGGTCTAGGGAGATAATGGAAAGTACCACCTAGTGTCCCCAGGGGGGAGTAGGACTCTGTGGTGGTGCGATTCAGGTGTCCCCCATAAACTTAGGTGTCCTGAATGCTAGGTTCCCAGCTGACGGGGATTTGGGAATTAACGCCTCCTGGAAGCAGTGCATTGTTGGGGGCGGGCTTATGGGTATTATAACCAGTTTCCCCTTGCCAGTGATGGGCACACTCTCCTGTTGCTATTGTCCACCTGATGTTGGCCAGGGGGTGATGTCCACCCTCTGCTCATGCCATCGTTTTCCCCTGCCGTCGTGGAGCTTCCCCTCGAGTCTGTAAGCCAAAATAAACCTCTTTTTCCCCACAAGTTGCTCTTGGTCACGTGTTTTCTGGCAGCAATGCCAACCTGACTGCAACAGACTCCAAACTAAACTTTAAGCACTATTCCTGCCAGAACTTCCACTCCCTGGCCCTGGCTGTGGCTCTTTTCCATATGAAGATTCCTGACCTCTGGATACCCCAGGTCAAGTTTTCCTCCTCTGCTCCCATGGCAACTACTCACCACACAGTGATTTACACGACAATTTCCTTGTCTGTCGCTGAGATTACTGTCCAGGGTGATCTTGCTTTAGTTTGACCCTCACCTCTGTAGCTCAGCTCTTCAGTCACAATAGGGTCGTCCTGAAGTTTGTTGATCTGAACTCAAATGTCTCACCTAATCCAATGCAGGGCAAGAAGGAATTAAAGAGGCATTATGTGGATTCTGGGAAATCAAACCCAGGAAGCCAAAGACAGGGTGGAGGCTTTTGCTAAAAGCTTGGGAAGCAAGGCTTAAGGCCTTCTCGGGGACACTGTGGAACTGTGACAGAAGAGCAAACTGGGCGCAGCCCCAAAGTCCTGATTTACGCCTCACCTCTCCCAAGAAGTCTATTCCACCAACTTCAGTCTTTTTTTTTTTCGAGGTAGGGTCTCATTCTAGCTCAGGCTGTCCTGGAATAATTCACTATGTAGTCTCAGGGTGGCCTCAAACTCATGGTGATCCTCCTACCTCTGCCTCCCAAGTGCTGGGATTAAAGGCGTGCCCCACAACACACCCAGCTAGTCCTTTTTTTTTTTTTTTTTTTTTTTAATCTCCACTTCCACAGTCTATGCCCTTCGTACCTTCATCTGTGACCTTGTCCTTCCTGGCTACGACCTTTGACATGTATCTCCAAGTCATAGCCGCTTACCCTAGGTTGGCACCGTCTACGCAGCCAACTCTGTTGTAAGCGTGGCTGCGCTTTCTGTCACAGTGACCCTACGTGGAAGATACTGTACAATACCCTTTGTGTGGGAGAGGAGTTGGAAACAGGAGAACCTTAAATATGTTGGCCAAAGTCATGCACCAAGTAGCAGGGCCCAGATTCAAACCCAGGCAGCCGGGCTTAAGAATCTAAGCCCTTAAACCATTCCAAAGAAAAAGTCCTTCATGAGTCATGTTCTCAGCCACTCCCACTGACCCAACCCATGAACCCCGGCACAGCAGTGAAAATCTTAGAAACATCTCTCAGAGAGCAGAAGCTAGCTCAGTTTTGCCGCACCTGGCTGACAATGTTAGCATTTAGGTTAGGGGCCACCTGGGCTTCAGAAGATCATCCCTGTATGGCCATCGTGGCCAAGGCCTCCTGTGGGTACAGAGCCAGTTCTCAGAGGTCTTCTCATCGTCGTCCTCTTGCTACAGGTCTATGCTGATCTGTCCTATAATCAAGGAAGAGGTGCAATGCCTGATGACCTGGGTTCAATTCCCCACTATCCATGTAATGTCAGAGGCACTAACTGGCACAGGCATCTGGAGTTCATTTGCAGTGGCAGGAGGCCCTGGTGCAGCCATTCTCTCTGTCTCTCTCCCTCTCTGACTTTCTCTCTGTGTTTGCAAAGAAAGGAAGGAAGGAAGGAAGGGAGGGAGGGAGAGAGGGAGGGAGGGAGGGAGCGGGAGGGGGGAGGGAGGCAGGCAAGCAGGCTGGGGAGATGGCCCAGTGATTAAAAGTGCTTGCTCTTGGGCTGGAGAGATGGCTCAGCAGTTAAGCGCTTGCCTGTGAAGCCTAAGGACCTCGGTTCGAGGCTCGATTCCCCAGGATCCATGTTAGCCAGATGCACAATGGGGCGCATGCATCTGGAGTTCGTTTGCAGTGGCTGGAGGCCCTGGCATGTCCATTCTCTCTCTCTCTCTCTGCCTCTTTCTCTCTCTGTCTGTCACTCTCAAAAAAATAAACAAAAAAAAAATTTGTGAAGTGCTTGCTCTATAAGCCTAACAACTAAAGTCTGGATCCCCAGAGCCCATGTGAAGGGGGACACAAGTAGCCCAGGGCCCTGTTATCCCAATGTTCCTATGGCAACAGAAGGCAGTATCCTGAAGCTAGCGGGCCAGCTTCTCTGATGTTCACAGCTGCAGAAAACAAGACAGACCCTTTCTCAAATATGGTGGGAGGTAAGGACTCACACCCCGAGGTTGTCCTCTGACCTCCACACGCACGCTGTAATGCGTGCCCAGGTAGACACACTACACACAGACACACACACACTAAATAATAAATAAATAATAAAGGAAGCAAATCAGTAGGTTCTCCGCCTCCCGTGTGTGTGTGTGTGTGTGTGTGTGTGTGTGTGTGTGTGTGTGTTCATCAGTGGAAGCTGTGTCAGCTTGAGTTTGGCTAACCTGAAAGCCCTTGAATCAGGCCTCTCTGGTGCTGTCCTCAGTGAGGAGGCAGACACAGCAGAGGATGGTGACAGAGCAGGGCAGATTTGCAGGTTGGAAGTGACCTGGGGGGCCACACTGCTCTGGTTTGCCGGGAGGTACTATTCTCACTGCATTAGGTGGGGTGCGGAAGGAGCCCTTGGCCCTCACAAATCAAAGGGGATTCACCCAGAGAATCACTTCCAGTTCCTTGGAGGCCGAGAAACGGAGAGTCAGAGAGAAAGACCTAGACCTCCCGGGACACACGAATTAAGTCTCAGGTAAGCAGGAATTTCTGAGCAGCCCGTGTCCCAGGGTATCCAGCTCGGCCCGAGCTCATCCTCCCCAGGGCCTTTCGGGGGGATTGATTTGCATTAAGCAGAGTGTGTTCCTGCCGGGAGTACATTTGCTGTCATCTGGAAGTGGGTCATGGAATTCTACTGTCATGAAGGCAAACCCTCGACAGCGTGTTGTCGAGAACACCAAGGTCCTGGCTCAGCTGCTGGCTGCCAGACTTGGCACAGTCATGCCTAAAGGCCACCGCCGCCAACTCCCTGCAAATGGAATCCAAGTGATTTATGCCAGGCCGAGAGGAAAGCTGGCTGCTTCCAGTTATATCCCCACATGTGCCTCCCGTGGGGGGCAGCTGGTGAGACACCCATGTGGGTTGCTCAGCGCCTCACACTCATTTGCAAAGGAAGGCTCCCACTGATCCAAATTGTCATAGCTGCTCCGGTATTCCAAGTGTAAATTCCCCGATCCGGGTCAGCTGTTTTGGGGCACAGAGACCCCGTTGACAGTTTGCATGGAATGGGCAAGAAGAAACACTGGATCTCAAATGACACAACAGATCTTCAGACAAAGAAATCAGAATTCACCTCGCTTGCCGTGGTCACCTGTAAGTGGACACGGGCATTTTTCTTGCCTAGAATAATGTTGGGACCCCCCTTTAGGGAACCCCTTTTGTGAAATGCTGGAGGGATAGAAAGATCCGTCGTTTTGAAAGTAGATTTAATTTTTGAAAACTGTCACCAATAATTCAAGCCAAATATGGTGAGGCAGACCAGAAATCAAATTGTTTAATAGCATTTGGGACTTGAAACCTAAAAGCACAATTATCAAGTGATGTATCTCATGTCTGAAGACCTCCAAAAGGAAAACAGAGACATTTCAGGCAACTGATGTTTCCCAACATATTGATAATCAACTTTAAGTAGCCAACATTTTCTTAGAGAAAAAAAGATGGTGACTTATTTGTTTTTTTTTTTTAATCATTCTTATGACTTAAAACCGTGTACATTTATGTAGAAACCCCTCCTCTTCTTAAATAACCTGTGATTTTTGTTGGCATATAAACTTATTCACCAGGGCTGTTTTTCTTGTATTTATCATAGGCCATTAATTTATTTCAATAGTCCTACCACTGCTCCTGTGTTGTCCTTGGCTGCACTCCAGTTCCTGAATGTACCACTGAGCGAGAAGCAAGTAGTTTATCATAACACGGGGCTGAGATTATTGTTGAGAAAAGCAGGCAGTGACGGGGGGGGGGGCGGGGGGGTCCGCGTATGCACTGCCGGCCAGGAACTGGAATCCTTTCTGGGCGTCCTTGCTCTCCAGGGAGGTCTCCTGCCACTGGGTCATTCCATTGTCATTGGCTGAGCCCTAACGAAACTTGATCCAGCATTGAACTTTGCACACACGTGAGAGGGTTAAAGAGGAAAATGTGGCTGCCACTCTCACTGATGAACTCTAAAGGAAGAAAAGGCAAGTGTTATAAGAGGCAAACAAACAGCTATGAGTCATATAATGAGGCAGATATAGTGGTAATGAGAGAGAGAGAGAGGGAGAGAGAGACAGAGGGAGAGAAAGGGGCTGAACAGATGGCTTAGCAGTTAAGGCACTTGCCTACGAAGCCTAAGGACCCAGGTCGGATTCCCCAGAACCCAGATGCACATGGTAGCGCATGCATCTGGAGTTCATTTACAGTGGCTAGAGGCCCTGGCATGTCCATTATCTCTCATTCTTTCCGTCTATCTACCTATTTCTCTCTCTCAAATAAATAATTTTTTCTTTAAAAAAGAGAAGCCAGGTATGGGTGGCACAAGCCTTTAATCCCAGCACTCAGGAGGCAGAGGTAGGAGGATCACAATGAGTTTAAGGCTAGCCTGAGACTACATAGTGAATTTAAGGACAGCCTGGGCTAGAGTGAGACCCTATTTTGAAAAAACAAAAACAAAATAACAATAACAATAATAATAATAGAGAAAGATGCCCCAGTGGGATGGCATTTGAAAGACATCCCACAGAGGGCGATGCTGGCAGGGCAGCTGGAGCTCATGTGGGTGCAGGATTTCTGCTGCCCTCTTACTTTCCTCCTGGGCACTGACTTGCCAACCAACCCCTGCAGCCCAGCAAGCTCTGTGTACGGGATCACAGCATGAAGCGAGGAGTTCATCACCCACGTGAATCAGCCTGGCTTGTCCCCTTCTAGAATGGGAAATGAGCGGGGGGGGGGGGGGGGGGCAGGGCCCCTCGCTGTATGTACAGGAAATCATACTGAGGAGAAACATGAAGCCGGCCATTTCTCACCAGGGCCAAGCTGTTAACCCAAATCTTGAGACTCCAGGGGAATTTATGACATTACATAGGAAGAGAATCCCCTCTGTGTGGCAGGCAGGAAGAGGAACCGTTTCATGGGCTGACTGGTCTCTTGGGTTCCCCCGCATTCTCCCCCCCCCACACACACCAAGCTGTGACCATTGGGTAGTGTCTCATTTCAGGGATCCTTACTTCAACCCCAGTTCTGCAGCTGCTCCTGGGCCCAGTCACATCTAGGTCAAAAACAGTATTTGACTAACATTTCTGGCCATTCTCCTTTCTCTCGGTTCTCTCCTGAAATGCCCCATACTCTAATCTCCCGCTTGCCACCTACTACTTGCAAGGTACAGGGTTGACTGTCACGTTCAAATAAACACATGTGATGGTGTCTCTTTCCACTGCTAGTCTCTATTTTCAGATTTCATTATTGCAGCCTCTGTGTCCAGCCCCTGTGACCGACTGGGCAGTCTTTTAGTGAAAGCTGTATTTGGCCTCAACACACGGTCACTAAATGTTTCCCTTCCTTCGAAATTCTGTCTGTAACATCCTTAGTTGCCAACAGATCTTTGTGAGGACAAAGCCCAAAGCTCATCAGAGGACGGCAGATCACATCAGCAGGTTAGGGTTAGGGTTTAGGGAAATTTTAGGGGAAGCCACGACTACAAGGTGTTTCATTTCTTTTTTTTTTTCTTTCATTTTCCTTCGAGCGTGAAAGTTA
Organism: Dipus sagitta; assembly: GCA_036346955.1. NCBI lineage: Eukaryota > Metazoa > Chordata > Mammalia > Rodentia > Dipodidae > Dipus > Dipus sagitta. The sequence continues at coordinate 28,647,998 of CM070787.1, read as the reverse complement.
CTCCATGCAACTAACTAATCAGAAGACATTAGTGACTTTGACTTGATAGGTCATTGCACAAGCCCATAAGTGTTCAAGAGATTCCATTTGACTCTGCACTTGAATGTCACACCTATTTATGAAGTAAAGGAAGCCCAATTCTTTTTCGCCCTTATGCCCCTAGAAAGTTTCCTCTGAGAGACAGGCACGACAGAGTACAAACACCATCAGGGCTTCTTGCTATCAAAACCGAAAGCAAGTCAAGCCCGAAGCTTGCAGGCAAACAGAAGCGGACTTGGGGTGGCCCACGCCTTTAATCCCAGCAGCTAGGATGCAGAGGTAGGAGGATTGCCGTGAGTTCGAGGCCAGCCTGGGAATACAGAGTGAGTTCCAGGTCAACCTGGGCTGGAAGGGAGAATTCTCAAAGGAACTGAGGTAGTCCAGAGGCCCACGAACAGAGGAGGAAGAAGAAATCACAGGGAAAGACGTAGGTCGCAACACATTCAAGGAGCTTTGCTCCCTTCATAACAAACAGAACTGCGCAGGGCAGGGTGCAGACAACATGCGTGAACAGAGACCCGTGTGTGCCCTTTTCACGTGAATACACACATTCCAGGGGTTTTCACACCGACACCCCCTCAAAGTAAAAATTACTTGTTATCCACAAAGCCCATGCCCACATCTGGAAGGAAATAACCCCTGCAAAATTGAGGTCTTGCAAGATTCTTCAAAACCCTCATGGCTGGGGCTGGAGAGATGGTTTAGCAGTTAAGGAGCTTGCCTGTGTTCGATTCCCCAGGACCCACATAAAGCCAGATGCACAAGATGGCTCAAGATTAAGTTTGTTTGCAGTGGCTGGAGGCCCTGGCGCACCCATTCACTCTCTCTCTCTCTCAAAATAAGTAAATAAATAAATTAAATAAAAAATAAAATGGAGGTGCGAATGAACACCCTTTAAAAAATAAAACCCGCCGGAAGCCAGGCGTGGTGGCGCACACCTATAATCCCAGCACTTGGGAGGCAGAGGTAGGAGGATTGCCGTGAGTTCGAGGTCACCCTGAGACTCCTTAGTGAATTCCAGGTCAGCCTGGGCTACAGTGAGACCCTACCTCAAAAAAACGAAAAGAATAAAAAAATAAAAAATAAAACCCGCCGGGCGTAGTGACGCACGCCTTTAATCCCAGCACTCCAGCACTCGAGAGGCAGAGGTAGGAGGATTGCCGTGAGTTCGAGGCTACCCTGAGACTCCATAGTGAATTCCAGGTCAGCCTGGGCTGGAGTGAGACCCTACCTCAAAAAACAAAAAACAAAACAAAAATAAGTAAATAAATAAATAAAACTCTATGGCTTAGCCAACCCCAGTGTACCTGGAAGCTAAATGGCACACCGTCTGGATGTGGCACTCGGTGCCATTCAACAGCTGGCAGATGTCAGCTGTCACCCCTGCCTCCCAGACAAGTGAAGGGAGGTGTAGAACTCCACCACATGTCCCCACCCCCTCCGTGATTCCAGGCAAGGAGCTGGTTCTGTGCTGCTTCTGAAGGATGGGTTTAAAATGCTAATGATTGTATGGGGTTGGAGAGATGGCTTAGCGGTTAAGCGCTTGCCTGTGAAGCCTAAGGACCCCGGTTCGAGGCTCGATTCCCCAGGACCCACGTTAGCCAGATGCACAAGGGGGCGCACGCGTCCGGAGTTCGTTTGCAGTGGCTGGAAGCCCTGGCACGCCCATTCTCTCTCTCGCTCTCTGCCTCTTTCTCTCTCTCTCTCTCTCTCTCTCTCTCTCCCTTCTCTCTCTCTCTCGTCGCTCTCAAATAAGTAAATAACGCGCATGCCTTTAATCCCAGCACTCGGGAGGCAGAGGTAGGAGGATCACCGCGAGTTCAAGGCCACCCTGAGACTACCTAGTGAATTCCAGGTCAGCCTGGGCTAGAGTGAGATCCTACCACGAAAAACCAAAAAAAAAAAAAAAAAAAAAAAAAAAAAAAAATGCTAATGATTGTTTCTCTTCAGAAAATGGACGTCATTTTTATAAGATTTCGGTCAGTTTTTCTAATCCTTCCCACTTAGGTACCAAGGATGCGTGCTAAGAGTTCTCCAGATGCAGCCTAAAGTGCCACCCACACGTCTTAAAGTCTCCTGTTCAAGGCCACACTGCCGCAGAATAAATGTTGTTCTCCACACATGACACCTGCTGGCAGCAGTGGGCAGCATGCGCTCTGGACCTTTAACAGCAGCTCAGTCTCAGGGACTAAGTGATCCGTCACACATGAGGGACAGAGGCCTTTCCAGGGAAACACTGCTTCTCCACCAAGGGAGGGCTGGTGTCCAGGAACCGAAGGGAATGGAAAATCCACGAATACGCCTCCAGCCCCAGCAGGCCCAGCACTTTGTTACATACACAAGATGCTGCGATCCTTGCAGCACACAGTGGCTCCCGCCTCATGCAAAATTTACAACACGCCTAAGCCATCGAATAGGATTCCCCAGTTGGGAGAGGCTTTTAGCATGCTTGGATGCTGAAGAGGACACGCCCGTCTAGCTATATGGAGAGCTTAAAGCTCCAGGAGAGAGAGAGAGGGAGAGAGATTCACGAAGAAGCCCATCCAGGGGCGGGCAGAGGGGAGGGGGAGGCAGCCTCTTGCTGTCATGGGAGGGAATTACAAAGCAAAGGCCACCACTTTGGGACTTAGAGGTTTGGAGTCAGGGCCACCATCACCTCTCCGATTCTGTGAGCAGGCGAGAGAGTGTCCACATCCCGCAAGGGTTCTGTGTGGCTGGAACAGCACGAGGGTAGCCAGCCCACGGTCAGGATTCTGAATGGAGCAGGCTGGCGAATCAGCAAGTTCTTACATTTGCGTGGAGAGTTGTTTCCACACCCCCCTGCCATTTTTCTAGACATTTTGCTTTGGAGTTCTTAATCAGAGAAGCTAGAAACCATCTGGAGGTGTTATCTCATAGAGGTGCCCAGAGAAAACAGGCCCTGTAGAGTCTGGAGACTTGGGACGTAAACTGCTCCTTGTCTAGGAATGTCTCTAAGGGTACCGAGGAGCCATTTCATCCCTGACCTGGGCACAATGCCTCGTGCTTGGAAAAGATGTTGGGGGTGGCAGTGGGGAGCTGCTTCGTAACATATGGGAGCAATTGAACTAGGCCCTTCTCCATTGGAAGAAAAGTGGATATGTGTATGGCCAGTTACTTCAAGGGAAGGTTCCTCATACATTCATACGTGTGAAGGACCTTGTTTTGTGGGGCTGCCTCTGTTTCCCCTTACACCAACCCTGCAACACAGCACCCACTCTGCAAAACACAGAATGAATGCGTGAAGCAAAGAAAAACAAGAAAGAGTCTGCAGAATAAAAATGGAGAAACAGCTGGGCTTGGTGGCGCACGCCTTTAATCCCAGCACTCGGGAGGCAGAGATAGGAGGATCGCTGTGAGTTTGAGGCTTCCCTGAGACTATGTAGCGAATTCCAGGTCAGCCTGGGCTAGAGTGAGACCCTGCCTTGGAAAAACAAAACAAAACAAAACAAAACAAAACAAAACAAAACAAAACAAAACAAACAGAAACAAAAAAAAAATGGAGGAGCAAATCAAAAGTGCCTGAAAATCCACAGATGCACTCTCTACTGTCTCCCAATCCTTGGGGATTAAAGTGATAGCGTGACATTTGAATCAAGGGTTTTTAAATACATAACTACACCACTCATCCAAGGCTATTCTCTTGATTACATTTCTTTTCTTTTTTCTTTTTTCTTTTTCTTTTTTTTCTTTTTTCTTCTTTTTTTTTTTTTTTGAGGTAGGGTCTTGCCCTGGCCCAGGCTGACTTGGGATTCACTATGTAGTCTCAGGGTGGCCTCGAACTCATGGCAATCCTCCTACCTCTGCCTCCCAAGTGCTAGGATTAAAGGTGTCTGCCACTGTGTGCAGCTTGATTACATTTTTTTTTAAATTTTTTTTGGTTTTTCGAGGTAGGGTGTCACTCTAGCCCAGGCTGACCTGGAATTCACTATGGAGTCTCAGGGTGGCCTCGAACTCACGGCAATCCTCCTACCTCTGCCTCCCGAGTGCTGGGATTAAAGGTGTGCACCACCACGCCCGGCTGATTACATTTTTTAAGACATCTTCATATATATATATATATATATATATATATATATATATATATATACCTTTTCCTCCTATTTTTCAGTAATGGGATGAAATGGCACATTCCACTTCCGAGAGAGAGAGAGAGAGAGAGAGAGAGAGAGAAAGAGGCAGATATATAGAGAGAAACAGAGAGAATGGGTACACCAGGGCCTCCAGCCACTGCAAACAAACTCCAGACGCATGCGCCCCCTTGTGCATCTGGCTGATGTGGGACCTGGAGAATCTCACCTGGGTCCTTAGGCTTCGCAGGCAAGCGCCTTAACCACTGAGCCATCTCTCCAGCCCAGTACATAATCATTTTGTGTTTAGTTCTAGGCTGCGGAGAACGCCATGGGTAGACTAGGATCACTGCTCAGTGATAGCCCTGGAGGTACTTGCATGTAAGGAGGAACAGGCAGAAGAGGAGGAAGCCAGGAGAGAATAGAAAGTGGCCAAAAAGATGAGGGAAAAGCGTGGGCGAGAAGTAAACACAGAAGGAAGAAGTAGGAAAAAGTTCTAAGAAAGAAGTAGGCACTAGCCCAGATGTTACTGAAAGGTCCGGTAAGTCAAGGGCGGGGAGGCAGGATTCGATTCAGCCAAAGGGAACTCACTCTCTGCTTTCCCACTGCCTCGTTTTCTTCTGCAGACTCTGCAGTAGGAAGACATTCTTTGTGACTAGCTGGATGCAAGCATTCCGGGGCTTACAATGGTGACGTGTTTTGAAAGGGTAAGCATTGCATTTAGCTGCATTTAAGAGAAACCCAAGCTGGGAATGGTGGCGCATGCTTTTTTATTTTTTTTTCTTTTGGTTTTTCAAGGTAGAGTCTCCCTCTAGTTCAGGCTGACCTGGAACGTACTATGTAGTCTCAGGGTGGCCTCGAACTCATGGTGATACCTCCCGAATGCTGGCGATCCTCCTATCTCTACCTCCCGAGTGCTGGGATTAAAAGGAGTGCGCCACCACACCCTGCCCACACGCTTTTAATCCCAGCACTAGGGAGGCAGAGGTAGGAGGATCGCTGTGAGTTTGAGGCCAGCCTGAGACTACAGAGTGAGTGCCAGGACAGCCTGGGCTAGAGGGAGACCCTACCTCAAAAAGACAAAAAAAAAAAAAAAAAAAAAAAAAAAAAAGAAAGAAAGAAAGAAAAAGAAATACACAGTGAGAGTCTAGAGGGTTTTATTTGCTTGACTGTTTACGTGGTCAAGGTAGGCAACGATCTCTCCCCTTTCAAGGGCCACGTTGCCGGGAAGAGTGTTTTCCAGTGCTGAGGTCAAAAGAGAAACGGAAGTAAAGAAAAATTTCCTCAACCTTCCTTCCATGGGCAATAATCCAGACACAGCAGATCCATTTTCAAACCAAACCCTGTGTTCTCACCATCGTGTCTCCTCAGGGTGCTCCTCTCCAAATAGCATGCCGATGGTGTTGGGGGAAGGAGGGAGATGGGGCATGTCTGTGAGACGGAGCCTGAACTTTGATTTTTTTTGTTTTGTTTTGTTTTGTTTTGTTTTGTTTTGTTTTGTTTTGTTTTGTTTTGTTTTGTTTTGTTTTTTGAGGTAGGGTTTCACTCTAGCTCAGGCTGACCTGGAATTCACTATGTAGCCTCAGGGTGGCCTCGAATTTGTGATGATCCTCCTACCTCTGCCTCCCGAGTGCTGGGATTAAAGGCGTGCGCCACCACGCCCCGCCTGAACTTTGATTTTGAATGTTTGTTTTGACACAGGGTTTCACTGTGCAGCCCATGCCGGCTTGGAATTCTCCATGAAGCTCAGGCTGGCCTCACATTCTCAATCCTCTTGCCTTAATCTCCCCAGGGCTGAGTTTACCAGCCTGAAACACGGCGCTAGCACAACCCATGCTATACGAGGACACCTGTCAATGCCAAGATAGACGGTGTCTCCTCCAGCCACACCATCTCTCTGCTTTGGTGCCCCGCCCGCCCCCCCCCCCCATCACTAGAATAATCTCTTTGTTAAGCTACACGTGAGCACATGCCAGAAGTGGTTCATCTAACCGAGCAAGTGCTTTCTGGGAACAGGCCTGATGAAAGAGAGGCTGAGCAGAGCCGCAGGAGCGAGCCAAACCCGGGCTGGCGAAGGGAAAGTCGAATTATTTCCAGAGGACTGTGCGTGCCAAGGGTGGACACACACCAGGACGAGGCCAGTGGCCTCACAGACTTTTCACGGCTGCCTGGGTTCTTCCTACCCAGCACCCTCTGGCTGAGCATGAGAGATGGCTCAGGGGAAATTCCAGTCTGTAATTCATTTAAGAAGGATAAACAGAGCTCCTGCTCTGGAAGATTCACCCTTGAGCAAGAGGAGCTTGGAATCTACTGCGGGGGGCGTGGGGGGCGACCAATGTCCATGTGAACCATACACATCTGAGATGTGAGAGGTGGTCGGCTCTGACCTCCAAGCCACAGGACCTGAGTAAATGCCTCTCTCTCTCTCTCTCTCTCTCTCTCTCTTTGTGGTCTTATATCTATAAAATGACAGTTGGACTTTGGATAATCCCGAGGGGCTACAAAAGTAGTCACAGACATTTGATTTAAATATCATCAAGTTTTTTCAACAACATTTTTTTAAAAAAGCAATAAGCAACACAATCAAAAATATCATGGGCCACATCTTGACCCCCCGAAGACTGCCAGTGTAGTCACGATTGGCACGCAAAAACATGGCACATATACCTCAGACTAAAGCCGTTCTGCCATCTGCTTAGTAGAAGGGTCCTGGGGTTGAAAGGAAAACTATAACCCCCATGTTACCATGTGCAACCAGTTACCCAAGTGAGGACTTCTCAACATCGCACAAACAGCCATTCCGGAAACACACACTGGACACACAGGCAGACCTGACTTCTCTTATCCATCTCACTTCACCTTTTGGGATCGTTAAATAATAGCCGTATTATATTTATTCGTTAGCCTACAGTTCGGCTTCATTGTCACTTGAAAAGCTGTTAACACTAATGAAACACCGCTTTGCCTAGTTGCCTGCGTGCGCACCAATGTGGTCCTATCACAACGTGTTTGAAAGGCACTAGGGCAGCCTCTCTGCAGGGGGCCTCAGCTGTGACTCAGGTTCATGGCTCAATGCCTGCAGCGTAGCAGGAATCACGGAGACAGGAATTCCACGGAGAGGCTCTAGGGTGGCAGCAGTGGTGGGGAGAGCAGGTCTGATGGGGAGGAGACAGCTAACGATATCACGCACATATGTAGCATCCGGTCAGTCATGCGTTCATCGGTGGAGCGGAGGGCATGGTGTGGGCCCTGGGGAACCAGGTGCCCATAAAGGAACGAGGGCAAAGAGGACGTGGCACCAGCAGGCAATGAGCACATCAGACAAGTTGCTACAATGTGTTTATGGAGGGGGCTGGGTGGGGTGTGAGGATTCCTGCTGCTGACTTCAGACAATGGGGGACGGAGTTGCTCCTGCCGGCCAGAAAAGCCCTGGATGCCCCTGCCAGGGTGCTCGCCTCCCCGGAGCTGGCAAGAACACCACCAAGTTTGCCATCCCTGCCAGGCCGTCCACAGTGGAGACAGACTTGCATCAAGTGTGGGAAGCACCCAGAGAGCCTGTCAAAACAGATTCAGGGGCCCCGTCCTCAGCAGTCCCTGACCCTACAGGCTAAGCACGAGGCCTGAGAACGCTCATCTTCAGGAAGCCCTCCACACTGACGCTGCTAGTCCCCAGACAGCATCGAGTGGAATTGACTTAAGCAGTAATAGGACATTAACACACCTCGGGCACAGCCCAGGGCAACAGTGGACTGATGGTCATGAGGTGTCCATCCATCACTATAAACTGGTAAGGGTTAAAGAGAAGTGTGAGACCTGGACCCCCCACTACCACCAGAGGGTAGAAGAGGGAAGTCCTGGGGAGACAGGGAAAGCCTATACCCTGGCTTCCAAGCAGCTACCGAAGAGCTCCAGAGAACAAAAATGGACAGGAGAAGTGTGGTTGGGGCAAGAGCCAGCCATTTTGAAATAAGCGTGAGAAGTAAAGGGAACTCAAAAATGTTCACGAGGCATTCTAAGGGTCGGGGCTGCCAGACCATGGTTATCTGAGCAGCATGATGAGGTGCTTTCTGGAAAGCTCTGCTGCGGGGAAGGGCACCCTTCTAATGCCAAGAGCAAATCTTACCCAGTGGCTGAGAACGGAACCAGGAAAGTATGTGTGGTCATGGAGCCCTTGCTCGATTTTCTTTACATGTCTCCTTTTGTTCTCAGAACAAACACCTTTCTTTGACAAAGAAAGGAGAATGTTTCCCTGTCCATCACTGGTTTAAGAAAACATTACTGGTTAAAGGCACTTGCTGGCAAAACCTGTTGGCCCAGGGCTCGGTTCCCCGGCCCTCGCAGCAAAGCCCCATACAAAGTGGCACCCGCATCTTTGATCCCAATGACAGTGGGAGGCGGAGCCAGGGGAATCCACAGACACTTTGAAGATGTCCTGTGACCTCCACAAGTACACACACACACACATACACACAAATAAATACTTAAAAAAAAAGCCAGGACTGGAGAGATGGCTTAGTGGTTAAGCGCTTGCCTGTGAAGCCTAAGGACCCCGGTTCGAGGCTCGATTCCCCAGGACCCACGTTAGCCAGATGCACAAGGGGGCGCACACGTCTGGAGTTCGTTTGCAGTGACTGGAGGCCCTGGCGTGCCCATTCTCTCTCTCTCTGTATCTGTCTTTCTCTCTGTGTCTGTTGCTCTCAAATAAATAAATAAATAAATAAAACTGAACAAAAAAAATTTTTTTTAAAAAGCCACACTTTGAACTGAAGAGATGGCTTAGCATCTGGTTAAGTTTGATTAAGGCAATTGCCTATGAAGCCTAAGGACCAATGTTTGACTCTCCAGGTCCCATGTAAGCCAGACGCACAAGATGACTCAAGCACACAAGGTTGCACATGCACACAAGATGGTACACGCATCTGGAGTTCAATTGTAGTGTCTAGAGGCCCCAGTGCGCAAATTCTCTCCCTCTCTCTCCTTCTCTTTGATTAAAAAAAAAATTTTTTTTCTTTTTTTTTAAAGCTACACCTTAACACAGTCCTATATGTAGCTACCATCCTTTGCTGTAGAGGCCCAGGAGGAAAAGGCCCAAGACAAATCTTTTGGCAATATGGTGCTGAATATACCCATGTCTTTTTCAAATCTGCTATTAAAATCCTGTGTTAAACCTTTGGAAAGACACAAACAGATGTCCTATATAGTGCAGGGTGTTGTGGCTTTAATTGGGAAATTCATGTGACTCATTCCTATAAACTCATTGAAATATTTTCTTTCTTTCATAATTTAGCCACAAGCACTAATTAAAGCATCAAAGAATATGTATTTGGACCTATAAAGTCTTCAGAATGAGCCAGAGCAAAAGGAACAACTATTGAGTCTTTGGAACCTTAAAAACGCATGTTCAAATGACGGCCTTGGAGTTCAACATTTTTCTTCAGGAAAGTTAAACTCCAAAAAGGCGGGGGAGGGGGGAGGGTGAAAAAAAAAACAAAAAAAAACTAAGGCACAAACAAAATGGCTTTCAAGAATTATCTTGTGGCCAGATTGTTTATTTGACTTGGCAGAAACAGCCTCTGCCCTTATTTGTGCAGAGTCACCCATATTTACGTATGACACACAGAGAGAACCCTCCAGAACCTTCACAGAAACAAATTGTGATACGTGTTGACAAAGGTGCAAAGAGAGATACCCACAAGGCCCGTGTGACCTTCAGCTGACCACTGGGGCAGAGGGTACCCACCCAGGTCAAGGACTTTACCTAGATCTTCGGAACAAGAAGCTGTGGGGACCGGGAGGAGGTCCTGTCCTTCCCTGCACACTCTGCCCTTCCCTGGAAACAGGTGGTATTATCTTTCCTTCCGATAGTCACATTTTGGGGGTGGGGGCTTGGAGAGATGGCTCTGTGCTTCAAGGTACTTACTCTCAATATTCACTTTTTTTTTTTTTTTTTTTTGAGGCAGGGTCTCACTCTAGCCCAGGCTGACCTGGAATTCACTATGTAGTCTCAAGGTGGCCTCGAACTCACAGCGATCTTCCTACCTCTGCCTCCCAAGTGCTGGGCTTCAAGGCATGCTCCACCACGCCCGGCTTCAATATTCACATTTTTATTCCACACCCTATCTATCACATGCCACCCTGGGTCAAAGGATATCAAGAACTCATCTGAAAGATCTCTGCCCTCAGCGAGCAACTATGTTAGTGGAGAAGATAAATACTTGAGCAGGGAATTACCAGTGGAAGTTGATCAGATGATAGGTGCACGGGCTGCAATCTGGAATATCAAGGAAGTCTTCTCTGAAGAAAAGACATGATGTCGAAGACCCAAGGATGAATGGCAGTGAGTTAGCCAGGTAACGGGTCAAAGGGCGGAGAAGAGTGCTTTCTGAGCAGCAGATCTTCATAAACAAAGCCCCTCCCCACCCCAGGGACACAAACATCAGGCTGTGGGGTCGGAAGAAATGGGGGTTTCACTTTGGAAGAGATGGGGTGGGCTCCACTCTGAAGTTACGGGTCCTGCAGGCGGCTGGCTATAGGCTGAACAGCTCATCCGGGAGGCCTAACCTGCATCCAGACAGGGAAGAAAGGGGCGTGTAGATGGTGAGTGTGGATGGAGGCCCTGGAGGAGAGCAGCACCCACGAGGCCAAGGAAAAGAAAAGTCATAAATAAGAGGGCGCCACCAGGATCAGGGCTTCGAGGAAATCAAGTAGGTCAAAGCCAGAAGCTTCCATTGCATTTTAGCCCCTGCTGCATTTTGTCTCAGCATCACTGATGGATGGACAGCAGGGCAAAGATCAGAAGCCAGATGGAGCGGGCGGAGGACAGAGCGCGTAAGTGGTGCACATGCGTGCCAAGCAGCTCCTCCCAGAAGAGGGGGTGAGTGAGTCCCACAAGACGGGGGTGGCAGGTGAGCTTGCAGGAAACCGTCTTTTGCTTGGTGGGCGGCTTAAAGGAGGCGGTCAAGAGTGAGGAAGAGAGTACTGCAGACAAAGGGGGGAAGAAACTGCAGGAGGGGTTACTAAGGAGGCAGTAAGGGGTGATGTCCCACATGCAGAAGAACCAGGCCTCAGGTTTAAAAAAAAAAAAAAAAGGCGTGGCAAAAGCTGGGGTAGGGTAGGTGGGTTTGGGCAGTCCGCGGCACGGAGCTGGGCACGTTCCTATGGGTTTCTTCCACAAGGAGGAAGGCAGAGTGACCCTCTGAGAGTGAGGGGAGAGGGAAGAGCCAAGCTCCCCTCTAACTCCTTTGCTTCTTTCCTCAATCCTCCCTTCAGGGCTCCCTGCTGCCTTCATCTTCAAGCCCCATGCCTCCCACCCCACCCACCATAGCGACCCCTTCTAGGTTATCAACCATCTATTTTTTTTTCTATCTGGCCAGCTAGGTGTTAGAAGGAAAACAATCAGGTTAAACCAGTGTATGCTAAGATAGCCCTGATCATGACTCAGAACCCTATTTGAGACACTTACATATGGAAAGGATCTTGTTTGCCTCAAATTCAAGGGGTCTCAGAAGAAATAAACGGAGTTTTGGGCAATGGGCCAGAAAAGCTACCTGGACTCCACCTCTGAGGAGTGATTCAAAGACCAGTGCCAAGCAGGAAGTTCTACAGACCTGCGTGTGCAGAGGAGCCAACTGCATGGCATGGATGGAAACTTCTGCATGTTCTCCCAGCTTCTGCGGTTCCAGGCCCTGGGATGGCTTTTAACCCAGAGATCATGACTCCCGAAATGACGCAGATTCAGCCCGGCCTGCTCCCCAAGACATCAATTTCCCCTGGTGAGCTGACATCCTTAGCATACGCAGGTGCAGAGCAATCAGCATGTGAGATTGGATTTGACCTTACAACGGTGACAGCTGACGGTAATGCGAACGGCTTGCAGCTATCACTGTATTCCAGCTTCTGTCACTGAAGCCTCAGAAACCAGAACTATTAAGACTTACACAGACTTGGGACGGAGAGATGGCTCAGTGGCTAAAGGCACTTGTTTGTAAAGCCTGATGGCTCAGGTTCAATTCCCCAGTACCTACATAAAGCCAGACCCGCAAAGTAGCACATGTGTCTGGAGTTCATTTATAGCATGCCCACATACTCGTGTTCATTCTATCTATCTGTCTATCTATCTATCTATCTATCTATCTATCTATCTTCCCTCACAAGTAAAGAAAATTAAAAAAATAAAGAAAACATACATAGACCGCAAAAACCTTACTTATCTGTAAGCTATATGTAAAATGTGTGATGGTGTGTGGGCATACTCCTGTCCCCTTGGGCCAAGGATGCTCTCCCCCTCACAGGAACTCTCTTCAATAATCTGTACGTACCTCCACTGTAAAGACCATTGCCTTGGGAATCAGAAACTGTTCTTTTTGTATTTTTATTTGTGTGTGTGATGGATATTTCTGTGTTTGCATGTAAGTGTAGGTAAGCACGTGTCACAGTGTGTGTGTGGAAATCAGAGGACATCTTTTAAGTGTCAGTCCTTGTCTGTCTGTCTGTCTGTCTGTGTTTGTTTGTTTTTCTCAATATGAGCTTCCAAGCTTCCGGGAACTCTCCTGTCTTGACCTGCCATCTTGCTGTCAACATGCTGGGATCACAGAAGCCCATTATGAGTTCTGGCTTTTGAGGTAGAGTCTAAGGATCGAATCTGGGGACTCGGGCTTGAGCAGCAAGCACTTTATCCAATGAGCTATTTCCTCAGCCTCTCTCCCTTGAGACTATATATAATATATATATATATATATATATATATATATATATATATATGTATGTATGTATAATTTAGTTTATTTATTTGAGAGAGAGAGAAAAAGAGGCAAAGAAAGAGATAGAAAGAATGGGCACAGCAGGGACTCCTGCCACTGCAAACGAACTCCAGATGCCCGCGCCACCATGTACATGGGTACTGAGGAATTGAACCTGGGTCCTTAGGCTTCACAGACAAATGCCTTAACCACTAAGGCATCTCTCCAGCCCCGAGACTGTTTTGTTTCTTTTTAAGTGTCCATATATGGGTTAAGAAAAACACACAGTCGGGCGTGGTGGCGCACGCCTTTAATCCCAGCACTTGGGAGGCAGAGGTAGGAGGCCCACCGTGAATTCGAGGCCACCCTGAGAATACAGAGTGAATTCCAGGCCAGTCTGGGCTAGAGTGAGACCCTACCTCGAAAAATAAAAAAAAATAAAAAAAAAGAAAAGAAGAAAGAAAGAAAGAAAGAAAGAGAAAATACACACATTGTAGAGTTTGGAAAATAATTTTAAAAAAAAGCCCCCGAGCAAAATAAAAGTGACCTGTAATCCTAATTTCCAGAGATACTCACTAGGTACTAGTTAATCTGTTTCATGTTAGGTCTTTGCCCCCCCCCCCCCCGCACCTCTGACGCTGTCTTCTCTGGGTCTTGGCACCCCAGCTCCGTCTTTGTCCCCTCCTCTGTCTGTCTCATTAGGGATCTTGTCTCCATACACTTGCATATCTTTTTCACTGAACTCAATCAGGAAATGTAAAAGCGGCAACAGAACCTTTTTATTTCCACATTTTCTCCTTTATTTCCCTCTGCATGTTTCCTTTCCCCCTTTGCCAATGTTCCTGTCTTTTGGAGCACTTCCATTTTTGTCCAAGTTCAATTCAAAATGTAAAACAGTTTATGCTTTTCGAGTTTGATTTCCTCCCTACACTTGTTAAAATAGACCAGTAAAAGAAAAAAAGAAAAGTTCCGAATTATGATAGATCCACCTCCAAGTATATCACTGGTTCAATTTAGAGTCTTAGGGTAATGATCTGCCACCATATGTGGGTTATAACTTGAGGTTTTTTTTCATAAAAAAATGTGTTTTCGATGAACTGACTGCCACAGTGCCGAGTAGCCAGCTTGTCTCTAGAAGTTACGTGCCTGGCATTGAGTTCACGCAGTAGGGAGAACTTCCTGATGAAGGAAAATGGGGAAGGGGCATCAGGTGTGGTCCGGTCCCAACAGAGATGCTGTACTCTTTGTTCTAGAAGCTTTCCTACAAGGGAGGCACAGTGCCTTGGAAAGCAATTATCTTATTTAAGCCTACACTTGTCTGGGGAGCTGAGGTCAGCCACAAAGCCATTAGAAAAAGAAAAAAAAAAAATTAAAAAAAAAAAAGAAGAAAAAAAGGAGCTGCCGGCCACAGAAAGCAGTTTCTTCGCAAGGGGGAGGGGGTCAGTTTGAACAACTTGGCTTTTGAATCCAGTGACCTCCTGAGAACAGAAGCAAAGATTAAACACAGAGCCAACCTCAGAATTCGGCCACCTTTCTTCTCCCAGTCACTCCCAATTCAAAACAAAAACCAAACAAAACCAGAAATACTTTACACTTAGCTTTCCAAAGCTGATGCTCCTCCCCACCCCCTACCAGAAAAGAAAAGAAAAGAAAAGAAAAAAAAAGAAAAAAAAAGTTTTGCTTCTGGTTGGATTATTTTCATTCGGGTGTGTTTTTGTGACCGAAGGCCAGGCCCTAGTCTTTGTGGATTTGCAAAGTGCCATGTCTACTCGCTGGTCTTTAGAAATCACAGACAATAGGCAACTCTTCTGCGAGGATGCTCTCTGCCTGCGAACCAGAATGGAATATTTTTACAAGGCAATATTGAAACATTCTAATCCCAAGGAACTAAGTCGAGGCTCCGTGGGCTGGAGACAAACCAGCGCCTCGTGTTGGCACGGGGTTGCTGCCACTCGCGTGACTCACTGGATGCCACGCTAACGAGTGGCCGCTCTGCGGTCAGGGCAAAGGCAGCCGGGCCTTTCCAGGGAGCGAGCCTCGCGACAGTTTCATGACCATGGTGGAGGGGTTAGACTTCATGCCGCCCTCCGTCCTTTCGGAGCCAACCTCCCGGAGCTCCAGAAGTTCCTTGGGCATGATGGTTTTCATCTTGGGACATAATCCAGGCTGAGCTGCATTTGCAGAATGGAGGAGTCATGGGAAAGAGAGCCAGGTGCTGAGAGACACTGGGCGCACGGGGCCAGGGCAGCCCAGCCGAGGGAGCACAGCCGAGGCCAAAATGCTCTTTCTTCTTCCCTCCCTCCCCCATCCCTTCCTTTCCTCTTTCCTTTCTTCCTTCTCTCTTCCCTCCTTTTCCCCCTCCCTCCTATTTTATTTCTCTCCCACCCTCTTCTCATCTCTTTCCTCCTGCCTCTTCCCTTCCTCTCTCTTTCCCATCCTTCTTTCCACCTTTCCTTACTTCTTTCTTCTCTCTCCTTTTCCCCTTCCTCTCTCTGTCTCTTTTTCCTCCCCTCCCTTCTCCTCCTCCTCCTCCTTCTCCTTCTTCTTTTTTGTTTTTCGAGGTAGGGTCTCACTCTAGTCCAGGCTGACCTGGAATTCACTATGTAGTCTCAGGGTGGCCTTGAACTCACGGCAATCCTCCTACCTCTGTCTCCCAAGTGCTGGGATTAAAGGTGTGCGCCACCACACCGGGCCACCCTGCTTCTTAACTCTTCCTCGTTACCTCTGTGCCTCCCTTTTGCCCTTGTTTCTTTCCTTACAACTAAATTTTGAGGTAAAATTTTCCCATCTTCACTTTGACTGTAGGCAGGACTTCAAAGTAGACCTAAAATGAACCCAATATGGCTCAGGGAAATTCGCAGAAGAGGGGGCAGGAAGATTGTTAGAGCCACAAGTTGGGACATTATGCACAGAGACATTGTGTCTCTTCCCCATAACTGATGGCTAACCCCACAATGCACCACCCACAATCCCCATGGGGATAACTGGCATCCCCAGCCAGGAGGGTCCCTTCAGCAGGGGGGGGATAAGGGATGAGGGTAAGGATGGTACCAACATGTGGCTGTTTACACACTGAGTATGTACATAACTAATAAAGGGAAAATGAAAATGCAGAAATAACCAAAGCAACGTTTGAGAACTTAATGTTGAATGACGACACTGCAATTGGTCTGTGGGATTTGCTGGACAACAGAGTAGACCCCAAAGGTCTGTGCAGAAGTCCCCTCACTTAGAAAGCCATGACAGCTGCAGAGCCCCTGTGAAGCAGGGCTTAGCAGGGCAGTCTAACAAGACCTTGCACACGGGGGATACTTGAAGGTCAAGGTCAATACCACCCCGTGTACCACCCCATGGAAAGTATTCCTGCTTTTGTTACCACAACACACACTGGAGGGGCTGAACTGTCCTAAATTGAGCTGCCAGCTTCAGGACAGCCTCTGTCACCAGAGTGCCAGGCCGTGCCCCAGTTATGACGCCACAAGGCTCAGAAAGTGTCTGTTGGAAGCTGCAGTGGATTGGACTTAATGACCCACGGGGCACAAAGACCGTTGCTACGGAACTCCAGCACTAAACTGTATGGCATAGAGGGCTGCTGCCCTTCCCCACGGACACCCTGGGGAGTCATAAACAGAGCTCTGTTAGAATCAGAGCTTTAAATTTCATTCTTTGTTTTTTAAAGAATCAGTAACTGAAACGTTTAACCAAATGCAAAGCTCACAAAAATCAGGTTTGCAGCCGGGCGTGGTGGCTCACGCCTTTAATCCCAGCACTTGGGAGGCAGAGGTAGGAGGATTGCTGAGAGTTCGAGGCCACCCTGAGACTACATAGTTAATTCCAGGTCAGCCTGGACCAGAGCTACCTCTAAAAAGAAAAAAAAAAAAAAAAAAAAGAAAAGAAAAGAAAAATCAGGTTTGGACATTTACAGTTAAGGGTTCATCGTGGATTTACATTGTTGAGGAAAAGCAGTTTAAAAATATAAGTTTTAAAACAATTGTTACTATTATAAGAGGATTTTTTATGAGAACATTGTTCAGTGCAGTCACATTTTCTTTCTAAAAATAGGTGAGTAAAACGATTCACAGATGGTGATTTATGAGAAAAATAAAGTATATAAACTAAAACGTACTTGAAAAGAGGATAGAAGCCCTCATTAGACACAATTGCATAGGAAATACCTCCTCCTCCTCCTGCCAGGAAACTCCAAGGCCTGGCAGGACTCATGGGCACAGGGCCACAGGCAGGCACACTGGCCCTGCTTGTGGCAGCCCAAAGGACCAGGGCCTCAGACAGAGAACTAAGGATACGAGTGCTCAGCGTGAAGCAGTTCAGCAGGACTGGGCCCTGGTGAAGGTGGGTTTCCTGAGGTGACAATTCTCAGTGGTTGGTTATATTAGAATCACCTAGAACTTGATGTGACATGCCTATAGTCTTAGCACTGGGGAGGCAGAGTCAGAAAGGATCCCGAGTTCGAGGGCAGATTGCTTGTGGGGGTGGGGAGGAGAAAAGAAGAGAAGTGGGGGGAGAGAGACTATTAGTTAAATGAAGATCTTGCCCCTGCTCCATTCAGAAATCTATACGTTCCCTGCCTTCCAGGCCATCCTGCTGCAGGAGGAACACAGAGCCCCTCCCTGCGAAGTACTCCTGTGGGGGAAAACACTGAGAACTTTTTCCCACTCTCGTATCCCTTGCCAGTTGGGGTTTATTGGACCCATCTACTAGTTTTTTTTTTTAAATATTTTTGTTTATTTATTTGGGAGAGAGAAAAAGTATGGGTGCACTCCTGCCTACTGCAGATGAGCTCCAGGTGCATACTCCAATTTGTGCGTCTGGTTTTACATGGGTACTGGGGAATTGAACCTGGGGCCACCAGACTTTATAAGCAAGCTCCCTTAACTGTTGAGCCAGCTCTCCAGCCCCCTTCCACTGTTTTCTCTTTTGTTTGTTTGTTTTTTTTTTCAAGGTAGGGTCTCTAGCCCAGGCTGACCTGGAATTCACTATGGAGTCTCAGGGTAGCCTCGAACTCATGGCGATCCTCCTACCTCTGCCTCCCGAGTGCTGGGATTAAAGGTGTGTGCCACCACGCCCGGCTGTTTTATTTTTTTAATAATTTCTTTGAGAGAGAGAGAGAGACAAACAGACAGAGAGAAATGGGTGTGCCAAGGCCTCTTGCCTCTACAACAAACTCTAGACTCACGTACCACTTTGTGTGTCTGGGATGTCTGTGGGTATTAGGGAATCAAACCTGCACCAGCAGGCTTTATAAGCAAGTGCCTTTAACTGCTGAGCCATCTCCCCAGTCCTTTTGTCTTGTTTTTGAGGTAGGCACTCACTCTAGCCCAGGCTGACCTGGAACTCACTCTGTAGTCAAAGGCTAGCCTTGAATTTATGGCGATTCTCCTACCTTAGCCTCCTGAGTGCTGGGACTGAAGGCATGTGCCATTACAGTGGTTTTTTATTAACACTTGAGAGACTCTGTAATACTGAGGTTCTGGAGTCACAAAAGGAATGTTTAGAAATGATTGAACCCACATTTTGACTGAGACTATACACTGTTTCTTTTTTCTTTTTTCTTCTCTTTTTTTTTTTTTTTTTTTTTTTTTTGGTTTTTCGGTTTTTCGGTTTTTCGGTTTTTCGAGGTAGGGTCTCACTCTAGCTCAGGCTGACCTGGAATTCACTCTGTAGTCTCAGGGTGGCCTCGAACTCTCGGTGATCCTCCTACCTCTGCTTCCCGAGTGCTGGGTATACACTGTTTCTTTACAACGAACTTCAGCATTTAATATGTGTGCTATATTTATTTGTTGGTTTATTTTTATATTTTAATTTTATTTATTTATTTGACAGAGAGAGAGAGAGAAAGAGAGAGAGAGAGAGAGGGAGAGAATGGGTGCACCAGGGCCTCCAGCCACTGCAAACAAACTCCAGACACATACGTCACCTTGTGCATCTGGCTTAAGTGGGTCCCGGGGAATAGAACCTGGTTCCTTTGGCTTTGCAGGCAAGTGCCTTCATCGCTAAGCCATCTCTCCAGTGCACTGTTTAGTTCTTATATATGTATATGACGCGTATGCATTGTGAGTGTTTTCACGTGCGTGAGTGTGAGGGCGTGCATGCCATGGCTTGAATGTGGAGGTCAGAGGACAACTTTTCGGGGTGAACACTCACCTTCCACCTCATTTTAGGCAGGGTCTCTTGCTGTTCACTAGGAGCTCTAGATTGCACACTTCCAGACAATTCTTCTCACTAGAGGGTCACTGGGATTATGGCATTCGGCTTTTTATGTGGGTTCGGGGGATCCGAGTGCAGACACTCAAGCTTGAGCTACAAGGAATTTATCCACTGACCCATCTCCCCAGCCCAGTGTATGCTACGTTTAATCTACATGAAGATTAGACAACTATCAGTAGAAGGTGTGGGTCTGGAAATACAGCCTTGCCTCTGCTATATTATATTACTACAAACACATTCCCATCCCCCCTGTCTCAACTCCAACCTGAGGGGGTCCATCCCTGGGAGTCTGAACTTCCTGCCCCATTGAAGGTGGTCTCGACCAGACCAGGTGACTTGTTTTGGTCAGTGAAATGTGAGATGTGGGGATACTGCTGGGAATGGAACCTTAAAAGCCAAGCTCTGGTTCTGCCCCCTCTCTGCCCTCTTCCGTGAGAACAGCGTGTTCCCAGACAGGAAGTGCTCCTTTAGTCTAGAAGGATGAATGGTGGTGGTGGGAGGAGGGGCAGAACCCACCGCAGCTCGGAGGGAGACGTGAACGTGTCCCTGTGAGTCCCTGTGACTGCAGATTGGCTTATACTGTAGCCAAAGGCCACCAACTACTACAGTTTCTTATTAGCATTCGTGAAATCCCACGCTGTGCGGCGCAGGGAATTAGTGCTGCTTCTGTCTGGAATTTCCTTTTGTCATCTGAATTCTCTGTGTTCCACACCACCGTGTGCCTTCTTTGAATGGCATGTTCAATATTAGCTGCAGCAAATTATGAGTCATCTTGCAAATGCTCAAAGGGCAGAGTTGAAATACCAAAACTTCATCAGCTGGATTTCAGTAATTCTCCCTCCCCGGCCTCTCTCTTTCTCTCTCTCTCTCTGTGTAGAGTATGTGTGGTGGGTGTGCTATGTATGATGTATACAGGTGTGTGTGCAGATATACATGCTGTATATGTACAGAAGGCAGAGAAGAAATCCCAGTGTCCTGTATTGCTCAACCACGTACAGCATCTCTCCACAACCCGAGGCTGTGGATTGGGATTACAGATGTGTGTGGCTACACCCAGCTTTTTTTTTTTTTTTTTTTTTTTTTTTTTTTTTTTTTGAGGTAAGGTCTCACTCTAGCTCAGATTGACCTGGAATTCGCTATGTAGTGTCAGGGTGGCCTCGAACTCATGGCAATCCTCCTACCTCTGCCTCCCCAGTGCTGGGAATAAAGGCTTGGTCACCTTGCCTGGCTACACCCAGCTTTTTTGTTGTTGTTGTTATTTTTATTTATTTATTTGAGAGTGACAGACACAGAGAAAGAGGCAGAGAGAGAGAGAGAGAGAGAGAATGGGCGCTCCAGGGCTTCCAGCCACTGCAAACGAACTCCAGATGCGTGCGCCCCCTTGTGCATCTAGCTAACGTGGGTCCTGGGGTCCTTAGGCTTCACAGGCAAGCGCTTAACCGCTAAGCCACCTCTCCAGCCCTACACCCAGTTTTTTATGTGAGTTCTTAGACATTCAAATTCTAGTGGTCTCAGACCCTCATGCTTAAATGGCAAGCACTCTTAACCACTGAGCCATCCCCTCAGCCCTCAGTAAGTTAAAGCAGAGATAGAAGAGAGAAGAGAGAAGAGAGAAGAGAGAGAGAGAGAGAGAGGAGAGAGAGAATGGGTGCACCAGGGCCTCCGACCACTGCAGACAAACTCCAGATGCATGCACCACCTTGTGCATCCTGCTTTATGTGAGTACTGGGGAATCAAACTCTGGTCATTAGACTTTGCAGGCAAACACCTTAACCACTGAACCATCTCTCCAGCCTAAGTTAATTCTTTTTTAAAAATTTTTTTTGTTATTTTTATTTATTTATTTGACAGCGAACAGACAGAGAGAAAGAGGCAGATAGAGAGAGGGAGAGAGAATGGGCGTGCCAGGGCCTCCAGCCACTGCAAACAAACTTCCAGATGCGTGCGCCCCCTTGTGCATCTGGCTAACGTGGGTCCTGGGGAGTTGAGCCTCGAACCGGGTCCTTAGGCTTCACAGGCAAGTGCTTAACCACTAAGCCCCTAAGTTAATTCTTTAATAACATAGGATGTATGACACCACTCCATTTCCAATATCTTGATACCCATGGCTGAGCCGCAGGGCTGTGCACTGTATAGCTTCTTGTGCAAGTTTCTGTTCTAACCACATTGTAATCTATCCTGTGTGCTTCCGTGGGACAATGGTGGTATAAGGGGGTATTTATTTGCCTCTATTTAGTGATGGCAGAATGACAAAACCTCATTTGAGACCATGCTTTTAGGGTTCTGTGATATTTCCTATATAATATTATGCCCCAGCTCTGTGGAAATGGGGTTATATTGTTTAATGCGATGCCCCTCATTGTGCCACTCTAACAACCATACAACACTATCAGAACATACTCGTGTCTCCAGACCCTAGTTGGAGAGAAAGGGTAAGTGGTGGCTAAGTGCTCACAAGATTGCCCATGGATCAGTGCCCATCTTGGCTCCATGCCTTTTGGTGGTGAATTACCCACTTTTCTGTTAGTCACAATGGGACTTTGACCGTGTCGGCTTCCAGGTTTTTCATGTTACCTTGGACTAATATGGTAGAGATAGTTTAAGCACAGAGGAAGGAATTACTTCAAAGAAATAAAAGAGGTTTGCAGCTTGATCAGGAAAGGCCTGGTACGGGGGGAGGGTGGGGGGGGAGGAGAACCAATCTCTCTCTCTCTCTCTCTCTCTATTTCCTTGCTGCTACAGTTTGTATGTTGAATACCTACAGAAGACCAAGTGATAAAAGGTTTGTCCCCAGTAAGATGCTATTGGAAAGTAGGTGGAAGCTTAAGAGGTGGGGACTAGTGGGAGATTTCATGACGATTCCCATTCCATGACCAAAACACCTCCCACTGCATTGAGTTCAGTTCCAATAAAAAATTTTTTGGGGGGGGGAGGACACAATAGCAGAGGGCATTACTCAAGTAGGCCACAGGCCACTGCTACTGTACCTTCCAGATCTGCAATAGGCCTGCAGGGAGAAACTTACAAAGCTATGATTTGAACCGCTGTTTTGTAAGTGAAAATAGCCATTTGGCTTTGACTTTGGCATAGTGAAAATAATCAAACAGGAAAAAAAAAAAAAAAAAAAAAAGCTGGCTCTGAGTGGAACTGTTCCAACCCTGCTGGGGAGACAGCAGAGCTAAGAAGCAAACTAGAACCAGGAGTGGGGATAGAAATTGGGTCTTTGCCTGAGGCCACCATGGAGGTTGTTAAGAAAATCATGGAGACTCATTTCACTGGAACGGGCTGTGCCCTCTCCACACTGAAGGAAACTCTACTTAGAGAAAGAAATACTTGCAAACACTAAATATGAGTCCGATTAAGAGTGAGGACTTCTATGCTACTGTTTGCACTGACAAACAAATCCCTACCCTGCATATGAGCCTCAAAAGGTAACATTGCAAGGAACTGATTGGATGGTTTCTAGGGAAGGAGGAGGGTCATTCCGGCACAGACTTGGAGGCCAAGGGAAGATTTGGAGACCAGAATGAACACAACTGTCAGAGGAGCTTCAAGTAACGTCAAGGTCAGGTTGAGGCAGTGTCAATGAAAGGAACTTGATTTCATTCTCTTAAGTATGGAGAACCACTGGATGGCCGGATTCAGATTTAGGCTGTTACTGGGGTTTCCCACTTACATGCATGTTTTAGGAATCAGATACTAACTGCCTCTTTGTCCTGGATCTTTTTTTTTTTTTTACAAAGATATTTGTATACCAAGAATCCTTGGAAGATAGAGAGCCACTCTCTCTGGAGAAAGGAGAAGGCAGCTTGGAGTGAGGCCTGTTTGAAAATATTTGGATTCCCTCAGCTTGGGGTTCCTGGCTGAGGCAGAATTCTAGTAAATGTATGGCATCCACATGGGGCACTCCATGCTTTCTCTGTTGGACTGGGAAAATATGGAGAATTGAAGAGAATGTGAGGTTTGTGTAGCTTAATACGCTAGGAGTTATAAAGCCAAGAGTCTTGTACATTCTGTCAATACCCATGAAGCTGATAAAATCCAAGCTAACCTCTTAGTTTGAAATTGGGGTAAAGCCTCAGATTGTTTCATAGCTCTTAGATCCCACAGAGCAGCAGCTGGCCCAATAGTTTGGAGATTGTTACACTGATCCAACGAGAGGAGATAAGCTTTACAACAAAGGCTGTGAAAATAAGCATAGAGAAGAAGCAACAGCAATACCTAAAAAGTGAAATCGACAGAACGCATGATGGTTTGGATGGGAGAGTTGGTGAAGGCAAGTAGTCATAGATGATCCTGAGGCTTAACTTGGGTGTTCGAATCCCTTGTAGGGCTTATAACTCACATAGTGTTAGAGAAAGAATCTGGTTTTGGAATATGACCAAGAAACAAGTTTTAGACCTATTTTCTTTGAGGTGCTCATGAGATATGTAGGAAGGGATGTCTCGATGACTCCTTACAGAGGGAAGAGTCAAGACTGTAGACAGGGTCAGGAGGCCTCCCCGTAGAGGTGATCTGGTAGCCAGCCTCCAAGATAGCCCTGATGGTTCCCGACCCCTGGGGTCCATGTCCTTGTGTAATCCCTCCCACATTCTGTGGAAGTCTGGTCAGGAGAACACAGCAGAAGTGATGGTGTGTGATGGTCAAGTTTATGTCATAACTCTTTCTGGAAACATGTCAGTTTCACTCTTGGATCTCTCGCTGTGAGGTAAACCAGATGCCATGTAATGAAGACCCTTCAGCAACCTTATGAATGGGCCCATGTGAATGAGCCATAGTAAAAACAGGTCTTCCAACCCCAGTCATGTCTTCAAAGAGCTGGAGCCCTGGTTAACACTGTGATCACAACCACATCAGAGATACTGAGCTAGAATTCTCAATGTAGGATCTCTCCTATGCTGACTCTTAACAACGAACTATGTGGAAGTTGGAGAGATGGTTCAGCTTCCAAAGCCTGCCTGTCTGGGTTTGATTCTCTAGGACCCATGCAAAGGGAATGAAGTGGTGCATGTGCCTAGAGTTCATTACAGTGGCAGGAGACCCTGCCATGCCCATACTCTCTCTCTCTCAAGTAAAATTTTTTAAAAAGAAGTAAGGGCAGGAGAGATGGTTTAATCATTAAGGTGCTTGTCTGCAAATCCAAAGGACCCAGGTTTGATTCCCTAGGATCCACATAAGCCAGATGCACAAAGTGGCATATGTATCTGGAATTGGTTTGTAGTGTCTGGAGGCCCTGGTGAGCCCATTATCTCTCTCTCTCTCTCTCATTTTATTTATTTGAGCGAGAAAGAGAAAAAGAGGCAGAGAGAGAGAGAGGGCATGCCAGGACTTTATCCACTGTAACTGAACTCCAGATACATGTACCACCTTGTGCATCTGGCTTGTGTGGGTTTGGGGAACTGAACCTTTGCAGGCAAGCACCTTGTGGTGGTCTGATTCAGGTATCCTCCATAAACTTAGGTGTTGTAAATGCTAGGTTCCCAGCTGATGGAGATTTGAAAATTAAAGCCTCCTAGAGAGAGTGTATTGTTGGGGGCAGGCTTATGGGTGTTATAGCCAGTTTCCCCATGCCAGTGTTTGGCACACTCTCCTGTTGCTGTTGTCCACCTTGTGTTGGCCAGGGGGTGATGTCCACCCTCTGCTCATGCCATCGTTTTCCTCTGCCATCATGAAGCTTCCTCCTTGAGCCTGTAAGCCAAAATTAACCTCCTTTTTTCCCAGAAGCTGCTCTTGGTTGGGTGATTTCTACCAGCAATGCAAACCTGACTGCAACAGTAAAGTGGTACCAAGGAGTGGAGTCATTTACTGCTAGAAACCTGACTGTGTGGCTTTGGCCTTTTGGAGCTGATTTTCAAAAGGAATGTGGAAGGATTTGAAACCTTGGCCAAAGAGATGCCTTGCAGTGCTGTAAGTACAGCTTGATGGATTATTCTGGTCAAATTCAGACCTGGATGCAATAAGAACTATAGACTGTGAGGTTTGGCTTATGAGGGTTAGAAAGAGCTTTGCTTGGACTGAGGCAGCAGTTTGTGTGACAAGCTTGCTGTTTGCCCATGTCCTGAGAATTTGTGCAGGGTTGCTTTATGTAGAAATGAACTGGTGTGAGCAGAGAGATATGGCACAGAAAAAATGAAATCTTTGGGTGAACTGCTGCCTGTTCAGCTGCAATTAAGAGATTACAACCTTTGAGATTGGGCCATCTGACCTGCATTGGGGCAATAGGAAGAATGTAGACTCTTCTGCAGGGGCCTGAGTGATCAAGAAGTGACCTGTTCTTCAAAGTCTGCTTTATTCCACCCTGGATTAACAAATTGGCACCCTACCTGGTATTGTGGAGTATAAGAAATGCAGGAAAGAGATGGTCCTTGAGTTTGTAACATGGTCTTGTGTTTTGGAAATGGCCATGGGCAGTGTGAAGCAGGTTTGCTGGTTGCCTGCATGGAGACCCCATGGAGCCGTGAGGATGAACCCTGGACTGCAGTGGAGACCCAGTGGAGATGCCGGGACCACGAGATGGCTGCTAAGGAAAGCTGCCGGCCCCGGATGAAGTTTTCCAGGACTGTGAGTAGCCTAGCTGGAGGGGAGGAATTGGAACTCCAGAGACTGTTGCTGGTTAGAATTATCAGACTTGGAGATTTGTCATTGACTAGAGTTGTTGGATATGGACCTACGTAGTTTGGTGTTTTCCCTGTTTAAATCTAGTATTGGTTGAATATTTCTATGCTATGCCCAATGCCATCTTTTGCAGTGTGAACGTCTATTCTGTGCCATTATGGGGTTTTGGGGGATTTTTTTTGGTATTATGGTTCAATTAAAAGATCTTGGACTATGGGGATGTATGAACATCACTGGAATTGATAAAAACAGTGGGGACTTTTAAAGTTGGATGAATGCATTGTATTTTACATCATGTATGGATATCAGTTAATGGAGGCCAGGAGTGCAATGTGGTGGTTTGACTCAGGTGTCCCCAATAAATTTAGGTGTTCTGAATGCTAGGCTCCCAGCTGATGGAGATTTGGGAATTAACACCTCCTAGAGGCAGTGTATTGTTGGGGGCAGGCTTATGGGTGTTATAGCCAGCTTCCCCTTGCCAGTGTTTGGCACACTCTCCTGTCACTATTGTCCATCTTGTGTTGGCCAGGGGGTGATGTTCACCTTCTGCTCATGCCATCGTTTTCCCTGCCATCATGGAGCTTCCCCCTTGAGCCTATAAGCCAAAGTAAACTTCTTTTTTCCCTACAAGCTGCTCTTGGTTGGATGATTTCTACCAGCAATGCGAACCTGACTGCAACACACTTTAACCATTAAGCAATCCCTCCAGCCCAAGAATAAAAATTAAAAAAAAAAAAAAAGAAAGAAACCGTGTATGATAGTTAATCTCAGCTTGACAAGATTTAAAATTGCCATGGAAACAAATCAATGGATATGTTTGTGAGGGGTTTTCTGGACTAGGTAATTGAAGTGTAAAGATCCACCATAACTGTGGACAGCATCATCCCGTGGGCTGGAGTCCAGACTGTATAAAAAGGCTGAGTCCCTGCATTCATCACTCTTCTCTGCCGCCTCCCTGTTTGACTGGCTGTGACCAGCTCCTGCCTCGGTGTCTTTGCGGCCATGATGGACTCTAACCTGGAACTGTAAGCAGAAGTTAACTCTTCCTCCCTTGAACTGAGTTTTGTCAGGTATTTGGGCTCAGCAACAAGAAGGTGACTGATACGCTGTGTAAGGCAATAAGGGTTATTTTAAGCTGCTAAAATCTAGGCTAATTTGTCATGTGTGGGTTTTTTTTTTGTTGTTGTTTGTTTGTTTTGTTTTTATAGTTTTCTTTTTTTCAAGGTAGGGTCTCACTCTTGCCAAGGCTGACCTGGAATTCACTCTGTAGTCTCAGGGTAGCCTCAAACTCTCGGTGATCCTCCTACCTCTGCCTCCTGAGTGCTGGGACTAAAGGTGTGCGCCACCATGCCCAGCCCCCCCCTTTTTTTTTTGAGAGAGAAAGTGGACACACCAGGGCCTTCAGCCACTGTAAACGACTCCATCAGTACATCTGGCTTATGTGGGCCCTAGGGAATCAAACCTGAGTCCTTTGGCTTTGCAGGCAAGTGCCTTAACCACTAAGCCATTTCTCTAGCCTTGTCATGTTTTTTAAAAAAACATTTTATTTTCGTCAGGCGTGGTGGCGCACGCCTTTAATCCCAGCACTAGGAAGGCAGAGGTAGGAGGATCGCCATGAGTTCGAGGCCACCCTGAGACTCCATAGTGAATTCCAGGTCAGCCTGGGCTAGAGTGAGACCCTACCTCGAAAAACCAAAAAAAAAAAAAAAAAAAAAAAAAATTTATTTACATTTGAGAGAGAGATGGTCACACCAGGGCCTCTAGCCTCTGCAAACGAACTCTGGACACATGTGCCACCTTGTACATATGGCTTATGTGGTCCTGGGGAACCAAACCTGGCTCCTTTGGCTTTGCAGGCAAGTGCCTTAACTGCTAAGCCATCTCTCCAGCCTCAGGTTTGTCATGTTTTAATAGAAAATGCAGGTGGATACTGAAGTGTGAACTCATTTTCCCCTCTTTGTTCTCAGCAGATGATCTTTGCCCCAGTTTTACAGAGAAGCTGTCAGTACCCCCCCCCCTCCTAGTCCCCCCATCCATATGCAAACCACTCTCTCTCATGCTCCCATACTTCCTCGGACTTGGAGATAATGCTTTTCAAACTTTCTTCTGTGTGTCAGCTCCCTGGGGCTGGTCACACAAAGCACCATGAACTGGGTGCCTTCAAACAACAGCACTTTAGACAGAGGAGTGCTCAGCACTGCAATATCTCTATCACACCTTCCAAGGCTCAGGGTCCATTGCAGAAGAGGTGACGGAAAGAATATAAGAGCCGCCCGGGTGTGGTGGCGCACGCCTTTAATCCCAGCACTCGGGAGGCAGAGGTAGGAGGATTGCCATGAGTTCAAGGCCACCCTGAGACTACATAGTTCATTCCAGGTCAGCCTGGACCACAGTGAAACCCTACCTCGAAAAACAAACAAACAAACAAAAAGAATGTAAGAGCCAAAGGAAAGGTAGGACTTTTTACAACGTGCTCCTCCAGACACAAAATGGCCTGGATATCCATGACCTCACAGTGCCTGACACTACATACACAAGACCATCATAATAGGAGGAAAAGATGATGACATCAAAATAAAAGAGAGACTGATTGAGAGAGAGAGGGAGGGGATATGGTGGAGAGTGGCGGTTCAAAGGGGAAAGTCGGGGGAAGGAGGGAATTACCATGGGATATTGTTTACAATCATGGAAGCTGATAATAAAAATAATAATAAATAAATAAATGAAGTCAACATATCTTTTTAGAGCTCAATTCAGCCTGTAACACTACAATGGAAAGATGACAGACCTTTCCCCATTCCCATCTCACTGACCCTCCTATGGTGGCATTTGACACCGTTGATCATACTCCTCAGAGTCCTCCCTCCCTTGATGTCTAGAGTACCACACACACTCTCTCTCATCTCTCAAATAAATAAATAAAAATATTTATTTTTTATTTTATTTATTTATTTATTTTGGTTTCCCGAGGTAGGGTCTCGCTCTAGCCCAGGCTGACCAGGAATTCACTATGTAGTCTCAGGGTGGCCTCGAACTCACCATGATCCTCCTACCTCTGCCTCCCAAGTGCTGGGATTAAAGGCATGTGCCACCACACCCGGCTATAAAAATATTTCTTTTTTTTTAAATTTTTTAGTTTATTTATATATTTGAGAGCGACAGACAGAGCAAGAAAGAGGCAGAGAGAGAGACACAGAGAGAATGGGCACACCAGGGCCTCCAGCCACTGCAAACAAACTCCAGACGCATGTGCCCCCTTGTGCATCTGGCTAACGTGGGTCCTGGGGAGTTGAGCCTCGAACCGGGGTGCTTAGGCTTCACAGGCAAGCGCTTAACCACTAAGCCATCTCTCCAGCCCTAAAAATATTTCTTAAGGGCTGGACAGATGGCTTAGCAGTTAAGGTGCTTGCCTGTGAAGCCTAGGAACTCATGTTCAGATCTCCAGGTCCCACATAGCCAGATACACAGTAATGCAAGTGCACAATGCCACACATGCGCACAGGGGCACATGCGTCTGGAGTTCGTTCATAGCAGCTGAAGGCTCTGGAGCACCTATTCTCTCTCTCTCTCTCTCTCTGTAAATGAATAAAAAAAAACTTTTTAAAGATGTAAAAAAAATATCAATGTCTTTTTGTTAGTTTTTCATCATTGTGACAGATACCCAAGAGAAATTATTTAAAAGGAGAAAATTTTTCTTTCAGAGATTTCCATGCATTACTTGGTTCCATTGCCTCTGGGCCATGGTACGGCTGGATATTACAGTGGGGACCTATGCGGTCAGGCAAAGCAGGTTCACGACGGTCAGGGAGCAAAGAGATGCGACATGCGCCCTCCGAAGACATGCTCGTACCAACCTACTTCCTCCAACCTGGCCTCACCTTCCACTGTTCCACCACCTCCCAGGAGTCCATTCAGATTGTGACTCCCTCAATGGATTAGGCCATGGACTAAGTCAGAGCCCTTGTGACCTCTGGAAATTCCCTCGCAGACACACGCAGGAGTATGCTGCTGCATGAATCTTCTAGGTGTCTCTCAGCCTAGCCCAGGGGACAGTGGAGATGAACCATCACAGAGTTCAACCACATAAACGTGCTAAAGAACTGAAAAAAAAAAAAACGCATACGATCAATCATCAATGGATGCATAGAAAGCATTTGAGCCGGGCATGGTGACACACGCCTTTAATCCCAGCTCTTGGGAAGCAGAGGTAGGAGGATCGCAGTGAGTTGGAGGCCACCTGGGGAATGGGGAATGGAGGGAAAGTTCCTTAACTTGTGAAAAGAACATTATAAGAAGCCTACAGTTAACGGCATGAGAGCTAAAAACGAAACAATTTTCCCATAAGATAAGAACGCAAAGAAATCCACTCTGCCACCCATCGTACTAGAAGCCCTAGCTAATACAATGCTATGAAACACAAATAAATGGATTCAAATTAGGAAAGAAGAAATAAGACTGCTTTTGTGGACCACCTGATTGGTGTTTAGAAAATCCCAAAGAATCACTCAAAAGCATGGAACCGATAAGCCAGCAAAATCGGGTTGCAGAATCATCTCAAGGCTAACAGCGTCATTTATTCTTTCCTACTTGGTGACTTTTCCCTAGATCTTCCAGTGCACTTATACATGCTTCTGTGCACCATTTATTTTTTCTCAAGGGCTTTTTCTTTTTGGCATGTATGTGTAATGTGATGTGGTGTGTGTGTGTGTGTGGTGGTGTGTACACATGTATGTGCCTGTGTGGTACCTTGTGCACTTTCCTGAGTGGCCACATGGGGATGTCAGATGTCCCACTCCATCATTCTTCCGCCCATTCTTACTTGAGCCGGAGTCTCTTACTGATCACAGAGGTTGTTCGTTTGTTTATTTCCCATGAGCCTCTGCTCCCTACAGAACTGAGGTTACAGATGTGCATGGCCACACCCAGCTGTTTATGCGGGATCTTAGGGAATTCTCGCAGTCACTCAGGCCTCCTCAGACCCTCATGCTTGCACAGAGTGCTCAACTGCTGTGTCATCTCTCCAGCCCCTGTCTACCATTTTCTTAAACTGGCCATTTTTCACAGTGCCTTACACTACACTATGAGGTCATAACTCGCTGATTGGTCAGGCACCCCTCTCCCCCATGGTCTTCCAGGTTCTTGAGAGCCTAAAAGCTCGCTCTGTGTCCAGGCACTCAACACATTCCCTGGCACATACCAACTCCAAAGTGTTCGTTCAACATGTGCATGCATGAAGGGCGTGGGTCATGCATCTAAAAAGCCTTCTGGTGAGGGCTGGAGAGAAGGCTTAGCAGTTAAGGTGCTTGCCTGCAAAGCCTAAGGACACAGGTTTGATTCCCTAGAACCCTACGTAAACCAGATACACAAGGTGGTGCATGTGTCTGGAGTTCAGTTTGCAGTGTCTGGAGGCCCTGGCATGCCCATTGTCTCTGTCTGTCTCTCTCTCTCTCTAGTAAATAAATAAATAAGATATATATTTTTTAAAAGACTTCTGGTGAAAAATCTCATGTCACTTGCTGTTGTTGCCCAACAAATATTCTTCAAACTATACCATATATATATATATATGAAAATATTCAATAAATAAGTTTTAAAACTCTTTTTGAGGCTGGGGAAATGGCTTAGCAGTTAAGGCATTTGCTTGTGATGCCTAAGGACCCCGGTTTGATTTCCCAGGACCCACATAAGCCAGATGCACAAGGGGGTGCATGTGTTTGGAGTTTATTTGCAGTGCCTAGAGGCCCTGGCACACCCATTCTCTCTTTCTCTCTATGTGCCTCTCTCTCTCTCTCTCTCTCTCTCAAATAAATAAATGAAATAAAATAAAGACTCTTCTTGCTAAAGAAAAGGGGAAATATATATCATATTCTCACTTGGGTCACCTTTCTCTTTGTTTGTTTTGTTTTGTTTATTTTTTTACTTCTCTTTTGAGGAACATTATTTTATGTTGATATTCAGAAACGTTCAAAATCTGTGATTGGTCAATCCTTGTTCATTTGCTTTCTATAGTCATCTTAGGGATAGCAAAAAAAAAAAAAGAAAAAGAAAAAGAAAGAAAGAAAAAGGAAAAAAAAAACCCAGCAGAACTCAGGTCCCAAGTGTATATATGACAAACATGACATGCCATCACATCACATCTGGATTCTAACTGTGTCAGCCCTTATGTTAACAAAACGGTTTCATATAATCTCACGCTGTGTAAGAAATTGCTGCCAAACTCTACACTAGATGAACTGCCAAATGGCCTGACGAAGAGCAACGTGTAGATGCCAATGACTGAGGTAATGAACACATAGCAACCTGGAAGGGGCCTGTCAGAGGGAAGCAGAGAGATACGGCAGTGACGCTGCAGTTCAGGCATGAGACTGGGACAATGAGAATGGAAGTGTGAGACACCAATCAGGAGCTTGGATCGCTGATCTCTCTCTCAGCAGAGGCTCTGCATAGGCAAACTTACCTGTTATCCTCAGGGAGCCTTGACCTTAGAACATAACGTCTGTGGGCGCTGGAGAAGGCAGAGGATGCTTGCAAGGGGTTCATCCTTGTGAGAGTAAATCACATCATAACAAAGTTAGGATTTCTTCTCTGAGATAATTCAGGTCAAAAGTAGAATAAGTTTAGGGCTGGAGGAATGGCTTAGTGGTTTAAGGCACTTGCCTGCAAAGCCAAAGGACCCAAGATCGATTCCCCAAGACACATGTAAGCCAGATGCACAAGGGGGCGCATGTATCTGGAGTTCATTTGCAATGGCTGGAGGCCCTGGCATGCCCATTCTCTCCCTCCTTCCCTCCCTCTTTCTCTCTCAAATAAATAAACAAAAATAAATAAATATTTTTTTAAAGTAGAATGAGTTTGCTTCCTCTCTTCCTTCCTAACTTAATCTCATTTTTCTCTTGTTTACCTACAGTCACTTGTTCCATACCTCTGTGCATTACTGAGTAAACAGAGTGGGAAATGACTGTATCACCAAATGAATGGGTAATTGTTTGGTACAATAGCCTGAATCATGTTATTGTAAGACACTTACATAACATATTGCCCTGTATTCGTTCTCCCCAGGGCTAACTCAGTGTGTTGAGCAGTGTTCCCCTCTCTAATAAGTACATCACCTGGCACTTAGTGAGGTAACCTGATAGAAAGTTTAATAAAGCTTTTGGATAAATAAATGTTGCTCAGTTTTGTCTAACCTGCTTTAGTCTCTTCTCCATTTCCAAGTAGGCCACGTCCTAAACACCCAGAGAAGGGAAAATTGCTTAGCACTTTTCAATGAGAGCTCAACACTAAAGTGGACTAAAAGCACACCCACCAAGGCTCACGGAAGTTTTCAGAAGAGGAGGTGGAAACAAGAGCCACAGGGTGGGAGGGACTATCCAGAGACATTGTCTTCCTCCCCCCCACACTCCCCCCATGACTGACTGCTGCTCCCACAGCTCATAACCCCCAACTCCATGGTGAGCACCAGCAATCCCACTAAGGAGGACCCTCCGTGAACTGGGGGCAGGGAGGAGGGAAATGACGGTATCAACACATGATGTGTCCGTACAAAGTTTACTTAATAAAAAAAAGTAAATAAATAAATAAATAAAACACGAGGAAGATAAACTTACTGAACCAACTCTAAGTGTTTTCTGAACCAACCCAAATATAACTTTTGGTAGTAATCAATACCTCTTGGCCAGATGGCTTCTCAGTTTCTATGAGCTCAGTTGGTACACTGCTTGTCTGGTCACCCTGTGTCCTTGAGAGTTGACTAAACCCTTTTCTTATGGGTTCAATAGAGATTTGATTCTACATCTTGGACAAGGCTTGGCCCAATTTAAAAAATAAAAATAAAAAAACTGGAGAGCTGGGCGTGGTGGCGCACGCCTTTAATCCCAGCACTTGGGAGGCAGAGGTAGGAGGATCACTGTGAGTTCAAGGCCACCCTGAGACTCCATAGTGAATTCCAGGTCAGCCTGGGCTAGAGTGAGACCTTACCTCGAAAAACAAAAACAAAAACACAAACAAACAAAAAAACTGGAGAGCCGAGCATGGTGGCACATTCCTTAAATCCCAGCATTTGGGAGTCAGAGGAAGGAGGATGACCATGAGTTCGAGGCCACCCTGAGACTACATAGTGAATTCCAGGTCATCCTGGAAAACAAACAAACAAACAAAAAAAAAAAAAACCCGAGTGCTGGAGAGATGGCTCAGTGGTTAAGATGCTGCCTGTAAAACCTAAGGACCTGGATTTAATTCCCCAGGACCCACACAAGCCAGATGCAACAAGTGGCACCTGCACCTGGAGTTTGTGTTCAGTGGCTAGAGGACCTGGCGTGTCCATTCTCACTCTCTCTGTGTGTCTCATAAATAAATAAATAAAATACATTTTAAAAAATTTGATTATTGGGGCTGGAGAGATGGCTCAGTGGTTATGGCGCTTGCCTGCAAAGCCCAAGGATCAAGGTTTGATTCCCCAGAACCCATGTAAGCCAGATACATAAGGTGGTACATGCATCTGGAGTTCATTTGCAGTGGCTAGAGGCCCTGGTGTGCCTATTTTCTCTCTCTTTCTCCCTCCCTCCCTCTCTCTCTCTCTCTCTTAAATAAATAAAATATTGTTTTCAAAAGCTGATTGTTGGGCTGGGGAGATGGCTATGTGCTTGCTTGCAAAACCTGCCAGTCTGGGTTCGATTCTCTGGTACCCATATATCGCCAGTTTATTTGTAGCACCAAGAAGCCCTGGCATGCCCATACTCACTCTCTCACTTTCTTTCTCTCTCCCAAGTAAATAAGATTTAAAAAGTAAATAAATAAAATCTGGTTGCAATAAAATAAATGCATCGTTTGGAGGGCAGGGTGCTGGATTGAACCTAGGGCCTTGTGCTTATTAAACATATGCTCTTGCTGTATGACTGAGCTATACCCCTAGCCCAACAAATGAGTTTTTTTAGATAGCTTATTCTCTTAAAACCAGAATCCACTGCTTCAGAATTTAAAAGGGACCTCACATCAAGAAGCCATGGAGGTTCCTGAGAGCCCCATTTAAATTCTCAGTTAGCAGCAATTAGGAGGGATAGCTAATGGTTCTGTACAACACTGATTTATTTAGAGAGTGTCATATGTTTGAGAGCTGCCTTGGCAAGGAACTGTGCTAAACATAGAGATACACACTGCATGCCCACTGGGCTCACATTAAAGGCAAAATATGCAATAGGGGTTTACCTCAGTGGGCGAGGCTTGATATTTTCCAGATGGTGACCCCACAAGTGAGCTCAATAGAAATATCTTCAGAAAAAAAAAAGATGCTCAAATATTAAATAAGCAATGAATATACATCAAGTCACGATCTGCTGCATTGCTTTACATCTGGGCTGGGTGTGTCTCCCGTCCCTAGCTGCAGATGGGGTGGTCTTCTTTGACAGTGGGAGGCCCCATTAGCTTTCCCATTAGGAACATGATTCTGGCAGGGTGAGTTCTAGAACCTGAACATTGCCCATAAATAGATTCAGGGCTTCTCCTGGGGTAAGGAAGGGGAAAGAGAGGGGAGTAGGAAAGAAGTCTTTTCTTTTTCTTTTTTTTTTCCTTGAATGAAGGAGTCAAGCTGAACACATCATCTCTGGAAAAGGAGGCATTTTGTTCTGAGTCTTGGGGAAGATCCACAAACGCGACAGTTAGAAAGCATGAACAGGAACTGATCACATGACCATCATGAATATTTCTCCGAAGTGACTTAGCCAGACTCCAGAGAGCCAGTGATAGAACAGGAGACTATCAAAGAGAGCAAAGCCAGTCGCTTATGAGGCGGGGACAGTCAACATGGCAGCCTCCCGTTAGGCACGTGAGAAGTCTGCATTCAAGGAGGTGCTGGTTTCACATGCCTGCGCACCCAGCGCTTAGAAATCCTATGCCAGGGCTGGAGAGATGGCTTAGCGGTTAAGCGCTTGCCTGTGAAGCCTAAGGACCCCTGTTCGAGGCTCGATTCCCCAGGACTCATGTTAACCAGATGCACAAGGGGGCGCACGCGTTTGGAATTCGTTTGCAGTGGCTGGAGGCCCTGGGGCACCCATTCTCTCTCTCTCTCTCTCTGTCTGTAGCTCTCAAATAAATAAATAAAAATAGACACAAAAATTTAAAAGAGTTTCTAGTTATCTTTAAAAAAAGAAAAAGAAAAACAGGAGGAGGAGGGGGAGGAGAAGGAAAAGGACACAAACAGACAAGTGTACGCTTAGGGACGCCAAGGCAGTGCGGAGAGTCTCAATTAATCTGTTTTGCCACTTCTGTGCATGCTGGTGTGCACTCATGAGTGTGTGCACACTCCTGGGTGAGTGTAGGCAGGTGTCAGGAGGAAGTTGAGAAAACCCCTTCCAACGATCCCTTACCTAGTGCCTGCAGCATCCCCTTGGGTCTTTCTTTAGGAGCCACCAGGGCTGTCAGCCAGTTTTTGACTAAAGTGCGCAGAGTGCTCAAGGCAAGTAAACGTTGCCAGACTATAGATATTTGGTAGTAGGCGTGAAACAGTGTGTGAACTACAGACTATTCCAACTCAGGGCCCTCAAAGCAATGCCAATTCTCTGTGCCATCCATAGTCTGATCATGAAGATGGCCCAAAGTCTTCTCCATCGACTCGTACTCCTGACAAATGATGAAGAGTTATGTCTAACTGTCTTCTTAACCCAGAAAGGACCCCACTAGCTTAGGAAACAAGTGCGAGCATTAACAAATGGGATTGCGTGAAACCTAAAAGCTTCTGCCCAGCAGAGGAAGTCAGTAAAAGAATAAAGAAACAGCAGCAAAAGAGGAGAAAAAAGCTTTGACAGCTGTGTACCCAGTAAAGGATGGACAGCTAGACTATGTGAAGAGTTCCAACAATTAAACAGCAACTAATATAATCAATAAGGGAAAAATGAAACGAACAGAAACTTTTTCAGAAGATGAGATACAGATGGCAAATAGATACATAAAAAAAAAAAAAATTTAACTTCCCCAGACATCAGGGAAATGTCAACCAAAGCTACCCAAGATCCCACCCGAATCCAGTCAGAATGGCTATCCTTCAAACAGATAGGCAACAAATGCTGGCTCTTCACTTGGAAAGATGGCAGTGAATACTGGGGAGACCTAAGATCCATCCGTGCAGCAAGAAAAGAAAGCCTAACATGAGTCATCTCTATCACATCTGCCAGGGTCCAGTGGACATTAAAGAGGAAGTGGAGGATTAGTTATGAGTGCTGCTCTCACCACTGGTCTGACAACCTCCTCCAGGGAGATGGCTGAGGACACTGAAGACACTTAAAACTCATCAAAGCAGACAATCAGAGGCTGCAGAGAGCTGAACACTAAAGGAGATTTATAACACTCCTTCCAAGGCCTAGGGCACATTATGAAAAAGGAGGCAGAAATATTGTAAGAGTCACAGGGTGGGAAGGAGTATCCTGAGACGTTGTCCCCCACCCTGAGATTGACTGGTACATTCATGACCCCACAGTGAATACTGATAACCCCACTGAGAAGGAGGTCCCTCAGAGGAATGGGGGTGGGAAGAGGGGACATAAGAGTTTAACCCAATGGAAGTATGACCAATATGTAGTATGTTCATACCATAAAGTTCACAATTAATTAAAAAAATAAATGATTTTAAAATACATTTTCTAGCCAGCATGGTGGTGCATGCTTTTAATCCCAGCACTCGGGAGGCAGAGGTAGGAGGAATGCCGTGAGTTCAAGGCCACCCTGAGACTACATAGTGAATTCCAGGTCAGCCTGGGCTACAGTGAGACCCTACTTGAAAAAACGAAATATATTTTTTTTCTTAAAAAAAAAAACCCTAAAATTAAAACTACCATTTAATCCAGCTATACCACTCCTAGAAACATATCCAAAAAACTTTAAGTCAACACACCACAAAGACAAGCTGCCAAACCGTGTTTGTTTCAGCGCTATTCACAATAACTGAGCTAAGGCATTGGCATAGGTATCCATCGTTAGATGAAAGGATAAAGAAAACGTGATCGACAGTCAGCCATAAAGAAGAGTGAAGTGACGTCACTTGCTGGGTAATAAATACTAGTGGGTATTACACAAAGGGAAATCAGCCAGGCCGCAAAAGAACACAGTACATTTTCTTTCATGTGTGGAACCTAGGTTTTCCATATATATATATATATATATATATATATATATATATATATAAATACATAGTTGTTGTTTTTTGAGACAGGGTCTTGCTCTAGCCCAGGCTGACCTGGAATTCACTATGTAGCCTCAGGGTGGCCTTGAACTCACAGCGATCCTCCTACCTCTGCATTCTGAGTGCTGGGATTAAAGGCGTGCACCACCATGCTTGGCCATATTATAATTTTTATACACACACACATATACATGACATGAAAATAGAAGGGGAACGATTTTGAAAGAGGAAAGAGAGGAACGGGAGAAAGGAAGCAGGACAGGAGAGGGAAAAGGGGACTAAATGTGATGAAAGTCCATGCTGTGCTTCAGCGACAGTGTCATTATGGAACCCATCACCTGGTGTAATGGTCATACTCTAAATTTTAAAAATAAGATAATGTAAATGCAATAAACTGTGCACAGATAGTTTTAAATAAATGCTGGCTTGAGTGTCTTTGAAGCCTGCTCTTTCACAGTATTTCCCAAAGATCTCAACATAAAACCCAAAGCTCTGAAATGACTAGAAGAAAGAGGAGGGAGAACACTCTAAGATATGGATGCAGTGACTTTCTGAGTGAGACTCCAGTAGCCTAGGGAATTAGGCAAACACTCAACAACTGGGACCTCATGGAAATGAAAAATTATTATACAAATAAGGAAACCATCAACAGGGTCAATAGACAACCTACTGAAAGAGAGAAATCTTCACCAGTTAGACTGCCAACAAAGGGTTAATATCTAGAATCTACAAAGAACTCAAAAAGCTAGACAATAAAAAAATCAAGCACCCCACTCAAAAAAAAAAAATGCGGCAGGGAATTGAGCAAAGAGTTCTCAAGTGAAGAAATGCAAATGATCATAAAAGCATCTAAAGAGATGTTCAATATCCTTTCTCATCAGGGAAATATAATTTAAAATGACTATGAAGCAGGGCATGGTGGCGCACGCCTTTAATCCCAGCACTCAGGAGGCAGGGGCAGAAGGATCGCCATGAGTTCAAGGCCACCCTGAGACTGGATAGTGAATTCCAGGTTAGCCTGAGATAGAACAACACCCTACCTGGGAGAAAAGAAAGAAAGAAAGAAAGAAAGAAAGAAAGAAAGAAAGAAAGAAAGGAAGGAAGGAAGGAAGGAAGGAAGGAAGGAAGGAAGGAAGGAAGGAAGAAGCGATTCATCTTGCTCCAGTCAGAATGGCAACCATCAAAAAAATCAAATGACTTGGGAGGCAGAGGTAGGAGGATCACCGAGACTTCAAGGCCAACCTGAGACATAATGAATTCCAGGTTCAGCCTGAACTAGAATGAAACCCTACCTCGAAAAAACAAAATAATAATAATAATTAATAATAATAATAATAATAATTCAATGACAACACATACTGGTAGGGGTGTGGGGAAAGAGGAACCCTCATCCAGTGCAAACTTGTACAGCCACTATGGAAACCAGTATGGAGACTCCTCAAAAGGCTAAAAATAGAACTACCATTAATTAGATCCAGTATCCCTCTTTTGGGCATACACTCTAAAGACTCTACTACGGACCACAAAGGCATGTGTTCCGCTATTTTAATCACTGCTCTGTTCACAACAGCCAGGAACAGGAAGCAGCCCAGTTGTCCATCTTCAAATGAATTGTCAATGAAGATGTGGTGCGTATGCACAATAGAATTCTACTCAGTCATAAGGGAAAACAAAATAATCAGATTTGCAGGAAAATGGATAGACTTGGGGAAAAAATCGTGCTGAGCAAGGTCACAAAGAGACCAACACTGCATGTTCTCTCCCTCCCTCCTTCTCTCTGTCTGTTGCTGTCAAATAAATAAATAAAAATAAACAAACAAACAAAATGAACGTGACTCTTAGCACCAGCCTATTTCTAATTTTACTGTTTTAACAGTCTCCATTATATGGAGAAAGCCAAAATAATATCATCGTGTAGTAACACTACTTAATATCTCTCAGACTTTAATAAAACAATGAAATCCCAGTTTAAAATAGTCATGTAAGTATACTAAAGCAATATAACAGTCTTTACTACTCAAACAGGTGCCATTATAACCCTCTAATGCTCCTGTAAGAATATCCACAAGTATCTTTAAATTCTCTGACTCAAATAGAAACACATGAAATAATACTTCATTTCCCTGAAATATTGCATGAACTCTAAGCGATTTTTACACTGGTTTTTTAAAAATGAAATGCACTGTGCTTTTATGTGCCTTTGTTCAGTATACGTACAGACTTTATGGTTTTGTAGAATTGCCCCAAATCCTTCTGGCTCATGCTGGTGCTGAGTTTTTATAAGTCTATTCTAAAAGTTGCCTTAGAAAAGAATGACGTCATGCATCACATTAAATCATAAAGATACCGATGAGTTCAAGCAATATACAAAGCTTAGGGATTCGTACTTTCTTCTTCCTTATGACTTCATTCCGTGATGGGTCATGCTTATGGAAGCGCAGGAGAACTGGGAGAGGTGCCACCCTGTAGGCTCCAGAGGCTTCGCTCTGACCCAGGCACATTAAACTGCCATCTGCATCCAGTCTTTCCAATCCACATTTCCTTCTTAATGTTTTCATGTTCTTTGTGTCTGTGAATGCATTCTTCTAAAAATTTTTTAACTTACTGATTTATTTGAGAGAGAGGAAGATAGAAAGATAGATTGAAAGAGACAGAGAGAAAGAGAATGGGCACATCAGGGCCTCTAGACACTGCAAACGAACTCTAGATACATGTGCCATCTTGTGCATCTGGCTTACATGCGTACTGGGGAATTGATCCTGGGTCCGTAGGTTTCGCAGGCAAGTGCCTTAACCGCTAAGCCATCTCTCCAGCCCCCGTGAATGCATTCTTAAGGCAGCAGACTCCCATCACTAATCAAGTCCTGCAAACCCAACAATCATCATTCCACCACCTTCAAACATAACTAAGACAACACCCAGCTCCGTGTCTTCACACACATCAGGAACCCTTCAACCCAAACGGCTCTCCACTTGCCCATCACCAGCTCTTGGGAGTCAGCCCAGGCCACAGACCAGCTCTCTCAAAGCGCCCAGAGTTGTAGTCTATGGCCTCCCATGATGCCACGTCTTCCACCAAAACACATATCTCAAGCCCAACCACAAGAAAAGCACAAAATCTCACTCGAATGCCATCTGTAAAATGCTGACCAATCTGCCTCAAAATTGTCAGTGTCTCCCCAAAACAAGTAAAGTCTGAGAACCGATTACAGCTTAAAACACAATAATAACCACATGCAATGTGATGTCCTGGGTGCAATCCTGGGAGGGAGGAGAGCAATGGGTAAAGCCTAAGGAAATTTGAATTAAATATGGATTTTCATGAAGAATAAGATATAGGGGTGAGCACAAGGCAGGGCAGTTGGGGGGGGGGTAAATGAGAACAATATACAATGACACATATGTATGAAGATGCCATGATGAAACCCATTACCTTGTATGATAACCTAAAAAGTGATTTAAAATGATAATAGGAGCTGGAGAGATGATTCCGCGGTTAAAGTGTTTGCCTGCAAAAACTAACAACCAGGGTTTGATTCCCCAGTACCTACGTAAAGCCAGATGCACAAAAGCAATGCACGGATCTGGAGTTTGCTTGCAGTGGTTGGAGGCCCTGGCATGCCCATTCTTTCTCCCCCCACCCTCCTTGCAAATAAATAAATGAAATATTAAAAAAAAAAATGCAAGCCGGGTGTGGTGGTGCATGCCTTTAATCCCAGCACTTGAGAGGCAGAGGTAGGAGGATTGCCATGAGTTCGAGGGCACCCCGAGAATACATAGTGAGTGCCAGGTCAGCCTGGGCTAGAGTGAGACCCTACCTCGAAAAAAAACAAAAAAAAAAAAAATGCAGTCTGGAGAGATGGCTTAGTGGTTAAGGTGCTTGCCTACAAAGCCAAAGAATCCAGGTTCAATTTCCCAGGACCCATGTAAGCCAAATGTGCATGGTGGCTCATGCGTCTGGAGTTCGTCTGCAGTGGCTAGAGGCTCTGGAATGCCCATTCTCTCTCTCTTGCTCCATCCCTCTCTCTCTCTCTCTCTCTCTCAAATTAAAAAAAAAAAAAAAAAGGAGCTGGGCATGGTGGCACACGCCTTTAATCCCAGTACTCAGGAGGCAGGGCTAGGAAGAACACTGTGAGTTCAAGGCCAGCCTAAGACTACAGACTGATTTCCAGGTCAGATTTCCTGGGCTAGAGTGAGCCCCTAAAAAAACAAAAAAAATAAAAAATAAAAAATAAAGAATAATAGGAGCTGGGGAGATGGCTCAGTAAAGGTGCTTGCTTGAAAGCCTGCTGTCCCAGGTTCAATTCTCCAGCCACTCACATAAAGCCTGGCGCAAAAAGGGGCACGAGTGTGTGCTGTTCTGTTTGCGGTGGCAAGAGCCCCTCGTGTGCCCATACACATACACACACACAAAGAAAGGAAGAAAGAAATGGCATAAATAAAAGGACAATGCATGAATATGGGTTTACTAATTGTAACAAATACTACACATTAATGTGCAATGTAAATAACCGGGAGAACTGTAGAACACACGGGAATTGTCTTATATTGTTGCCATTTTTTATGAACCTAAAACTATTTTAAAAGAAAAGGTTTATGTTTTAAAGAAAAATAACAAACAATGTTTCAATATGGAATAGCTGGCTCCCATGGGCCAGGGGGAGCAGATGCAGCCATGCATCGTGTCCTCTGAGCTCATCGGAGCCTGTACGTCTCGGCACAGTGTGAGTCCCTAGGGGGGGGGCAGAGAAAAGCTTTACTCAGCTGTGGAGCCCCCCAACTGAGGGCACCCAGGGTGTGTGCCCCGAGTGTGGAATGCCTGCCCTGATCCGAAAGACACCTGGGTGTCAGCCACCCAGAGCATTCAGCTTAGGTCTTTTTTCCTCCTCTTGCCCGCCTCCAGTCAAGTACTTGGCGCGGTGGCGCAGGACGGAATTCCTGGGGAGAGGCCGGTTCTATTGCTTTCTAGCTGTGTGGTCTAGAGCTAACTACGCAGCCTCTCTGCGCCTCGGTCTCTTGGACTATCAAACGGGAGGGGTAACGATAGCTTTGTGTAGCTTTTTTGGCTTTGGGAAAGGCATCATGAGTGCGTCCATGTAAAATGTGCAGATG
Organism: Dipus sagitta; assembly: GCA_036346955.1. NCBI lineage: Eukaryota > Metazoa > Chordata > Mammalia > Rodentia > Dipodidae > Dipus > Dipus sagitta. The sequence continues at coordinate 28,605,013 of CM070787.1, read as the reverse complement.
CTGGGGCTGGAGAGATGGCTTAGCCGTTAAGGCCTTTGCCTGCAAAGCCAAAGGATCCGGGTTCGACTCTCCAGGACCCACGTAAGCCAGATGCACAAGGGGGTGCACGCATCTGGAGTTCGTTAGCACTGGCTGGAGACCCTGGTGTGCCCATTCTCTCTCTTTCTCTCTGCCTCTTTCTCTCAAATAAGTAAATAAAATATATATATTTTTTTAAATGTGCAGATGCTATGAGATGTATGGTACAGCCTGAGGGCCAGGGATGGCTCCTTATTAGCTCTTGCCTGCCATCTCCTGCCCCTGTAGCACCTGCTTTGAGCTGGTGACTCAGCTTTCGACTTGGGCTCTCTGGCATCCCAAATCCTCCCCTGTAAATCAACATGCGCATTCTGGGCATTCTCTTTAATCGCCTTTGAACCTGCGCTCTGCCAGCTTCCCTGTGAGTTCAGTTTGAAATCGCCACTAAGCCTCAGTTGGTGAGAACTGTCACACAAACATGTCTCCGTTTACTCATGAACTCAAATATTTAGATTTTGTTAGGAAGCGCAACTTTTTCTTTGCTGTCTCTTTTTCAGCCACCCTGGAGGGGTTGAGGATAAAGAACCTCGCAGAGAACTGTGCTGTGATCCCAAAGAAACAGCTTTAGGAGCTAAGACGAGCCAGAAATTCAATATATTTAGGGCTCCCTTGTGAAAACACAAGCACAAAAATAAAAAATGCCTCCCACTGCTTTGGCATCTCTATTCCTGTGGACCACCACTGCCCCCTCCCCTCCCCCCGCAACACACACCATTCTTGTAAAACAAATGGAAAAATCCAACTGTTGATGACAGTGGCTGGGGGCTTAGCGTGTGTCCCTGGTGTGGAAGAGGCATGCTCTTTTACAAAAGAGGAGCTCTGCCTTCACTGACAAGCCCTTAAGAACAAAAACCACAAGTAAACTCATGTGTGTGTGAGTGAGTGTGTGTGTGTGTGTGTTTTTGTGTGTGTACACACGCACCCCACATGCTGATGGGTGAATTGGAGGGGGGGCTCAAAGAGGGTCTGGATTTGATTTTTAGGATTATGAATTGTCTTGAATGTTTTGAGGAAAGTTTGAGGATTTGGAGGCTACTTGAGAATTAGAGGTTTTATTTGAGGGACATTTACAGATTAAGGCTTGGGAAACATTGAGGTCCAGACTCCACCCTTAGCTGCTTTCATGTCGTTTTCAGGAAGTGTGAAGTTCTTTAAGAGAGGAAATTTACTCCCGAGCTTCCGTGATGAATAAAGGCTCCACTGTGAAGGAAAGAAAATGCGGTTGAAGAATCTCACATGGCTTGATGTCTTGCCCTGGAAGACCACACGTCCCTCTCCAGCAAGTCAAGCTTCCATCTGCCCCCTCAGATTTTTTAAAGCAGCGTACTAATTCGTGGACCATGTGAGACGATGCTTTCTAATCTTTTTTTTTTTTGTATTTTTATATTTTATTTACTTATTTGGCAGAAAAAGGAGAGACAGAGAGAGGAGAATGGGCGCGCCAGGCACGTGCGCCCCCTTGTGCATCTGGTTGACGTGGGTCCTGGGGAATCGAACCTAGGTCCTTTGGCTTTGCAGGCAAACACCTTAAACACTAAGCCATGCCTCCAGGCCTTAATCCGTTTTAGTTAAATTAGTGGAGGTGATTGGTACTCCAGTTTCACTTAGCTTCTTTGATTGCTAAGGAAGCTATGTTTCTATGAGTTGTGTGGGAGCTTTTCACACACGTTTTGGTGGGAATATTTTTAGAAATTCATTTTAATGGAATATTTCAGATATATGAAAAAAAAAAAACAACAACAACACATAAGGGCTGGAGAGATGGCTTAGCGGTTAAGAGCTTGCCTGTGAAGCCTAAGGACCCCGGTTCAAGGCTCAATTCCCCAGGACCCACGTTAGCCAGATGCACAAGGGGGCGCAGGCGTCTGGAGTTCGTTTGCAGGGGCTGGAGGCCCTGGCGAGCCCATTCTCTCTCTCTATCTGCCTCTCTCCGTATGACGCTCTCAAATAAATACACAAAATAAACAAATAATAATAATAATAATAATAATAACACATAAAGCTCCATTGTCAACTTCCTGGACCCCGCTCACCCTTCCAGAGGGAGCTGCTCTCCCCCCGCCCTCCTCACAGTATTGACTTGTGAGTTCCTAAACTTTATGTGACTAATAATATTCCAAGCTCGCTCTTTCAGACTTTTTTGACAAACAATAAAATTCAGTTCATTCATTTTAATGGCTAAATTGAATTCTACTGTGCGCATACACCACAAGTTATTTTTCCACCCTGAGGAAACTCTTTATGGGGGTTACACGTATTAATTCTATTTCTGGCTGGGAAAGAGTGAGCACGCATGCTCAAACTACAAATGCGTTCCCCATGTCTTCTTATTTTAATTATTTTTTTTCTGTCAAGCTATTCATGGAATTAAATTTGTGATTCCTTCTGTTGTTTTAAAGCACGTAACATGTCCACACTTCCAAGGAGTGCATTCATTCCTACTTCCTTATTTTGTTTTGTGATTTTTTTTCTTTCCTTTTAAATTATTTAGTTACACTTAACATGTTAAGGGGTGTGGCAGGAACACACATAACTTCCCCACTACAATTTTTAATCCGTTATCTCCGCAGGGTTTATTCAATGATGCCACTTTTTAATATAACTTCCTTATTTTATTACATAGTATGGTAAGATTTATCTCTGTGCTTTTTTTTAATAAATTTTTTTGTTTATTTTTATTTATTTATTGAGAGCGACAGAGAGAGAAAGGCAAATAGTGATAATGGGTGCACCAGGACCTCCAGCCACTGCAAAGGAACTCCAGACACATGCGCCCCCTTGCGCATCTGGCTAATGTGGGTCCTGGAGAATCGAGCCTCAAACCGGGGTCCTTAGGCTTCACAGGCAAGCACTTAACCACTAAGCCATCTCTCTGGCCCTCTCTGTGCTTTTGAGTCTCTTTAATTGATAGCTAAGTTCAGTGTTGCTTCAATTTATTTATTTATTTATTTATTTATTTTTGGTTTTGCGAGGTAGGGTTTTGCTCTAGCTCAGGCTCTCCTGGAATTAACTATGTAGTCTCAGGGTGGCCTCGAGCTCACGGCAATTCTCCTGCCTCTGTCTCACGAGTGCTGGGATTAAAGGCATGCGCCACCACGCCCGGCTTCAGTGTTGCTTCAGTATTTGGATCTTGGTTTAATTCTTGTTCCCACATTATATTTCCACAGCTGATACCCTCACAGCCCCTCCTTTCAAACCATGGTCTGATATTCTTACCTATTTGTATTTCTGTTATAAATTTTATTAAAATTTCATAGGGTTACAGGAAGAGTTGTGTTGGATTTTTAACTGGCATTGTGCTAAAACTACAATTACTCTTAGAATAATGAGTATTTACTCCATTTACTCTTCATTTCAAAGCAGTTTCTAATCTTTGCCTTTATATTTTATTGATACATAATCATCTATCAAAGATGAGATTTTTGCTTGATTATTAAATCCCATTAAATAATTATCTCATTTTTATTTCTTGTATTGTCCAAAATGTTTCAACGATACTAACATTACTGAGGTCAACATTGTTCTAGATTTTCAAGCAAATGTGTTGAATGTATCTTTACACAAATTTAGATACTGGCTCAAGAAAGAATCCTCCTCTTTTGCTGTCCTTAAATGTTTTAATTTGAATATATATTAAAATTATCATATTCTCTTTTAGTGACTCTAATTAATTAAACATACAAGTATAAGAGCCGGGGTGTATCTCAGTGGTAGGGTTCATGCTTAGCATGCCAGATGCCCTTGGTCTGATGCTTAGTACCAACAAGACAAAATAAAAAAACATAAATATGGAGCTGGAGAGATGGCTTAGCAGTTAAGCACTTGCCTGTGAAACCTAAGGACCCAGGTTTGACTCCCTAGGACCCACTTTAGCCAGATGCACAAGGGGGCGCATGCGTCTGCAGTTCGTTTGCAATGGCTGGAGGCCCTGGTGCGCCCATTCTCTATCTGCCTCTTTCTCTGTCTGTCGCTCTGAAATAAATAAAAATAAACAAAAAAAATAAAAGAAAACATAAATATGCATGTATATCACTATATTTAACAGATCTCTAAGTTATAATAGCCCTGAATCTTTTTTGTTTGCTTGCTTGCTTGCTTTTGGTTTTTCGAGGTAGGGTCCCACTTTAGCTCAGGCTGACCTGGAATTCACTATATAGTCTCAGGGTGACCTCGAACTCACGGCAATCCTCCTACCTCTGCCTCCCAGGTACTGGGATTAAAGGCGTGCGCCACCACACCCGGTTTACCCCTGAATCTTTGGATAAATATATTTTATATAATTAGCTTTTATGTTTGTTATACAATGTTCCGTTCTGCTTCTCCACTTGTCTTGCTGTCTTATTTTTCTTTGCTTCAGTGTTGAGAATAGAACTGCTCAGGGCCTCAAACATGCTAGATAGGCATTCTAACCACTAAGCTACACCTTTGGCCCTCTTGTCCCAGTCTTTTGCATTTTCAAAATGTTAGTCGGGCGTTGTGGTGCACTCAGGAGGCAGCGGTGGAAGGATCGCCATGAGTTCGAGGCCACCCTGAGACTACATGGGTGAATTCCAGGTCAGCCTGGGCTAGAGTGAGACCCTCCCTCGAAACCCCCCCCCCAAAAAAAAACTTTCTCATTTTTGTTTGTTTACATCTATTGGGTTTAGTCTCAGAGTTCTGTCTGCTTCATGCACTCTTCTTGGTGGCTCTGCATGCACCTGGAGGGACATAGTCAGTCTGCCGAAGTGCCATGCCTGATGGATGAGTTGGGTAGAGTGAGTCCCTGTCCTGCCTCTTTCTGGGAGCCAGCGTGACCACAGAGAACATGCTTTCCAGTATATAACTCAGCCATACATTTTACAGGGGCAATCTCCATGTGGGGAGCATGTGGTGACACGTTGTCTGTGGCACAGTGTATGGGTAAACTCTAACTAGGATTTAGTTTTGAGAAATTCATGGTTGTCACACATCTAAGCCACATCCTCAAATCCACCATTTATCACCTATAAATCTGTTCTTTTTATTTCCATCTGTCTAATTTCCTTGCCTAACAATCTCAATTAATTTTAAGTCTCAGTGGAAGGGAAAGGGTGTTATATGTTGGGTTTCCTCAAGCTCTCGTAGTTAGCATGCGTTTTCAGAAACAGAATAAAATGGATGGTGGAAAAACAATATTCAAACGATAATGCATGGCAGTGGTTATATTAAACCATGAATGTCCTAGAGCTCTTGGAATGAATATGATACACAGCTGAAGTTCATGCTGTGTGAAATATATCTCAATAAAGAGGATTATTGCACAAAATGTAATAGCCGAAAATTTTTTGCAAGTAATGACAAACACTAATTGTTTCAGATAGTGATATACAGTTCAAAATGAAAACATCCCCAGACTGTTATGGTGCTGGGAGGTGGCTCAGTTGATAAAGTGTTTGCCTCACAAACATGGGAACCTGAATTCAATACTTGGTACCCAGGTAAAAATGCCAGGCCTGGTAGTAGGTGTAATTCTAGCACTGGGGGTGGAGGCAGGTGGATCCCTGCATTGTTTTGGGGAATCTCATGGGTATCCCCGGCCAACAGCTCACTGTGGGCAGTAACCCAGTTCTGGCGCTGGGATTTACCAGCCAGAGTCCATGGTTTTAGGATTAAGTTTTCTCCACCCTCTGCATGGCGCTTCTGCCCTAGTCTTTTCTCTACTTCTGTGGTGGTTTGATTCAGGTGTCCCCCGTAAACTTAGGTGTTCTGAATGCCAGGTTCCCAGCTGATGGAGATTTGGGAATTAACACCTCCTGGAGGCGGTGTATTGTTGGGGGCGGGCTTATGGGTGTTATAGCCAGTTTCCCCTTGCCGGTGATGGGCACACTCTCCTGTTGCTGTTGTCCACCTTATGTTGGCCAGGGGGTGATGTCCACCCTCTGCTTATGCCATCATTTTCCCCTGCCATCATGGTGCTTCTCCTCAAGTCTGTAAGCCAAACTAAACCTTTTTTTCCGTCTACAAGCTGCTCTTGCTCAGGTGTTTTCTGCCAGCGATACAAACCTGACTGCAACCACTTCTACGAAATTAACTTTCTCAATTCCATGTGACAGTGGCAACATGAAGTATTTGTCAGTGCTAGTCTTTAATCCCAGCACTCGGGAGGCAGAGGTAGGAGGATCGCTGTGAGTTTGAGGCCACCCTGAGACTCCATAGTGAATTCCAGGTCAGCCTGGGCTGGGCTAGAGTGAGACCCTACCTTGAAAAACAAAACAAACAAACAAAAAAAAAAAAGATTTTAATTTCAGCATAAATAACTACTGAGGGGCTAAAGATGTAGCTCAGTAGTAACACATTGCTTAGCATACACTCTCTCAGCAATAGTTAAAGTAGGCAATCACTCTGTCCTCCCTTTATTTCTTGGCTTCCAGGACACTGGAGCCTCTTGGCGGCCTTGTGGGTCGTCTCTGTCTTCTTAGCTAGCACGTCCCATCGTCCCTGACCTCTCCGTACTGGAATGCCACCATGCTCTGGTCTTCACGCATTCTCTGTCCTTATTTATCTCTCCCTATTCTTACCTAGTCACATAGGGCTGTCACACACACTGCCGATGTGCAACAATGGCCACATTTCCGTTTCCATCCCGTACCGCTCTCCCGGGTCCTAGTCTCAGGTGTCCAACTGCCATCTCTGCGTGGATACCAATAGAAACTTTTTTTTTAATTTTTGTTATTTTTATTTATTTATTTGAGAGCAACAGACAGAGAGAGAAAGAGGCAGATAGAGAGAGAGAGAGAGAAAGGGCGCGCCAGGGCTTCCAGCCACTGCAAACGAACTCCAGACGCGTGCGCCCCCTTGTGCATCTGGCTAACGTGGGTCCTGGGGAGTCGAGCCTCGAACCGGGGTCCTTAGGCTTCACAGGCAAGCGCTTACCCTCTAAGCCATCTCTCCAGCCCCCAATAGAAACTTTTAACTGGACATGTTCTAAGCTGGACTCGCAACCTATTGCCACATGTTCCACCCCCCATTGGTGACAAATCATCCTCCAACGCCTCAGCCTTTGAGCCCTATCTCTTTTTCCCGTGCTCCCCGGTTCATCCATCAGGAAATTCTCTTGGCTGTATTCTCAAAAGACAGCTAAATTTGGACCATTTCCCACTAGTCCCACCACCACTACCCTCCTCTAAGTTTCCGCCTCTTGCTCGGACTCACGACTGGTCTTCCTTCTGCGCTCTGGCAGATTCCCTTTGTTTCTATGAATTCTTTTAATAGCATACAAAATAATTATCTTGGTATGACATTTTCACACATACGTATCATTGTACTTTGCCGGCCTTTCTCCTGCTTGTTCCTCCATGTGACAAGGGTCATAGCACCCCACTCTTCCCTTGCTCTACTTCACCTCCAGGTCATCTATGGTCTCAGCGTTAACCTTCCCTCTTCAGTACTCCCCACAGCCCTGTCACTGTGTTGTATTTATTTTCTTTTATGATTATCTTTTTGGTTTTTTTTTTTTTTTTTTTTTTTTTTTTTTTTTTTTGAGGTAGGGTCTTGCTGTAGCCCAGACTGGCCTGGAATTCACTATGTAGTTTCAGGCTGGCCTCGAACTCACAGCGATCCTCCTACCTCAGCCTCCCAAGTGCTGGGATTAAAGGCGTGCGCCACCATGCTGGGCAACCACTGTGTTGTAACTGTATAGAGTCACAATGTTTCCTCCACTCTGTGGCATTATTTTGCAGATACCTGCATGGGTGGTCGTTACTCAAATGCCATCTTTTCAAACAGCGCTTCTTTAGTAAAATGTGCAAACAGCCCTCACTGCAATCCACTGCTAATCACCAAACCCTGATTTTATTTATCCATGCTATGCTTTGAATATACCCCCGCCCCTATTTCACGTATAGGAAAACTAATCACCAAATTCACCTGTTAATGGTATTTGCAGGCAAGGCCTTTAGGGATGCAGTTAGGATTAGGAGAAGTCTGTAGAGTTGGACCCTCGGGATCACATTAGTGGCTTTAGAAGTAGAGGAAGAGACATTCAAGCTAGCATGCTTGTTCTGTCTTGCCAGACGATGCCCTTGATGATGCTGTGTTGGAGCAAGAAAACCCTCGCCAGATGCTGAACAGATGCCCACAACCATGTTCCTGGACTTCCCAGCCTCCAGACTGTGAGCCAAAGAAACTTCTATACAAATAGAAGTTTGTAGAAGATTTTGTTATAATAGCAACACAAACTACACCAAGACAATGCAGATGCCATACAAGTCATCCATGTAAAGTAGGGAGCTCAAAGGCTTTGAGTATATTCACTGAGTTGTGTCCCCATCATTACAGTGTTAGAACATTTTATCACTTCAAAAAGAAACCCCATTCTAGTCAATTACTCCCGTTACCCCAAATTCTCCTCCCCCTATCCCTGAGCAACCATTTCAATTGTTTCCATATTTAGCATCATGAATACTGCTGTAGTAGACAGGAGAGTCTAGTCATCTCTTAATAGTGATTCCAATTCCTTTAGATATATTCCCAGAAATTAGCCTGTTGGATCTGATAATTCTGCTTTTAGTTATCTGAAAAAAATTTTTTTGAAAAAAAAAAATTTTTGTTTTTGTTTTTGTTTTTCGAGGTAGGGTCTCATTCCAGCCCAGGCTGACCTGGAATTCACTATGAAATCTCAGGGTGGCCTCGAACTCAAGGAGATCCACCTACCTCTGCCTCCCGAGTACTGGGATTAAAGGCGTGCGCCACCACGCCCGGCTTGAAAAAAAATATTTTATTTATTTATTTGAGAGAGAAAGAGGCAGAGAAAAAGAAAGAGAGAGAGAGAATGGGCACACCAGGGTCATCAGCCATTGAAAATGAACTCCAGATGCATGTGCCGCCTTGTCCATCTGGCTTGTGTGGGTCCTGGAGAATTGAACCTGGGTTCTTTAGATTTGTAGGCAAGCTCCTTAACTGTTGAGCCATCTCTCCAGCCCCAAAATCTTTATAATCTTTATCAAAATGTCTGTATCAGTTTACAACATGAGCACTGTATAAGGGTTTCCTTTTCTCCACATAAAACTTATTATCACACTCGCTTCAGCAGCACATATACTAAAATTAGAACAATACAGAGATTAGCATGGCCCCTGCGCAAGGATGACGTGCAAATTCATGCAGTGTTTCATATTCTAAAAAAACCTAATTACTTTTCATTCATTTTTTTTCTTTCAGTTATCTTAAGACAGAGTCTCACTATGTAACCTGTGTTGTATGCTCCTCTTGCAACCTGGGATAATAGATGTGTGCCATTACGCCTGACTTCCTTCATTCATAGATAGATGACAGATAGGTAGAAGGAAGATAGAAATAGGCATGATATAATATGATATATGATGTGATATGACAGCCAATTTAACAGTACTAAAGTTATAGCTCATTGTTTATTAGTTTTCATTTCTCTGACGATTAAACATGTGAGCATTTTCCACATATTTGTTGGTCATTCCTTTGTATATCTTCTTTGGATAAAATATCTTGGGGGCCCTTTGCCCATTTTTTTTATTCAGTAGAAATTTTGTATGGACAAATCATGCCTTGGTACCAATCTCCCCCTCCCTGGCCCCATTCCACTTCAGTGGGGTGCAGGCATTCACCATGGAGTTACGGGATATGAGTTGTGGGAGCAGCAGACAGTCAATGTGTGTGTGTGGGGGGGGGCTTTGCCCATTTTTTAAGTTGGATTATTTGTTTTCTTATTGTTGAGTACTTGCACTCCTAGTACACTTCAGATCTCAGTTCTTTATCTGAGGTAAGATTTAAGCACATTGTCTCTCCCGCGATGGCTCCTCTGTTCTCTGGTCTCCTTCCCTGTGCTGAAGCTTCCCAGTTTGACGTCACACAACTTGCCTCCTCTTGTTTTCATGGCCTGTGAGACTCATGGTTTTTTTTTTTTTTTTTTAACTTTTTTACTTACAACTTCCATAATTACAGACAATAAACGATGATAAGCCCCTCCCCTTCCCACTTTCCCCGTCACAAATCCACTCTCTATCATATCCCCTGCCCCTCTCAATTAGTCTCTCTTTTATTTTGATGTCATCATCTTTTCCTCCCATTATGAAGATCTTGTGTAGGTAGTGCCAGGCACTGTGAGGTCATGGATATCCAGGCCATTTTGTGTCTGAAACAGTGCATTGTAAGGAGTGGTACCTTTCCTTTGGTTCTGACATTCTTTCCGCCACCTCTTCTGCAATGGACTCAGGACCTTGGAAGGTGTGATAGAGATATTGCAGTGTTGAGCACTCCTCTGTCACTTCTTCTCAGTGCTATGTGCCTACTGAAGACTCACATCTAAAAATAAAATGTTACTACATAAATAGATTAGGATTACAAAAATCACATGTTCCTTAGAGATATCACAACCTAAAACAAGAAGCCATAGCTGTATTTTGCTTCTTACAGAGTCAAACAAGCTCATTAACTAAAACAAAAAAGTTGACAAATCAATCAAGAAACAAATTTACCTATCCTTAAGAAGACTAGCAGATAAAATGGTGCCAACTCTCCACAAAGTTTGTTATAATTTGGGCAACTTCATGGGCAGGCACATGGGACTTTGGAGTGGTTAGAGTCCCAAGAAGAAAGCAAACAGGAACATGGTGAGTGGAGTACCACAGCCCAGAGGCTATGAAGGATTCTAGTGGATGGAGGTAGCAAATAGTGGCCAGGGCCCAATACTGGGTGTTGGGACAGCAGAGTGTACACCATGCTCCTCAATCACCAGTCTATCTCCAGTCCTGTGAGGGGGGACTGCAGAATCTACAGCATGCTCCTCAATAACCAGTCAATCTCCAGTCCTGTGAGGGGGGACTGCAGAATCTACAGCATGCTCCTCAATAACCAGTCTATCTCCAGTCCTGTGAGGGGGGACTGCAGAATCTACAGCACGGCCTCAATAACCAGTCTATCTCCAGTCCTGTGAGGGGGACTGCAGAATCTACAGCATGGCCTCAGTAACCAGTCTATCTCCAGTCCTGTGAGGTGAGACTGCAGAGTCTACAGCATGCTGCTCAATAACCAGTCTATCTCCAGTCCTGAGAGGGGGGACTGCAGAATCTACAGCATGGCCTCAATAACCAGTCTATCTCCAGTCCTGTGAGGGGAGACTGCAGAATCTACAGCATGGCCTCAATAACCAGTCTATCTCCAGTCCTGTGAGGTGAGACTGCAGAATCTACAGCATGCTCCCCAGTAACCAGTCTATCTCCAGTCCTGTGAGGGGGGACTGCAGAATCTACAGCATGGCCTCAATAACCAGTCTATCTCCAGTCCTGTGAGGGGGGACTGCAGAATCGACAGCATGCTCCCCAGTAACCAGTCTATTTCTAGCAAGGCCCTGCCCACAGTACCAGTGAATGCCAGAATCCAGGCAATGTGTCAGAGCTGGCTAAAGGGCAAAGATCTTCGTTCCAGATGGGGCTGGCGGTGTTCAAGGGGAATTAAGGTTAGCATGGTGAAGAAGTCTAGCTATGGAAGTTGACTGACAGACAAGTGCTGAGAGAGCGCACTATAGAGTGTGATCTGCATGTACGTGGGGAGGAGGATTAAGAATGACAAAGACAGCCCAGCGTGGAGGCACACGCCTTTAATCCCAGCATTTAGAGAGGCAGAGGTAGGAGGATGGCCATGAGTTAAAGGCCACCCTGAGATTACATAGTGAATTCCATGTCAGCCTGGGCTAGAGTGAAACCCTACCTTGAGAAACAAAAAAAAAAAAAAAAAAAAAAAAGTGACAAAGACATTGTTGTCATATATATTCCACATTACAAATTTTTAACAATTTTTTCTCAAGGGAAGATAATCAGGTCCTGTGGAACTTTTGAAGCCCCTATATATAGAGTGTTTTTAGCCCTTGTACAAATTTTGCATTTCCTAAACCCACCCAAGCACGGTGGCATTGAGGACCATTCTATAACCCTTTACAATATATCATTGGACCCAATTCCCAGAATAAAAACTTCCCAGGGTAAAATCTACATCTATGCAATCCACCATCCCTAGCTTTCTAAAATTAGTGGCCCCAGATCCCCCCACACACACAGACAGTGCAAGACCGAGACCATTCCCTAGGACATCTGAGCTCTACCCGCAGCAAGTTCTAACCCAGAAGCTCCCTCCCCCCCCCCCCCGCCCCCGTCTGACTCTTCTGACCTTTAGGGTGGGGGACGGACAAGAAAACCTCCCTTCCTTTCTCCTCATAATCTCACCCTGTCACCTCCGTTTTCTACAAAGCACATGGACTTTGAGGCTGTGGGGGGGGGGATGAAAAATCCTTCATCTGGGACATGCTTTCTTGACCAGGGCATGCGTGTGTGAGGGGCCGGGAGGGGGGAGGGCCTGGCACAGGGTACCAAGGTGCCCAGCCGCGTCAGCACCTACAAAAACAATCCTCGCCGACTGAAGGCAGGAGGGAAAAAAGTCTTACCAAGGAACGTGATTTGCAGCTCTGGGGAGGCGGGAGGTTCACGGTGGGCAGTCCAGGGCTCCTGGGCGGTGATGGGGAGGCGGAGGGATGAAGGGAAAAGAGATGAGGTTGGGGGGTGGGAGGGCAGGGGGAGGGAGAGGAGGGGAGGTCCCCAAGCAATTGAATGGCGCTTTGATTTAACAACTCCAAGCCCTTTGAAAACATTTTGCCAAGAAAAGCTTGCCATCAACACGTATAATCTCTTATCAGAGGCCCCTGAAAGCCCGGGCCCTCGGGGTTAATTCCCCCATCGCAATGAGTTTGAATCAGCTCTAAACCCACCGTGACATGAAAGCGCCCGGGGGCCCCCGGGGCCGCACAGAACCCACTGAGATCCGCCGACCAGAGAGGATTACTGGGGAGGAGGGGGAGGTGGGGAGAGGTCTGTTCCTCGGGCGGGCTCGCCGGCAGGACGGGCAGGCTCAAAAGAAAAAAAGAATAATTAGGGATAATTGCTTGTGTCCAAACACAAGCCTTAAGGCCCCCTTGTTCCCCTTTGGGACTTTGTGAGGCAGAATGAAAGAGACACCCCCTGTTTTGACAGCTGGACCAGCGGCCTGGATCGGTGACCGACCGAGGGAGGAAGAGCTCCCGGGATGGGGATGCCAGGAACTGCTTCGGAGCCCGCGGCCACGGGTGGGCCCTGCGCGGGAGGAACCCACGCGCTGGACCCGTGTCCACGCCACGCCGTCCCTGGGCGCCTCCTGATGTGGGCATCGCGCCACGGACACCCCCCCCCCCCGCCCCTGGTGCAGCCCAAGGTGGCGTGCGCAAGAACCCCAAGCAGCGAGCCACCCACGGCTCCCCTGGGGACCACAGAGCGGTGACACCACTCGAGTTTACACGTCCAACCCCACGGGTGGGACGTTAATCTGACCCCACTTGGCTCGGCGTGGGGCGCCCCGATCCACATTTGGACACACCCGAGTCCCAGGGTGGTCCTAGCCACATCCTGCTGCGCTCCTAGAGCGCGGGGCCTGCGGAGGAGGGCCTGGCTCGGCGGCGGCTCGGAAGCGGAGGGAACCACGTTCACGTTCACCCATCTCATCCGAGGGGGGCTCCCCGGAACATGGCCAGCATTCCGAAGCAAACTGGGGTTTGGAGCCCAAGGCTTTCCAGAAAGGACTCTACACAGACCAAAGGGCAGAAGGACCCTGTCCGGGAGCCAGGCTGTTTGCCCTGCGGTAGTTCGGGGGTGTCCTAGTGCCCTAGGCCAAGTCAGGCCCAGAGAAATCCTTAAAGGAAGACAGGGAAGGGACAAAAGGTGTCTTCTGCCAGCAGGATGCCCACTCCTAGGGCCCAGGAACCTGAGCACCTGGACCACCCAGGACGCAGCCTGGACTTGTGGTGGTGGTGGTGGGGGCATCGAAGCCAGAGTGGTCCACCACCAGGCCAGAAGGTCTGGAACAAGGAAAGGGTCTTCCAGCAGGAGGATGCCGCCCCTGCGGGCCTGCCTGCAGGGTCCCCACCTGCGCCAGACACAGCTCGGCCAGGTCCCCCGCTTGCAAACGCGGATCATACGCGCGGCTGGAAGGCGAGTGGGGAAGCGGCGCGGCGGACACGCGGGCATGAGTGTTTAATTAAAGGAAAACCACATCCTACAAGGAAAGAGTTTTTTCGGAAAGGAGCCCAGTCACAGAGGAGCTCCTGTCCCTGCAGCTGGGGCCCAGACGGTTGCCACCAGCTGCCGGGGCCCGGTCCTCCCCACGCGGTTGAGGATGCGCCCCTGGGCCCGCTGGTCTGCGGAGAAGACGTGACCAATGCAGCCCGGCAGGGAGTGCGGACCTGCTACTGGCCTGCTGGCTACCAGGACCTCGTCCACGGCGGAGCTGCAGGCGCAGTGACCTTCCATAAGGGAACCCGCTTGCTGGGAGGCGGGGGTGGTGGGGGAAGGTCACCAAAATGTAGTGGGTGATCTGCTGGGCAGAAAGCCAGCGCACGAAGCCAGGCAAAGCCAGCTTGTTTGCGTAGCCAGACAAGAGCTTGATGAAGATGAAGATGAGCAGATCTAGGCAAATGTACACATTCTGTTTTCCTTTCGCCATTGGCCTCACCCTCGTGGTTTTAGAGGGGGTGGGGCGTGGGAAGAAACTAAGGGCAACACGGCCACCAAGAAGAGAAGAAAAATGCTATTTTCTGAATAACCGTTTTTTTCATTTTCCTTTTTAGACAGTTTAAAAAATATTTTATATGTGTATTTATGAAAGAGATAGAGAGAAGGAGAGAGAACAAGAGACAAACAGAGAGAGAGAGAATGGGCACTACAGAGCCTCTAGCCACTGCAAACGAACTCCAGACCCATGCTCTCCCTTGTGCATCTGACTTAAGTAGGTTCTGGGGAATTGACGCCTTAACGGCTAAGCCATCTCTCCAGCCCAACAGTTTTTTGTTTTGTTTGGTTGGTTTTGGGGTTTTTTTTTTTGGGGGGGGGTTGTGAGGTTTTAGTTTTTTGTTGTTGTTTTTGGTTTTGGTTTTCGTTTTGGTTTTGGTTTTTGGTTTTTTGAGGTAGAGTTTCACACTAGCCCAGGCTGACCTGGAATTCACTGTGTAGTCTCAGGATGGTCTCGAACTCACAGCAATCCTCCTACTCTGCCTCCCAAGTGCTGGGATTAAAGGTGTGCACCACCATGCCCAGCACAACAGGTTTTTAATATATTTATTTATTTATTTGAGAGAGAGAGAATGGGCACACCAGGGTCTCCAAACACTGCAAACAAACTCTAGATGCATGTGCCACCTTGTGCATCTGGAATTGACCCTGGATCCTTTGGCTTTGCAGGCAGGCTCCTTAATTACTAAGCCATTTCTCCAGCGCTCATTTTCCTTTTGGTTGCTAGACTTTATTGAAATATCCTCAGCCTTTCCATAATTAAATCCAGAATTAAGTGTATAATTGTAAGTGGATTTTGAAGTTTCCTTTATTGTTTGGTTTTAAAATCATGACCTCCTATTTGTTGTCTTCAGACTAGTTGGAAAGATCATTTTTTAATTTTATTTTTATTTTATTTATTTGAGTGAAATAGAAAGAGAGAGAGAGAGAGAGCCTTCAGCCACTGCAAACAAACTCCAGACCCATGTGCCATCTTGTGCATCTGGCTTATGTGAGTCCTAAGGAATGGAACCTGGGTCCTTTGGCTTTGCAGGCAAGCGCCTTAACCACTAAGCTATCTCTCCAGCCTGGGAAGATCATTTTAAATGAGCAAGTGTTGCTTGTCTGCCGTATGAGGATGATATATGTCACCCCTCACCTAGGAGTATAAAATTTAGGGAATTATAAACTGCTTGTTTTCGAAGTACCAGAGACAGTTCCTTGTGGAGCAATGGGCGGCGCTCTCTCAGTCTGCTTACTACATCCCACTTCTCAGCTTAGGCTGACACTTAGAGGCAGTTCATGCTTCGTTTATTTATTCTGGGAGGCAGAGGCAGGAGAGGAGAAAACTCAGATGAGAGCCAGAGAGACCCTCTCCTTCCTCTCCCTCCTCTTTCTCCTCTCCCATGATGTCCCGGCTCTCCCTCTTCCCTCTCCAACTGTTTTAATCAGGCTGTCCTAAAGAGAGGACATTGGTTTGGGGGGTTTGTTTTTGTTTTGTCTCTGAGATTCAGTACTGCATTATATTTCATCACGCCACCCTGGCTTCAACAACATAAAAGCCATGAAATTAAACCTTCAATTTCAGAGCGTTGGCCCAGAGATGAAAATAGAACGTTCAATTTCAGAGCCATGAGCAGGGAGGAAATTATTATACCATGATGTGTGAGGGTGGGGTGTGTGTGATGCATTCAAAAGTGAGAACTTCCATTGGTCTATACCAAGACAGAATTATAACATGGTTTTTTTTTTGTTTGTTTGTTTGTTTTGCTTAAACTGCTGTGTGAGCCTACCCCTAGGATGGGCTCAAAATAAGCAAGACGATCCCAAAAGGGAGGTGTGAAAATGAGGTAAGGAGTTTGAATCTGTGCCCAGCAACAGATGGCCTGCCTTCAGGCCACACCCCCAAACAGACCAAAAGAATCTAGAAGCTCAGTGAGGGACAGAGGTTCACCCCCCACCCCCGCCTGCCACCTTCGGGGGGGGGGGGTTGCAGTCCTGAGAAGACACAGAGAGGAACCAGCAAGGCTTTCAAATACAGAATATGAAATGGGCGTGGTGGCACATGCCTTTAATCCCAGCACTCGGGAGGCAGAGGTAGGAGGATCGCCGTGAGTTCGAGGCCACCCTGAGACTCCATAGTGAATTCCAGGTCAGCCTGGGCTACATTGACACCCTACCTTGAAAAACAAAACAAACAAACGGAAAAACAAACCAGAATCTGAAATGGCTAGCCTCCCTCCCAGCGTTGTGGCGAAGGACTAGAAAGTTTAAGCTTCTTGAGTTTCAAGATAAATGCTTTATGTTGGGATGGGAGGGTGCTGTTTTTGAGACATGGCCTCACTCTCTATGGAGCTCACACTGGTCTTGAACTCATGATCCTCCTGCCTCAGCCTGCCCAGTGTTGAAATTACAAGCGTGCACCACCACGCCTGGTTTAGGGAATGTGTGGATTTTTTTCCCCCTTCGCCACCACATTTCTGTGCTAGGACTGAGGGCAGTGGAAAGCCATAGTTCTAGGATGACTGGAGAGGTGTCAGCATACTGTGAAATTACAAACGGTCCCCGGGAGTTAATGACCTTGAAGGGAGCTCCCCCTCATAGACCTGTTGGGGAGTCATAGACACTAGTGCCGGCCAGTCTCTGCACCAGGAACAAGAAATCTGCTGTGGCCTGGAAAACCATGGGGACAGTTTACAATGAACCTGGCCTTGTTGGGGTTGCCCTCCATGGGTCCTGGCAACAAGGATACAAGTCCAACATCTTCTGCCCAGAAACATGGGGCATGGGCATGTCTTCCTGTGGGCTCCAGACAAAGGTCTGGGTTCCTCCAGGGATCCCACCTCAGAGTTCAGAAGCTGAGGTGGGCTGAGGTTTGGAGAGAAAGCGACCAACAAGCTTTTCTTGGGATTGGGACGGCTCCTTCCCCTCACACCTGTACCAAGTGCAAAGGTACCGGTGACCCTCCTGGGAGCTAGATTCTCCAGCTAGGAGACCACCCTAATGGAGGGCATTGGGTTTTAGTTGTGATAAGCTTAGCTTGTTTTGTTTTTCTGACATAGGCTCCACTCTGTATCCCCAGGCTGGCCTTGAACTCGCCATCCTCCTACATTAGCCTCCTTAGTGAGATTAAGGCTGTAAGCCACTATGACCAACTCAGCTTTTACTTTAAAGAAGCAGTTCAAAGTCCAGATTGGGGGGGGGGGCTGGAGAGATGGCTTAGCGGTTAAGCGCTTGCCTGTGAAGCCTAAGGACCCCGGTTCGAGGCTCATTTCCCCAGGACCCACGTTAGCCAGATGCACAAGGGGGCACACGCATCTGGAGTTCGTTTGCAGTAGCTGGAGGCCCTGGTGCGCCCATTCTCTCTCTCTCTCTCTATCTGCCTCTCTCTCTCTCTCTCTGTCACTCTCAAATAAATAAATAAAAATGAACAAAACAAATTTTTTTTAAAAAGTCCAGATGGGAAAAAAACAAAAAAAGGAAAAACAAAAACTACAAGATGTCTTCTGGCTCTGGAATCTCCCTCTTTCTGCAAAGACTTGTACATTCACCCCATTTCACCCCAACCTTGATTAGCTGCCCACACCTCTACAGCAATAGAACATTGAGAACACAATAAATTACAACAAAACCTCTTAAAATACAAATATTTTGTCAACGTCCCTATGTGGTGTGTGAATACATAGATTTCGGCTTGTCATATACAGAGACATATGTATGTGTAAATAAAGCAGATGTTATCTGTGTATATAGCAGTAGATGCATGTATATTTGTAGAGTAGGTTTAAACTTGCACCCTAAGTTGTGCAAAAGCAGACTTTTGTGTCATTTCCACGCATGCCTACTGGAATATCGGTTGGTTTCTGAAATCGCCAGCTAAAATGTTATTTTCTTTTCATTTTTATTTAGGACCTCCAAAACAGGAGCAAATTTTACTAGCAGGATGAAACCACTCTGCTACACGTGTGAAGATGGCGTGTATAAGTTGCATTCACAACGGAATTCATTTCTGCCTTTAATGGAACCTGACTTCGGGGCATGGGAGTTTCCGTCTCTTGAAGGGGCCTCCGGGCAGAGCCAGGGCCTGGCACCGGGGGCGCTGCCTGGTGCTGTAAAACACTACATCTGGACAGATTTACACAGAACAGAAGCTTTCATTCCACCCTTTGCAGTCCAGCCAAGCAGCTTCGGGGACCTTTCTATGTTCCACTGCACCCCCCCCATACTCTCCCCAATGTTTTTCCAGGTTGCGTGGCTGAATCCCAGACTATTCTAGGAGCTTGGCCAAAAGCATGACACTATCAGCACAGAAATGAGATCCGTGTCATTGTGTATTTTTTCTTAAAGTTGTGTCCACATTGCGGGGCAAAGGCATTTCATTTTTAATATGTAACTATTACGGCATTGATGAAACAGTGCATGTCTGTGTGACAAAATAAAAATTTGGAAATGGGTTTTACATGTCAAAAAGATATACTGGTGTTATTTTTGGGGTTTTTTTTTTTCCTAGTCTTTTACTTGAAACTGTCTTCATAGTTGTTTTTACTTTTTTTCTAAACAATATTTTTGCAAGGACAAAAGTTCATAAAGAAAGTATTTGAGATCATTTTTCTAGACACCCCATGAATGAAACTAACTTCTTCCCACTTGGCAGGCAGCGGTTTTTCTGTAACTTTAAAATAAATGGCTACCACTTAAAGTCGTGGAAAGATCACTCAGAAAGCTGTTTTACCCTACTTCTCATGTAAAATGTGTTGTATTTTCCCCAAAATGAAACTTGAGAATACTTTAACTGGACTGCTAGGAATATCAGGGGCACATAAATGTTTTTTTCCTCTGCTGGGTCCTGGGCCTGCTGAGTACGCAGCTAGACTTTCATGATGATTATAACGTGTCATAAATACAACAGAGGACATGCTCGTGAGAAAAGATACAAGTCAAATCCGTGTTCATATTCTGTGAAAGCAGAAGCCATGGCAGTAACCATTAGGACAGAGAACGGGCTAAAAAATAATTCTCCTCATGCTAAAAACACAAGGGCGTTTTTTATTAAGTTTTTTAAAAATTATTTTATTTTTTTAAGAGAGGGAGAGGAAGAAGGAGATAGAGAGAAAGAGAGAATGGGCATGCCAGGGCCTCCAGCCACTGCAAACAAACTCCAGACGCATGCGCCTCTTGTGCATCTTACGTGGGTCCTGGGGAATCGAACCAGGGTCCTTAGACTTCGGAGGCAAATGCCTTAACCTCTAGACCATTTCCCCAGCCCTTAAGGGCGTATTTTTCACACATTCATCTAGACATGTATGTTTGAAGCTTAGTGCAACTGGATACGCACTCACATGTCTGCAGTTCCCTCCAAAGCCTCGACAAAAGCCTAGAGTGAGGGTAACCCGGATAACCGGCTCCCTTCCACTACAGGCCCTTCTTGTGGAGAGCAGCGGAACGTACGATGCACTGAGTTAAACAAATATTTAACTTGTTCTACATCCAAGGCAATCAGCTCTCAGGCCAACATATGGGCTCCAGCTCAGGGATGGAGCGCAAAGCCCAGGTCAGGTCTGGGAGTGAATGACATGGACAGTCGTTGTTGAAGGCTATGGATGGGCCAGGCCGACTTTAGGTCACCCACTATCTTTATTCCTGGAACTCAACCCAGAGTAGAGCTCCCTGAGGTAGGCCAAGAATGGTTGGTCTAGACTCCGAAGATAAGTTCTTACGGGTCTGAGTTCTTTCCAAGCAAATATTGTTACTGGAGTTCAAGGCCAAAGGCCTGACTCTGGTGGCTACCCACCACCTGGACAGTCTAATCAGAGAAAGGTGAGTAGGGAGTAAACCAGTCAGGAATTTATTCAGTATGGACATGCTGGGAAAGGGTGGGGGGTATAGGGGCCTAGCTAGAATTATATAAAGAAAGCATATCATCTAGATTTGGGAAGTAAGGAGAGTCAAGAAATCTTGGTCAGGGCTGGAGGGATGGTTTAATGGTTAAGGTGCTTGCTTGCAAAGCCAAAGGACCCAGGTTCGATTCCCCAGGACCCACGTAAGCCAGATGCACAAGGTGGTACGTGCGCCTGGAGTTCATTTGCAGTGGCTGGAGGCCCTGGCACACCCATTCTCTCTCTCTCTCTTTCTTACATAAACCACCCCTCACACCACAGGCCACTTTTTTCTTTTCTTTTTTTTTTTCAAGGTAGGGTCTTACTCTAGCCCAGGAGGACCTGGAATTCACTATGTAGTCTCAGGGTGGCTTTGAGCTCACAGCGATCCTCCTACCTCTGCCTCCCAAGTGCTGGGATTAAAGGCGTTCGCCACCACGCCCGGCAGGCCACTTTCAATGTTCCTTCCAGTTCTACTATTTTATGATTCAACATTTTCTGGTTGGCTCAGCAGTCGCTTGCTGTCAGGGAGTAGTGATAGCATTGGTCACAGCTGCTCGGGCGTTTCTTTTGATAATGAACTCCACGTCAGTAGCTCCATGTCTCCAAGATGGCCCCTCACAATCAGTGGTGAGCTATACAGGCGAGGAGTAAACAAACAGACTGGGGAGCATTCTCCAGCACACCCCACATTGCTTCCTCAGTGCCCGGTGCCCTCCCCGCCACCCCCACCTCAAGCCTTCTCTGTAAGCTCTGGACTGGCTGACCCTCAGAACTCCAGAGAGCTGTGTTTCCACTTAGGCGGGTTTGAGCTGCATTTGAAGTTGGGGAAGAAACAAAGGGCTTAGCTTTCTGTTTATTTGTATTTGTAGAACCAGAGAACCAAGGTGATAATTCGAAAAATATTTTAGTACACCGTATTTTTCTATTGGATTTTATTTTTTCTAATACAGTGACAAGTTCTCGTAAGTTTCAATAGCTAACGCTACTAGCATCTCCGTCATCTGACCTAAGAGCTGCTGATTTCCAGCTCCTTTGCCCTGGTTATTTATAGATCGTCATAGGATAAGACTTTGTCACAATAATCAACGTTGTCCTTTGTGCCTTTATTTTATGCATTCAATTAAGAAATTCCCTGCTGCTCATGCCTTAAATTCATTTGATTTTGACAACATAAGTGCAGATGCCAAGTCAAGGGGGGATGACTTCTATGGAAATATTTGACCAAGAGTAAAGAGACCATTAAAAAAAAAACAAAAAAACTATTGTTGATAGTTTCAATCCCTTAAAAATGACCCTGGATAAATGTGTGCAAAGAACTCCAGCATTGGGCATATTGGGTGATTCAGGGAGGGACAGGCTAACATTACGTAAGTGTTAGTGGAGAAGGGCTGCTCTGAAATTTTGTATTAAAAAAAAAAAAACAGCTCCCCAGGTGTGGTGGCACATGCCTTTAATCCCAGCACTCGGAAGGCAGAGGTAGGAGGATCACTGTGAGTTCCAGGCCAGCCTAAGACTCCATAGTGAATTCCAGGTCAGCCTGGGCTAGAGTGAGACCCTACCTCAAAAAAAAAAAAAAAAAAAAAAAAGATAAGCATGGGATGGGAAGATGGTCCAGCAGCTAAAGTTGCTTGCTTGCAGAGCCTGCTGAGTGGAGTTCAATTCCTCAGCACCCACATAAGTCCGATTGCAGAGCAAAGCGTGCATCTGTGATTCCAACACACCAGTGACAATGGGAGTACAGCCAGGAGAATCCAAAGCTCACAGGCCAACTAGGCTGACACTTGTTTGTAAGAAATCCTATCTCAAAGACAGTAGAAAAAGAGCAAAGATACCTTGAGTGTGTCCTCACGTTACAGCATGTGGGGCTTCTTAAACACACATACACATGTACATACATATATACATGCATACATACATACACACACACACAAATAAACAAAGGTTTTTCCAACAAGCTAAACATTTTAAAATACTTTATTTATTTGAGAAAGACAGAGAGAGAGAGAGAGAGAAGAGACAGAGAGTACAGGGCGCACCAAGACCTCTAGCCACTACAAATGAACTCCAGACTCATATGCCACCTTGTGCATCTGGCTTATGTGAGTACTGGGGAATTGAACCGGGGTCCTTAGGCTTCACAGGCAAGTACCTTAACCACTAAGCCATCTCTCCAGCCCTAAACTTTTTTTTGGTTTTTCAAAGTAGTGTTTCACTCTGGCCCAGGCTGACCTGGAATTCACTATGTATTCTCAGGGTGGCCTCAAACTCGCGGCGATCCTCCTACCTCTGCCTCCCAAGTGCTGGGACTAAAGGTGTGCTCCACCACACCCAGCTCCCCTAAACATTTTTTTAAAATACTTTTATTTATTTGTTTGCAAGCAGAGAGAGAGAGAGAGAGAGAAGAGGGAATGAGCATGCTAGGACTTCTTGCCACTGCAAACAAACTCCAGATGCATGCACCATGCATATGATTGTACAAAATACTGAGGATTTGAATCTTGGCCACCAGGCTTTGCAAGCAAGCACCTTTAACCACTGACTCATCTTTCCGGTCTTAAACATGTTAAGTTAGTGTTATATGGGCAGATGGCATATGTTATTGTATTGTATTTATTTCTGTTATGTTTAATTTCAAACCATTATGACAATACATTTTTATTTTGGGGTTTTATTTTATTATTTATTGACAACTTCCATAATTGTAAACAATATTCCATGGTAATCCCCTCCCCCCCCCCACTTTCCCCTTTGACACTCCACTCTCCATCATAGTCCCCTCTCCATCTCAATCAGTCTCTCTTTTATTTTGATGTCATGATCTTTTCCTCCTAATATGATGATCTTGTGTAGGTAATGTCAGGCACTGTGAAGTCATGTGAAGTCATGGATATCCAGGCCATTTTGTGTCTGGAGGAGCACGTTCTAAGGAGTCCTACCCTTCCTTTGGCTCCTACATTCTTTCTGCTACCTCTTCCACAATGGACCCTGAGCCTTGCCTTGGAGGGTGTGATAGAGATATTGCAGTGCTGAGCACTCTTCTGTTTATGGCAACTATTTTGGTAGATTTCAGGATTTCCACTGGAGCTGACACTTATGAAGTAGAGCTATTCCTATGAGGAAATTTTCTATCGTCAGCTGTTAGACTTCAAGCACTCCAAGCCTCCTCTTTTTTTTTTTTTTAATTTTTTGTTTGTTTATTTATTTATTTGAAAGCAACAGAGAGAGGAGGCAGAGAGAGAGAGAGAATGGGCACGCCAGAGCTTCTAGCCTCTGTAAACAAACTCCAGATGCGTGTGCCCCCTTGTGCATCTGGCTAACGTGGGTCCTGGGGAATTGAGCCTTGAACCGGGGTCCTTAGGCTTCACAGGCAAGCGCTTAACCGCTAAGCCATCTCTCCAGCCCCTCTGTCTCCTCTTAAATGTCCTTTCTTCTTCCTCCTCTTCATTGGTTAGCCAACTGGTACCTTGCCCTAACCAAACACAATTTCGACTTTCTTTCCTGAAAGTTATTGTCCATAGTTTTCCCTTGAAGGTGAATTTTCTTTTTCTTTTTCTTTTTCAATTTTAAATGGGTGCATCAGGGCCTCCAGCCACTGCAAACAAACTCCAGGCGCATGCACCACCTTGTGCATCTGGCTTACGTGGGTCCTGGGGAATCGAACCTGGGTCCTTAGGCTTTGCAGGCAAGCGCCTTAACAGCTAAGCCATCTCTCCAGCCCTGAGGGTGAATTTTCTAATTTCAGAAATCTCAAAGCATCTCCAGACCTTCTTGGTTCCTCAGTGTTGGAGGAATCCAGCCACAGTTGGAGAAGTCCGTTCTCCTTCATCGACCCCAGCTTCTCCCTCCTCCACTAGTGCTTAGCCACAGAAAAGCCCTTCCTTCTCCCTGCTGACCCCAGGACTCCCTGACAGCTATGCCAGGTAAACCCAGGTTTTCAGCAAAGGGATAGTGCTCACAGAGCAAGGAGAGGAAAAGTGAGGACTTGTCAGGAGTCATGTTAGCAACAAAACCTGCCATTCCCACCCACCCCCCCCAGCATGACACATAATCTGCTGATACCAGCCAAGCTAATCCAGTTTTTTTTGACCCAAACTGCTCATCACAAACAGTTGCCTTCTCATGCAATCTGGGTAAGCTATGCATGGGCCTATTATTTCATGACTTTGAAACGAGGATGAAGGGCCTGAGGGAACACTGAGTCAGGCCCTCCCTGGGTAGTTTGCCTGAGCCCCTGTGAGGGTATAGACCCTGGCTTTGTTTGCTCTCCAGCACATGACTCCAGAGGATGACTGACAAGGGCAGACTTGGAACCAACATTATTCCAGGAGGATAATCACCAGCCATCATAAATTCCTTTTTTAATAGTTTATTGCAGGTTGTAGACTATTGACAATGACTTTATTTTACAGCACAAAGGAAAATAGTTCCTTGTTGCTCTTAGTCTCTAAAACTACTTGAAGACTTTTTAGTACCCTCAGAGAGAACCTAGCCTTTCATGAAATGAATCATAAATAGTTGGGTTAAAGCCACTGTTAAATAGGAAGAGAGAGGAAAGGAAGAGAGAAAAGATATATTTGTCTCAGATACAAAGAGATGCTCCAGGAGTCCCTTTCACGCAAATAAAATGCTAAGGACACTCTCAGGGTTATCTGTGCCTTCCTTCCTGGGTAATGAATGAAATCAAATGGAAAAGTCTCTGAAAGCCAGTATAGAAGTAGAAGTCAGCAGAGAGATGAAAATGAGATCTCATTGAGGAAAACTGGGTTTCGTTTCATTTCTTGTTTTGCTCCAACCATATCACTTCATTACCACCTCCTTCATGCGAGGAGACACTAACATCTTCATTAAAAACGTCATACTCTGTCAGGATTTTTATATTCTGACTTCAGATTTGGAAGTAAGAAAGTTTTCATGGTCACTTGTAATTTTATGCCACTTGCCAACCAGTTCCTATGCTGAAAGTGGTTATCATTAAAGTGAAGATAATTTTATGAATGCTTCATTAGAAGAGAGAGGTTATAACTGTGTGCATCTCTTTTACCCTTTCCTTTAAAAAAATATGTTCCCAGGCTGGAGGGATGGCTTAGCCGTTAAGGCGTTTGCCTGCAAAGCCAAAGGACCCAGGTTCGATTCCCCAGGACCCACGTTAGCCAGATGCACAAGGGGGTGCATATGTCTGGTGTCTCCCTCTTTCTCTGTGAAATAAATAAATAAAAATAAAATAAATTTAAAAAAGGTTTGTAATATAAATATTCCCTTCATTGAAAGAATATGTAAACCCCAGAATACCTTTTTTTCTTATAAAACATACATTGAGTCAGAACCCTGCAAGTCAGGTACATATGTGACTAATCATACTTTGATATATCTCTCTGCCTAATCATTAACTTTAAATGCCATATAAGAATTTGTAATCCACCATAAATCATTTCACAGAAATAATTTAAGAAACCTGCTGACTAATATGAAACATTCTAGTTTCCACCAGCAGTTGCCTGCCAAACATTGGAGGAGAAAAAAAAGCCCCAGATATAAGTTGACATAAATTATAGAGACTATAAATCTCTAATGATCAAGTGGTGGTTAGATATTATTGAATTTAAAAGATAGGAACAAACGTATTAAGCACCATGATGCCTTTCCAAGTTTTGTGCTACATATCCAGGAGCTGGATTTTGCAAAATTCCCTCAAAGCTTTGTAACATTTCGTTCAACATTCTGTCTCAGACTAGTCTAGGGGCCACATTTCAAAGTATATTGTACTAAGAGTATACTGGTCATAGAAAATACAGATAAAATCATATTTCCAATTCGTGCACATTGCTTAAACTGTTTTTTAAAAAATGTAAATTAAGAGCCGGGTGTGGTGGCGCACGTCTTTAATCTCAGCACTGGGGAGGCAGAGGTAGGAGGATCTCTGTGAGTTCAAGGCCACTCTGAGACTACATGGTGAATTCCAGATCAGCCTCAGCTAGAGTGAGACTCTAAAGAAAGAAAGAAAGAAAGAAAGAAAGAAAGAAAGAAAGAAAGAAAGAAAGAAGAAAGAAAGAAAGAAAGAAAGAGGGAAGGAAGGAAGGAAGGAAGGAAGGAAAGAAAGAAAGGTAAGGACTGATAACCTGGGGGGGGGGATCCTCTGACCTCCAAAATATATACAAAATTGTTTTGAAAATGATTAAACACTACAGAAGCAACAACAATAACAACAAAAATCACCACATTCCTAACCACCCTGCCATAGCAGTGTCATGGAGGGGAGAGGTTCCTCTGGGAGGGAATAATCCAAAAAGCCATCAATGTGGCTTTGCACTCAAGCTCTCTGGAAGGAGCCCGGGGTTTCTGAGGAGGGTCATCTCTCCGTCCCCAATGATCCCATGGACACTGAGTCCAGCATGCTTTCCAGCAGGCAGGGCTAGCACACTCAGGCTCACAGAGCAGAGAGTCTGTGAGTCAACTTCCAACACAGGCTTAGAGCAAAGGCTTCTCCGAGCTCCTCCAGGGCGAGAATAGTCTCTTTAGAGACCAGAGAGGTTGCAATCCCCAGTGCTGACCAGCCATCCACCCCGGTGCAACAGTAGCGCCTCATCCGCCCTCCTGCTCTCCTCACGCCCTGAAAAACACGTTATAGATCAAATCTCTTCAGCCAGCTGTTACCTACTTAATTATCCGGAGCATAGGGCTTAACAATCTGGATTCCAAGGTGGTAATTAAGCCTGTTTGGATCTTCGGTAAATTCTTTGAGCCTAATACAACTTCTGAA
This sequence comes from Dipus sagitta, assembly GCA_036346955.1. Classification (NCBI taxonomy): domain Eukaryota; kingdom Metazoa; phylum Chordata; class Mammalia; order Rodentia; family Dipodidae; genus Dipus; species Dipus sagitta. Next base: position 28,577,741 of record CM070787.1, on the reverse strand, counting down.
AGTGACTAGTGCTCTCTAATTATTTGCGGAGATGGTAAATGTGAGATCAGATGAAATCCACAGATAATCCTAAAATCTCATTTTAGCCGACAACGCGGCTCTTTTCCCACCGACCCCAGCCCCAGAACTCACGAAGAAAACAGCAAGGCTGACTTGAGGTCCGAACTTAACTTTTCTTTCTCCTGCCTACCCTCTGCTGGAGATGTTAATGAATCGCTAAATTTCTTAAGGTGTGTGTGCGGGGGTGGGGGGGGGGAAGCCAGGAGAAAAGAAAGTGGAAAATTGGCAACCTAGGGCACTGCCCAGCTGGAAAAACAGACACCAAGTAACGGAAAAACCAGAGCCCTGGCATAAAAGAGCAAGCCACAGGCCTAAACATTAGAAGCCCTGGGCCACAGTTTCTGGAAGAAGCAGAATCAACGGCCCTGTTTTTGATATTCGTAAACTTAGATATTTGCTCTCTGCCCAGTTGGACCAGCTTGATGCAGCAGGGCTGTAGCCTTGAGCCTCCTCTCCTGTGTGCTAGCATCAGCAGGACCAGGCCTGGGACTTGTCCGCCTACTTCCTTCCGTTGATCACCATGGACTCACAGGATCTGCAAAGACCAGGGGATGTAGGACTGCTCTGTACGTGGTGGCGCACGCCTTTAATCCCAGCACTCGGGAGGCAGAGGTAGGAGGATCACCATGAGTTCGAGTCTCACCCTGAGACTACATAGTGAATTCCAGGTCAGCCTGGGCTATAGTGAGACCCTACCTCGAACAACCAAAAAAAAAAAAAAAAAAAAAAAAATCAATACAAATATTTTAGAGCAAAGTTTTCTTTTTTTTTTTCCAGAAAAGATTGGAGAACATACTATTATTAACGAATTAAATGTCCACTCAAAGCACACAACACACAAAGTCCACTGATTTTTTTAAATTTATTATTTATTTGTTTTGATAGGTGTGCTTCTTTGTTTACGGCCAGCCTTGTGGACCAGAATGTTCAGCGTTTGAATTTGGATCGGGAAGAAGACAAATGGAGGGGGTGAGTGGTAACTTCTTGGGGGTGGGATGACAGAAACGTGTGGAAGTCAGCACCACTGGCTGGCTTGGAGAATAAAAACATAAAATAAAATAAAATAAAATAAAATAAAATAAAATAAAATAATAAAATAATAAAATAAAATGCAGACAGATACTCAAAGCTGGTTCCTGGACTTCGTTTCTGACCCTCAAAAGACGGGCTCGATGTGACCTATCTGCATCCTCAGCGATGTCTTTCGACCCCACAGCAGCTTCAGCATCTGCAAAAACGGGGACGGGGCGGGGGGGGGGGGTGACTGCGGCCACCAGGGCGCTGGGCAGGTGGGTTTAGAGCCCAGCGAAGGACGCGCTCGGCTCCTTCCTTCCTCGGAGGGTTGGAGACATTTTCCCCCTCTGCTCAGAGGCCCCGCGTTCCCTCACCGACTCCCCGAGGGCTGCAGAGCCCGGGAGCCCAGGTCCCCTGGGGACTCCGCCACTGCGCAGCCAGCTGCGAGCGGCCTCGGTCCTGCCCCCCAGCGGCCGGCGTGGGAACTGCGCCACGGAGCACACCTGGACCACCGCGCTGGGGGGGGAAGGATGCGCAGCCCAGCGGGTGGAGACGGCGCTGACTCCGCCTGACCGAGACCCGCCCTCCCCTCCATCTTCTGGAAGGATCGTTCACACCCATGCCCACCTAAGACTGCTGGTCCAGAGCAGAGGCCCGAAGACCTCTCCCCAGGACCCGGCTGGCTTCGTGGACAATCACGTTGGTTACTGCGGGAGGACAGAGGATCTGCAAGTGCTGGAGGTGAGAGATGGGGAAGCGGCAGCAGTGGCCTAGCGGGTCCAGCCTCAAGTCTCCTCTCAGTGCTTGTGCAGGGACTTACAAATGGCTTCTACCTCCTGGTCCTACATGGGTGTGGGTGTATGGTTTTGTTTTGTTTTTTGTTTTTTGATGTTTTTTTTTTTTTCATAGCCACTTCAGCCCGGGCAGATTCCAGCTGCCAGAAAATATGTTTGCTATCCAACATTGCTCACCCAAGGGCGAGATATAGTGCGTCTGAGGGAGGATGAGCCTCCTGTCTCGGCACCCCCTACCCCACTTAGGAATAAGGCTCGGGGGACCAGTCGGAGGCCACTTTTTTCCTTTAGCCATCCGGGTTTTTGCTGGTTCAGTGTCCCGTGTCAGGTGGAAATTTATTCATGAGGCCCCGAGCAGAGCTGATAACTTCTGCTCCTTCTCCCTAGACATTCCGACTGGATTTAAATCACTCCCTGGTTGCAGCACAGGGTGCATGTTTTATGGGCATTCTCCAGTGGCCTTTGAAGGATTTCCTTTCCAAATCCGTTCCTCCACTTCCAGCCCCTGAATAAATTACTTATCCCCTTCTCTCTGCTGCCCCAGGCTCAAGTGTGAATCACGGAGGTCATTTCTTTTTTTGGGGGGGGGCAATATCTTAGAACCAGAACTCTGGGGTTTATATATCAGTTGCAGCCCTGGGATACCCATTTGTGGCATGATTGGTTGAGAAGCTTTAAATCAGTGAAGCAATCAGGAAAGCTGGCCCTTGAACTTGATTCTGGTCACAGGTTTATCCCGGCATCCTCGGAGAAAAAGGTCATTAGAAAACTCCTATGGAAAATTGTAAAAAATACCCATGCTTCAGAGCATCTTGGAGCTTGCTTAGGATTGCCACTCGCCAGAGGTTGGTGCTAATGGATGCCAGGCAGGACTGCTGTTGAGAGCGTAGACTTGTGTGTGTTTTGTTCTTTGGATAAAGGGGAAATAAATGGTCAGCCGAGGCCCTTGGGTGAGCCAAGAGGGGCTTGAAGTTCTCCCCCTCCTACATGAACAGGCTGGCTGCTTCTCTCTGTCTCTCTCCCTCTCTCTCTCTCAGAGGACGGTGAGCTCCTGCAAGTTGTCCACATTCACGCTTTACCAGCAGGATGCGTTCCTTGCCAACCCCTGACAGCGCCATTTCCCTGTTCCTGCAGTGCGTTGAAGGGCTCATAAAAGACTCCCCAGGGAGCCGGCCACTGCTGCAGTCCTGCCCGGTTCTCCCTAACAGCCACTTCTGGGGTCCTGATTTATCCCACTTCCATTCAGTCCCCCACAGGCCTGAGCTCGGCAAAGGATTCCTTGATTCTCCAGCTGGGCCTTCCCAGGCAAGGATAAGGACCGCGTTTGCCCTTTCCTTATTTAAAATTTTACTAAAATAACAACATCCACAACAACAAAAAGTAAAGCAAACAAACAAAAAATTAAAACATGCAAAAGGGTGGACATCTGGCGTGTTTACAAAGCACACATTTCTTAGCCTAAAATAATTAAAGCCTGTCACAGACTTGGCCGGTCCTGCCTTCTGGCTGGCCTCGTGGCTCCAGATGCCTGCCTGGTCCACATCGGCACTGCTGCTCCCAAGACGGAAGAAGGTCTCACCACTCTGCTTCCTGGTCCCCTTTTGGGGCACTTCCGGCTTGGCTAGACTCCTACTTTTTTTTTTTATATGTCCTCTGTTGCCTAGTCTCTGAGCTGAGCAGAGGTGCTTTGGAGAAGAAAGCCTTTCCCAGTAGGGTCTCCAGGTTTCTCACTAGGCCTCTTCGGTAGTCCCAGGCTCTCCGCTAGCGGCATGCAGGAAGGTTCCTGGCTTCACCTGTCGCTCTCTACTCTTCGGCAGCCTGCACAGGTGGCACGAGCTGGGTGCCATCCTCCCAGAAGCTTGCCCGCTGGACTTGCTGTTCCCCTCCTCCCTCTCCCACCAGCCAGTACTGCTGACAGCCACCTGTTTTGTGTTTTGAAAGCCGGGAAGCACCCCCACCCTCCACCCTCACAGACCTCCCACTGAGTTCCAGTTTCCAGTGCCAAACTCCACATCTGAGTTCTTAACTCATTTGGAAAAAAAAAAAAGAAGAAGAAGAAGGAAAAAAAAAAAGCATTAGAAAGTCACATACTCTGAACTCTCATGCATATTCCAGTCTTTTCTTCCTGCCTGGTTGTGCTGTTAGTCTAGTTCTAATCCTAAAGGGCCCCGGAGGTGGTCCTCACAGCGCCTGGAAGGTCAGAGAATCTGCAGGATCACAGTCATCTCTGCTGAACACCACATAGCCTGATATTCCCCTCAAATGTGCTAGGAACAATTGTACAAGCGGAAACTATGACCCTATTAGGTCAGGTAGTATAAAATCACAATTGGAACTGGAGAGATGGCTTAGTGGTTAAGGCACTTGCCTGCAAAGGACCCGGGTTCTGATTCCCCAGTACCCACCTAAGCCAGATACACAAGGTGGCGCATGCTTCTGGAGTTTGTTGGCAGTGGCTGGAGTCCCTGGTGCACCCATTCTCTCTTTCCCTCTCTGTCTCTCTATATCTGTCCCTTCCTCTCTCTCTCTCACTCGCTCACTCTCTCTCTCATAAATAAATAAAAATAAAATATTTTTAAAAAGTCACAGCCACAAGTAAACAGATTCACACACCCATGTGTGCATGAAGGAAACCAAATTCCCCAACTGCCGCTTGCCAAATGTTCTGGTGAGGTTTTTGCGGATTGTTTTTAGCCTTTTGCCTGCAGTTGTTACTAGGCAAGTGGAAGCGGTGTCAAAGGTTGGAGAGTAACTTTGGGTGATTAAATTTTTTGTTTGTTTTTTCAGCGGGGTGTGGTGGCGCACGCCTTTAATCCCAGCTCCTGGGAGGAGAGGTAGGTGGATCGCTGTGAGTCCAAGGACAACCTGGGACTACAGAGTGAGTTCCAGGCCAGCCTGAGCTAGAGTGAGACCCTACCTCCTAAAAATCCACACGCGCATACACACACACAAACTTAAAACCATTACACTGTCTTATGCAACAGGCAGAATAATGGTCTCTCCAAAAGGTGCACTTCTTGATATTAGAAGCCTGTCACTAGAAAGCCTTTGTGGCTATCACTAAGTTAAGGGTCCTCAGATGGGGACAGTAATTGGAATGGACCCCATGTCATCAGAAGGGTCTCTATAAGTGCAGGAGGGAGGCAAGCAAGTGAGAGACAGGGAACGATTTGCAGATGCCTTTGAAGATGAAGGGAGAGGCGATGGGCCAAGGAATGCAGGAAGCCTCTGGAAGCTGGAAGAGTCAAGAAGATGGATTCTCCCAGAGAGCCTCCAGCAGGAGCACAGCCTTGCCAACATCTTGATTTGAGTCCAGAGAGACCAATTTCAGACTTCTGACCTCCAGCACTGTGAGGTAATAAATTTGCATTATTTTAAGCCACTACAGTTGCAGCAATTTATTATAATAGGACAACAGCACTGTCCATTAGCTCGTTGATGTGGTTTGAGAAAAGAATGCCTTCTTTTAGATTTCATGGGAACATTGGTATAATGTGGAGAACAAATTGGAGTTCTTTTTGTTTGTTTGTTTGTTTGTTTTTCCACAAGCCCTTCCATTTTTCATTGACTCCATACCTACTAAGTCACAGTACACTAGCAAGAACCTTCTCTCACCCAGGCTGACCTGGAACTCACTCTGTAGTCCCAGGCAGGCCTTGAAAGCAAGGCAGTCCTCCTACCTCTGCCTCCTGAGTGCTGGGCTTAAAGGCTGTGCCACCACGCCTGGTGTGAGAACCTCTCGAGGTTGGTTTTGTGATGAGGTTTAATATATATATGGAGGAGGGCTGGAGAGATGGCTTAGTGGTAAAGGCACTTGCTTGCAAAGTCAAAAGACCCAGGTTTCGACTCCCCAGTACCCACGTAAGCCAGGTGCACACATCTGAGTTCGTTTGCAGTGGCCAAAGGCCTTGGCATGCCCATTCTCCTCTCCTCTTCTCTTCTCTTCTCTTCTCTTCTCTTCTCTTCTCTCTCTCTCTCTCTCTCTCTGTCTCTACCTGCCTATTTCTCTGTCTCTCTCTCAAATAAATACAAATAATAAAGAAAGAACTAGCAATTTCTTTAAAATATATATATAATTGAGGAGGAAACTGAGGCTCAGATTTCAAAATCCATCTCTTTCCTCTGGCATGCTTCTAGTCCCTTCTCAAAGAGCAGCTCACACATCACGTGCCTCAGCCTGCACCCCAATACACCCCCAGGAATGGTGACTCAGTCGCCGAAGTACTTTTTCATGGGAATTCCTCCTTGCAGGCAGCGTCAGTCAAAACTGCTGCTTGGGGGCTGGAGAGATGGCTTAGTGGTTAAGCGCTTGCCTGTGAAGCCTAAGGACCCCGGTTCGAGGCACGATTCCCCAGGACCCACGTTAGCCAGATGCACAAGGGGGCGCACGCGTCTGGAGTTCATTTGCAGTGGCTGGAGGCCCTGGCACGCCCATTCTCTCTCTCTCTCTCTGCCTCTTTCTCTCTGTCGGTCTCTCTCAAATAAATAAATAAAAATAAAAATAAATTTAAAAAATTAAAAAATAAAAATAAATTAAAAAAAAAACTGCTGCTTGGGAAGCTGATTTGGCTTGCGAATCAGGTTTCTACTCAATGTTTTCCAGGCCGGTGGCATAACTAGACATTACTTGCAAGCTGGACTTCAGGTTCGCCGAATGCACAGGTTCGGGTCAGTTGACAGAATGTAGTGTCCACTTTCCGAAACAAAGGAAGGAGTAGATTCAGTGTTTCTGTGGCCTGGCTCCTGCCACTTGCCCTCTAGAAGAGGAAAGGAAGCCCCGGAGGGACAATGCCAGGCATTTTGAAGAGGAACTGTGAGACTGGGGTTCTTGGGTGGAGGGCACCCTGGTGCCAGAGGAGGGCTTGTGTGAGTGAGGGTATCAGGGCATGTCTGTATGTACTGCACGACTACGTGGCGTTTGTGAGTGTAGGAGATACCAGCACGTGGTGAGTGCGTGAGTGCTCATGTGAGAAGGCGTGAGTGGGAAGACTGCAAAACTGCGTGTGTGAGGGGCTGGAGAGACGGCTTAGCGGTTAAGGTGCTTGCCTGCAAAGCCAAAGGACTTCGGTTCGATTCCCCAGTACCCACGTAAGCCAGATGCACAAGGTGGCGCACTGCATCTGGAGTTTGTTTGCAGTGGCTGGAGGCCCTGATGCGCGCGCTCTCTCTCTCTCTGTCTCTCCTCTCTCTCTCTTCCCCTTTCTCAAATAAATTGGGAAAAGGCGTGTCTGCTGAATAAATGTGCGTAAGAGTTGTGCTTTAGGGCGTAGGAGTATATGCATGTGTGTGCAAATGTGTGACAATGGCCAGTGGTGTGTGAGTGTGTTTGTGTGGAAGTGTAGACATTCTGAAGACTGCAGGCTTTTGCCAGCCCAGAACTGCCCTACTGCAATGACCTTGAAGTACCCATGGCTTGTGCTACCCAGGCTGACCCTGAGTCGTGCCAGAGAGAGCAGCCCAAGGAAGGCTTAGCCTGCCGCCTCATTGAGCCCAGGGTAGAAATTGTACATTTATTTTGCTCTATGACAATATAATTAGCTTCCCCTCTTGTGAGGAATGAAAGGGCAGGGTGCCCCTGACAGCTGTGGGAGCTGTCTTCCTGTCTGGATGAATCCAGTCTCCACCAATACCGTTACACCTGTTTAAACAAGGAGCAGAATAGGTATTTATTTGAAGTTCAAGAGGCCACATGAGCCATGGCCTCCCATCTAGGCCTGGATATAATTATACAGATACTTAATTCTTTGTTCTGAGAGGTTTCTCAGCCCACGGTCCCTCAAAGGCTTAGGAAATTGGCCTCATCTCCAGACTTGGTATTTCCCCAGGATGACACAGTGAGGGCTGAGGATGCAGGGCCTGTGAGTTCAGGCGTCCCCGGGATGGTGACACCCCAGCTCTTGGCTGATCATCGGACATTGGATCAAAGTGTGGAGTGCCAGGCACCTCTCCCAGCATTTGTCAGTCTTTTGTACTTGGAATGGAGCCTAGGCAGGAATTTGGAGTTTTCAAATTTCTCTAAACAATTTGAATGATGACCCGAGTTTGGGATTCTCTAGCCTAGGACCTGGGGGCAGAAAGGAGATGTAGCCAGGCGTGGTGGTGCGCGCCTTTAAACCCAGCACTCCCGGGGACAGGGGTAGGAGGATCGCCGTGAGTTCAAGGCCACCCTGAGACTACGTAGTGAATTCCAGGCCAGCCTGGACTAGAGTAAGACCCTACCTCAAAAAAAAGGGGGGGAGATGCATTTCTGGGATGAGGGCAGAGACAAGCAAGCAATGTTTATGATTTACTGAGAACTCCTCACATGCAGACACTTGGCAGAAAAAAACATCTGAGCTTTTTCATTCAGTTCTCTGTCATGTCATAGGAGTTCTTGAGCAGGAGCTCACCATGTGTTTTTGGTTTTTCGCTGTAGGATCTCACTCTATCCCAGGCTGACCTGGAATTCACTACATAGTCTCAGGGTGGCCTGGAACTCATGGTGATCCTCCTACCTCTGCCTCCCGAGTGCTGGGATTAAAGGCGTGCGCCACCACACCTGGCTTCACCATGTTTTTGATATCACAGAACCTTTTGAGATTGTAAAGCATATGTGCTGAAGATTTTGCACAATTTCAGAGGATTCATAGAGCCCCTAACTGAGGACCCTAGCTAAGAACCCTGATTAAGAACAGCCATCCTGTACTGAAAACCTAATCAAAAGCCTATGGCAGGGGAGGTCATGAGTCTTAGGGGTATAAAGCCTGCTCTTGTCTGGATAAATGCATATATTATTCTCACCAAACTGCCCTGAAAGCACTACACTTAATGTTCATATTCATATATTATTGCTACTCTCACTTCTGGTTAGAGAAGCTTCTTTTTTCAGATGGCGATGACCACTGGGATGACCCCAAAGGAAACATAGTGCTGAGAAGAAGGGACGGAGGGGTGTCCAGCACTGAAACATCTCACACCCTCCAAGGCTCAGGGTCCATTGTGGAAAGAATGTAAGAGCCAAAGGAAGGGTAGGACTCCTTACAATGCAACCGTCCAGACAGAAATTGGCCTCAATATCCATGACCTCGCAGTGTCTAGCACTACCTTCACAAGACCCTGATAATAGGAGAAAAAGATGATGACATCGAAATAAAAGAGAGACTAATGGAGAGAGGGAGGGAATATGACAGAGAGCAGAGTTGTGAAGGGACAAGTGGGGGAGGGGAGGGGAGGGAAATATCATGGTTTATTGTCTGTAGATATAGTTGTTGTAAATAAAAAATAAAAATAAGCCGAGCATGGTGGCGCACGCCTTTAATCCCAGCACTTGGAAGGCAGAGGTAGAAGGATCACCATGAGTTCAAGGCCACCCTGAGACTACAGAGTGAATTCCAGGTCAGCCTGAGCTTGAGTGAGACCCTACCTCGAAAGACCAAAAATAAATAAATAAAATAAAAATTTAAAAAGGCAGGAGAAAATAACCATAAAAAAGATACGAAACCTGTGAACGCAATGCTGGAACATAGGTCAGTCCCTCGCTGCTGCAGCTTACATTACTGGCAAGATTATTTCTATATGATGAGCTTCGGCACAATAGGCTGGTTTGGAGAAACACTGTGTTCACAGGAAAAGCCACTTTAAAAGTCTGTTTGATGCTTAACGTTCTCGAGCATATACTAAATGTTTAAACCAATACTCCAAACTGATTAAAGCATTTATGGAAAATAAAAGTGTTTTGCTAGGGGGGGGGCAAGAACAGCCATCCTGGAAGGCATTCCCTTGGGTTGTCCACACAGCGGCACAGTGAGCTGAACCCTCAGCAGCCTGAGTGAGGGCTTACTGAGCACTTGTTATATGTATCGTACATGTACGAGGGGCTAGAGAGATGGCTCAGCCAGTAAGGCGCTTGCCTACAAAGCCTAAAGACCTGGGTTCAATTCCCCAGTACCTACATGAAGCCAGATGCACAAAATGGTGCATGTATTTGGTTTGTTTGCAGTGGCTAGAGGTCCTAGCATGCCCATTCCCTCTCTCTCTCTCCCTCTCTCTCTCTCTTTCCTTGCAAATAAATAAAATCTTCTTTAAAGAGAAACAAGGATGGGATGAAATAAGTTGGGGGGGAAGGCCACTGAACAGAAAGGCAGATAATGTGAGGTTCAAAGTGTATTGGGGGGAGGATAAAAAAGAAGTGTATGCCAAGACCTAAGCAAGGGCCACAATGTATTCTGGATATGTGGAGATGGCCCTAATAGGAGGGCAGGGAGATTGGGAAGCACCGGGCCTGAGCTCAGTAGGAAAGAGAACATTCCAGAAGGGAGAAGTGATGCTGTGGAGAGAGGAGAGAAAGCCACACCCCAGGCAGAGACCAGGGGGGAAGCATCTGGTCATTAAAAACAAAATATACTAAGAAATGGAAAAAGAAGGACAGCAAGAACAGATGAAAAGAAACAAGGTACAACCTGTTCATATCGAGAAATTGTTTTTTAAATATATTTATTTATTTGAGAGAGAGGGAGATGGAGAAAATGGGCACACCAGGACCTCTTGCTGTTGCAAACAAACTCCAAACATACGCCACACTTTGTGCATCTGGCTTTTACGTGGGTACTGGGCAATCAACTTCTGGCCAGCAAGCAAGTGCCTTTAGCCGCTGAGCCCCCCACCCCCCACCCCCGCAGTCCTAAACAATTATTTTTAACACAAAACACACCACTATGCAATTTTACTGTAGACAAAAGTTGTACAACTTACAGAAACCATTGACGTCCGGTTCTGCACAGGCCCTGTGGCCCTGTGATTGAACTTAGCATACAGTTGTATAGGAACATCTATCAGTTCTCCGTCTCACTTGCAGATGGCACCAGAAGTCTAAACTTGTAAAAATTTGTAGATGTGGGATTTGAGACGAGCAGCTCTCCTGCCTCCCTCTCGTGCCCCCACCGGTCACCTGCGGGGGGAATGTGTGGGTCCTGGTTCGGAGCGGAGTGGGTTCTGATCGCCTTGCTGTTTCCTCTGCTGTCCTGTAGGGGCCGCTGCGGCAGTTACGAGGGGATTCCTTGCGTGCCCACAGAGGGGAGGGCAGGGAAGAAACTAGACTGGGAGACTGGCCAGCAAAGAACTGCATTGGGCTAAAAGTAAAAGAGGGTCTGGACAGATGAGTGAAGAATTATCCTGCCCTAGGGACTTGGGAGAGAGAGAGACCAGGCCCAGAGGAATCCTGTTTGTTTGGGGTTTTTTTTTTTGGTTTTTGTTTCTTTGGCTGGAGAGTCCCTGGGCACTTTGGAGTGCTTCCATCACAGAACCAAGCGAATTCAGAGGGTCTCATTTGGGGGGAGTGAGTTCTGTGGAGACGGGGAGGAGGGGCGTGGCCTGGGGAATCTGCACCGCCCAGAAGGACCAATACTGGGCTGAGCCCACGCCCTGCCTGGTACTGTCATTTCCTGCTCAGATCCAAAGAAGTTCTGCCCTCAGTCAACTAGGCGGTTGCCTCCTTTTGCAGTGCCTAGGACATGGCGCCGTCATGTGAGACTTGGGTTGTTGAAATAGGCAAGGAATTCCAACAGCCGGAGGCAGGCAAGGTTCCATGCCCGTGGCTGGCCGACTTCACAAGACGTAGCCCGTGAAAGGTGATGTTAGTAGGCTGCGGTGGGGGCAAGGTGGGTGAAGTGCTTGCTGCACAAGCGTGAGGATGTGAGTTCAGGTCCCCAGAACCCACGGGATGCCAGGCATGGTGATGCACGCCCCAAATCCCAGTGCTGGGAAGACAAACAGGGGAGCTCTGGGGTTCACTGGCTAGATCGTCTGGCTGAATCTGTGAGCTCTGGGGGCAGAGCAAGAGGCCCTGTTTTACACAGTGGAGAGAAATCAAGTCAGACCACCCAAAGTCAACCCCCCTGGCCTCCACACGCAGCACCTGTACACACATGTCACCCCCCACACACACACACACATACAAACACGTATACACACATGCATGCACCCCCTTCACATACATAAGCAAAAAAAAAAAAGTTAATGAAAGTCACATCCTATAACCCACAGCTCCATAGGGAATACCAGCAACCTCACTCAGGAGGGCCCTCTGCAGAATGGGGCCAGGGAGGAGGGGAAGGATGGTAATAACACATGATGTGTCCGTACAAAGTATATTCATGGTAAGAATTAACAAAAATTAAAAACGAATAATAAAACAAGTGAATGTTTATGTGATGGAATATATTACGAAGATAGTGAAAAAAAGTGAATGAAGCTACCATGTTAGATGTGGACAGAATGGGATGTCTTTTCTTTTCAGGACGGGCAGGAATTACCATAGACAATCACTTTGGGGGAAGTGTGGAATCAGATTCTGTTTTCCATGATTGTCTAGGTCCTGGGGGTGTTTTAGAAGAACACACGGCCACTGTCTGGGGCAATAACATGATTTCTTAGACAAAAAAAAAAAAAAATTAGCTTCCTATTTTGAAATGTAGTTTCTTTGCATAACAATGAGATTATTAAACAGACCGAGAAATGATTGCAAGATCCTATGGCCATTTTTAAAACAATTGAAAACACGCTGCAAATCCAATTTCGTGTGTTTAGACAAAGCTACGTGTGACCACTTCTCAAGAACAATAGCAACATGCGTCCAAAGCTCTCTTCTCGTTTAAAAGGCTGCTGTTGTTTTCATTAAGAAACTTTACTAATGGATTTCTTTCTGTTTTGCATGGAAGTCTCTTAATCCTCAGAAGGACGATGATTTTTTTAATTATATCCTTTTGTACTCACTGCTGAAAAGAACCAAATCCCATTCTGTCTCCTCTAAATAGAGGGGAAAAACAAACAAACAAACAAACAAACGATGCGGTCACCGTTAATTTTCTTTCCCTGTATATCCTGCTCAGAAATGAGAGACGTGCTGGAATCATCATAGCAGTGGCCGTGAGCATTCCTGGCTTGTAGGCACCTAGTGTACAAGTCATGCACCACATAATGACAGGGATTGTCCTGAGATGTGTCACTGCAGAGACACGGGGCCACTTCCGAGATGTAGGGCAGTCACGAGTCACAGCCTCTTGATGCAACCAAGGAATGTGGTAAACATGGATGTAGGAGGCAGCGCTTTCACAGCCAAGGATTTTTAATAAGTAGCAGGTCTATAGTCCAGAATAATAATTAAAAGTAGAGTAGCTGGGCGTAGTGTCACACACCGGCGATCCCAGAACTGGGGAGGGAGAGGCAAAGAGATTAGGAGTTCAAGGTCATCCTCTGATACACAAGTTTAAAGCCAGCTAGAATACATCAAAGGACGCAGGTTTGAGTCCTCAGTACCCCACGTAAGCCAGATGCACAAGATGGCACGAGTGTTCATTTGCAGTGTCTGGAGACCCTGACGCACCAGCTCTCTCTCTCTCTCTCTCTGTCTCTTTAAGGGGAAAAAAAAAAAAAACACATAGTATCCATATGAAACAGCAATATGGTTATTATCATTAGGAAATATTTTATACTGCACATAATTATATGTTCTATGCTTTGATACAACTGGCAGCACAATTTGTCTGCACCAACATCATAAGGAAAACATGAGTAATGATTTGAACCATAGTTTTACAATGGCTGCATCACCAGGCAACACGAATTATCCCCATTCCATTATAATTTTTTTATTTTTTTTTGTTTGTTTATTTATTTGAGAGCGACAGAGAGAAGGAGGCAGAGAGAGAGAGAATGGGCGCGCCAGAGCCTCCAGCCACTGCAAACGAACTCCAGACACGTGCGCCCCCTTGTGCATCTGGCTAACGTAGGTCCTGGGGAATTGAGCCTCGACCCAGGGTCCTTAGGCTTCACAGGCAAGCGCTTAACTGCTAAGCCATCTCTCCAGCCCTCCATTATAATCTTATGGGACCACCATAGTATGTGTAGTCACTATTGACTGAAGTATTGTTATGTGCCTTCTGACTGTATGTTAACTATTTCATCCTCAAAACAATGCTTTGAGGGGGACATATTATACTATTTAAACATAAGACAAGAGTATCCTGTGAAGTCACAAAGACAATAAATAGAGCCAATTTACTATCCAAACACTCTGATTTCTAAGTCCACATTCCTTTTTTAACATATCTATTTTACTTTATCTTATCCTATTTAATTTTTTTTTTCTTCCTGAGGTAGGCTCTCACTGTAGCCTAGGCTGACTTGGAACTCGCTCTGTAGTCCCAGCAATCCCCCTGCCTCTGCCTCCCAAGTGCTGGTATTAAAGGTTATGCTGCTGGTTTTTTGCCCATGTGCAAACTGCCATACTCTATCCCATGTCCTCTAGACCAGTGCAAACAATGATGGGGGACATCTCTCTTTCTCTTCTGTTCTCAACTCTGCTCATACGCGGGTGATAAGCTACAGTCTGCTTTAATTGCCAAAATAGCAACATTGAACATTTCAAAATGCTGTCTATCACTCAAAACACAAGAAATGCTCATACTTGGTGGCTCAGAGCTTGGGAACTTACAGCTTAAATCTCAACATAGATCCAAATAGTAACAAATTTCCTTTCTGGTTATGGGAGCTTTGAGGGAAATGAAGCCATCACCCATGTACAAGTGACAACCACATCCAGGGATACCTAATTTCTCTGCTGGGTCTCAACTCAGCCCTAAAGATAAAGGCATGCACTGCTACACCTAGCTTTTATATGGGTGCTGGGGAGCCAGACTCGGGTCCTCCTAGTTGCATGACTTTATCCATTTCCCCTTTACCTCTTCTTTTTTAACCAGAAAGTTAAACAAAAAAAAAAACAGGGCACCGCCCCCGCCAAACATAAGCACCCCAGCTCCCTCCACTCAGGATTCACAATTGCTAAGATGTTGTCACTTTTGCTTCAGAATTTCCTTCTCGGTTTTGTTTTGCCACCAGGCCAAGGACACATCCTCTCTTCCCTGGTGATGCCCAGGTTCCCTAGAGGTTTCCAGAAAGAAGAGAGAGAAACACCCTAAATTTTGCTCTGGAGAGAGAGGAATCTGACATCCCTTGAATTTGGTGTGACGCGGGGCAGAGCAAGGTCCCCAAGACCTGTGTGGTCGCACTGAACTCCATCTTGAAACTGGCCATGGCTTCTGAACAAGGAATGTCACCTGCTCATCTCGCACTCGAGTGGAAGTGTTAGCCAACCCCACCACACTACTTCACACCCAAGCCGACATTGGCTAAAAGTGTGATGATTGATAATCTTTGAAGACTGGATTTAGAATCACCGAGGAGGCTCACCTCTGGGCCTGTCTGTGAAGCCATTTCCAGACATTTAACTGAGGAACAGAGAGACTCTCCCAAAATGTGGATGGTACCATTTCATAGGCTGAGGTCCCAGACTGAATAGAAAAAGAAAGCTTCACAGGCAAGTGCCTTAACTGCTAAACCTTCTCTCTAAACCCCCCAGATTTGATTCCCCAGAGCCCACGTAAGCCAGATGCACATGGTGGCGCATGTGTCTGGAGTTCGTTTGCAGTGGCTAAAGGCCCTGGCGTGCCCATTCTCCTTCTCTGTCTCTGTGTGTGTCTCTCTCAGTCAGATAAATAAATAATGCCAGGCATGGTGGCACACGCCTTTAATCCCAGCACTCGGGTGGCAGAGGTAGGAGGATCTCCATGAGTTCGAGGCCACCCTGAGACTACATAGTGAGTTCCAGGTCAGCCTGGACCAGAGAGAGACCCTACCTCAAAAAACCAAACATAAATAAATATAAACATATATGAAGAGAAAGAGATAAAAATAACCAGAAAGCAAGTGGAGCCCCAGCATTCATCTCTCCGTTCCCAGACTGTGGCCACAGCGTGACCTGCTACCAGGCCCTTCCCCACAATGATACACTTATGTCACCTCTTAAACCTTGAACCAAAATAATCCCTTGCTTATCTAAATTGCTTTGTCGGGTTTTTGGTCACAGCAATGAGAAAAGGAACTGATACACTGTCATATTCACACGAGGCTTGTTCACCCACGGAGTCCTTGCCCACACATTTTCCAAGAAAATAGAGCCAAATGTAAACTTAGTATGCGTTACTGTGAAACTAAGTAGGGAAAGTATGGCATTGCATAGGAAGGGTAGCTGAGGAGGAAATGAAGCTCCTCTTGGGGCCATTTAGGGGCTGGATTTCATTGGCAAGGGCTCTAAATGTGCCAGGGAGTCGGGAGCAGTAACACTGGGTCACAGTATCCGTGATCTCCTCCCAGCAACTTCCTTGCCCAGCCCAGACGGCAACGGGGTGCTTTACCGACAGAGACGGCCCCCCTCTTGTTCATCTAGACAGGTCTAAAGAAGTCATAAATCAACCTGGAGTCTTTGTGTATTTGAAACTGAATCATTTTCTCTATAGATCCTGAGATTTATAACGTCTGTAACAGCTCGCTCCAAGGTCCCTTTCTAAAGCGGGGATATTTTCCAATGCCCTGGACCTCACTGCTGCAGTGTGAGGCTTCCAGAGGCACTGCGCATGTGCCTGGGTGCACACAGCTGGCTGCGAGTGTCCCCCGGGACTGAGGGGGTGAGCAGGTACGGGTGAGACCAGAAAGCAAGGCATTCACAGGGTCCCCTCTACACGCACCCCCCCAGGCACTCTTGCCCCTCCCACAGTGAAAGCCTTGTTGCTCTGTGATAAAGATAGATACCGTTCATCAGTCACCCCGTCCATAGTCAGCTCCAGAGCAGCGCACCTGCTGAAGGTGGACAGCTGACCCACCCTCGCTGCCCTCAGGGGACTTCCCGGCAACAGTGACCAGCTGCTGCTAGAAGGTATTAAGTGCTTTCTCTGGGTTTTCTAATTGTTCCACAGAGAGCATGCATTTTTTCTGAAATGCTTCCCCCGCTCCCCCCCCCCACCCCGGGGCCACTAAGGATAAGGAGTGAAGATTGCCCTACATCCTTTTCCCTACTATTACAAGATGCTCCTTGTAGAAAGGGCTCCACACTGTACACTAGGATTCCTACAACTACTGAAGGAATAGCACTCTGCAGATTTAGGGAGCTCTTAGTGCATAGAACAAGCATGTTCTTGGCAGGTTTGATTCGCTCGCCTTGCCTTGCTAGCTAGCAAAATGGAGTCAGGATGGTTCCTACCTCTCGGGCTCTGTCTGAGGATTCAATGGGCAGGAAATGCCTGCCGCGGTGAGCACCCACCTCTTTTCTCTCACCTTACCCACCCTCTCTTCTCTCTCTCTCTCTCTCTCTATCTCTCTCTCTCTCTCTCTCTCTCACACACACACACACACACACACACTCCCCTCTCTCTCTTTCTGTCACTCTCTCATACACACACTCAAATACACACACACACTCTCTCTCTCTCTCTGTCTCTCTCAACACGGTTCTTGGCCATTCCCACAATGGGATTGTAGACAAATGGCCTGTGGACTTTGTTACAATGCACATAACTGACTCAGAAAGTTTGGGGTGGAGGCCCAGATTCTACAGTTCCAGCAAGCTATGAGTGGTGTCTGGGGCAGGTCAATAGACCACACTCTGAGTCATGAGGAATAGGGTAATCCAATTTCCTCTTGGGATTTCCAGAACCAAAATGTTCTAGAATGTGTTCAGATGCAGCCACACTCTCCTGTGGCCTTTCCTCTCTCTTGGGTAGCTTTATGTCACCCAGTCCCTCGGTAAATACAATCACCCACTTCGGTGTGTGAGGCCCTCTGCTGCTTCTGGGAAAACGAGGCATTTGTCATAACATGAGGCCTCTGGTCTGGTGGAGTTTATATTTAACATATTAACATCTTAATGCAGCCACCCCAAGCCAGGCCTGGATGCTAAATGAGGGCTGGAGACAATGACCGAGAGAAAGACTGCAGAGTCTATTTTAAATTCCATGCAGAACCGAGGTCCACATACTTGCTTTGAAATGTTGAGGAGGACCGTGGGCTTCCAGATGCAGGGTCTCATCAGTAAGTCTTAATGTGAGAGCCATGTCTCTCTACATAAGTCCATACTCCCACAGGACACGGGATGTCATGGAGGATCGTTGAATGTTCATAGCTGCAAGGTCTGCTCATTGTGCATCGGTGGACGCGCCCTGGGTTGAGATGCAGAAACATCTGGAATGTGAACCCACAGGCCGGCGGCTGCTCTGCACGGCTGTAGCCACTGTTTAAACAACATGTTCAACTCGTCTGGCTGCATTTTGCGGGTCTTGACGCCTCTGCTTTATTCCATTTGAAGATGGTTATTTGCTATGGAAACAGTGATGTCAAATTGATGTGGGTGGGGCTCAGGGCCACAAATATAGTCCATCTCACAGGGTGCAAGTTATTATTAGGTTTTAGAAGTTTCCAGCTGTGGGGGTGACCCCTCCCGGGCCCCATAATTTGGTGGTGGATCAGGATTTTGTAGTTGTTGTTTTACAATATAGAGGATTGGACCAAGTTTCCTTGCTCATGCGAGGCAAGCGTTGTACCATCGAGCTACATTCTCAGTGGACAGTTTTGTGTTTTGGATGGCACAGTCTGGCAGGCTGTTAGGATAAGGCACACCGGGAGAAAGTATAATTTTGAAATAGCATGAGTGTGCTGGACCGGCTAACATAGGGCGTGATCCGCCTCGCCTGTAGAAACAATGGGAGCAGATGTGCACGGTGACTTAGAATGATTCTACCATTTATTTTTTGGTTTTTGTTTGTTTGTTTGTTTTATGAGGGTCTCACTCTAGCCCAGGCTGACCTGGAATTCACTATGTAGTCTCAGGGTGGCCTCTAACTCACAGCAATCCTCCTACCTCTGCCTCCCGAGTTCTGGGATTAAAGGCGTGCGCCACCATGCCCGGCCCACTTTTTGAAGGTAAGGAATTTCTATGAAGTGTGCATACTTTTGAAAATGGGGGTTCCTAGAGGTCCTTGGAGCTTAATAGGGCTGAAGTCAGCAGTAACTGCTATGGGAAACCATGGGTTCAGAGAGAAAGCTTAGCCGTGGCTCATGGGGAACAGGAGGTGCAAACAGAACTGCCCAACAGTATCACTTATCTTTCTGAATAGAAGCTAATTCCATGCTAATCATTCAACCTTCCGTTCTCCTAACAGAATGTTAGCCAGGTGTGGTGGCGCATGTCTTTAATCCCAGCACTCAGGAGGCAAAGGTAGGAGGATCACTGTGAGTTCAAGGCCACTCTGAGACTACATAGTAAAAATTTCAGGTCAGCCTGGACCAGAGTGAGACCCTACCTTGAAAAAAAAAATGTTAACTCCATCTCACAGATGTAGAAATCAACTTTAGAGAGAGTGAGTCTTTGCCCAAAGTCATAACAAAGTGACAGAGAAGAACTGGAGCCCTTTTAAACTCTAGAACCAACTTTCTTAGCCACCATGCTATGGTGTCCTTAAAGAAAAAAAAAAAAATGATGACCTGGAACCTGTTAGGATAAAAGTGCTGGTTCTTATTGGATCCCTGAAGCACATATTGTTGTAATCAGTTTCACATTGCTGGTAGAAATCACCCAACCAAGAGCAGCTTGTGGGAGAAAAAGAGGTTTATTTTGGCTTACAGGCTCAAGGGAGAAGCTCCACGATGGCAGGGAAAATGACGACATGAGCAGAGTGTGGACATCACCCCCTGGTCAACATAAGGTGGACCATAGCAACAGGAGACTATGCCAAACACTGGCATGGGAACACTGGCTATAACACCCATAAGCCCTCCCCCAATAATATACCACCTCCAGGAGGCTTTAATTTCCAATTGCCATCAGCTGGGGAACCTAGCCTCCAGAACACCTAAGTTTATGGGGGACACCTGAATCAAACCACCACATTCTGCCCCTGGTCCCCATAAACTGATAACCATACAAGATGTAAAATGCAATGCATTCCTCCAAGTTTAAAAGTCCCCATAATTTTTATCAATTCTAGTGATGTTCATACATCCCCATAGTCCAAGATCTTTTAACTGAGCCATAATATCAAAAAAAAAAAAACTCCCCCAAAAACCCATAATGGCACAGAATAGACATTCACACTGCAAAAGATGGCACTGGGCATAGCAAAGTCAGCCAATACAATATTTAAAACAGGGCAAACATCAAACTCTGTAGCTTCAAGTCCAACAATTCTAGCCAGTGACAAATCTCCAAGTACGATAATTCTAACCAGCAACAAGTCTGGCATTCCAATTCCGCCCCGCCAGCTAGGCTACTCACAGTCCTGGAAAACTTCATTGGGCCGGCAGCTTTCCTCAGCTGCCATCTCCCGGTCCCAGCATCTCCACTGGGTCTCCACTGCAACCCAAGCTTCATCCTCATGGCTCCATTGGGTCTCCATGCAGGCATCCAGCAAACCTGCTTCACATTGCCCATGGCCATTTCCAAAACATAAGACCATGTTACAAACTCAATGACCCTCTCTTTCCTGCATTTCTTATACTCCACAATACCAGGTAGGGTGCCAATTTGTTAATCCAGGGGGGGGGAAATAAAGCAGACTTTGAAGAACAAGACACTCCTTGAGCACTCAGGCCCCTTCAAAAGAGTCTATATTCTTCCTGTTGCCCCAGTGCAGGTCAGATGGCCCAATCTCAAAGGTTGTAATCTCTTAATTGGAGCTGAACAGGCAGCAGTTCACCCAAAGATTTCATTTTTTCTGTGCCATATCCCTCTTCTCACACCAGTTCATTTCTATGCAAAGCAACCCTGCACAACTTCTCAGGACATGGGCATAACAGCAAGCTTTTCATATAAACTGCCTCTAATCCAGTCCAAGCCAAGCTTTTACTCACCCTCATAAGCCAAACCTTACAGTCCATAGTTTTAGTGCATTCAAGTCTTTCAACTCTGACCAGAATAGTCCATCAAGCTGTACTTACAGCACTGCAAGACCTCTCTTAGGCCAAGGTTTCAAATCCTTCCACATTTCTCTTGAAAATCAGCTCCAAAAGGCCAAAGCCACACAGTCAGGTGTCTGACAGCAACCCCATTTCTGGTACCACTTTACTGTTGCAGTCAGGTTTGCATTGCTGGTAGAAATCACCCGATCAAGAGCAGCTTGTGAGGAAAGAGAGGTTTATCTTGGCTTACAGGCTCTGAGGGGAAGCTCCATGATGGCAGGGAAAATGATGGCATGAGCAGAGGTGGTGCACATCAACCCCTGGCCAACATAAGGTAGACCATAGCAACAGGAGAGCATGCCAAACACTGGCATGGGGAAACTGGCTATAACACCCATAATCCCTGCCCCCAGCAACACACTGCCTCAAGGATGCTTTAATTTCTAATTGCCATCAGCTGGGGAACCTAGCATCCAGAACACCTAAGTTTATGGGGGACACCCGAATGAAGCCACCACACACATCATGGCTCGGTGACCCATCAGGTCAGGGCTCCTAGGAACTGCAGAGCGACCAGGCTTCCTCTGCAGACTTTCACTGGTGACACAGCGAACTCAGAAAACACAGTAGTCATAGCACCTTTAATCTCCTGTGGAGTCTTGTCAGGGCTGTGCTCAGCACTGAGCGGAGCCTCGCCATGACACTAAGGGGCTGGAACTAGTGACCTCACTTGGCAGATCAAGCAAGGACAGAGATCTGAGCATTGCCAGGGTCATGCTCAAGCCACTCAGCCAGCAAGGGCCAAGTCCTGGAGCCATCAGATGCCAGGTCTTATCTACTCTGGTCCACTGGCATGTGTTTGCAGATGAGTGTGAGTCCCCAGGGACTAGGTTCATCACTGTATAATGTGTTCCTCCACCAGCTTTTGATATTACAAAGGTAGGCTGAGAACAGAAGAACCTTTTCTGAATAAAAAGCTGTAGAGGGCTGAATAGATGGCTTGTGGTTAAAAGCAGTTGCCATGCAAGCCTGACAACTGGAGTTTGGATCCCAGATTCCACATGAAGTCAGATGTAAAACATACACACACACACACACGCGTGCGCACACACACACACACACACACACACACACACCTGTAATCCCAATACACCTACAGCAATGGAAGGCAGAGTCAGGCGAAAGTGAGGACCAACAGCCAAGGTGGCCTCTGACCTCTACACACGCATTGTGGCACATGTGCACCCATACATACACGCACACACACACACAACATAAGTACATGGTGTTGAAGATCCTGAGTTCCATCCCCAGTACTACAAAAAAAAGTACAAAACCAAATTCTCCTCCATCGGCCATGTTCTTCATGTTGGTACCAAGAATCTTCCTTCTGCCCATGGCCTTCCAGCAGTTTGCCAGTACGTCAGTCACCTCTGTATTCGTTCCACAGAGCATTGCTAAGTATCTCCTTTGGGCCAAACTTGAGGCCTTTGGTCGGGGGTGGTGGGGGGGTACGAGGGCCATCTGACCTGTGCCTCTTGAGGGTGGAGCTTGGCAACGATAAAGCCACATCACAAATGCTGATTTCCAGCTGGAGAGATGACTGGGTGGATAAAGGCTTGCTGGACAAGCTTGGGGACCTAACTTCAGATCCCCAGAATCCGCATAAAGTAGAAGCACGTGTATGTAATCCCAGAGCTCCTACATGGAGCTGGGAGGTGGAGAGAGGAGAATCCCTGGAAACTTGTAGGCCAGCTGGCATGGCATACTCATTTTCTTTCTAGAAGGTGCCGTGACCTCCTACCACCCTCTGCCAACTCAAATGCAGGAGGCAACATTCATCTTCAACTCAAAATCCTTGTGAATCAAACCATTGACACTTTTTAAAAATTTTTTGGTATTTTGAGGTAGGGGCTCACTCTAGTCCGGACTGAGCTGGAATTCACTATGTAGTCTCAGGGTGGCCTCAAACTCACAGCGACCCTCCTACCTCAGCTTCCAGAGTGCTGGGAGTCGCACTTCTACTGGGCTGCATGTTGTCAACACTTACGGGGACTTGAAACATTATCGATGTTTTGGTCTCTCCTCCAGAGAGTCTGATTTGATTGGTCTGAATTGAAGGCTGGTTGAGAACTTATTTTTTTGTTGTTTTTTCGAGGTATGGTTTTACTCTAGTCCAGGCTGACCTGGAATTCACTATGTGGTCTCAGGGTGGCCTCAAACTCACAGTGATCCTCCTACCTCTGCCTCCCGAGTGCTGGGATTAAAGACATGCGCCACCACGCCCGGCTCCTGGGTGAAGACTTTTTAAGCTGCCCAGACAATTCTAATACCCAGCCATGTTTGAGAACCACCGAGTAAACAATATTATGAATGGCACCCAGTGGGGACACAAAGTATATAACCGCTGGAGAGACATGGTATACAGCCATCTAGGCTGTGACATACCCTTGGGACATGTGGTATATAGCCTGTAGCCTTTCAAATAGTCCTGCCCCTACATAATTGCCCGATGACCCATACTTGCTAACAGGAGAGGGTCACAGGCCAGACGCACTGTTCTGCCTTCCATGGTCTCCTTTACCCCCGGGATGGAGCTGGGGTCGAGGACCGTGCAGGGACTGAACCCTGATCCCTTTGAAGGATCTCCTATGCTCTCCGCTTCCTTTGGAAAAACGAGGCAGAGGCAAGGGTCTAATGCTGCTGAAACTGGGAGTCTTTTCCAAATCTGGTCTTGGAGGCTTGCCCAATTCTGGTGCTTTGCTCAGAGAGTGAGCATGCTGTTTTGATCGCCTGGCTGAGAGAGTGATTTAGGCTCTCGGAAGAATCTGGCCTGTTTCCCTCAGTACCTAGGTCATCTCCTGCTTGTAAATCAGCCACCTTAGCAGCTGCGTTTTCCCCTTGCAGACCACGGGGGAACTGCGTAGTTTTGACTGAATTAGCAACTTAATTGCGCCATATAACAGCTCTGATGCCCCCAAAGAAGCCATGGCAGTTCCCCAAGGCGTCTAGCCTCCCACTCTTCCCTTCCTGTCACCCTCCCAAACCCAAGAAGCAAGTTCAACTCTGGAAAATTTGAGCTTATTAGATCCCAGCCACTGGAATGAACTTACTTTATTTTGCATATGTCAGTATCCTCAAATCCTGCCATATGGATTCAGTGTCACCGTTTCCATAACAACGAATGGCCTTCAAATGGGAAGATGGAAGAGACCAAGAGCCCACAAAAATTCCACAAAACGAGACAGATATGTGACACAAACAAGTCCCCGGTGTGGTAGTTGAGTCGGAAGCTTGCCTATTTTACAGCTGAGATCTCTGTAACTTACTGATGATCTCCTGCTGGTAAGTATAGCTGTCATTTGAAATGTACAAAGGTGAACTTCTTTGGCCCAAACCTTGCATCTGGCATGTGTATTTATACTTGGCATCTCAAAGCTAATATTTTTGGTTCAGCAGAGGGATTCAAAACAAACATTTTTTTTTCCCCCCAAGTTCCAACTTTTAAAGCAGATACTAGAATCCTGACTGAAATTCAGGAGACAGATGGAGAGAGGAAAGAAGTGCACCAAATATGGAAGAGACTATTAGTTTACGACCCAGTACCCATGCTGTTTTGCCCTTTGTAACAGAGAAGTAGCAACGAAAAGACTACACTGCCCAGACTCCCTTGCAGCTTGGTATGGTCATGTGACCCTGCCAGTGAAGATGAAGTAGGAATATATTCATTCTTGAATATTATGGGGGATTGACTCTAGGATCCCCACACCCACCTACACACAGTTGTCAAAACCCCTGAATGCTCCCTTCCTATTTAAAATGTCATAGCGTTTACATGTAACTACCTAGCATAGCCTCCCAGATACTTCAAACCACCTCTAGATAATTCATAACACCTAGGACAGTATAAATTTTACACAAATAGTTGCTATACTAGACTGTTTATGGAACAATGGCAAGAAAGAAAAAACGGCTGTATATGCTCAAAAGAGATGCAATTTAGAAAGAAAGAAAAAAACATTTTCAACCCTTGATTGGTTAAAGCCACGGATGTAGAATTCAAGGGTATGGAAGGCCAAGACTATAGTATGAAACTTCTAGGGCTCTGCCAGGCATGGTGGTGCACGCCTTTAATCCCAGCACTCGGGAGGCAGAGGTAGGAGGATTGCCATGAGTTCAAGGCCACCCTGAGACTCCATAGTGAATTCCAGGTCAGCCTGGGCTAGAGTGAGACCCTAACCTCAAAAACCAAAAAAAAAAAAAAAAAAATACTAGGGCTGGAGAGATGGCTTAGCAGTCAAGCACTTGCCTGTGAAGCCCAAGGACCCCAGTTCGAGGCTCGATTTGCCAGAACTCATGTTAGCCAGATGCACAAGGTGGAGCATGCATCTGGAGTTCTTTTTCAGTGGCTGGAGGCCCTGGTGCACCCATTCTCTCTCTCTCTCTCTCTCTCTCTCTCTCTCTCTCTCTCTCTGTCACTCTCCAATAAATAAACAAAACTTCTGGAAAGACTTTCTATAAGAAGGTTGAAACAGGTGTGCCCTTTTTCCTTCTGCTCTTCTTTCCTACATAGGATGTGAACATGATACTGGAGCTTCAGCCTGTTTTATGCCAGGAGGTCATTTTGAAAAGGAAATTGATGTGTGGAATGAAGACGTAGCAGAGAGGTAGGAGTCTGGGCCACTGATGGCAGGAGAGCCCACCTATAATGACTTCCTACATGTGGTAGGAGAAATAAGCTTACGTCATTTCAGTTAAAATTAATTGGAGGTTTTTTTTTTTTTTTTTTTTTGGTTTTTCGAGGTAGGGTCTCACTCTAGCCCAGGCTGACCCGGAATTCACTATGTAGTCTCAGGGTTGCCTGGAACTCACGGCGATCCTCCTACCTCTGCCTCCTGAGTGCTGGGATTAAAGGCGTGTGCCACCATGACCGGCTTTTCTATTTGTAGGTTTTAATTGCATGGGGAAAAAAACCAACAACTAAGGAGCTGGGATGTACTTGGTGACAGAGTGTTTGCCTAGCTTGCACCTTGTTCAGGAGGCCACTGGGGTCTCAGTGACCACATTAAAGTAGTGTTCTTGTGCGAAGGCATCGTTTCCCCAAGCTGTCTGTCTGCCTCTCAGGTAAAACATTCAGGAAGCCCCTTCCAAAACTCCTGCTTCTGTCTCATTAGCCAGAATAAATTAATCACGTGAACAGATAACTGCAAAAGCAGCTGGGAAATGTAGTCTATTTATTTTTTTATTTTAATTTTTTGGTTTTTTGAGGTAGGGTCTCGCTCTAGCCCAGGCTAACCTGAAATTCACTATGTAGTCTCAGGCTGGCTTCAGACTCACAGCGATCCTCCTACCATGTGTGCCCACGTGCGCACGTGTGCGCGCGCACGCACACACACATACACACACACACATACACTTGGAGGTTAGAGGATAACTTGGAGATGTCAATGCTCCACCTTCTTTGAGACAGGGTCTTTTGCTGCTGAGAAAAACTGCTGGATTTTAAAGGAAAATCAGATTAGCTGGTCTGTGAGCTCAGGATTCTCCTGGTTCCACCTCCCATTGTCATAGGAGGTCTGTTCCACTGTGAGGAATCGAACCCTAGGCCTGCAGCTGTGCAAGCAAAGCACCTTTAACCATCTTCCAGTCCCAGAAATGTAACCTCTTTTTTTGTCGTTTGTTTGTTTTCGAGGTAGGGTCTCGCTCTAGCCCAGGCTGATCTGGAAATTGCTACATAGTCTCTGGGTGGCCTCGAACTCCCAGCGATCCTCCTACTTCTGCCTCCCCAGTGCTGGGATTAAAGGCGTGCGCCACCACACCCGGCTCAGAACTGTAATCTTTTAACTGACACGTTACCACTGCTCTCCCATGAACTTTTGGTTTTGGAAACCCATGCCTTTAAGGAGTACTGGGGACTGCAAAGATGTTTTATTTTATGTAGCACATATTAAGACTCAAAGTAAAAAAAGAAAATATTTAGTTTTTATTAATTTAAAATGACAATTACAAGCCCTTTTCATGTTAAGGAACATATATTCTCCAAAACAAAAACAAAAAAAAAAAAATGAAAAGTGATCTATTTTGACTTAATAGAAGCCAGCCAAACACTCACATCTGCTTCTGCCTTTAGTCTGTTATGATATGTTGTTTTGATTAAATTGTATGAATAAAATCTGACCTCATACAGATGCATAGTTGGAAAGCAGAGTATTTTTAAAGTGTTTTCAAATACTGAAGATATTTTTCTTTGCTTTTACACCAAAATTATTGGGATGGTTATCTAAAGGTGAGGTGCAATGTGGAATCTGAGCCATAAAACTCACTGCTCTGCTTTTTCATTGAATGGACTTTTGCCCACACATGTTATTGTAATATCATATAATTGTCACATGTAAACTATTTATACACCAAGTTTGCAGGTCTTTCAAATACTAACACATTTCATTGTATGATACTGTTTAAATCACATTTTAAAATATCACTACTGAGCTGAGTGTGGTGGTGCACGTGGCGCACGCCTTTAATCCCAGCATTCAGGAGGTGGAGGTGGGAGGATCACCATGAGTTCAAAGCCACCCTGAGACTACATAGTGAATCCTAAGTCAGCCTGGGCTAGAGTGAAACCGTACCTCAAAAAACCATACCATCGGGCTGGAAGGATGGTTTAGCAGTTAAGGCATTTGCCTACAAAGCCAAAGGACCCAGGTTCAATTCCCTAGGACCCACGTTAGCCAGATACACAAGGAGGCGCACACGTCTAGAGTTCATTTGTAGTGGCTAGAAGCCCTGGGGTGCCCATTCTCTTTCTCTCTCTCTCTCTCTCTCTCTCTCTCACACACACACACACACACACACACACACTCTCTCTCTCTCTTCCTTTTTCTCTGTCAAATAAATAAATAAATAAATAAATAACGAGATATATATATCACTACTGATCTTCAAAGAAAAATCTACTTAAGGGAAATTGGCAAGTTCATGCTGACAAACATTAGTTTTCACATTTTCCTATTTCCACTTGAAAGGTTGAATGTTATCATGGGAAACAATTTCATTGAAGTGAAAGATCCATTTGTTCAGTATCTGCCAAATATATAAGTATGAATAACTATAATGTCTATTATTCTATTATCTATTATTCTGTTTATTTTTGTTTTTGTTTTTTTCCAAGTGTGTATGTATGTATGTGTGGTAATGTATGCACATGTGTATTTTTATTTTTGAAACAAGGTCTCACTACATAGCCCAGGCTAGACATGACCACCTGATCCTTCTGCCGTTGCTAATGAGTGTGGGATTATAGACATACCCAGATTCAACTTCTTTTTAACAAAAAGGATAATCATGAAAAATTCTACTAATTCAGCTTGCCACAGAACTGCTTTCTTTGGAGTAACTCTCCTAGACACACATGTGACACAAATGCATTGTGTATGCTTCTAATGTCCCACATTACTAAAAAAACATTTCTCAAGGATTGATGTTTGTTTAAATGAATGATTTTTGCAGCCTCAGTAAGGCATTTTATTGTGAAATCGGTTCCCCCATCACATACTAGGGAATGAACCCAGGGTCTTGAACATGCTAGGCAAGTGATCTACCAGTGAGCTATATTTCCAGCCCTTTCTTTTTAGTAGTGGCACACAGCCATGGTGGGGAACCAATTGCTCTCAATTTGGTTAACTGATCCCCTCAGTGGTATGGGACCCATAGCTGGAGCTGGGAAACAAGTCAGAACCATATCCAAACATAAGCCCACTCTCCAATATCAAGCTACCCTCAATTGTGGGCTACAAGAGGGCCTACACCTATTAAATTCTCTATAAAAAAAAAAAAGTAAGGGTTATTTCATTTGTCCTGGTGCTAACTTACTCTCCGTTGGAGAATCTGCTTCTCTTTTTCAGATAGATGTAGATCCTAAGGAGAGAGCCACCCCATCATACCTCAAAAGGGCCCCAGCTGCAACTAAGAAAAATTGGCGAAACAAGCAAGGGTGCTGTTTTCCTGATGAACCGGATACCAGCACAAGGGGGAAGGAGATCAGCACAGAGAAAAATCAACTCCTACCAAATCAGAGAGCCAGAGCCTCAGAGGCCCCCAACACCTCATCACTGAAGCAGACCAAAAATGAACCCAACATGGCTCAGGGAAATTTTGCGGAAGAGGGGGCGGAAAGAATGTCAGAGCCACATGTTGGGTCATGATATGCAGAGACATTTATCTTACCCATAACTGTGGGCTAACTCCACATGCATGACCCATATACCTCAACAAGGAGGGGCCAAGGGGAGGGGGTAGGTCACAGATGAGCCTAATAATGGTACCAAACTGACTGTATTTGTTGAATACAAAACTAACTAATAAAAAAAAGAGAGGAAAAACTAAAATAAAAGACAAAAAAATAAAAATAAAAATAAAAAGAATATTTTCAGGGCTGGAGAGATGGCTTAGTGGTTAAGGCGCATGCCTGTAAAGCCTAAGGACCCAGGTTAGATTCTCCAGGTCGCACGTAAGCCAGTTGCATATGGTGGCACATGCATCTGGAGTTTGTTCGCAGAGGCTAGAGGCCCTGGTGTGCCCATTCTCACTCTGTCTCTTTCTCTCTGTCTCAAATAAATAAATGAAAATAAAAAATTTTAAAAATATTTTTTCAATAGTATTTCATTTTTTAAACATATTTTGTTTTTATTTATTTATTTGAGAGAGAGAGAGAGAGAGAGACAGAAGTAGGCAAGTAGAGAGAGAGAGAGAGAATGGGCATGCCAGGGCCTCCAGCCACTGCAAACAAACTCCAGATGTGTGTACTCCCTTGTGCATCTGGCTTACGTGGGTCCTGGGGAGTCGAACCTGGGTTCTTTGGCTTTGTAGGCAAATGCCCTAACTGCTAATCCATCCCTCCAGCCCTTCAATAGTATTTCTAATATTATTGAGAGAAAGAGGGGCAGGTATTTCTATTATTATTGAGAGAAATAGGGCGCTCCAGGGCCTTCAGTCATTGCAAATGAACTCCCAATGCATGCACCATCTTGTGCATTTGGCTTCCATGGATACTGAGGAATCGAATCTGGGTCCTTAGGCTTCACAGACAAGTGCCTTAACTGCTAAGCCATCTCTCCAGCCCTTTCTTAAAAGTTATTTTATTTTGAGACAGAGTCTCACTAAATTGCCCAGGCTGGCCTTGGACTTGGTCTATAGCTCAAGCAGAACTTGAACTTTTTATAGTCCTGGGATTGTAGGCCTGCATCACCAGATCTAGTTTTATTTTCCTTTAAGCATATTTATTTTGCTACAAGTAGTGGTGAAGAATATAGCTATTTATATGGCTACTAAAACAAACTGCCACAAACAGGGTGACTTAAAATAATAGAAATGGGGCTGGAGAAATGGCTTAGCATTGAGAAGCCTAAGGGTCCAGATTTGAATCCCCGGGACCCACATAAGCCAGATGCACAAGGTGGCGCATGCATCTGGAGTTGGTTTGCAGTGGCTGGTGGCCCTGGTGTGCCCAAACACTCTCCCCCCCCCACCATCTATCTATCTACCTCTCTCCATTTCTCTCAAATAAAGAAATTAATTAAATAATTAAAATGTACTGTTACACAGTCTAGGTCAGAAGTCTGGAATCAAGATTGTGGAAGGAAGGACCGTGCCACATCTGGAGACTCCAGGGGCCAGCTAGTTTTTTTTTTTTTTTTTTTTTTTTTTTTGGTTTTTCGAGGTAGGGTCTCACTCTAGCTCAGGCTGACCTGGAATTCACTCTGTAGTCTCAGGGTGGCCTCGAAGTTTTTTTTTTTTTTTTTTTTTTTTTTTTTTTTTTTTTTTTTTTGGTTTTTCGAGGTAGCTAGTTCTTGCTTCTTTCAACTCCTAATGGCTGCTAGCATTCTTGGGCCAGTGGTCACCACCACTCCAATCCCTGTATGCACTTTCACTGGCCTTTTCTCTACAAAATCTCCTTCTGTCTCTTTTGCACAAGTATCCCCTCGGTTGTCTGTAGGGCCCACCTAGATAGCCCGGGATAAATGATCTCATCTTGACAACCTTAGATCAATTACATCTGCAAAGGTCTCTTTTCTCCAAACAAAGTAACAGTGACAAAGATTAGGGCCTGATGCCTCTAGGAGGAGGACATTTTTCATACCACAGTGCGTTGTGATGACTGGTGCTAAGTCAACAGCAGTCTGACCCATGCTTACTTTTGCAACATCAGTGCAAATGCCCACATAAAGAGGAAACATGTGTTTTGGAATTATTATTTGATTAGCTTTGACCCTGCAAGCCCGCTCTTCTTACCAAAGAAATGAAATGAAAAGAAAAGGAAAGAGGACAAAGAAGAAGAAGGCAATGACCACTAGTACTTAAAAGTTGAACGGAGGACTGGAGAGATGGCTTAGTGGTTAAGGCACTTACCTGCAAAGCCAAAGGACCCAGGTTCAATACCCTAGGACCCATGTAAGTCAGCTGCACAAAGTGGTACATGTGTCTGGAATTCATTTGCAGGAGCTGGTGCACCCATTCTCTCTCTCTCTCAAATAAATAAATAAAAAGGAAAAAAAGAAACTGCATTAAAAGTTGAAGGGTATTGTGTGTTATACAAATTGAATTCTCTGCCACAACAGCCCAAGAAGTTCAGCTCAGCTCCCCTCTCTCTCTCTCCCTCTCTCTTCCTCCCTCTCTCTCTCTCTGTCTCTGAGGTATAGTTTTGCTCTAGCCCAGACTGAGCTGGAATTCATTGTGTAGTCTCAGGGTGGCCTCAAACTCACGGCAATCCTCCTACCACTGCTTCCCGAGCGCTAGGATTAATAGCGTGTGCCACCACGCCCGGCTGGAGAAGCTCATCTTTAAGGCCCAGGCATGTGTTTGCTTTGGGGAAAAGGCAGTGTAGAGTACCTCAGGACACATCTTCCTGTGGAGGAGAGGTTTCCACAAGAATTCTGTGCCCCTGAAGTTCTACAGATGTGCATAGCTCTGGGAGGAGAGATCCAATTCTTTGGTTTGGTTTTTGTTGTTTTGAAGCAAAGCCTCACTCTAGCCCCTAGTCTGGCCTCAGACCCATGGCGATCCTCCTACTTCAGCCTCCTGAGTGCTGGGATTAAAGGAATGTGCCACCACATTCGGCATTGGATCCGATTCTAAGATGCCTGCAGCAAGAAAAAACTACTAGTATGGAAAGAAAAGGCTGGACCTAACAGACTCAGAGAGAGCTGAGTTAGTCAGCAAAGGAGAAAAGGATGATATAAGAGTGGGAGGTCACAAGCTCACAGGAATCAGTAGGCCAGTCTGTTCTGTAAGTGCTTCCCTAGCTGCTGAAGGATCAGGGCATCCCTTGTGGATGAACTGGGGTCACACCAGTGATACAGCCCACTCTCCCCAGTCCTTGTCTCTCCACCCAAGGGATGGAATGGACAGGGATTAAAAACTGCTCGAGAGCTGGAGAGATAGCTCAGCAGTTAAGGCGCTTGCCTGCAAAGCCAAAGGACTCAGGTTCGATTCCCCAGAACCCACATAAGCCAGATGCACAAGGGGGTGCATGTATCTGGAGTTTGTTTGCAGTGGCTGGAGGTCCTGGCATGCCCATTCTCTCTCTCTCTCTCTCTCTTTCTCAAATATTTTAAAAAATTAAAAAAAAAAAAAAACTATTCAAGGGGCTGGTGAGATGGCTTAGCAGTTAAGGTGCTTGTCTGCAAAGCCAAAGGAACCAGATTGGATTCCCCAGGACCCATGTAAGCCAGATGTACAGGGGGGTACACGCATCTGGGGTTCATTTGCAGTGGCTAGATGCCCTGGTGCACCCATTCTCTTTCTCTCCTTCTCTCTGCATCTTTCTCTCTCTCAATTAAATAAATAAAAATAAAATATTAAAAAAATAAAAGCTACTCGAATGAAGACTGGACTCTTGGTGGCAGCGGGTTGCCACCAAGAATGCAAAGGTGGTGATTACAGCTGACTTTTGGTGGCAGCAGGTTGGTGACCCATTGACCAAGAAGGCACAAAATGTGGTACAGCTATAACTCTTGGTGGCAGTGGGTGGCTGTGGTGGTTTGATTCAGGTGTCCCCCATAAACTTAGGTGTCCTGAATGCTAAGTTCCCAGCTGATGGCAATTGGAAATTAAAGCCTCCTGGAGGGAGTGTATTGTTGGGGGCGGGCTTATGGGTGTTATAGCCAGTGTCCCCATGCCAGTGTTTGGCACACTCTCCTGTTGCTATGTTCCACCTTATGTGGGCCAGGGAGGTGATGTCCACCCTCTGCTCATACCATCCCTTTCCCCTGCCATTGTGGAGCTTCCCCTCGAGCCTGTAGGCCAAAATAAACCTCTTTTTCTCCAGAAGCTGCTCCTGGTTCGGTGATTTCTACCAGCACTGCGAACCTGACTGCAACAGTTGCCAACCGTGAGGACGTGAGGTGTTACAGCTCTGCGTCAGAATACCAGTCAAGAGACATTGGAATGGGAACTGTCACCACTACCAGAGCAATAGCAGGTCCCATCAGAACAGGAGCCAAGAGCTGCTGGTCTCTCTCTCCGAGGGTGGAGACAACCCAAGCACACGTCAGATCTAGGTGCAGGCCCAGAACCCTGAGCACGGGTAGCCCCGGGACCATTGATGGTGGGCGGCAGGAGCAGTTCTGGGTGCTCTAGGAGGCAGAAGCAGGCCCAGGGTACGGAGCATGAGCAGCTCTGGGGGTCTCAGAAGCGGGAACAGGTCCAAGTGCCTGAGCAGGAGAGGTTCTGGGGGCCAGACAGTTGGTGCCTGGCCCTGGAATCTTCCTTCTTAATGAGACCTTCCTCTTCATTGTCCTGTGTTCAGTGAGGAATTGAAGAGCCAAGGGCAGGAATATATCTATGTATACACACACACATCCACCTGTGTGTGTGTATCCTAATTGGTCATGCAAATTAGGCAAAAATCAGTGACCAATCAGAAGAGCCTGTCAGCCCACTAAGCATTTAAAAGTCCCTCTCCCCAAGTGGTCCCTGCTTCCCATTGCCATGGTAACCCCATGGCCTTGCATAGAACCACAGAGGGTGGGGAGCCCGCGGAGTTTCTCATAGACATTTCAACCATCACTGGGGAAGGGCCCCTTGCTCCCAGGCCATTGGCAGCGAGCGAATGGGAGGCAGCACTCAGCTATCAAAATGGGTGCACACAGACAGCCAGTTTGGGGGTTTGCACTGGAGATTTTATTTAAGCCAAGCGGGCTGTTGCTGGCAGGCTTCGATCACTGAGGTGTGCCAGGGGGGCTGGGGGGATGGGTGGGCTCACTCATTCAGAACCAAAAGTGTGTTGGTGGTGGATCATTCGTTGAACAAAACATAACTGGCATAGTCCACAGGCTCTGCAAAATGCTGTTTCTGTTTTGAAAGAGGGACTGTTACAAAGTTACTGATAAAAAGAAAGCAAGCACATCTGGCCAGTACCACTGTGGGGCCAGATTGAAACCCCAACACTCGGCATGGTGACATATGGAAAGATAATGATAAACATCCACACTCCACACACAAAGAAAAGTATCCGTGGCTAGAAAAAACAAGGGGGCAGACCTTAGTCAGTTATTACTTTCAAACAATTTGAAAGAGAATTAAGCCTACAAAGATCCAAGAACAAGGAACTACTGGAAAACTCTCGGGAGTAATTTGAAATCACCACAAACGTCTTTTGTTTTCAAAACTACCATTACAAGATTAGCATAACCTGTGCCTCACAGACCAATCAGGGCCCATTTGTATCTATATAAACTCCCTCACTGGCTCCTCGCTCTCACAGACTGGCTGGGCAGTGAAGAGACGACTCATTTGACAGGAATTTGTACCCTCATTTGTCTGCCCCCTAAGATTGGCACAGGTTCCAATGGCCAACCTAACAACTTTAACAGAAAATACTAGGGCCAGACTGGAGAGATGGCTTAGTGGTTAAGGCACGTGCCTGCAAAGCCAAAGGACCCAGGTTTAATTCCCCCAGGACCCGCATAAGCCAGATGCACAAGGTGGCGCATGCGTCTGGAGTTCATTTGCAGTGGCAAGAGGCCCTGGCGCACCCATTCTCTCTCTCCTCCCTCTCCCTTTCTCTCTCTCTCTCTCTCAAATAAATAAACGAAAGCAATTTTTTTTTTTAAAAAAGAAAATACTAGGACCAACTGGGGCCATAGAGGTTCTATTCTTGTGGCATTTAACACAGGCATGAGACCTGTTGTGGGAGGATTGGCCACCTTCCTTTCACATATCAGAGTTTGTCTAGAGGATCTTTCTGATAGCCTGAATGAGATCGCGCAATGTATTGTTGCCCTCCAGAAGCAGGTAGAGTCTTTAGCAGTGGTACCTCTGTTGCAGTTACCTCCTCTTTGCTGAGACAAACACCTGACCAGAAGCAGCTTATGGGAGAAAAGGGTTTATTTGAGACTTACAGCTTCCAGAGGAAGTCTCATCGTGACAGAAGCTGGCTCACTTCATCACATATCCACAGCAGAGAGAGAAGCGGAGCTAGCACGGGTCAGCATGAGCTGACTCTGAACACCCGGGCAGAGCTGGACTCCAGATCTGCACCTGGTGACACACCTCTTCCAGCAGGGCTCCACCTGCTGAGGATTAAGTAGAAAGCTTATCTTTTTTATTTTTATTTATTTGCAAGGAGAAAGAGAGAGAGAGAGGAAGAGAATGGGCACACCAGAGCCTCTGGCCACTGCAAACAAACTCCAGATACATGCATCCAATTTACATGAGTACTGGGGAATTGAACCCCGTCATTAGGCTTTGCAGGTAAACACCTTAACTGCTGAGCCATCTCTCCAACCCAGAAAGCTTAATAAAAAATGGTGGTGCGCACCTTTAATCCAAGCACTGGGGAGGCAGTGGTAGGAGGATCACTGTGAGTTTGAGGGCACACTGAGACTACAGAGTGAATTCCAGGACAGCCTGGGCTAGAACAAGACCATACCTTGAAAAACCAAACAGTGATAGCAATAATTATACCTAAAGCTGTGGGGCTAGCACATTCAAACCACCACACTCTCCAAAATCAAAGGGGGCTCAGTCTCCTAAGTGCTGAGTCAGAGGATGTGCCTCTTCCTAGAGAAGAAATGCTGTTTCTATGTTAGTCAGGGATGTAACCCTAAAGCAAACAGAATGGGCTTCCAAAATCCAACAGCCAACAGAGTCATGAGGTTCTTAAGTCCAAAATGTGACACTGGCTATCTAGGTCCCTCCCTTTCCCAGAGCCTTTATCAATGCTCTTGTGGGCCTTATTTACTGAACCTATTAACGAAAGCTGTCGTCACTTAGAATCATTCGGACTGCAAATGGTCATGTAAAATGGAGACTTGGATAGAAGCCTCCTTCCGCTGGGGACCCCTGAGGCCTCCGAAGGAACGCTGACTGCAGACCCTTATGGACACCTCTCTTCGGCCTGAGGTAGCCAGAGCGATCATCACCCATGCCCTAACAGGTGTTTGTGCAGAGCCAGGAGTGACAGAAGAGGAAAGGGGGTGCGGCTGTGATCTGAGGAGGCAGACACACACACACACACACAGACATACACACCCCTCAGGTGCAAACTGTAAACGGTGTGGCTACGTGCTCCCTTCTGCCAGCTCAGTACTTCCTTCTTATTCCATGCCCCCTTCCCCCCCCCCAGTGCCACTCTACATTCGGCCATCTTTTTTTTATTTTCTCAATTTTTATTAATATTTTCCATGATTATAAAAAATATCCCATGGTATTACCCTCCCCCCCTTTCCCCTTTGAAATTCCATTCTCCATCATATCCCCTCCCCATCTCAATCTTTCTACTTACATATATACAATACCAACCTAATAAAAGCCCTCCTCCCTTTCTTTCTCTTCCCTTTCTATCTCCTTTTTTAACTTACTGGCCTCTGCTACTGAGTTTTTTCCTTCTCTCACAGAAGCCCAATCATCTGTAGCTAACTAAGATCCACATATGAGGGAGAACATGTGGCGCTTGCATTCTGCCATCTTTTTGAAAGCCAGTGCTCCTACTTGTCAGTTGCCTTGGTAATCGGGATGAACTTTCTTTTATTTTTTTTTTTATTTTTGTTTATTTTTATTTATTTGAAAGTGACAGAGAGAGAAAGAGGCAGAGAGAGAGAGAGAGAGAGAGAGAGAGAGAGAGAATGGGCACGCCAGGGCTTCCAGTCACTGCAAACGAACTCCAGACGCGTGCGCCCCCTTGTGCATCTGGCTAACGTGGGTCCTGGGGGAATTGAGCCTCGAACCGGGGTCCGTAGGCTTCACAGGCAAGCGCTTAACCGCTAAGCCATCTCTTCAGCCCCGAGTGAACTTTTGAACTCTTGGAACGCTGATGATCCCTCCTGATTCATGTAGATGATTTCCACCTAATTTGTACAACCAATCAGGGCTCACCTGTGAATATATAAACTCCCACACTGGCTGCTAAGTTTCACAAGACTCTCTGGACAATGAAGAAAGAGAAGGCTCTTCAAAGAGAGAAGATTTACTTTGAGTGTCTGGCCCTCAGTCACTTGTGCTCGGGCAGTGGAACGCGTTTCTGCCAAACCTGAGGCTCCCGGAGCCTCCTGTGCTCAGTGCACTGGACCTGGACCTGCAGACGTGAAGTCTGGTGCCCAGACTCTTCCTGCCTCAAAAAGACTGGCAGCAACTGGTTCCCACGCTGCTGCTGTCACTGTCCCTGTCTCCCAGTAACCCCAGCTCCGGCTGGAATTCCCGATGCCTCAACAGTTAGAACTGAGGTTGGAGGGATGGCTTAGCGGTTAAGGCACTTCCCTGCAAAGTCAAAGGACCCTGGTTCGATTCCCCAGGACCCACGTTAGCCAGATGCACAAGGGGGCGCACGCGTCTGGAGTTCGTTTGCAGTGCCTGGAGGCTCTGGCGCACCCATTCTCTCTCTGTCTCCCCACTCTTTCTCTGTCAAATAATAAATAAATAAAAATAAAATATTTATTTAAAAAAAAAAAAAAGAGTTAGAACTGGGCTGGAGAGGTGGCTTAGCGGTGAAGGCGTTTGCCTGCAAAGCCGAAGGATCCCAATTCAATTCTTCAGGACCCAAGTAAGCCAGATGCACAAGGGGGCGCATGGATCTGGAGTTTGTTTTCAGTGGCTGGAGGCCCTGGTGCGCCCATTCTCTCTCTCCCTCTCTCTTTCTCTTTCTCTTTCTCTCTCTCTCTCAAATAAATAAAAATAAAGTTTTTTTGTTTGTTTGTTTGTTTGTTTTAAAGAGAGAACTGTAACCACATACCACCATTGCACCGTTTTGGTCAGAAACCCAGTGCCACTAAGTTAGCGCTGTAACACCTTTGCGCCCTCGCTTGGCAAACCCACTGCACCAACAGTCCAGTTTTCAATTGAGTCGTTACATTCCATGTAAATATGTAAACTAGCTCCTCTGTCCGTGCCATTTCATTCCATCCTTCGGGCGGGTAGAGGCACTGGGGTCAACGAGGCCTAAGCTGCTGGATTCCCCGTGACCCCCCTCTCCTCGATGTGTAGTTAAGAACCCCTGCGGCTCCTCTACAGCTGAGAAATCCAGATGTGGAGGCTCCTCTGAGCTTCTCCACCTCCAGGGACAAAGGTCTTCAGCGCTTGCTGCTTTCAGTCCTATCTTCCAAGGTGTGGCAACGGGACTCCATTGGGAAACTACCAATAAAAGAGAGCCAGGCATAATTTGACAATGTGACGTGCCCGGTGTGTGCTGCCCTGCTACTGCTGCGGCTGTGGACCGTGCCCCCAGAACATGCCCAACATATGAACTTATGGAGAAATCAGAGGAAAGCTGTCCGGACACTTCCAGCCC
Source organism: Dipus sagitta (assembly GCA_036346955.1). NCBI lineage: Eukaryota > Metazoa > Chordata > Mammalia > Rodentia > Dipodidae > Dipus > Dipus sagitta. The sequence goes on along the minus strand of CM070787.1, from coordinate 28,539,332 downwards.
CTGTATGCACGTAAAAGTGTTGTTCATATTATATTGCATCCACCTTGCTGCGCGCACACACACACACACACATACACACGTCACATTTGTATCTGTGTCTCCCATGTTTCTAATCCATAGTATATAGTATATATATGTGATTTTCTTTTTAATGAGACAGAGAGAGAGAGAGAGAGAGAGAGAATTGGCATGGTAGGGCCTCCAGCCCGCTTCAATCAAACTCTAGATGCTTGGGCCACCTTGTTCATGTGTCACCTTGTATGTCCGGCTTATGTGGGATCTGGGAATAGAACATGGGTCCTTAGGCTTCGCAGGCAAACATCGTAACTGGTAAACCATCTCTCCAGTCCTATTAATGTGATTTTTAAAGGGTCATTAATTCTACTGAAGTACAGTGAAAAATGAGTCTCCCAGCATCCACCCCAGAAATAACTATTACTGTTTCTTATGTGTATTTTAAGAGATTTTCCATGTGTAAAAAAATAAATACTCACACATATAAAACAAACATTTATTTTTCATTTTTAAATATTTTATTTATTTATTTGAGAGACAGAGAGAGAGAGAGAGTGCAGGCCAGGGTCTCTAGTTACTGCAAAAGAACTCCAGACACATACACCACCTTGTGCATCTGACTTTACCTGGGTACTGAGGAATGAGACCTGGGTCCTTAAGCTTTGCAGGTAAATGCCTTAACAGTTCAGCCATCTCTCCATCCCCTTGTTTATCATTTTTGAGACAGAGTTTTGCTATATATCACTGGATCACCTGGGACAGGGTATATAGAACAGGTTGACCTTGAATTTGCAGTGATCCTCCTACCTCTTGTCTCCCAAGTGTTAGGATTACAGACATGTACCACTACTCTCAGCTTTACTCTTTAAAAAAAAGGGGGGGGCTGGAGAGATGGCTTAGCAGTTAAGCGCTTGCCTGTGAAGATTAAGGACCCTGGTTCGAGGCTCTATTCCCCAGTACCCAAGTAAGCCAGATGCACAAGTTGGCGCATGCATCTGGAGTTTGTTTGCAGTGGCTGGAGGCCCTGATGCACCCATTCTCTCTCTCTCTCTCTCTCTGTCACTCTCAAAAAAAAAAAAAAAAAAAAACACGAAAAAAAAGATTCTTCTTTAAAAAAAACTTTAAAATTTTTATTTATTTATTAGGGAGAGAGAATGGGTGCACCAGGGCCTCCAGCCACTACAAATAAACTCCAGACACATGCATCACCTTGTGTATCTGCCTTATATGGATTCTGGGGAGTTGAACCTGGGTCCTTAGGCTTTGCAGGCCTAACTGCTTTTTTTTTTTTAACCTTAACTACTAAGCCATCTCTCCAGCCCTCAGCTCTACTTTTTAAATGTTGCTCTTTAAAACTAATTAAACTAATGAATGAGAGGATTAGAGCAGGAAAGTCTCCGTCTTCTTATACCTTGTACATAAACCTGGGCTCAGAACACGTATTTGTTTGTGTCTATGATTTACAGGCGTGTAGGTTTTACAACACAGGGCAAATTCTTTGTTATAGGAAAACTTCTCAAACCTAGGAAATGGATTTCCTTACCAGTTCATCTGCTCATTCATCTTCTTAAAAGCTCAAAGCAAACGAAATTCCCTATTTGAGACCTTTGTGGTTTCCCAGAGGTGAGTGAGAAGCGTCCCTGCGGCGTTGTCTACGCTTTCTGATTTGTCATCAATTCCTTAGCAGCAATCCAACAAAGGTTTATTTAATGCAGCTCGCTGTTGATTTTGTAGCCAACTGCTGACTGCTTGGGATATAAAAAAATCTTGATGATTTATAAGTAGAAAGTAGGGAAGAAACCTATAAATCAGATTGTATAGCAAGGGGATGTGGGTGAATGTGTGCACACGTACACACATGTGCATTTCTGTCTTCAAAGGAAGATTTCTAGGCATGCCTAGAAAATACACTCATTTTTAATTCAAGGAGCATTGAGACCTCATGGTAAGAAACCACAGTTAATAACCTCTGAGAGTTAAATTGTACCAGGTAATATTTCAATATGGAACAAGAAAGGAGCCTTGCTCCTTTGAATGCTGAAGAAGAAACTCTGGTTCTTGCTTTTATGGGTCCTAAAGGTTTTGTTGTTGTTTGTTTGTTTCAGAAAAAGCTTTATTGGCCTCCCCCCAAAATGTTGAAGTTTGTCAAGGTTTTCTGCTACTCTTGAAGCAATTCTACATCATTTTCAACTACACACTCAAAGGTCTCTTTCTCTTGTCATAATTATTTTGTAGGTCTATGCTTAGAAAAACAAATCCAATAATATGCTCAAAATGGATAAAAAAAAATATACTAGTTCCAGGAGAGTCCTAGAATGTCAGAGAATTGACAGAGAAAAAAGATATGAAGGGAAAATCTTGAAAAACCATTCTTGTTTGGAAAGGATTAGAAATATGAATCTAGGGCTGAAGGGATGGCTTAGCAGTTAAGGCATTTGCCTGCAAAGCCAAAGGACCCAGGTTCAATTCCCCAGGACCCACGTTAGCCAGATGCACAAAGGGGTGCATGCATCTGGAGTTCGTTTGTAGTGGCTGGAGGCCCTGACGTGCCTATTCTCTCTCTCCCTCCCCCCTTTCTCTGTCAAATAACTAAATAAATAAAAATAATATATATTGAAAAAAAAGAAATATGAATCTGCTATGAATAGTTTGCAAACTGTCTTTCTCCCAAAATAGAATTAAAAAAAAAAAAACATCTAGAAACAAGGATGTATTTAGAAAAATCAAATTTTATTTTATTCCTTATCCAGACCAAGCAAAGGGAAAAAAGTGGAGAGATTACATACTGGCTAGATATTTGATGACATTAAGCAACTGTAACAAATTTTAGGTATGGTAAAGGCTGTTGTTATTGTTTTTGAGTCTGTCGTCACGGCTACTTAGGATGCGAAGTGAGGAGGATTACTTGAACCTACAGATTCAAGACCAGCCAGGGCAACATAGCAAGTCCCCATCTGAAGACAAAACAAACCTACAGACAGCTAACAGGCTAGAATGGCCATTTATCCTCTGTTTTGAAGGTTCTCATGTATTCGTGTCACATGTACGATTCACCAGGGACAGAACGTCAGCTGTGTGCAGGGCCCGCGAGGCCCACTGTGAATACTGATGCTGCAGTCGTTCAGACGGCATGGCTTGCAGGCTGTGACAGGCGGGGACACTGCTGGGGTCTGGACCACACCAGCCTCTGATGGGCGCCAGAGCCTCCCTTCTGTCCGTTGATAGGAATGTGTCTGTCTACTTAGTGATTTTTTTTTTAATTTTTTTGTTTGTTTATTTATTTGAGAGTGACGGAGAGAGAGAGAGAGAGAATGGGCGCGCCAGAGCTTCCAGCCTTTGTAAACGAACTCCAGACGCGTGCGCCCCCTTGTGCATCTGGCTAACGTGGGTCCTGGGGAATTGAGACTCGAACCGGGGTCCTTAGGCTTCACAGGCAAGCACTTAACCGCTAAGCCATCTCTCCAACCCTACTTAGTGGTTTCTATGAGGGGATTCTGCCTGCAGTGCAGCCACACGGCAGTATTTGGGTACAGTGGAATCTTACTTCATTGATATAACAGTAAACAAGGCCAAGAGGTGCCCCAAAGGGCTGAAACTGAAAACAGACACCCAAGGTCAGCTCTCCGCAAACAAGAAGCTTTATTTTTATACTGTACAAAGAACAAGAAGGAGTGGGGAGGGGGAAGCGAAGAGAGTATTGAAAGGGTGTTTTGTAGCAGATAGACAAGTGGTGAATTTGAAACTTTAGTGACATACCCAGCTCAGAGGAGCAGAAGGGAGAGTGATGGGAGTCTCTGGGGAACCTGTCCCTGCAAACCACAGACCCTGTGTGGCAGCCGAGATCTGTGCCTTCCAGAACCCAATGGGAGATTTGAGTCCCAAGGCTCACTTCTCACCAAAATCTTCAGGCACAGGCTGGGGAAATGGCTCGGAGGTTAAGAGCCTGGGAGGGCCTCAACCCTCTCCACTTTGATTCCCCAGGACCTACATAAAAAGCAAGGCATGAGCCAGGCATGGTGGCACACGCCTTTCATCCCAGCACTCGGGTGGCAGAGGTAAGAGGAGCACCATGAGTTCGAGGCCACCCTGAGACTACATAGTGAATTCCAGGCTAGAGTGAGACCCTGCCTCAAAAACAAAAACAAAAAAAAAAAAAAAAAAAAAAAACAGAACAAGGCATGGGGCCTGGAGAGATGGCTTAGCAGTGGTTAAGGTTAAGTTAAGGTTAAGGTATTTGTCTGCAAAGCCAAAGGACCCACATAAGCCAGATGTACAAGGGAGCGCATGTATCTGTAGTTCATTTGCAGTGGCTGGAGGCACTGGCGTGCCCATTCCCTCTCTCTTCCTCTCCCTCAAATAAATAAATAAATATTTTTTTAAGAAAGCAAGGCATGGTCATACACATCTGGAGACAGAGGCAGAGAAAGGCTGACTAAAACAGCAGTTCAGAGCTGTGGGAGAGACCTCATCTCGAGGAAGGACGCGTTTGCGCAATAGAGAACACCTCAGGCTCATCTCTGGCCGCCACAGACACGTGAACGGCATAGGCAGCAATCCGAACACACACGTGCAAACAAGCACCACACAACATCCCACACCACAATACGCACCCACACGCAAACGTTGAGGTAAAAGAGCCAAAAACTCACCATGCAAACACAAATTAAAATAAAGGTAGTATAACCATATTTATGAAAAAGATCTTGGGCTGCTACCAGTGTTGCTAACCGAAAGGCCAAGCCCAGATAAGCTCCCAGAAGTTTCTAGATAATGCTAAGGTTTGTTTTTATTTACTTATTTATTTACTTACAGAGAGAGAGAATGAGTGCACCAGGGCCTCTAGCCGCTACAAACAAACTCCAGATGCATGTGTCACTGGGCATCTGGCTTTACGTGGGCACTGGGGAATCAAGCCTGGATCATTAGGTTATGCAGGCAAGCTCCTTAACCACTAAGCCATCTCTCCAGCCCTCTGTTTTAAAGATACAATCTCATTCTAGTCCAGGCTGGCCCCAAACTCATAGCAATCCTCCTGCCTCAGCCCCCCCCCCCAGAATATTGGAATGCAGGAATGAGCTACCACATATGTCCATGAAGTGCTTAAGAAACACAAGCCTTGGGCTGGAGACATGGCTGAGCAGTTAAGGTGCTTGCCTGCAAAGCCAAAGGACCCAGGTTGGATTCCCCAGGACCCACGTAAGCCAGATGCACTAGGTGGTGCATGCATCTGGAGTTCGTTTGCAGTGGCTGGAGGTCCTGGTGCGCCCATTCTCTCTCTCTCTCTCTCTCTCTCTCTCTCTCTCTCTCACAAATAAATAAAAATAAAAATATCTTTAAAAAAAAAGACAAGCCTTTGCAGCGATACTTTTAATTCTCTGCAGATGAGATGGTCCACCCAACATGGCTCCACTGGAGGCTGAGGGTGGAGGGGAGGAGGGGGAGAACAGGTTCTGACCACTTGGCTCCAAACTTCATCAGCAAGGTCAATGCTACTCCATCCCTATATGGCTTCTGGGTCTCGCCCTCACTGGTAAGTATTGAGCATAAAGTCCTTCCGCCTCGTCCTCAAGACACGCCCATGGAGTTTGGCATTTCCAGCTGCTGAGTGGGCATACACAGGACATGACACACACAAAACTCATGAAGCCCAAGCTGCACTTGCCACCTCTAACCCCTAAGACCAGCAGGGCCCCTCAGATGACAGCTGCACCCAGGCCAGAATACAATGCTTAGCTGCAACCAGAAGCAGTCCCGCCCGTGGCTGATGTCGCCCATGGCAGCCGCAGCAGCTGGTGTGGCTGTGGCTTGGGGGAGCTGGTAACACTGAGCCCTCAAAGCCTGGATCGCTTGCCAGGAGCCTCAGGAAGCCTGGCCAGTGGTGCGGTGGCTTCTTGCCTTTATGAGATAAGGCAAGTTTTGGAGTGTGTCTAGAACCCAAGTGACATCACGCTCTGTGAGCGTTTCAATAAGGTATTAAAACTGCAGAATTGCACGTGAATTAGCCGAATCAGGACGTTCAAGTCGGAAGAAACGGAAGGTCCAGTTACTTCAGTTAAGAAGTACATTTGAAAAAGCCGGGCGTGGTGGCGCACGCCTTTAATCCCAGCACTCAGGAGGCAGTTAGGTGGATTGCTGTGAGTTCGAGGTCACCCTGAGATTACATAGTGAGTTCTAAATCAGCCTGGACTAGAGTGAGACCCTGCCTCAAAACAAACAAACAAACAAAAATATATAATTGAGGGGCTGGAGATATGACTTAGCTTAATGGTTAAGGCTCTTGCCCATAAAGCCTAAACACCCAGGTTTGATTCCCCAGGACCCCCTCTCTCTCTCTCTAGTAAAAATAAATAAATAAAAGTAAAGAAGTAGGGGCCGGAGAGATGGCTTAGCTGTTAAGTGCTTGCCTGTGAAGCCTAAGGACCCCCGTTCGAGGATTGATTCCCCAGGACCCACTTTAGCCAGATGCACAAGGGGGCACACACGTCTAGAGTTCGTTTGCAGTGGCTGGAGGCACTGGCACACCCATTCTCTCTCCCTCTCTCTCCCTCTTTCTCTCTGTCTGTCTGTTGCTCTCAAATAAATAAATAAAAATAAAACAAAAAATAAAGCAGTAGTGAAATTATAAAGTATAAAACCATAAGTTAAGGGCAAGAGAGATGTCTCAGTGATTAAAGATACTTGCTTACAGCCGGGCGTGGTGGCGCACGCCTTTAATCCCAGCACTCGGAGGCAGTGGTAGGAGGATCGCCATGAGTTTGAGGCCACCCTGAGACTCCATAGTGAATTCCAGGTCAGCCTGGGCTACAGCGAGATCCTACCTTGAAAAACCGAAAAAAAAAAAGATACTTGCCTGCAAAGCCTAAGGACCCAGGTTTAATTTCCCAGCGCCCACATAAAGCCAGATGCACAAAGTGGCACATGCATCTGGTATTCATTTACAGTGGTTAGTGGCCCTGGCCTTCCCATTCTTTCTCTCCTTGCAAATAAACAAAAAATTTTGTAAAGCCCTAAGTTAAGCCTCTCTTGTTATTAATAGCTCCACTCTTCATAGTAGGAATGGGAGAGGGTTCTGACCACCATGTAGAAATACATTGAAATGGCATATAGAGGGTCAAGTACTCACGCAATCTCCTTAAAACAGCTACGTGAAATTATTTGTGAGTTATTTAGAATAGAGTCATTTTCTTCCAAAATAATAAAAATAAAATAAAATAAAATACTCCCACAATGTCCCAAGTGCTTTCAGGCAAAGCCTAAAATGTTAAGTAAGGCCATAGAAGTTCTGTCCCAAACACTGGTCCCCTTCAGACACTTGCCCAGGGTAAGGGTTGCTTTTCTTCCCCTACAGACCATCCAAGGGTGGGACAAGGGGGTGGGCTTGGGGGACAGCAGACCAAAGGCTGGCTCCAGTTCCCTGCCCCCAGATCAGTCTCTCATTCTTCACCCCTGATAAGATAGGAAGAGGATGGATCAAAGGTAATTATTTAGGCAACAAACCAGAAACTGTTAGGAATGGGCCCTGCTGGCCAAGAGTCCAAGCAAGGACCTGATGGTCACAGGTCAGGTGGCTGTCAGTGAATTTTCCATCACGTCAGCCCCACTCTTTTTTTTTTTTTTAATTTTAATTTTTATTTATTTATTTTTGTTTTTTTGTGGTAGGGTTTCAATCTAGCCCAGGCTGACCTGGAATTCACTGTGTAGTCTCAGGGTGGCCTCAAACTCATGGCGATCCTCCTACCTCTGCCTCCCCAGTGCTGGGATTAAAGGTGTGTGCCACCACGCCCAGCTCTAGTCCCTCCAAAGTAAAGAAATAGAGTGTGGTGAAGCCGGGCAGTGGTGGCACACGCCTTTAATCCCAGTACTTGGGAGGCAGAGGTAGGAGGATCGCCATGAGTTCGAGGCCACCCTGAAATTACAGTGAATTCCAGGTCAGCCTGGGCTAGAGTGAGACCCTACCTCAAAAAAAAAAAAAAAAAAAAAACACAAAAGAAATAGACTGTGGTGGCACTGTCTCAGAGCAAGAAAACTGGTGGGTGCAATGTGTCGCTTACTAAAGACAGTTGCACTTGAGGGCTAAAGTGGCAAGAAAGGAAGAAAGCTTCCAGCCCACAGGGCACCTCTGCTTCTGCCTCCCACGCCTGGCCTTCCGGGTTTCCCCTTCCATGCGCTGCCCTCTCCTCTGCAGCTAGTAAACACAAGTGCTCCTTATGGTAAAAGGTACTGGCCACCTGACTAGCCCTGTCCTATCCCTGTGACCAACCCGCCCAGGGTCAAGCAAGGCGATGACCTCACTTTACTTCCCCAAGAAAGCTATGAGATCCTTTGGGGAGTTCAGATGCCTTCTAGAAATCCAAGACCCCTTGTAGATATCAGAGCATAACTAACAGGTAATATAGATCATGAATCAATATCTGCCTCCTCCCCCCCCACTCGACTGGAAGCTCTCTGAGGGCAGAACAATATCCGCTATTTTTAATTTTTATTTATTTATTTATTTGCAAGGTGAGAGAGAGAGAGAGAGAGAGAGAGAATGGGTATGCCAAGGCCTCTAGCCACTGCAAACATGCGCCACTTTGTGCATCTGGCTTTACATGGGTACTGGGGAATAGAACCCGGGGCCATTAGGCTTTGCATGCAAATGCCTTAACCGCTGAGCCATCTCTCCAGCCCAGTATCTGCTCTTTTCGTTAGTTTGGTTTTTCACAGTTATCTTCCAATTTGAGGACCCCAGTCCTGACACAGAGTTAGATGTTCAGTAAATCAACAGCATAAATGAACACATGCCCATTTTCTGGGGCCTGTTGTAGACCCCACGTGCCCCTTGAACTCCTGAAGCCATTGGCCCTGAAGCACTGTCTTTAGGAGCACAAGTGACATCTACATTGGCACTAGGACAGGGACAGTGGTGCTGAATGACTGCGGCCTAGAACTAAGATTCCCAGGTCCTTACCCTTCCATCATGGACTCCCAGCAAGGCCAAGGGAAATCAACTGCCTTGTGCAACCCAGCTTCACAAATACCAAATACCAACACCTTTTTCCCTTTTGAGTTCCCTTTGATGTTCCTTGTAACTCAAATCCATGAATATAAAGCTGAGGGTGGTGAGGACAGGCTACAGGAAGGGTAAGGGAGGAAGGCTTGTGGAACCCAAAGTGTGCTTTGACAGCATGCCACTAGTGATACCCCACCAAGTCCTTGTCCCCTAACTTCCTCCCTAGAACGAAGGACTCTCACCTAAGGACCCAGTATGTCATGACCATGACTAAAAAGCCAGTAAATTGATTGTATGAATAGAATCACAGTTTCCCATTTGCTTTTATCATCAAACGTGAAAATGAATATAAAAAGGGTTTGTCCTTAAGGTAGACTATAAATCACAATAATAATATGCTGAGCTTATTTTGCTAATATCCTTGAACATGTAGATACTTCTGACAGAAAGTAGCTTAGTTGGTAGAGCGCTTGCCTAGCATGTACTAAGCCCTGGGTTTGACCCACAGCACTGCATAAAAGGGACGTTGTGATGCACGCCCATAATCCCAGCACTCAATGGTCAGAAGTCCAAGATCATTCACCTCTATATAGTAAGTGGGAGGCTAGGCTGGGCTACAAAACCCTGACTCAAAAACAAAAGTAGGGCTACAGAGATGGCTCAGCAGTTAAGGTTCTTGCCTATATAAGCCTAAGTACCCAGGTTTGATTCCCCAGCACCCACATAAAGCCTGATGCACAAGGTGGCACATGTGTCTGGAGTTCCTTTGCAGAGGCTAGAGGCCCTGGCATGCCTATTCTCTTTATCTCTCTCTCTTAAACAAAAAATTTTTAAAATAAAAAAATTCAATAAACAAACACAATGTCCACATTTTAAAGTATTACGAATTCCTATGTTTTTCTTGAGGTCAGTCACCCTTACCTTGAATAGCCCTTATCTTTGTAAAAGAATATATTTACTTTTCTAAAACTATTGGTTTTAACTGCCTCTTCTAAAGTCTGTAGGTCTGTTCTAGTTGTTGATTACATAGTACAGATTCAGAGAGCTGAAGACATCAAGTTTTTGTTTTTGGTTTTGTTTTTGTTTTTGTTTTTGTTTTTTTTAATAAGAAGGCAAGTTCAGCCGGGCGTGGTAGCGCATGCCTTTAATCCCAGCACTCAGGAGGCAGAGGTAGAAGGATCACCGTGAGTTCGAGACCACCCTGAGACTACACAGTTAATTCCAGGTCAGCCTGGACCACAGTGAGACCCTACCTTGAAAAAAAAAAAAAAAAAAAGGCAAGTTCATCCTAGCAAAAAGAAAAAAAAAAAGTCTCCATAATTTATGACCTACCAATTGACATGGCAGCTCAACTATGTCTATTTAACTGAACAAAACAAAACAAAAGAAAGAAAGGAAGGAAGACAGACAGACAGACAGAAGGAAAGAAAAGGAAATAAGAGCCTGCTTTGTAAGCCACTGTGCCAAGTCAGTTCATGCCCAGCACAGAGCCCCGCCTGGGCAAGACCGAGAGCCCTCTCATGCGCATGACCCATCAAGCTTCAATCTTGCAGAAGAGCAGAGCAGCGGCGAGAGTCCCCGTGACCGTGATAACATGGATTTATTCACATCATCATCCCGTTACTATTTCCTCCATATGGTCGAGCCAGCGATCCAATGCTATTCTAACAGGAGACATGACCTTATTCCACTGTATTGATCTATTCGTCTTGTTTGTTCATTGTCCTTCATTTACAGTCTTTGCAAGAACCAAAGTCTTCCAGGGAGATCAGGTGACAACCAAGGGGTTTGGGATATTTAAGTGCGTATCAGGGCGCAGCACAGGCGCTGGTGAATCTCCTGGTGGGTCTGTACTCCCAGGTTTCCTTCATCCCCGACTCCCACCACCATGGAATCTCCCTTGGTTGCTAAAGGGAAAACTCTGACACTAATGTCTACAAATGGGGACAGGGTGGAAGGCGGGGAAGTGGGTGACCTACGGAGAGGATGTATTTTATTTATTATTTGGGTGCTGGGGAAGCAAACCAAGGGCCTTGCGCGTGCTATAAAACACTCTACTACTGAGTGACCTCCTGGCCTGTGGATGATTTCTTACCTTAGGGGATTCAAGGCTGTACTACAGGGGAATTGTCTCAGGCCAGTCTAATTTGCCAGTTTGAGACACTTTGCTCCCCACTTCCTTTCTCACCTCATGTGGTATCTGTCAGACTGCCTGGGCTGCACTGGTGTCTTAACTCCCGATGGTCACAGCATAGAACGCGCCAGGCATGCATCACAATGACTCGAATGTTCGCTCCCTTAACGTTACAGTCTCTAGCGAGGACACCATATATTTCCTCATAGGGCGGGGGAGAGAAGCAGGCACACTCCTCCTCTTCGAGCTGCATCCCCTCTACCCGGCGGGCATCAGGACTGGGCCTGAAACACGAGCAGAAAACACGGGTGCACTCACACACTAGAGGCCACCACCCCGGCAGCAAGGCTGCGCGTGGATTTCCACTCCCTACCACCTGCCTTTCAGACCAAACCCAGCCACAGACCCCCCCCCCCACCTCGACCATGATGGCCAGGAGGGGAGCTAAGCCCCGGGATCCACCATACCTGTCATTTCCACCAAGCACAAAAGGAGGGTGGTCCTCGCCCTCTGAAAACGCAGCGTTGTCTTGAGGGTAGATGGTGCAATATTGAGGGGGACTTGGCGAGGCGGCCATGGCCCCGCCAGGAGGGATGAGGCCACAGGGGTTCACCATGGGCTGCAGGTAGGTGGTATTCATCCCCAGGGGCTCCTGGGCATAAGGAGGAGGGATGTACTGCACCACGGTGGCCCCGTGGAAGGTGATGGGCTGGTTGATGCCAGTGAATACAAACGACTGTCCTCCGGCTGTCTGTTCTGGGTCCAGGGCCCTTTCCTCGTTCTCTTTGCAAAACTGGCAGGAGAGCATTTTGAACTTGCACACCGCGATCAGGATGAACGTCACCCCGACTGACAGCAGGATGGGCCCCAGGAGCTGGGTCCATTCAAAGTGAGAGACCCCCTGGTACTTGATCCAGCCCATGACAGTGAACGTGATCCCCACCAGTCCCAGAAAGACGCCCGAGAAGAGCAAGGTGGCCCCGGCCTTATCGTCGTCGGACACCTGGATGTCAGCAGTGCTGGGTGTGTAAGGGGTGACGGAGAACACATTGAGCGGGAAGTCCTCGGGCCGGCTGCTAACGTGCTCCATGGCTCCTCACCGGAGTGCCTGCTTCTTAGAGAAGAAAGAGGCTGTGAGAGCCAGAGGAGGGGGTGATGCAGGTGAAGATTAGTGAGAGGAGACCTTTGGGCTCCTGGAGTTAACAGAGTATAACACACAGAGGGCTGAACTTTGTTTATAAGAATAAAGGTCTGAGAAGCGAAGCCTGAAGTTTTTTTTTTTTTTTTTTTTTTTTTTTTTTTTGTCAAGGATTACCAGCAAGTGGAAGTCTCTGGTTTGCAAAACAATGACAAACTGGCTTTCTAATTCACACTCATTCATTCATTCATTAAAAACTCTTCTGAAGCCACATTCTTATGCTGGGAGGTGTTTTCTATAACCAAGAGAGACAATGCACTATGGCCCTGTTTCTGTTCTGCCTAAACCAGTTCTGCACAAACAGAAGGCTGCCTCAGCCATGTAAGGAATTCTTTATCTATCTACTGCTTGCTTGGAGCCCACACTAACTTTCCTACCGGGTGAGCGCACTAGAGATAACTACACACCTACTTAGTGACAGCCTTTGTGTCCCACCCACCTAAGGAGTCTGTAGTTGTGATGATACTTGTCTAACCAAAAAACTACCAGCTGGCTGGTTCATAAGGAAATTTATCAGCTGGGTGTGGTGGTGCACGCCTTTAATCCCAACACTCGGGAGGCAGAGGTGGGAGGATCCCCGTGAGTTCGAGGCCACCCTGAGACTCCATAGTGAATTCCAGATCAGCCTCAGCTAGAGTGAGAGCCTACCTCAAAAAAAAAAAAAAAAATTCAGGGCTGGAGGGATGGCTTAGCAGTTAAGGTATTTGCTTGCAAAGTCAAAGGACCCTGGTTGGATTCCCCAGGACCCACATTAGCCAGATGCACAAGGGGGCGCATGCATCTGGAGTTCGTTTGCAGTGGTTGGAGGCCCTGGCGTGCCCATTCTCTCTCTCTCCCCACCCCGCCTCTTTCTCTGTCAAATAATAAATAAATAATAAAATATTTTTTAAAAAAAGAAATTTATTCAGCACAGTTCTAGAGACTTTTGACGCCCAGTAGCAAGGTGCTAGCATCTGGTAGGGCCTTCTTTCTGTCTTACTATATGGTGAGGACACTGTGTGCCAGCTCACATCTCTCTTCCTCTTATAAAGCCACTAATCCCATCATGGGATGTGTCCCCCCCCCACACACACACCCTGACAACCTCATCTCTCCCCCATTACACCCCGGAGGCCCGACCTCCAAATACCATCAATCCATAAATTTGAGAGTTAAGTTTCCAGCATATGAATTTTGGGAACACATTCAAAACCATAGCAACACTTAAATCTCAATAGCCATTCTCACATGGCTCTGGGATCCTGTTCTTTTCCTGGCCCCAGTCCCATGTTTCTTTTGCTTTCTGCTGGGGGAAAAAAAAACCTCCAGCTACGGAGTATAAGGACACCACAGGAAACCTTTCTACGCACCACATCGCTGGCAAGGGCTGCATAAGAATCAGATGTGGCATGGTGTTACCCAGACACCCCCTACAGACCCTCCCTCTGTGGTGGCTGCCTGCTCCAGGGCTCCTAGGCGAGATCACCAACTACGTTTTTGAGCCTGCTGTGTTTTGCAACCAACCCCAGGCTGAGTTAGAGAAGACAGCTTATCTTCAATGGCACTGCCTATCATTTGTGACTCTAGAACTTCCAAAGAGCCCTACAATTTTCTCCTCCACAGAATAGTAACTCCAGCCCCTCTCCCTTTCGTGGACAGATTTTGCCCAAGCAGATGCCTCTACTTGGTGGTTAACTATTATATCAGCTTCCTTTGCAGAACGAGGAGAGCTGCCCTTTTGCCCAAGGCAACACTTCCTAAACTTCCCCTGATGATAAAAATCATTCAGGCCACTGTTTTCTTTCTTTTCTGCCCTTAGCCCTAGGCTATGTTTTTTATTTTGTTCTTTCAAGTATTTTTTATTTATTTATGTGCATATGCTCATACACCCTAGAGCTTCTTTTTTTATTATTTTTATTTATTTATTTGAGAGCGACAGACAGAGAGAAAGAGGCAGAGAGAGAGAGAGAGAGCAAGAGAGAGAAAGAGAGAATAGGGCCTCCAGCCACTGCAAATGAACTCCAGATGCATTCACCCCCTTGTGCATCTGGCTAACGTGGGTCCTGGGAAATCGAGCCTCGAACCGGGGTCCTTAGGCTTCACAGGCAAGAGCTTAACCGCTAAGCCATCTCTCCAGCCCCAGAGCTTCTTTTTTTATTATATTTATATTTTATTTATTTGAGAGAGGAAGGGATAGACAGAAAGAGACAGACAGAGTGAGTATGGGTATGCCAGGGCCTCCTGCTGCTGCAAACAAACTCCAGACACATGCTCCACTCTGTGCATGTGGCTTTATGTGGGTACTGGGGAATCAAACCCAGGCCATTGGGCTTTGAGGCTTGGAAATCAAGCAAGTGCCTTTAGCCACTGAGCCATCTCTCCAGCCCACACTAGGACTTCTGGATGCCAGATGGTTGCACTACTTTTTGCATCTGGCTTTTATGTGGGTGCTAGACAATTGAACCCGAGCCAGCAGGTTTTGAAAGTAAAAGCCTTTGACCACTGGGCCATCTCCCCAACTCAGGCTATGTTTGTTTGTTTGTTTTTTAAGAAAAAGAAAAGAAGGAAAGAAAATTTGAACTTCCAACACACACTAACACCCAAAATATCCACAGGAGAAAGCAGGACAACCTTCTTTGTCAATTTGACTGGATTTAGAATCACCATGGAAACATACCTCTGGGAGAGTCTATGAGACTATTTCCAGGAAGGTCTAACTGAGGAGAGAAGACTCACCCAGAATGTAGGCCGCATGATTCCCCTGGGTGGAATAGAAAGGAGAAAGCTGGCTGAACTCCAGCATTCATCTGTCTGCTTCCTGACCACGGATGCAATGAGAGCAGCCACCGCATGTTCCTGCCACCACGACTTCCCAGCACTGACAGAGTGTACCCTCGAACTGGAATCCAAAATAAGCCCCTCCTCCCTTAAGTTGCTTTTGTCAGGGATTTTGTCACAGAAACAAGAAAGTAACTGATACAGAGTTTCAGGTGACTCGTCACCACTGGGGAATCTTGGGAAATCCACCCCAAAAGCTTCTAGAAGCCAGGGACTGTTTGTCCCCATGAACATGCTTCTCCTTGCTGAGGGACGACTCAGAAATCTGTGGTTTCACTGCCAAGCAGACGGAAAAGCAATCAGGCAGTTCATCAGAGACTCTGAGAGAGGCTTCCAAACAGTCAGGCTTGGCCCAGCTTGCTAAATATACAACAGGAGGCGTTTCCCACTGGCTTAGGTAAGAGACCCTGGAAAACTAGCATTTCCTCTTAATCAAACATTGTGTGTGTGTGTGTGTGTGTGTGTGTGTGTGGTTTTTTTGAGGTAGGGTCTCACTCTAGACCAGGCTGACCTAGAATTCGCTATGTAATCTCAGGGAGGCTTCAAACACATTGCAATCCTCCTACCTCTGCCTCCCGAGTGCTGGGATTAAAGATGGGCACCACCAGCAGCTTTAATCAATCATTCTTTCTTTCTTTTTTTTTCTTTTCTTTTTTCTTTTTTTTTTTTTTTTTTTTTTTTTTTTTGGCTCAGCCAGCATGACATGTTTCTCGGATGCTTAAGCCTGATATTTAGGTCCATTTCAAAAATTGTTGGAAATTTTGTCCTAATCCCAAGCCAAAGTTCATCTAACGTTTTTTTGTTTTGTTTTCTGGTTTTTTTGTTTGTTTGTTTGTTTGTTTGTTTGTTTTTGAGGTAGGATGTCACTCTAGTACAGGCTGACCTGGAATTCATTATGTAGTCTCAGGGTGGCCTTGAACTCACAGCAATCCTCCTACCTCTGCCTCCCAAGTGCTGGGGTTAAAGGCATGCGCCACCACACCCAGCCATCAGACAATTTTTTTTATGAAACTCAAATCAGCAACTCAAGAGCAATTTTAATAGGTGGGTGTGGTAGCAGAGGCAGAGGTAGGAGGATCACTGTGAGTTCAAGGCCAGCCTGAGACTACATAGTGAATTCTAGGTCAGCCTGGGCTAGAGCCAGACCCTACCCTGAAAAACCAGGGGATAAAAAAGAGCAACTTCATTTTTATATGTGTGTGCACTATACATAGTATACGCACACGGCCCGTGTGCGTGTTTGGGGGGGTGAGAATGCTGATGACCCCCTTTACCAGTCATCTGCATCTCTCACTGAACCCAGAGCTGCCAGTTTTGGTCAGACTGGCTGACCAGTGAGTCCCAACGCGTCTCTAATCTCTGCTTCCCACAGGACTGGGTTGTAGGCGTGCATGGCCACACCTGGTTGTTTATGTGGATGCTGGGGATTGAACTCAACTGTCTCAGGTCCTCATACTTGCATGGAAAGTTCTCTTACGCACTGGGTCATCTCCCTTGTCCCTCAACAGCAATTTTATTTGTTTGTTTGTTACTTTGAGGTAGGGTCATACTCTAGCCCAGGCTGAACTAGAACTCACTCTGTAGTCCAAGACCAGCCTCAGATTTACAGCAAAATCCTC
The DNA here is from genome assembly GCA_036346955.1 of Dipus sagitta. Lineage (NCBI taxonomy): Eukaryota > Metazoa > Chordata > Mammalia > Rodentia > Dipodidae > Dipus > Dipus sagitta. Next base: position 28,522,557 of record CM070787.1, on the reverse strand, counting down.
CTACCTCTGCCTTCTGAGTGCTGGGGTTAAAGGTATGTGCAACCAGCCCAACAACAGCACTTAAAAATTTTTTTTTTTTTATGAGAGACAGAGAGAATTGGCGCACTAGGGCCTCCAGCCACTGCAATCGAACTCCAGGCACATGCGCCACCTTGCGCACATGTGCAACTTTGCACGTTTGCGTCACCTTGTGCGTCTGGCTTACGTGGGACCTGGAGAGTGGAATATGGGTCCTTACGTTTCACAGGCAAGGGCCTTAACTGCTAAGCCATCTCTCCAGCCCGATAGCAAGTTTTGAAATCAAACATTGTGACATAATTCAGTCCAAAGGTATACTACTGTTATGCTTACATGCCACTTGACAGTAGAAAATACTAAAGTCTTTGTTAATGTAATGAAACTGTTATGTCCCTATAAGAGCAGAAAATTTTGTACCGTTAAAAAAAAAAAAAAAAAACTAATGAATACCAATTGTTTCAAATCTGACTAAGGTGTCTCAGGCAGCCTTCATGGGCACTGCAAGGCATAATGGCATGCGCAGGTCAACACGTGTGTGCAGAACCAAGGCTACAGTAGATGTGAACTGCAACATGGGTGAGTGTTGCCACAAACACCTCAGATTCACTTCACATTTCATTTTGAATTCGTTGTTCACAATTGTGCATTCAGAAACCTTTAACTTCGTCCAGTTTTTTGAAGCCCCCACATCCAGTTACACAACCTCATATGGGGTTAAGTAAGAAACACAGTTGAAAAGCTGCACTCTGAAAGATTGGCATCTCCAATGCCATTCACATCCCGAGACAGGACACTTCTAAAGACATTGTCTAGTTTGTTTGTTTGTTTTCAGATCCCTAGGAGTCTTGATTGAATACCCACTCATACTTTGAAGTTTTGCATTCTTTCTTGAATTTTCTTTTGATTTTTTTCATTCTGTTCCATACCAATTCTCTCTCTCTGTCTCTCTCTCTCTCTCCCACCCTTTCTGATTGGCTATGTGGTGGACAGATCTTCCCTGCCACACGTTCCTATTACCATGATGTTCCTCCCAAGTACATAGAATAACATGGACTGCTCCCTCTGAAACTGTGAGACAAAGTAAAACAGTTGCTTCTCTCAGATATTTTGATCACGGTGACACAAAAGTAACTAACCACTAATGCTGACCTCATTATTATAAATATGCTACCTCAAAAGGCTCATAACCTTAGCCATCAAGTCAGTCTCTTTCTTCAATTTTCAAGTTTTATTTTTATTGTAAGGACATCACATGTAACTTTTATTTTAAATCCAGTTTTCCCTTGCAGTTATTGTTTGAGAAGATTTAACATTGAAATTTGAAAATTATTTAACTAAGCTGCCTTTGTGAGTGTCCAAGGCGAATGACTAAATGTATTTTATCCAGAATTTGACTCTTTGTACTGGCGAGATAGTTCTTTTCCAATATACAAAGAGACAGGCATGGGGACACATGCCTTTCATCCCCACACTTGGGAGGCTGAGATAGGATGATAGCTGGAAGTTCAAGGCCAGCCTGAGATTAATTCCAGGTCAGCCTGGGCTAGAACAAGACTCTATCATCAAATAATAATAATAATAACCCTAAATTCATAAAATCTAGCTAGGCTTTTAAAGTTATTATATGCTATACATTTGTTAAAAGCACATATATCTAATACAATATTTCCCTTTAAACAAAACCTACTGCTTAGATAGGCATGGTAGCTCACTCCTGTTATCCCAGGATTTGGGAAACTGAAGTAGGAAGATCGTTGTGAGATTGAGGCCAGCTAGGCAAGATAGAGAGGATGTTCCAGGTCAGCTTGAGCAAGAGTAAGACCCTGACTCAAAGCAACACCAACCACCAATAACAAAATCCCACCTTATTGCTACCTAATTCCTTTAAGTAAGAAAATCCAAACCAGGAGTGGCGGTGCCTGGAATCAGCACTTGGGAGGAAGAAAGAGGACCGTAAATTTGAGGCCAGCCTGGGCTACATAGTGAGATCTATCTCCAAAAGCAAAAGAAGGAGGAGTAGGAGGAGGAGAAAGAAGAAGAACAGAGGGAAGATGATAAGAACAGAGAAGAGAAAGCTGTGTTCTGAATGCTTAGGTTCCCAGCTGATGACATTTTGGAAGTTGAATCCTCTTGGAGGCAGTGTATTGTTGAGGGCGGGCTTATAGGTGTTACAGCCAGCTTCCTCTTACTGGTGTTTGGCACACTCTCCTGTTGCTGTTGTCCATCTGATGTTGCCCAGGAGGTGATGTCCACCCTCTGCTCATGCCAACGTTTTCGCCTGCCATCATGGAGCTTCCCCTTGAGTCAGATAGCAAAAAAATAAACCTTTTTTTCCCCATAAGCTGCTCTTGGTCAGGTGATTTCTGTCAGCAATGTGAACCTGACTGCAGCAGCTCAAAAAGACAAAACAAAAATATTACTCAGGGGCTGAAGTAATTGCTCAGTGGTTAAATGTGTTTGCTTATCAAGGCTAATGGCTGGAGTTTGATTCCCCAAGTACTCACACAAAGCCAGATAGACAAAGTGGAGTATGCACCTGGAGTTCATTTGCAATGACAAGAAGCCCTGGCATACCCATACTCACTCAAATAAATAAATAAATAAATTAATTAATTAATTAAAAATATTCCCCAGGCTTGAGAGATGGCTCAACAGTTAAAGGCACTTTCTTGCAAAGCCTAGCTTATCAGTTTTCAATTCCCAAGTGCCCATGTAAAGCTAGATGCACAAAATGGCACATGCATCTGGAGTTCTTTTACAGTGGCTAGGGGCTCTGGCATGCCCCTACTCACTCTCTCTTTCTATTTCTGACTCTCTCTCTCTCTCAGAAATAAATTTGAGGAAAAAAAATCCTCAAAACACTAAGATTTCCCAAATTGAAAAAGAAATCTCCGGCTGGAGAGATGGCTTAGCAGTTAAGGCATTTGCCTGCAAAGCCAAAAGGATCCCAGTTTGACTCTCCAGGACCCACGTAAACCAGATGCACAAAGGGGGCACATGCATCTGGAGTTCATTTGCAGTGGCTGGAGGCCCTGGCGCACCCATTCTCTCTCTCCCTCCTTCCCTCTTTCTCTCTCTCAAATAAATAAATAAAATATATTTAAAATGAAAAGAGGGCAGGAGAGATGGCTTAGCAGTTAAGGTGCATGCCCGCGAAGCTTAAGGACCCAGGTTCAATTCTCCAGGTCCCACATAAGCCAGATGCACATGGTAGCACATGCATCTAGAGTTCATTTGCAGTGGCTAGAGGTCCTGGCATGTGCTCGCTCCCCCTCTCTCTCTCATAAATAAAAATAAAATATTTTTTTAAAAAGAAAGAAATCTCTTCCCCACCATTTGGGTAAAAATGGCCCTGTGTGTCTTCCTCTATGTGGAACACAGGATGGGAAGTGAAGGGTTAACGATGGACTTGGGGGGAAGGGCCTGAAGCAGTAAGCAGTGTGGGCCACACTGCTCTACATGACAGGGTCCTATCCGCACCCACCATCACCCTGCAACTGGGAGATAACAAAGCCAGGGAAGGTGTTGATGGACTAACCAGGGTTGTGAGCAAACGAACAGAGCCACGTGCCCAGCTCTGCCTCCAGGTTGACATGGAGAAACACTGGGCCAGAAACCCAGGAGCTAGGCTTGCTTGTTACCCCACTCAAGGCAGGTTACTTTCTCCAGGACACGCCTGATCACGCTGACCAGAGCAGGAGGAGCAGGCAGATGTCAGGGAGAAGGGTGGGTAAGGTCCAAAAGCTTTACCCAGCTCAGCTCGAGAGGACCACAGGGCAGCCTGAGCAAAAATAGGGGAGCCTCTGTTACTAGGCAACATCCTTAGGGCCTTTTGGCCCAGGAACAATGCATAAGAGGATGCTTTGGAACAATGCTTGCAAAGGCTGGAAGAAATGTGGAACCTCAGCCCTAAGAACTTAGTGTCCCTGTCCATAAATGTCAGATGTCTAAATACATTTAGCAGGGCGGAAGAACACATTTGCAGGGAAACTTCATTAGTAAGAATCATGAAATAACCAGTTTTCTTTACTTGAATTGGGTCTTACTATGGTATATTAATTATATATTAGTCTCTTACAATAAAAAGATACGGTGGTTAGTCAGTGAAAGGGAAACCGTCCCCTCTTATTTCAGGTATTCCTTCGTCTCAGGGATAACATGATTTGTCAAGGTAGGGACGTTGTGTGGATCCCGTGGATTTGGAACGTCATGTGGTTCAAGTTGTCCAGGATCCTGGGAAAGGGCTGGGCCTCCAGGTTATAGATGATTAATCTCAAAAACAGAACAGCGGGGGTATTTGACTTAGTAGTAATACAGGAGAACAATCTGTTTTTAAACTGCTCTTCCATGAAGGGCATGTGCTTGTTGACCAGGGATCTGCCTGCGTTTGTGAGGGAGGCTGATGTTTTCTGAGGGGACGCTGGCCAGGCACCTCCCAGAGAATTCTGACAACCTTTAGTCTTTCTTCCCTTACTGACCTCGGCATGAGCTTGATGGAGCTGGAATGTAGATCTCAGCCCCTGCCGTTTCCAGCAAATGATAAGGTGAACTTCTCAGGGCCCAGCTTTTGTTGGGAGGTCCTTCTGGAAGGGGCGGGTCCTGACTGGGCAGCAGCTCGCTTCGGTACTCAGCAATTCATGTATTTATCATCGGTTTTCTATTGCAACATAGCCACAAACTTGGGGGCTCATAGCACATCCAGTCATCAGTTCAAAGTTCTGATGTCAGATTTTGTGTATTTGCTGGAGGCTCAAAAAAGAATCTTATTTCTGAGCTCATTCGGGCTGTTGGCAGAACTCAGTCTGCGCAAATGTAGGACTGAGGTCCCTAGTCCTTGCTTGACATCATTTTTCCATTCCAGGCAGCACCTACAACCCTTCTCTCTCACCCAGCAGAACAATTCCACACCGTGCAATGTTCTCGAGCTCCAAGTGTCTGACTTCTGCTGCCAGTCTTACCCTTCTGCCCCAAGAGTTATAGAAAATTCTTTGGTTGCTACGCACATTCTCTGGCCCCTCCCAGACATACTGACTTAGAGGCTCAGCAAGCCGGACCAGAGATCTGTGCTTTGGCTAGTATTTAGATGACAATGTTTGCAGAAATTGGAGAACTAGTTTCCTAAAGGGTCAGAGTTTCTTTTTCCTTGAAAATCAAAAGTAAACCGGAAAAAGCCGGGCGTGGTGGCGTAGCCTTTAATCCCAGCACTTGGGAGGCAGAGGTAGGAGGATCGCTGTGACTTCGAGGCCACCCTGAGACTCCATAGTGAATTCCAGGTCAGCCTGGGCTTAGAGTGAGGCCCTACCTCGAAAAAACCAAAAATAAATAAATAAATAAATAAATAAACTGGGTGTGGTAACACACGCCTTTAACCACAGCACTCGGGAGGCTGAGGTAGGAGGACTGCGGTGAGCTCAAGGCCACCTTGAGAATACACTGTGAATTCCAGGTCAGCCTGAGCTAGAGAGAGACCCTACCTAGAAAAGCAAAAGCAAAAAAAAAAAAAAAAAAAACAGTAGAGAAAGAGGCAAATAAAAAAAAAACCTGGAAAATGGCTTTCATTTCAAACTATCCATGATTCTGCAAATAACATAAATGACTATATTGTTCAAATCAAAGCATGTGCATATACATTATTGTGTGTGTGTGTGCACAAACTCACACGCATACAGTGGTTAAAAGCACAGGCTCTGGAATCTTTTCTGTAATGAAAGTCTGGCTCCAAGGAACTGAGTCTCTGAACCTCAACTTCCTGCTTGATGGGTAACAGTAGGGTACTATACAGGGTCATGAGGATTGAGATGGTTAGTATGGGGGAAATGCTGTGACACTCACTGTAACGATCTGGCCTAGCTGGGTGTTTTGGAACGTGTCTCCTTGAGCACTTGAGAAGCAGGTCTCTGGTGAGCTGGAGTACCCAGGCTTTTGTCAGACAGTCCTGAAACAGCAGCATGTGGCCCCACTGGAAACGAAAGATTTGCTATTCTAGACAACCTCTGATGCTTAGAACAACCTAAATCCTGTCAGTGCGAATAAAGAACTTTCTGTTTGAAATGTGTGCCTGATCCTAGTGCGACACTTACCTACTCCCCGGGAAGCTCAAAGAACACAAGGCTAGCACGCACACGCACGCACACGCACACACACACACACACACACACACACGGATGCTGAGTCTGCAGTGAGAGGAGGGGGGTGAGCAGGAAACACCACTAGCCTTTGCATTGCTTTATGCTGTGTTGCTGTTGTGATTTGGGGGGGGGGGGGTCTTAGATTTTATTGTTGCTTTTATTTGCTGTCTATCTTCAGAGAAAGAAAACTAGCTTTGGCCTCGAAAAAGGCCAAAATGTGCCTTGATGAAGTTTGGTGGGAAGCATGTCACTTGGGGGGGGGGGGCACCACTGTCCCTACTCCCAACCACCCCGACCTCACAGACCTGACCAGTCAAGCCGGAAGAGGTCTGGCCAGAGCTTGCGGGGAGGCCTGGCTAGACCCAGAAGCATGGAGAAAAGGAGAAAGGGCTGCTTCAGATGGGCCCATTTTCCACCCCCCCCCCCCCCCAAAGGGAGCTCTCAGCTCTCCTCTGCCCGCTAAGGCCCTGTGGCACTGACGTGGGAGGCAGGCAAGGCCCAGGCCACCCAGTGTGAATCGCTGCTGCCGCCTGAAACGGAATCCACCCTCGCGGCCCTTGGCAGGCAGTGACAGAGAGCCTGGAGCTCACAGCTGCTCCCCACCCGCCACCCCCGTTTCCCAGGCTCCACATGGCTTCATGAGCCTCTCAGTGCCACCAAGATGCTGCTCAGCTGACAACCGCAGGAACTCTCGGGGTGGATGCCGCCTCCTCGTCTCTCTGGCTGCTCCGAGCCACATAGCCTGGCCGCCTGGGGGAACAGCAGCAAGGCCTCGCAGACATCCGCGTGATTTGAGGTCAGTCTTCGGCTGGGCTCTGAAACAGCTGCCGGGCTTTTCTGGTGCCTGATGAAATACGAGTGAGAGCCAGCGAATTCCTCTCGCTGCCTCCCCTTGGAGAAATGTGACCAGCTCCTGGCAGGGAAGTCAACGTCCCCCACACCCCACTCTGAGAAGCGCAAAGTATATAGGACTGCAGATCTGGAAGGGTTTTTTTTTTTTTTTTGGAAGACTTCCTCATTCAGAGGCAGAGACCCTACAATGCACTCTGTACTGCCCTAACCATCACTCGATTCCCTGAAGTGTCCTCAACATGCGAATCCATTTGGTTCCCATTATGCACATCAAAGTTGGACAACTTTGGAGGGGGCAGTGCTTTCTTGACCCCCCTTGGCAGATCCAGAAAGCTCACTTATAAATTTGATTCAAATTAACCAAGAACTGGGGAACAGTTCTGTAATATTGAACAATGCTCCTCAAATGTTGTCGCATATGACATTTGGAAGACTAATAGCCATGGAGGTTATTTTTTTAAATGGACCTGAGGAAAAAGAAAAAAAAAGATTAGGAATGAGGGCTACAGTATAACATAATGTACGCAAGTTAAAATGCAGACACAAAATAATACACCTTACAAATAATACTCGTCGGCGGGCGTGGTGGCGCACGCCTTTAATCCCAGCACTCGGGAGGCAGAGGTAGGAGGATCGCCGTGAGTTCGAGGCCACCCTGAGACTCCATAGTGAATTCCAGATCAGCCTGGGCTAGAGTGAGACCCTACCTCGAAAAACCAAAAATAATCATCATCATCATCATCATAATAATAATACTCGTATCTTTATGTACCTATTCAAGCATAAATCATATTGATTTTAGTTGTCTTCTGGAGTAAAGGAGATTAGTGCTGGGAATGGAGAAGAGAGGAAGAGAAGAAGGGAGGAAGGGGAGAAGAGGGAAGAATTTAATGATGATGATAGCAGACTTATGACCCCCTGGACCCAAAATTCTGGGACAAGAGTAAAACAGCGAAGCACGGTCTCATCCCAGCTCTTCACCACACGGATGTAAAAGGCGAGGCTCAGAATCCGACTGCGGTTCGGGGGCAGAGCCAGGCATTTTGATCCGGGCTCTCCCTGCTGCGTGTACTTTCGGTGCCTAGTTCCTTCCCTTCTAATGAGTAATTTGCCTAAGTGAGGATTTAACTAGACAGGTTGATCATTGCCAGCCCGGCTCCGAACCTTTCCTTGGGGAAGCACCCCACTCCTGCCTAAGGACATTAACCCCACTGCCACCATGTAACCCACTTTCCTGCTCTCCAGGAACCATCCCGAGGTGCGCATCTGACACAAGGACTGCCTTTCCACAGACGTGGGCGCCCAAGACTGGAGGGGTTCCCAGGATGTAAGCCTTTTCGTGCTAAAACCAGAAGGGTCCTGGGCCAACCGGCACGGGTTCCAGTAGGAAGGAATTTCTGACGTGTGTGGCCAGGTTCAAAACTAAAGATGTAGCAGTCAGGAGGCTTTCATTCAGAAACAGGAGAGGAACAGATGGAAGCCATTGGCTGAAATGGAAGTGTCGTGCTGTGATAAGAAGCGAGGGTTGTAATGGAGTTGCTGTTATGGATCCCATAAAGACAGAAACCAAAGAGCAGAAACTTCAAATAGAGGTCACTGGTGACCGTGAGAGGAAAGGGGGCCTACCTTTGTTCAGAGACAAGTGGGTGCCTGCCCTTCGGCCCCAACCCCCAACTCTACACACCCTGCCAGTTGAATGAGCTGGGATGTCAGCTCTCCGCTGTGCCCCCACACATCACTCCCTAGAATGAACCCCTCTTCCGTGACACTACCTCGGTTGTCTTGTGCCCAGATGATACCGCCCAACATCGTTATATTTTGGGAAGGCTGGCTTTTCAGTAGCTTCCTCCTTAAAAACCACCATGGCCAATTTCAGATCCTTGCAAACACTCTTTCCAGATGCTTCTGTTTGCCATTGCTGCTGTCTCGGCTTTCCTTGCCAAGGGCACGGTCACAGCAGAAGGCTGTTCTCTTCTCAAATTAAGCAAGCTCTCCGCACACCAGTGCTTCTTATTTTTCTAAATTGAAAAAGTAAGGGACAGACTCCAGCCCACTTAGGAATTTTAAGTGGGGAAACCCAAAAGTGACGGTGGAACGCTCACTCTGGAAGCCTCAGATGGTCATGTGAACCCACTGCCCTGGGGTGCCTGGGCTCTGCCAGTCCCCCACATGGAGGAGAAGCTCTGAGAAGCTCTGAGAAGCACGAATGTCCTAGAAGACCTGGGGACCCCTGGAGCCTTGCAGTAGAACTTCTCAACTCCATCACAGCCTGTGCGTGGATTTAAAACAACAACAACAACAAAAAAAAAGATTTAGGACTGGAGAGATGGCTTAGCAGTAAAGCGCTTGCCTGTGAAGCCTAAGGACCCCAATTCGAGGCTTGACTCCCCAGGACCCCACGTTAGCCAGATGCACAAGGGGGCGCACGCGTCTGGAGTTCGTTTGCAGTGGCTGGAGGCCCTGGCGCGCCCATTCTCTCTCTCTGCCTCTTTCTCTCTCTGTTGTTCTCAAATAAATAAATAAAAATTAGAAAATAAAAAAGATTTAATTCTTGGGCTGGAGAAATGGCTTAGCGGTTAAGCACTTGCCTGTGAAGCCTAAGGACCCCGGTTCGAGGCTCAATTCCCCAGGATCCACGTTAGCCAGACGCACAAGGGGGCGCACGCGTCTGGAGTTCGTTTGCAGTGGCTGGAGGCCCTGGCACGCCCATTCTCTGTCTCTCTATATCTGCCTCTTTCTCTCTCTGTCTGTCACTCTCAAATAAATAAAAAATTAAAAAAAAAAGATTTAATTCTCAGAAGACGTTATTATTCCCCTTGTTCATGCACTTCTCAAAAGAACCACATTACAGCCCCAAATACTATTAACAAGACCATCAAGCGTTGCTTATGGCAGCCACCAGAAGGACTTGCCTGTGACACATGGCTGAAGTAATGACTGATCAATTCAGTCACTACCCTCTGCAGATAGAAAAGCTACAGTCGTCCAGGGTCATCCGGGAGATTGTCACCAGAATGTAGTGTTGGTCGGCTGTCCATCGCTGCAGCAAAATACTTGAGGTGAACAACTTCGGTGCATGTCTGTCCACGGCCAGGCAGACTGTCATGGCAGAGCGCATGGGGAACCAAGCTGCCCATCATACGGTAGCAAAGGAAAAGAGACACCGAATCACGTTCCCAACATCCCCTTTTCCCCAGTGCCCTAACTGTCCTCGCTCAAGTGCCACAGGTTAGCGACCTAGCCTTCAACGCATGGCCAGGTGGTGTTGCGCACGCCTTTAATCCCAGCACTCAGGAGGCAGGGGTAGGAGGATCACTGTGAGTTCAAGGCCTGCTTGGGACCACAGAGTGAGCTCCAGGTCAGCCTGGGCTACAGTGAGACCCTACCTCAAAAAAAAAAAAAAAAAAAAAACACTGAGGGATGGAGAGATGGCTTAGCGGTTAAGACACTTGCTTGCAAAGCCAAAGGACTCAAGTGTGGTTCCCCAGGACCCATGTAAGCCAGATGTATAAGGTGGCGCATGTGTCTGGAGTTCATTTGCAGTGGCTGATGGCCCTGGAGCACCCATTTCTCTCTCTCTCTCTCTCTCTCATAAATAAAATAAAATATTTAATTTTTTTAAAATTTGAAACCATAACATTTGATGTTTCTAAGCCTGTTGGCCACACTTTCAAAAAGAGGCTCATGCCGGGCGTGGTGGTGCACGCCTTTAATCCCAGCACTCGGGAGGCAGAGGTAGGAGGATCACAGTGAGTTCGAGGCCACCTTGAGACTACAGAGTGAATTCCAGGTCAGCCTGGGCTAGAGTGAGACCCTACCTCGAAGAAAAAAAATCAAAAACATGCTCATTACCGAGTGGCCTTTACAACCCACGTGTGCCTCCACTGTTTGCCAGGGACAGAGCTTCACGCCCATCTTTGTAAGACAATGTCTGGCACCCAGGAGGTCAGGAAATGTTTAAGGAAAAGAACTTTGTTCCCCCTGTTTTGCCAGCCTCTGCCCAGCAAGAACGGATCCCAGTCCAGTTAGAAACATTTTGGAAGCAAGTGTATAGAGCTGAAATAGGTGCGCTGGCTACAATGGCTACAGGCCATGGACCTTCCAAAGATGCAAGAAAAAAGCAATAAACTATAAAGGTCTGAGCCGGGCGTGGTGGCGCACGCCTTTAATCCCAGCACTTGGGAGGCAGAGGTAGGAGGATCGCCGTGAGTTTGAGGCCACCCTGAGACTCCATAGTGAATTCCAGGTCAGCCTGGGCTACAGTGAAACCCTACCTCGAAAGACCAAAAAAAAAAAAAAAAAAACTATAAAGGTCTAAAGGGGCCGATGACCTGTGACAGTCAGTGATGCATCCAGAAAGGCAGCGGCTCTTCCCCACGGAGGGTCTGCGGCCTCGAGTTCCTGAGCTTTCCTATCTGTGTCTTTCTCAGACTTGCTACTTTGTCCCTGGCTTTGTATCACTTCACTAGATGGCATCTGGGGCTATCTCAATGTCCCCTTCTTCATTTACCATCCTCCTGACTTTCTCCCAGAATTGACCATAATTTGAATTTTAAGGGCCGGGGGAGACGGCTCAGCGGCTAAGGTGCTTTCTTGCTAAGCCTGACTGCCCAGGTTCAACCAGTGCCCACGTAAAAGCCAGACACACAAAGTTTCTGGAGTTCATTTGCAGTGGCTAGAGGCCCTGGCATGCCCACTGTCTCCTCTCTGTCCCTCTTTCTAATTCTCTCCTTCTGTTTGCAAATAAATGAATAAAATGTTTAAAAATGTTTATAAAAAAAAAACAAACTTCATGTACTGGAGAGATGGCTTAGCGATTAAGGTGCCTGCCTGAAAAGCCAAAGGACATAAGCCAAATGCACAAGGTGGCACGTGCATCTGGAGTTTGGTTGCAGTGGCTGGAGGTCCTGCGATGTCCTCTCTCTCTCTCTCTCTCTCTCTTTCCCTTCCTCCCTCTTTCTCTCTCATAAATAAATAAACTTCATATAAATCACACACACACACACACACAAAATGTGTGAGGAGAATGCATGGTATGGGAGTCCTTGGAACATTTCTGTGACGTTCCCTCTCCTTTCTCTTTCCCTCACATCCAAGTCTCTCTGTGCTAAGCAGTCCGCTGCTGGGGCTCTGACCTCAGCCCCGCCTTCTTTGATCTCTTAATAGTCCTGTCACCTCCTGGTCTCACCTCTTTACTAAGTGTCCCCCCATACTCAGGAAGGTCTCCACATGAGTAAATATCTCTTCTCGGCTCCCCCACCTGGATGCCTGCTTCTGCAATCACATCACGATTGCATCCGATATTTTGTCTTGTTTGGGGCGTATGCACATGTGGAGGCTAGAGGAGAAATAAGATGTCCCCACTCACCACACATCCATACATTTTCCCCTGAGACGGAGCCTTGCACTGATTCCAAACCTTGCTGTTTTCATGGGCCCTGGCGATGCTCTGCTCTCTGCTCCCACAGGACTGAGGTCACAGGCAGGCACAGCCTCATTCAGCTACGGATTTGGGCTGTGGAGGAATGAAACTCAGTAGGTCTCAGGTGCCCTCAGCCTCTAATGCTTGCACAGAAGCACTCCACCTGCCCATATCACACCTTTTTATTTTATTTTATTTTATTTGAAGCAGAGTATCTCTCTAGCCCAGGCTAACCTGAAACTCACTCAGCAGTCCGGACTGGCCTCGAACTCACAGTGATCCTCCTATCTCAGCCTCCCAAGTGCTGGAAATCAAGATGTGTGCCACCACGCGTGGCTCCCACATCAGGCCTTTTGATAGAGCGTTTGCATCCGTGCCTCCCTTTTCTTCCTTCCTGTGCTCCCTAAGCCTCCTCCTCCCACTTTCTCTGATTCCCAATATTAATAAATGGTCAGAGCCAGTAAGCTTCCTCCAGCCTTATCCCAAGTGTGTTTCTGTAACATCCCACACGGGCCGTCGCAGGCTCTCCTTGAGCTCCTTGAACGTGGTGCGAGCTCTCTACTTTCTGTCTCTCTCTTTCTCCCTGTTAAAAGTACATGTGGAGCCAGGGCGTGGTGGCACACGCCTTTAATCCCAGCACTCGGGAGGCAGAGGTAGGAGGATTGCCATGAGTTCGAGGCCACCCTGAGACTCCATAGTGAATTCCAGGTCAGCCTGGGCTAGAGTGAGACCCTACCTCGAAAAAAAAAAAAAAAAAAGGTACACATGGAAATAGACTTCATACCCTCCCCTCACTGGCTCCAGGACCCCAGCTGGCCAGGACGTGGTCACCCAGGAGCAGTGAGTCCGTGGTCTGTGGGGAGACACATTTTGCTCATTAGCCTTTTGTAAAGCACCTACATACGACCCGTTTTCACTGTCTAGTGGCATCACCAGAAATTGTTTTCCCCACGTGTTCACCGTGAGACTTGTAGCGTGGCTGGCAGAATTAAGCTATGTGGGAGAAAAGAAGAGTTGCAGGAATGGGTGACTAGTTAACTATTCACATTTCTCTTTTTCAAAAAAAATTATAATTTTTATTTATCTGTTTGAGATAGAGAGAGATTGAGAAAGAGGCAGATAGAGAGAGAATGGGAGTGCCTCTGGGGCTTTGGTTGCAAACTCCAGACGCGTGCGCCACCTTCTGCATCTGGCTTATGTGGGTCCTGGGGCACTGAAACTGGGTCCTTCAGCTTTGCAGACAAGTACCTTAACGGCTAAGCTATCTCTCCAGCCCCTCCTAAGAGGTTTCCTTTGTTTGTTTTTCGAGGTAGGGTCTCACTCTAGCCCAAGCTGACCTGGAATTCACTATGTAATCTCAGAGTGGCCTCGAACTCGTGGTGATTCACCTACCTCTGCCTCCCAAGTGCTGGGATTAAAGGCGTGCGCCACCACGTCCGGCTCACGTGAGGTTTTCATGGCAGGTAGGTGACATCATATGGTGGGAGCACATGCTGAGAGAGCTAAGAAAGCCACACTCAACTGATCCAGTCCTAGCCGCCCCTTGGCCCAATGGCCTAACCTAACCTGCCACTAGACCCTCCTTAAAACTCCCACCCCCACTCCACACTATTTACACTGGGAGCCACACCCTCAGCAGATGAACCTGTGGGGCATGGATTAGTGACTTCTATTGTTGCTGTGACCAGATATCTGACATTAAACAACTTCAAGGAAAAGGGTTTGTGTTGGCCCATGATGTGGGACGTGAGTCCAGTCCGCCACCGTGGGGAAGGCGCGGCAGTGCACAATGGCTTGGGGCTGTGTTGACAAGTTTGTGCTGTGCCTTACTCACAACGTGGCAGCTGACCAGGAAGCAAAGACAGACTTAGGGCTAGAATTGGGGCCAAGCTGTACCCCTCAAAGCCCTGCCTCCCTTGTGACCCGCTTCCTTCAGCTAGGCACACTTCCCAAAGTGTCAATAGCCTCCCATAACTGCACCGCCAGCTGGGGACCAAATGATCTTTTTTTCTTTTACAATTTATTTATTTGCAAGCAGAGAGAGAAGAGAGACAGACAGAGAGAGAGAATGGGCTTGCCAGGGCCCTTAGCCACTGCAAACGAACTCCAGATGCATGTGCCCCTTGTACATCTGGCTTATGTGGGTCCTGGGGAATTGAACCTGGATCCTTTGGCTTCGCAGTCAAGCACCTTAACCACTAAGCAGTCTCTCCAGCCCAGGACCAAATGTTCTAACACTCAGACTAATGCAGGACATTTTACATCCTAACTGTAACAGGACACACCATGTATCACTTACTTCTTGATTTTAGTAGAATTTTAACAGATTTCTTGAGATTTTTTGTTGTTGTTGTTTTTTGTTTTGTTTTGTTTTCCAAGGTAGGGTCTCACTCTAGCTCAGAGCTGACCTAGAATTCACTCTGTAGTCTCAGGGTGGCCTCGAACTCATGGCAATCCTCCTACCTCTGCCTCCCGAGTGCTGGGATTAAAGGTATACACCACCACGCCCAGCTTCTTGGGCTTTTTATATAATCAGAATTGTCACTTTCAATATGCATGCTTTTTGTTTCTTTTTAAAAATATTTTAATTATTATTAACAACAAATTTCATATTAAAATATTTTATTTATGTATATATTTATTTGAGAAAGAGAGAAAGGAAAAGAGGCAGGTAGAGGGAGAGAGAATGGGCACACCAGGGCCTCTAGCCACTGCAAACAAACTCCAGACACATGTGCCACTTCGTGCATCTGGCTTATGTGGGTCGTGGGGAATCAAATCTAGGTCCCTTGGCTTTATAGGCAAGCACTTTAACTGCTAAGCCATCTCTCCAGCCCTGTTTCTTTTTGACTGACCTTCTGCACTGGCTAAGATACCAGCATAATATTAACAGAGGTGTTGAAAGAAAACTTCCTTTCCCTGTCATGATCTTAGGCAGAAACGTTTGGTCTTTGACCAAAAAGCAAGACACTAGCTAAAAGGTTCTACGGGAAAAAAAGTGGCACTTGGAATAAAATATGAAAGGCATTTCTGCTGTCTGCCCTTAAAGAATGTTCTGCTTGTTTCAGTCCTTAGGTTATTAACATGTGACCGTCCTACCTTTTCTTGAGGCAGCTCTAGAATTTCCTCTGTTCTGGGCTAGTTTCATCTGAATGCCAAGACATGGCCTCTCCTTGCTGGTACTCTGCTCAGAACCCCCTGAGGTCAGTGAGGTCTCCTCATTCTGGTGCACAAACTCCAGGCGTCTCCCAGCTCCCGTGTGGGCTCCGGGGCTGCTTGCTTTCCAGCTCCCGGGTACTTGTGCAGGCCTCACAGACAGACCCCGGTGCTGTCTCATCCCACACAGCCCCAGTCTCAAGGGAAAGCCTGCGGCCTGGAACTTTCCCTCTGGTCTAAAAGCGTCCTGCCTCAGCACCCCCAAACTCCAGTATCTGTGTCTTTAACCTAGGGAGACCTCTGCTTTTGGTTGGGTGTCCCCTCCCTGTGTTGGGACAGGCAGAAGGTTCTAGCAACTCACCTTGTTTGTAGCCTTTGGCCCTGTGTTGCCAAACAGCTCATGTCTGACAATAAGTTATTTAATGTATTTCCTTTAGCTTTCTAGTTGTGTGAAGCAGGAGAGCTAACCAGTACTACTGTTTGTCGTGGGTGAAAGGAAGACTGGAGCCCTTTTGATCGACAACAGAGGTCAGCAAACCTTTTCAGCCACCCAACTGCCGGCATAGCACAAATGCAGCTCCAGTGACTGAGCCTGCACCGTTCAAATAAAACTTTATTTACAAAGGCATGCAACTGACTTGCAGACTACAGCTCACCAGTTCTTGATGGAGAACGTTATCCCTGCCTTTTGTCCACTACAAAGCCAGTCATTATTATTGTTAATTATTATTATTTTGGTTTTTTGAGGTAGGGTTTCACTCTTGCCCAGGCTGACCTGGAGTTCACTCTGTAGTCCCAGGGTGGCCTCGAACTCACTGTGATCCTCCTGCCTCTGCCTCCCGAAGCCAGTCATTGTTGAATGCCCCAAGTTCTGGATTGGTCTAATTATGTTCTCAAGTTATTCCATAACATATTGCTTTAGTACTTGTATTTTCTATAAGTTTAATTAGGACAATACATATTCTTTGTACGAATAACAGCTTAGATGATGTTGGGAATATTAACCTCTTATTGTTATTTTTTAATATTTTTATTTATTTATTTATTTATTAGAGAAGCAGAGAGAGATATAGGCAGACAGAAAGAGAATGAGTGTAGGTGTGCCAGGGCTTCTTGCCACTCCAAATGAACTCCAGACACATGTGCCACTTTGTGCACCTGGCTTTACGTGAGTACAGGGGAGTCAAACTCAGGCCATCAGGTTTTGCTAGCAAGTGCTTTTAAACTACTGAACCATCTCTCCAGCCCTTTCCTGTTATTTTTGCTTTGTTTTGGTTTTATGAGGTAGGGGCTCTAGTTCGAGGCCACCCTGAGACTCCATAGTGAATTCTAAGTCGGCCTGAGATAGAGTGAGACCATACCTCAAAAAAGCAAAAAAAAAAAAAAAAACACTACTGTCATGCCTGAAGGCTCCGCCCTCATGACCTGATCCCTTCCCAAGGTCCTCACATCCAACTATCACCACATTGTGCCTTAGAATGGAACACATGCACTTAGGGGAAGCACAGACATTCAGAACTTAGCAGTGACACAACCTTGGAAGTCGTAGGCTCTCGGACCCGACTCACACTTCAGAAGACTACAACCTTGGCTGACATCTTAACCACACCTCGTGAAAGAACCACCGAGCTGGACAGTTTCTGAATTCCTGGATCATGACAGAGATGCTTCTTCCTTTAAGATATGTCTACGTCCTTTGAGGCCTCCTTGTGGGGAAATCCTGTGCATCAATAGCTAGCTAACGCAGGGGCTTCGCGCCCAGCTTTGGAGCTGTGGCTGGGACCGCATGGGGACCCCCCGCCTTCCCTCCATTACACATAGATAGACGTTGTTGTTCCTGTATCTATGAAGAAGCCAACCTAAGGGAAACATGAGGCAAGACGCTGCTGGCTTTTCTGCTGGTGCCATGTGCCCTCCTGACGGCTGCTGACCTCACAGCAAAAGCTATGATACCCCCCCCCTTCCCTGGCACATGCCATTTGGAGATGACACCATTGCCCCTCCTTGCCCCTCGGGGTGTTCTTTTGAGACTTCTGTCTGAATCCAAGGCAGCTGGGCAGCCCCGCCGCTGGCTGGGGGACAGCTTCGCCCTGAGCGGAGCCAGCGGCACATATGGGCACTGGAAACTGCAAGCTTTGTTTCATTAACACCATGTTCTAACAAAACCGGTGGACCGGCCAAGAGTTTGCAAAACACTAAAGCGATGGTTTGATGGCAGAATACTCCAGTTGACTCAGTAGGGTGGGGAAAGGTTAGCATTTAGATCACTAATGCTTTGTTTGTTTGTTTGTTTGTTTGTTTTGGCTTTTTCAAGGTAGGGTCTCATTCTAGCTGAGGCTGACCTGGAATTCACTATGCAGTCTCGGGGTGGACTTGAACTCACAGCAATCCACCTACCTCTGCCTCCCGAGTGCTGGGATTAAAGTCGTGCGCCACCATGCCCAGCTTGGTTTGTTTTTTCAAGGTAGGGTCTCACTCTAGCCCAGGCTGACCTGGAATTCACTATGTAGTCTCAAGGTGGCCTTGAACTCAGAATAATTCTCCTACCTCTGCCTCGCAAGTGCTGGGAGTAAAGGCGTGCGTCACCGTGCTGGCTCTAGCAACGCTTTTTTTGAGTAGGTACATTTAGGAGTGAGGGACCAAATATTTCCTTGTTGTTTGCTTTCCTGATCGGCTTGATTTCTGTTTTACATCCACCTCTAGTAGATGTAAGTTAAAGTGACATCAGGAAGTACTTAAGTTAAGTTATTTTAAAAATTAGACTATGACAGCTGGGCGTGGTGGTGCACACCTTTAATCCCAGCACTCGGGAGGTGGAGGTAGTTGGATCACCATGAGTTCATGGCCACTCTGAGACTACAGACTGAATTCCAGGTCAGCCTGAGCTAGTGTTGAAACCCTACCTCAAAAAAAAAAAAAAAAAAAAAAGACTATGGAGCTGGAGAAATGGTTTAGCGGCAAAGGTGTTTGCCTATGAAACCTAAGGACCCATGTTCAACTCTCCAGATCCCACGGAAGCCATATGCACAAAGGTGAGGCAAGCACAAGGTCACGCATGCCCACTAGGTGGCGCAAGTGTCTGGAGTTCGATTACAATGGCTGAGTCCCGGGTTCATCAATTCTCCCTAAAGGAATAAATAAATAAAAATTAAATACAGAGGTTCAGCAGTTAGAGGTACTTACTTTCAAAGCCTCCTGACCCAGGTCAATTCCCCAGTATCCACATAAAGCCAGACACAAAAAGTGAAGCATGCATCTGAAGTGTGTTTGCAATGTCAAGAGATACTGGAGACACCCCTTGCCCCCTCACACAAATAAATAAAAACATGAAAAACAAATAAATTAAAATTATACTACAATTTAGTAGATAATGGCAGACTATAAGCATAGTTCACAGAAAATAAGATTCAAATGGCTTTTTTAAATTTTTTGTTGTTGTTGTTTGTTCGAGGTAGGGTCTCACTCTAGCCCAGGCTGACCTGGAATTCACTATGGAGTCTCAGGATGGCCTCGAACTCATGGCAATCCTCCTACCTCTGCCTCCCAAGTGCTGGGATGAAAGGCGTGCGCCACCACGCCCTGGCTAAAAACATTTATTTTTTAACAGGTTATACTCTCTCATTCTCTCTCTCTTGTTCTCATTTCCCTGGGGCCCTCCTCTGTGGGGTTATGGGATTTACTGTGGGGTCATGAAGGCCTCAGTCAGTCCCAATGGGATACTGGGGGGACCATGCCTCAGGGTATTCCCACCCACTCTGTGTCTCTTACAATCTTCCCACCCCCTCTTCCGCAATGTTTCCTGAGCCACGACAGGCCTGTTGGCAGTCTGATTCAGTGTTGAGTTCTCTATAGCCTCTGGATTTCTGCTTTGATAGGCTGTGCTTGATCACTGTGTCTGCCACCATCACCCTGGAGCTGGTTGTCAGGCTAGCAGTGAGAGCAGTGTTCATGGGGCCACTTCCACTGCAAGCTCTCCTGGGCCTTGGCAGATGTGGAACAAATTACCTTGTTTTGTTTTGTTTTGGTTTTGGTTTTCAAGGTGGGGGTCTCAGTCTAGCTCAGAGCTGACCTGGAATTCACTCTGTAGTCTCAGGGTGGCCTTGAACTCATGGTGATCCTCCTACCTCTGCCTCCCGAGTGCTGGGATTAAACGATGAGACACCACACCCAGCACAAATGACTTTTAACATTTGAAAAGATGCTTGATCTCACACATAAGGAAATATATAAATTAAAACTCTCCTACAACACAACCAACCTCTTGTCTTTAACACTGAGAGAAATTTGAAGGTTGGATTTGGATAACACACTAGACTCACGAAGCCACGGGGGAACGGGCACCTGCATCTGTTGCTTGTATGCATGCAAACTGGCCCTCAAGAGAACTTAGCAGTGTTGAACAAAATCTTACAGGAATTTACCCCTTAAAGTGGAAATGACCCTTCTAGGAATTTTCACTAAAGTTTCCCTTCAAAACGCAGAAACAACAGAAGCATGAGCCTATGGGTCATTTCACATACAAACCCCAACATTAATTACTCTTAATTGTATATGCTTAATGAAATATCCTTTTTAATATTTTATTTTTATTTATTTATTTATTTGGCAAAGAAAGAGGGAGAAAGAGAGAGAGAGAGAGAGACAATGGGCACGCCAGGGCCTCCAGCCTCTGCAAACGAAGTGCAGACATGTGCGTCCCCTTGTGCATCTGGCTAATGTGGGTCCTGGGGAATCAAACCTGGGTCCTTTGGCTTTTCAGGCAAATGCTTTAACTGCCAAGCCATACCTCCAGTCCTTTTTAAAAAATATTTTATTTTGTTTATTTATTTGTTTGACAGAGAAAGAAAGAAAGAAAAAGAAAACGGCTTAATGAAATATCTTAAAGATTTTAAGCCAGGCGTGGTGGAGCACACCTTTAATCCCAGTATTTAGGAGGCAGAGGTAGGAGGATTGCCATGAGTTTGAGGCCACCCTGAGACTACAGAGTGAATTCTAGGTCAGCCTGGGCTACAGTGAAACCTTACCTCAACCCCCACACACACAAAAAAAAGAAAAGGAAAAAAAAGATTTATTTTAAACTTCAAAAATCTTACTTTAGGGCTGGAGGGATATCTTAACAGTTAAGGCATTTGCCTGCAAAGCCAAAGGACCCAGGTTCGATTCCCCAGGTCCCATGTTAGCCAGATACACAAGGGGGTGAACGCATCTGGAGTTCATTTGCAGTGGCTGAAGGCTCTGGCATGCCCATTCTCTCTTTCTCTTCCTCCCTCCTTCTATGTCAAATAAATGAATAAATAAATAATTTTTTAAATAAATAATTAAATATATAATTTAATAAATTATAATAAATAATAATTTTTTAAAATCACACTTTACTCAGTAGTTTTCTTGTCATCAGTAATACTAGGTGGTAATATTGAAACATTGAAACACTTTATATATTAGGTAATAAACCAGCAGGTAAATGCATTGGAAAACTTTACATGGTGCCATTTTTATGTCAGTAAAAACTAAAATATATATATATATATATATATATTAACGTTATTGTCACTTCTATTTACTAGGTTGCTTGTAACCCCCAACAGCAGAAGTAAAATAAGAGAGTTGACATGTACTGAACACTCAGGTAGTGTCCTGGGAAAAAACTAAAATATATTTACTATGTGATGTGTAATATGACCTGAGATCAATAGTAGTTAAGATTGGAATAAAAGAATAACTACAATTATAAAATCAGAGTTAAGAAAAAGAAAGCACGGGCTGGAAAGATAGCTCAGCAGTTCAGGCACTTGCCTGCAAAGCCTAAAACTTGGGCTCGATTCCCCAGCACCCATGTAAAGCCAGATGCACAAAGTGCTACACGTATCTGTAGTTCATTTGCAGTGGCAGGAGACCCTGGTGTGCCCATTCTCTCTCTCTTTCTTTTTCTCAAATAAATAAGTAAAAATACTTAGTTAAAAAAGTGCTGTATTAAATTTGAATAGGAAATGCCAGTATCAATTTGTGATTGTGTAAACTTTCTCAGGTTCCCTTGAAATGATGGAAGCAATGTCTGTCATAAGTGTGGTCAGACGGACACATTTGTGTCTGTCCACAATGTCAGAGTATACTGAGTAACAATAAATTTACAAGCTATTTTGGCTTCGTTGGCTGTAATTTGCCAAGTAGTTCCAATTTCTCTTGATAGCTAGCCAAGGTAAACATAGGTTCTTTTATTACAATCTTAGCTATCAATGTTAACTTTCAGATCACACATAACATATTACATAGGGTATACACACACACACATACATATATATACATACATACATATCTAGGTCATATATATATACCTAGATGTGTATGCTCCTGTGTGTGTTACAGAATGGCTACAAGAATTTAAGAAATCACAGACAAGTTCAAATAGTTCAAAAGAGACCTTACTCACCATGGTGTTGAGAAGAAGTGACAGAGGAGTGCTCAGCACTGAAACATCACTATCACACCTTCCAAGGCTCAGGGTCTATTGCGGAAGAGGTGGCGGAAAGAATGTAAGAGCCAAAGGAAGGGTAGGACTCCTTACAACGTGTTCCTCCAGACACAAACTGGCCTGGATATCCATGACCTCACAGTGCCTGACACTACCTACGCAAGACCATCATAAAAGGTGGAAAAGATGATGACATCAAAATAAAAGAGAGACTGATTGAGAGGGGGAGGGGATATGATGGAGAGTGGAGTTTCAAGGGGGAAAGTGGGGGGAGGGAGAGAATTACCATGGGATATTGTTTACAGTTATGGAAGTTGACAAGTTTTTTTTTAAAAAAGGCCTTACTGAGAAGCAAAAGCAGGAGTCTGATAAAAATACAAAGAGAGTCTCTGCAGGAGTTAGACAACAAACCCTGTGGGAAGTGCTGAGACAGATCAAGCCACAGGGTCAAAGCAGAGCCTTGGAAGCTAGAGCTGAGCTGCCCAGCCAAGGTGCGGGACTGTGGATGCTGTGAGAAGTTCCAACAATTCGTGTCTAGACAGATGGGCCAACAAACAGCACATCCAGATGAACAGATGGTGTGAGGGTGAAGGTGTTGCCAACTTGATCTGTTTAGTAATCCACAGAAATCCCTTTCGGGTGGGTCCCTGAGGTTGCTTCCAGGAAGGATTCACTGAAGGAGGAAGTCCTTTCCCCAGAGTGAGCCCTTCCCCCAGAGTGGGGGCTTTATCTAAGGAAGCTCTGGGTGAAAAGGACCCTCCAAGGCCTTCAGTGCCCATCGGGACTGCAGGGGTATCTGGCCACGAGGACTGAGCAGCTACCGGATTCCTTGATTCTCAGGCCTGCAACTGCTATTGGACTACCGTAAACTAATCCAATAAATTCCCTTTTTAATATGATTCACTCTATCGGTTCTGTTCCTCTAGAGAGCCCTGACTAATACAGATGGCAACTCAAGTAGACCATGTCAACAACAGGTGCTGAACTGAGCTGAAGCCCCTGGGACTCTCCTGAGGCCTCTGCCTTTCAGCCCCTTGGTGCACACACCTGGTGGTGAGATGACAGGTCAGTGGGACGACCGTCATGTTAGGTGTCCTCGTCTTTATAGGGCCTGGGTGAGGGGGTGTCCTCATCTTTATAGGGTCTGGGTGAGGGGGTGTCCTCGTCTTTACGGGGCCTGGGTGAGGGGGTGTCCTCGTCTTTATAGGGTCTGGGTGAAGGGGTGTCCTCATCTTTATAGGGTCTGGGTGAGGGGATTGCACGGTTTCCTCAGTCTGGTGTATTTAATAAGTTCCTGGGTCTGGTTTTCCTGGTATGATTTTAAGATGTTCAATGTGCTTTATACAGTCCCAATTAGCTTTGATAAAGGTATAAGGCTTGTACCCTTTTATCAGTCTGGGCCTCATAGGCTGTTGCAGTGAGGTGCGCATTGCTGGTAGAAATCACCCAACCATAGCAGCTAGTGGGAAAAAGAGGTTTATTTTGGACTACAGGCTCTAGGGGAAGCTCCACGATGGCAGGGAAAATGATGGCATGAGCAGAGGGTGGACATCACCCCCTGGCCAACATAAGATAGACCATAGCAACAGGAGAGTGTGTCAAACACTGGCATGGGGAAACTGGCTATAATACCCATAAGTCCACCCCCAACAATACACTGCCTCCAGGAGGCTTTAATTTCCAACTGCTGTCAGCTAGGGAACCTAGCATCCAGAACACCTAAGTTTATGGGGGACACCTGAATCACACCACCACATGGGTGGTGCTGGACAGACGGTGTTGTGTATGTACCCAACAGGTTACAGAGTCATCCTGCCCCTGTGTTTGCACTCAAAAGAGTGTCAAGGGTTGGAAAGATGGCTTAGTGCTTAACGCACTTGCCTGAAAAGCCTAAGGACCCATGTTTGACTCCCCAGATCCCATGTAAGCCAGACACTCAAGGTGATGAATGCACAAGGTTGCACATGTGCACAAGGTGGTGCGTGCATCTGGAGTTCGACTGCAATGGCTGTAAGGCCCTGGCACACCAATTCTCTGTCTCTCTCTCTCTTTTTTTTTCCCCCCCTCTCTCTGTCCCATAAAAAAAAAATAGTCAGGGCTGGAGAAATGGCTTAATGGTTAAAGCACTTGCCTATGAAGCCTAAGGACCCAGGTTCAATTCCCCAGTAGCCATATACAGCCAGATTCACGAAGTGTTGCATGTGCCTGGAGTTCATTTGCAGTGGCTAGAGGCCCTACAAACACATTCTCTCTCCCTCTCTCTCAAATAATAAATAAATAAATAAACAGGCCAGGCATGGTGGCACATGCCTTTAATCCCAGCATCTGGGATGCAGAGGTAGAAGGAGTGCCATGAGTTCGAGGCCACCCTGAGAATACATAGTGAATACATAGCCTGGGCTACAGTGACACCCAACCTTGAAAAACAAACAAACAAACAAACAAAAGAGTCAAATGCTATTAGAAAAATGGATTCATCCAAGATAAGACACAGCCTATAAAACCATAGTTTTATACAATATGGCACATCCTGACCTCAACAGTGTCTAAATCCCTTTACCAAAGGATCCAGCGCTGAATAGATAGCTACCACTGGCTGTGGGGTAGGGGAAACATAGAATGCCCGGAATCTCTCAAAGACCCCTGAAGAAACGTCCAAAGGACACAGGATCTAGCTCAAATGATTATCCAAATTTAAAACTATTTGCACCAATTGATAGTAAAAGAAGTAGGGGAGAGGGTCTCACTTGCCCTTACTGAAGAAATTTACACACCAGCTCTTTCATTTGTGCTACGGGCTGCATTGCGTCCCCGTAGAATTCATAACTGAAACCTTCACGTGACTGCGCTGGCGACAAGGTCACTAATGAAGGCTGAAGGAGGCCGTAAAGGTGAGAGTCTGACGCGACGCGACCAGTGACTTCACAGGAAGAGGAAGAGATCCCAGAGAAAAGGCCACGCGAGGACACAGTGAGATGTGGGGCATCACCAGAAAGCAACCCCGCCAACACCCAGACCTCCAACTTGCGGCCTGAGAAGCACGAGAAAGTGAATTTCTACTGTTTCAGCCAAACAATATGTGGGTGTCCTGTTAGAGCAATCCTCACAGCCAATCTACTCAGTGACTTCAGGGAAGGAAGAAATCCTGTGTCTTTCTCAGAGCAGCTGTGACCTATTCTCGGATGAACACATGCTCTTCTTTTTTTTTCTTTTTTTTTTTTTTTTTTTTTTTTGGTTTTTCGAGGTAGGGTCTCACTCTAGCCCAGGCTGACCTGGAATTCACTATGTAGTCTCAGGGTGGCCTCGAACTCACAGCGATCCTCCTACCTCTGCCTCCCGAGTGCTGGGATTAAAGGTGTGCGCCACCACGCCCAGCTCCACATGCTCTTCTTTACAGGACAGGGTCATGAAACCATTGAGTCATGGCAAGGATCGGCCGCGGAGCCTTTGGGTAAAGGTTTGCCCGGGTACAGCATTATCCTGAAGTATTCTCCAAGACGTGGTAGTCATGACTACGGCGTCAGTTCATCCTCAGCCTCAAGCGTGGGCCACTTCTAGCATGAGGAAGGAGGCTGCCCGAGCATTCTCTCTGAAGTGACATGTTCATGTTTAACTACGATCTAATTTTTTTGTTGTCGTTGTTTTTTTTTTTTGTTTTGTTTTTTGTTTTTCAAGGTAGGGTCTCACTTTAGCTCAGGCTGACCTGGAATTCACTATGGAGTCTCAGGGTGGCCTCGAACTCACAGTGATCCTCCTACCTCTGCCTCCAAGTGCTGGGATTAAAGGCATGCGCCACCACGTCCAGCTTTGTTGTTTTGTTTTTCAAGGTATGGTCTCACTCTAAGCCAGGCTGACCTGGAATTCCCTGTGTGCTGGGATGAAAGGTGTGCACCACTACACCCAGCAGTTAACTACAACCTATTCAAGCTTGAATGTCTAACTTCTGATCTCCAGGAACACAAGTGACAGAAGACCATGTTAACTAACACCATGCATAGAGGAAAATAGAAGGTGTTAGCTGTTAGACCGAGACATGCGACAAGGATAACTGACCAAAGTAATAATCTATACTAATGAAAAAAAATCAGATTTAAAATATATGCTGAAACCAGGTGTGGTGGCACATGCCTTTAATCCCAGCACTCGGGAGGCAGAGGTAGGAGGATCACTGTGAGTTTGAGGCCACCCTGAGACTCCATAGTGAATTCCAGGTCAGCCTGGGCTAGAGTGAGACCCTACCTCGAAAAAACAAAATATATATATACATGGGCTGGGGAGATCATTCAGGGGCTAAAAATGCTTGTTTCCAAAGCCTGTCGGCCTGGGTTCAATTCCCCAGCACTCATGTAAGGTCAGATGCAAGAAGGGGTATAAGTGTCTGGTGTTCGTTTGCAGCAATAAAAGATCTTTTGACATTTAAGATCCAAGCTATTGCAGGGATTTGTTAATAGGAGTTGGTTCACACAATTAACAAAGGCCTAAAACACCCATGATTTGCAGGCTCTGAGCTGAATCAGAAAGGCTGAGAAACAAGGGAAGAGAGAGACTACCTGTGAGTCCTAGAGACCCAAGCGCTCTAGAGAACTCTAGTATATTATCCAAATCTGAAATATCACATATGTGTGTGTGTTGTTCTTAAAAACAAAACAAAACAAAACAAAAAAAAAACAGGCTGGAGAGATGGCTTAGCAGTTAAGATGCTTGCATACGAAGCCCAAGAATGCATATTCAAATCTCCAGGCCCCACGTGGCCAGACGCAAAGTGACACAAGTGTGCAATGTCACACATACACACAAGGGGGTACATGCATCTGGAGTTCATTCACAGCAGCTAAAAGGCCCCGGCGCACCCATTCTCTGTCTCTGTCTCTCTCTGTGTCTCTCAAAAATAAAATAATAAGCCAGGCCTGTGGCACACACACCTTTAATCCCAGCACTCGGGAGGCAGAGGTAGGAGGATCACTGTGAGTTTGAGGCCACCCTGACTACATAGTCAATTCCAGGTCAGCCTGAGCTAGAGTGAGACCCTGCCTCAAAAAAACAAAAAATAAAAATAGAATAATAATTTTTAAAAAACACCTCAATAGGGTTGGAGGGATGGCTTAACAGTTAAGACCCAGGTTTGATTCCCCAGGACCCACGTTAGCCAGATGCACAAGGGGGCGCATGTGTCTAGAGTTCGTTTGCAGTGGCTGGAGGCCCTGGGGTGCCCATTCTCTCTCTCTCTCTCTCTCTCTCCTCTGTCAAATAAATAAATAAAATTATTTTTTAAAGTCCTCACATTTAAAAGCTTAATACACTTTATTTTTAAAAACCTCAATAATATTTTGAGAAAAAAAATCAGTGGAATAACATTTAGATAAACTCATTCTTCCTGATGCTGGTCACTAGCCAGTCCCTACAAAGTCCGGGGTGACCCGGCAGAGGAAGTGGTGTCCTGACTAGGGCTCCACGCAGCAGCTGGTGGGACTTCCAGTTTCTCCCTCGCCCTGGCCAGGCTCCGTGTCTAACCCTGTCTAGGCCCCGTGCAGGTTCCTGCCCTGGGCTAACCATCACTGCACATTTCCCAGCTATCTCCACCTTTCCAGTGAGTTCACACGGAGCCCTGCAGCCACGGACCATCTCTGCATCCCACTTTGCCTGCAGAATGGGCCACCGGCTGTTGCTTCAATCGGCTTTGGCCCTTCTCCCACTAGACGCTGGAGCTAAAGGTATTTCCACAAGGGCAAACAGGTGTGATTTCTGTTTCCAGGGTAGGGACTGTTGCAGTCAGGTTCACATCGCTGGCAGAAAACACCCAAGCAAGAACAGCTTGTGGAAGAAAAAAAAAAAAAGGTTTATTTTGGCATACAGACTCAAGGGGAAACTCCATGATGGCAGAGGGTGGACATCACCTCCTGGCCAACATCAGATGGACATCAGCAACAGGAGAGTGTGCCAAACACTGGCAAGGGGAAGCTGGCTATAACACCCATAAGCCCATCCCCAGCAACATACTGCCTCCAGGAGGCTTTAATTTCCAAATTGCCATCAGCTGGGGAAGCTAGCATTCAGAACACCTAAGTTTGTGGGGGACACCTGAACCAAACCAGCACAGGGACCCTAAACTTCTGCCCAGTAGCGAAGGACACACTGTCTTGGTTCATCTTGTGGCCTCACACTGCCCTTGACGTCCGTTCTTCCCAGCGCCCCTCCAGTCTGCCATGATTCCAGAGAGAAAGGTTCCCAAAGCCACATAAGGTATCAGGAGCTAGGCTATGATTCTAGTTCCTTTCCAGAACCAAAGTGGTACCGCAGAAACCAGCTAATGAGAGTTTGGTCAGTTGCTTACCCACAACCCTAAGCGCGCGCTGATTCCTTTGCGTGCCAGGGAGGGCTTGGTGTGATCCTGAGCAGTTTGCAGCACCTGAAGGTGTGCATGCCACGTTCCTCTTCAGCTCCCTTCCGCCGAGTCCCAGCTAGGGGCATGAGATCCCTCTGCCACCAAACAGCACCTCAGACGACCTCCACCCCAGGGCGCAGGCTGCTGGTGGGGGAGGGTCAACGTCCCTGAACAGCAAAAGTTCAGGGGCAGCCTGTCCTCACCCCCACCCCCAATTCTACCTGCCTCAGTTCCAGAGGCAGAAACAGAGTTCCTGGGCTCAAGGAATGGACTTGGAAGACAATCTATGTGGGGTGCAGCAAGCTTGGGGGACTTACGCATTGTCAGCTTCACCTGAGAGGCCTAGGGGACAGGCAGAACCTACTTTCTAGGCAGGGTCTGGGGCACCAGGAAGACCCCTGAACTTAAGGAAGAACCAGGCCATCATAGGCCTGGCCTGGGGCCTTCCCAGACCGCAACACCTCTATACATCAACCCAGTTTCTCAGGAATCCCCTAACAAATGAACTATTTGGACCCATCCGATGAAGGAGGGGTGTAGGACAGGATTTACAAGCTGGTTCAAAAATCATTAAGGAAATGTCCTTTGAGGGGTTTGGCTCAGGACGGCAGTGGTGGCTCATCCACCAGCTACCCAGCCTGGACTGTCCACTCCCTCAGACGTCAGGCAGCCTGGGACAACACAGTAGTTACTGACCACCACCAAGCTTTCTGTCTGCCATCTGCCTCCTTGGGAATGAAGCCTCACCGTACCCCACACGCCCCCCCCCCACTGTGGATCCCACCTCAGCCCACAGGCACGAGCCCCCCTCCCTGGGTGAGGTGACTGAACAGAGACAGATGCTTATCTGTGAGCAGTCACAGGCTGCACCCAGCGGGGAAACCAGCCCCCTCCTGCCCCACAGAGCATTCCTGAATGGGAAAAGCTACGTCCCAATCCTCCACTTCGTTCCTCTTGGGGTACCCGAGTTGATGGCAGCATGCATGAGACCTCAGGAATGCCAGGTATGCACGGTCCCAGGAGGGCTTGTGGCCGACCATGCATGGTTCCCTTGGGCCTCCCACATGCCCACCGCCCCCACAAAGTCCTTCTTGACTCTGTTCAGAGAGTACTGGAGGCCCAGAATCCGGGCCAGCTTACAGTCCAGGGAAACCACAGCGACTCAGTGCCACCGGGACTGGGAGGAAGAATCCCAAGCTGGGGTGGTTTCCACACTGCTTATCACTTAAGCACTGTCAAGCGATTTCCATCTTGACCCGGTGAAGGTTCTCCTCCGTCTCTGGCCCACTGGCTATAGACAAAGGAGCAAAGGTAAAACTAGACCTTCCTTAATAGATGAGTCCGAGATTTCCCAGTCAGGAAAAAGAGGTGTGTTTGATGGGGGGGGGGGGGGGCGCTACCTGTGTGGGAGGTGAGCAGACAGGTGAGAGTTTGGTTTCTCGGTCCCTTAGAGCTCACTCAGCTGGGGAAGGAGGCTGCCCGGATCCCATCAGCACCAGAGGCTGGAGGCCCAGTGCGTGGCTCTCACTTAAAGGTCCCTTGGCCTCAATAGAGACATGGAAACAGGACTCTCGAGAAGGCGAAAGGAGGCACACGAGGCGTTGCTCCTGCCATTTCCCCATGCCGTCCCATAGAACTCCACAAATGACTCAACATGACTTGCCTGGAGATCTGGATATGTCTGCTGGTGGATTCAGCGTGTTTAGAAATGATCCTCTCAGGTGGTGGTCCTTGCCCTCATGGAAGTTTAGGACACAACGCAGGGCCTACCTGAGTCTAGTAAGGCCCAAGGCATCGCTGTGATGGACCAGCAAGTGATCAGTTCTCTCTTCGGCTGGCCTAAGGCCACATTTTAAAGTCTAGCTCCCACCCGTCCCCAGCTCCGCTCCTTTCCTGAGACTCATCCTGGAATGATGATCCCCTCAGAAGAGAGAGGCCTCCATGTCCTGAGCCCTCTGTGCAACCCACCCAGCAGACCAGCAGTCACACACTGATGAGGCCACCAGGGAGCCAGCAGTCTAACTCTGCCTGCCCTTTTCCTACCTCCCTCCAAGCCCTCCTGAAGATGTACTGACTCCACAGATCTCTCTAAACATCTGCTGGCCTTGGCTGGCCCCAATCCTCCTCCTCATCTGATGATGATGAAGAAATACGAAAGGGAACTTGCTGGTCAAGAGTGGCTTCCACTCCGGGCATGGTGGCGCACGCATTTGATCCCAGCACTCGGGAGGCAGAGGTAGGAGGATTGCCGGGAGTTCGAGGCCACCCTGAGACGACATAGTGAATTCCAGGTCAGCCTGAGCTGGAGCGAGACCCTACCTTGAAAAAACCAAACAAACAAAAAACAATAATAATAATAAATAAATAAAAATGGCTTCCACTTTTTAGTAGAGGGCTGCTTAACTAATCCCAGGAAAAGACAAAGAACTCACAAGACAGGGTTCCACAGTGTCCAAAGGCAGCATGGTGGTACCACCCACCATGACTTTCAGGAGGGCTAGGAAGCGATCATTCTCTTGTCCGCTAGCCAAAGGCCACATTTTAAGGTCTAGCTCCTGTCTCCAGTTCCACCTGAATTTCAGATTGCTATTTGATGTAATGTGGAGATATCAGACTTGCAAACACCCTAAGAGGGAAGTCTGGAGTAAAATCTGTGTTAGTCTGCTTTTTTTTGTTTGTTTGTTTGTTTGTTTTTGTTTTTGTTTTTGTTTTTGTTTTTTTTTTTTTTTTTTTTGGTTTTTCGAGGTAGGGTCTCACTCTAGCCCAGGCTGACCTGGAATTCACTATGTAGTCTCAGGGTGGCCTCGGACTCACGGCGATCCTCCTACCTCTGCCTCCCGAGTGCTGGGATTAAAGGAGTGCGCCACCACGCCCGGCTCATAGTCTGCTTTTCATTACGTAACGGAAGACCTGAACAGGCCACCTTAAAAGGAAAAAAGGGTTGCAGTTTGGGATGTGGAAGTTCAAACAACATGGCACAGGCCCTGGCAAGGGCCTCCCTCACTGGACCCGTTCATGGCACGAGTGCCTGGGTCTCTCTCTATGTGTCTGTGTCTGGTCTCTGTCTCCCTTCTCCTCCTCCTCCTCCTTCTTCTTCTTCTTCTTCTTTTTTAATAATGACTAGAAGTTGTAGGTTCTCTCTCTTTAAAAAAAAAATAATTTATTTATTTGAAAGAGAGAAAGAGGCAGAGAGAGAGAGAGAATGGACATGCCAGGCCTTCCAGCCACTGCAAAGGAACTCCAGATGCATGTGCCCCCTTGTGCATCTGGCTTACTTGGGTCCTGAAGAATCGAACCGGGATCCTTTGGCTTTGCAGGCAAATGCCTTAACTGCTAAGCCATCTCTCCAGCACCGATTCTCTCTTTTAAAATATATGTGTGTATATATATATAATTTATTTATTTGAGAAAAGAGAGAATGGGCACACCAGGGCATCTAGTCACTGCAAAGGAACTCCAGATGCATGCACCCACCCCTTGTGCATCTGGCTTACGTGGGTCCTGGAGAATTGAACCAGGATCCTTTGGCTCTGCATGCAAACGCCTTAACTGCCATCTCTCCAGCCCACTGTCTCTCTTCTTATAAAACCACCAAGATTTGGTCACGGGGTTCTAAATATAATACCTTCCCAAGGGCCCCAGCTCTAAACACTGATTAAGTCAGATTCAGTTTCTACCCTCCTAACATGATAAGCAGATGACCTTGGAGAGTTAACTTCTACTCAGGTTTGGAAGACAAACCATATCATCTGTAAGATTTTGTGTGCTCATGATGTTCAGTGTTCAAAATCAGGCAAGGTACATGAAAAAAAAAACACTTAATTCCTTAGTCATTAGGAAAATGCAAATCAAAACCACAATGAAATGCTACTTTATGTTAACTAGGAAATCTGTAATTTATTTTTTAAAATAAAACACAAGTGTCAAGTTCGAGGCCACCCTGAGACTACATAGTGAATTCCAGGTCAGCCTGAGCTAGAGTGAGACCCTACCTCGAAAAACAAAACAAAATAAAACAAAAAAAAAAAAAAAAAAAAAACAAGTGTGGTGAGGATATAGAGAAATTGAAACTCTCATACATTGCTGGTAGGAGAGCAAGATGATACATCACTGTAGAAAATTCTATATTAATGCCTCAGAAGCTGAAATATAAAGTTGATATATGATCCAACCATTTCACTGCTAGACATACACCCCAACGAATAAAAATCAAGTACCCCAAAGAGTGCTTGTATACAAGTGCCGTGCTGAACTATTCACAATAGGCAAAAAGTTGATACAACCCCAATGTCCATCAGTGGATGAATGGGTAAACGTATTGTGGTAGATGCACACCATGGGACATTAGCTGACCATAAAAAGGAATGAAGTCCTGGTGCATACTCTCACATGGGCAAAGCTTGCAACATGTTAAACAAAAGAAGCCAGACATAAAAGATCACATCATATGAGCCCACTTTTATGAAATATCCAAAACATGTAAATTCATAATGACGGAAAACAGACTGGCCGTTGTGAGGGGCTGGGAGGGAGGGTGGGAAGGGGCAGAGTGGAGGACTGAGTGTTTACTGAACATGGGGTTTATTTCAGAGAACTACATACAGGTGGTAGTTAGTACAACATTGTGTGTGTACTAAATTCACTCGTTGTTCATTTTAAAATGGTTAATTTGGGGACAGATATAGCTCAATGGTAAAGCCCTTGTCTAATATTCACAAAGCCCTGAGTTTGATGCACTGAAACAACAACAAAAAGGCAAAATGGGGGGCTGGAGAGATGGCTTAGTGGTTAAGCGCCAGCCTGTGAAGCCTACGGACCCCGGCTCGAGGCTCAATTCCCCAGGACCCACGTTAGCCAGATGCACAAGGGGGCGCACGCATCTGGAGTTCGTTTGCAGTGGCTGGAGGCCCTGGTGTGCCCATTCTCTCTCTCTTTCTCTCTCCCTCTTTCTCTCTCTGTCTGTCACTCTCAAATAAATAAATAAAAAATAAAAATATTTAAAAAAAATTTTTTAAAGGCAAAATGGTCAATTTGAATGAGGAAAGTTAACAACACATCTCACACCCCAACTAGGTCCTCAGAAGCCCAGCCTTGCTGCCAGTCACCTCAATTCACAACATGTTGACACCCAGGTCCTGTCACCCCTGGGAGGTTTAGAGAGTGGCTTCTCTCTACTTCGTTGAAGTCTGTAAGGGCTGACAAGGCAGAATAGGCCTCTCAAACCAGAAGGTCACACGTACTCTTGACCATTTCTAATGGCTCCTTTAGGTTTACTGGCATGTAAAAGTGAAACGCCAGTCACAAAGCCCAGCTCTGAGCCACCGGAGAGACCTTGGTTGTACAAGAGAACTAACAAAAGTTTAAGAGGAATTCTACCTAGAAGGTTCCGCCTGGCCATTTTAAACAAGTAAGGGCAGAGAGGAGTGGCAGTAATCTGCCCTTTATTCTAATTTTAAAATGTGAATAATTGACCTTCCAGGAGGAAAGTAGCAGAATTTTAAGAGCAGTTTAATCCAATAAATGCCCAATTTAAAAATAGATTAGGACAGCTGGTACCAACAGCCACCTGATTTATGGCATGGCAATTTACATGCCTCTGTCATTACTGCAGCTAACCTGCTGCGGCCCTCGTGCCAGGAGCTCTGCTTCCGGGTGCTGTAGTGGGCATTGTGGGTCATGGAAAGGCACCAAAAAATCCAGGCATGGTGCTTCAAGCCTGGAATCTCGGCACTCGGGAGACTGAGGCAGGAGGATTGCTGTGAGCTCAAGGCCAAGCCTCAGCTTATTATATAATAAGTTCTAATCCAGCCTGAGCTACAATGTGAGAATTTATCTCAAAAAAAAAGAAAAGAAAAACCATAAATACTTGGCATTTTTTGCTATATCGGATATATTTTTTAAAATATTTTATTATTTATTTGAGAGAGAGGCAGATAGAGAGAATGGGCATGCCAGGGCTTTCAACCACTGCAAACAGACTCCAGATGAATGTGCTACCTTGTGCATCTGGCTTACATGGGTACTGGGGAATCGAACCTGGGTCCTTAGGATTTTCAAGCCTTAACTGCTAAGCCATCTCTCCAGCCCTATATCTGATTTTGATACCAAAAAATACTGCTATTACATATTTCATATGCCAAAAGTCAGTTTCTTTTAGGTAGGAATATTAACAGCTAGTCATCATTTCTTAAGGACTATGTCTAAAACTAAGGGTACCTAGCTGTACAACAAGTTGTATTCAGGGGTCTCCTCATGGAATGGCTCAGGGAGTTTTGTACCCATGAGTTACTATACGGACAGGCAAGCTCGGAGCGGTGGTGGACACCTGTAACTGCTCCGAAGTCTGAGGCAGGAAGATCACACGTGCAAAGATAGCCTGGGGTATGTAGCAAGACTGTCTCAGAAACCAAACAAAAAGGCAGCTTCTTCCCAGACTCTGCAGAGAAAGCAGGTGCCAAGAATCTCAAGTTGTATCAGGACACTACAGGGCCCATTTAAAGGCTCCCTAAAGAAGGAAGAAGGAGGTGGCGCACGCCTTTAATCCCAGCACTCGGGAGGCAGAGGTAGGAGAATTGCCGAGTTCGAGGACACCCTGAGACTACACAGTGAATTCCAGGTCAGCCTGAGCTAGACTGAGACCCTACCTCGGGAAAAAAAAAAAGAAGAAGAAGAAGAAGAAGAAGAAGAGGAGGAGGAGGAGGAGGAGGAAGAAGAAGAAGAAGAAGAGGAGGAGGAGGAGGAGGAGGAGGAGGAAGAAGAAGAAGAAGAAGAAGGAAGAAGGAATGGGCGCCAGGGAAAAGGGAAGAAAGGGATGAGGAGGAAAAGTGATAAAGAAATTAGGAGCGCAATCTCATTTCATGATTCCAGAAGTAGCAAGTTAAACATTGACAACTGCTGCTCTAGCTGGCCTTTGACAGCACAGGCAGCCATAGGAGCCTGGCTTTCCTTACTAGCGAGGTGGGTTCAAACCCCAGCCTCAATGTTAGACGTCCTATGATGTGGAGGAAGTCAACTAGCCTCTCAGAGCTCGTTTCTTTCCCTCCCAATAAAACCAATCCCACCGCTTCCCAGAGCTCTAGGTCTCATGAGAAGATCCTGTTAGTGCCTGGAGGAGGGGGTATGCCTCTTTGAGGTCTAAAGCACCAATAGCTAGGATCTACCTGTTGATTTTGGTAGCAGGAAAATGGGAACATGGCTAGTGCTGTTGCATTTTTTTATTAAAAAAAAAACAAATTAAATAAAATAGCAATTCACGATATATACATATAAAACTGGAGTCCACAGTTCAAGGTGCAGAAGATTCGGAAGGTGAAGCCAGGGGTGAGGCTGGGGCATTTTCTTTCTCTTCATATCTGGGGGGTAAGTCCGACATGAGATGTGCGGGGTGCGAGATCTCAGAGGGTGAACGGGTCCCGGAAATGGTGTATATAAGTTCCCGCTCTCTTTCAGAAGTTGCACCCTGGCTCTCAGCAGTTCTGGTTCTGTTGAAAAGAAGGAGAGAGATCATGAAGGGAAGTGACAGAAGCAGCAGATTCCTCCTAAATGTCATGTTTTCGGGAACACCTGCAAAGGCCTAAGGCGTCATGTCTCCCACTTTCTACTTTTTTTTAAAATTTTTATTTATTTAAGAGCGACAGAGAGAGAGAGAGAAAGAGAGAGAGAGAGAGAGAGAGAGAGAGGGCCCACCAGGGCCTCCAGCCACTGCAAACAAACTCCAGATGCATGCGCCCCCTTGTGCATCTGGCTAATGTGGGTCCTGGGGAATCGAGCCTCGAACCGGGGTCCTTAGGCTTCACAGGCAAGCACTTATCCACTAAGCCATCTCTCCAGCCTCCACTTTCTACTTTTATAGGACGGTTTGGATTCCTTACCCTTACTTTCCCGACAGCAGACTATAATATCAAGACAGCCTGAGGCTGGAGAGATGGCTTAGGGGTTAAGGTGCTTGCCTGTGAAGACTATGGACCCAGGCTTAATTTCCCAGAACCCACGTAAGCACATGGTGAAGCATGCATCTGGAGTTCATTTGCAGTGGCTAGAGGCCCTATTACATCCATTGTCTCCCTGCCCCCCCCCATAAATGAATAAATGAATGAATAAAAAATAAATAAGTATAAAAAATTTTTAGCTGGGCGTGGCGGCGCACGCCTTTAATCCCAGCACTCGGGAGGCTGAGGTAGGAGGATCACCGTGAGTTTGAGGCCACCCTGAGACTACATAGTGAATTCCAGGTCAGCCTGAGCTAAAGTGAGACCCTACCTTGAAAAACCAAAATAAAATGAAATAAAATTTAAAAAAATAAATTTAAAAGACAGCCTGGTACAATGCCATCTAAAGAGACACAAAATGGCCTGGATATCCATGACCTCACAGTGCCGGACACTACCTACACAAGACCATCATAAGAGGAGGAAAAGATGATGACATCAAAATAAAAGAGAGACTGATTGAGATGGGGAGGGGATATGATGGAGAATGGAGTTTCAAAGGGGAAAGTGGGGGGAGGGAGGGAATTACCATGGGATATTTTTTTATAATCATGGAATTTGTTAATAAAAATTTGAAAATAAAGAGAGTGCACATGTGAGCGCTCAGGCACACAGTCACCGCCCGCTGCTCTGCCGTCCTCTGAGCTAGATATCACAAGGTGAGTGAACTTATGCAGACAATGAAAACGGTAAGCCCAAAGCTGGGTGGAAAGCAGCACAGGACACTGGTCAGTGGCGTGGGTCTAAAAGTGGGTGGCCTGGGTCTGAGTTCTGTGCTTTCCAGGTGGGTGATTTTTTTTCCCTTCCTAAGTCTCAGCGTCCTTGTCGGTAGAATGCAGCTGGTCACAGCACTTCTCCCCGGAGTGGCCCCGAGCATCCCAGCAAATAATAAAACAGCAATGGTGAAAGCCAGACGCTGGAGTACAGAAAGGACCACAGCAGCAGCAGTGGGCTAATGTAAGCCGCTACTGGACTTTGGTTTTGGCGTTTAGGAACAACGAAGAAGCTAGGAGGAGGCTTCAGATCATTCTGTTAGCACTTTGAACTTCCGGAGGGGCCCAAGGTGTCCTGAAGGTCATTCTTCATGTCACAGCAGGAGTTTAAACTCCTCACCCTCAGCACCCCTAGCCGTCAACCTTACACCGTAGCCTTAGAGCTAGATGGGCCTGGACTCGGGCCCCTCCTTGGCCTGGAAAGGTTACACATGGCCGCTGGTAAAACTCAAAGGGGGAGCGGCTGGAGAGATGGCTTAGCAGTTAAGGCACTTGCCTGCGAAGCCTAAGAATGCATGTTCGAATCTCCAGGTCCCACATAGCCAGACGCACAGCGACGCAAGCAGGAAATGTCGCACATGGCGTCACAAGGGGTACACACACCTGGATGTCCATTCTCTCTCTCTCTCTCTTTCTCACTCTCACTCAAAAATTTAAAAGAACGGCTGGGGAGATGGCCTTCGCGGTTAAGGCGTTTGCCTGCAAAGCCAAAGGATCCCGGTTCAATTCTCCAGGACCCACATAAGCCAGATGCACAAGTGGGCGCATGCATCTGGAGTTCATCTGCAGTGGCTGGAGGCCCTGGTGCGCCCATTCACTAGCTCTCCTCTCTCTCTGCCTCTTTCTCTCTTTCAAATATATAAATAAAATATTTTTTTTTAATTTAAAAGAAAAAAAAAAGTCAAAGGGGAGCTCTTACCCATAGTTAAAAAGGCTGTAATAGGAAGGCGGATTTTCAGCTGGGAACAAGCTGGTAGCTCCAGGAGTTCGAGTCTCTGAAGAAGCTGAAGATTCAAAGTAAGGCGGTGGGGGAGGAGGGAATATTATCACCGAGTCACCTGAGGAAACACAATATTCGACTGAAGACGGGGAGGTCATAAACGGAAGCAAATTAGCAAGAACAAAATTAATGACCTATATTTGACCCAGCTATACACCGTAAAAGGTTAAAACACACGCTATTCACTGAATCATTAGAAAACCATCCTGTTGAACTTAAATGCCAAGTGTAATAGCTGACCAGGGTCGGGATGGGCAGGGATTGAAAATCATTGTTTAACACACACAGAGTTTCTGTTTGGGATGCTGAAGTAGTTCTGGAGGTTGATAGCGACAGTGGTAGCATAATATTGTTTATATCCTTAATGAAGGTAAACTGTCTGTTTTAAAATGGTTAAAGTATTAAGCTTTTTGTTACCACAAAATTTTGTTTTGTTTTGTTTTGTTTTTCAAGGTAGGGTCTCACTCTAGCCCAGGCTTACCTGGAACTCACTATGTAGTCTCAGGGTGGCCTCGAACTCATGGTGATCCTCCTACCTCTGCCTCCCAAGTGCTGGGATTAAAGGCATGTGCCACCACGTCCAGCTTAACCACAATTTTTTTTTTTTTAAGTGGGCCAATATGCAGAGCTCTGAGTGCTTCCCTGGCCGTATGGACTGGCCTGTCTCTTGTGGCGCTGTCTGGCCTGTAGCACTCGTGGGAGTGGCTGGCTAACAGGCTCCCTCACTCACCTGGGGGGTCTACTCCTGACAAAGTGATAAAACCTTTCTTGTTTTCCACTGAGAGTCTTATTCCATTAAAAGCCACCTCGGGCTTGGAGAGATGGATGAGCGGTTAAGGGACACAGGTTTGGTTCTCCAGTACCCACATAAAGCCAGACGCACAATGTGGCGTTTGCACCCGCAGTTCGTTTGCAGTGGCTAGAGGCCCTAGCATGACCGTTCCCTCTCTCTCTCTCTCTCTCTCCATCAAATAAATAAATAAATAAATCACCCTAAATATAATTTTAGCTTCTGAACACATGACAATAAGCCATGCTCTGCCCATCACTGTAGCCACCAAAAATTCATCCCACCTGTACAATTGAAGTTAAACTCAAAGGAAGTTTGGGTTTTGCATTTCTGTTGCTGCTGTCTGCTTTAGAATATACCCCTGGGTTTTGAGGAGGAGAGACTAGAGCCTACATGCAAGCTCCAATTCGCACTCCAGTTCCAAGCCCTTGGAATTCCAGTGCGTTGCACCATGAGAGTTTTCCAGAACCTTCTAAGAAGGTTGCAGCCCCGCCATCAGGGGTCTGAGTTAGGATTCTGGTAAGAAGAGAATGTGAGGTGATGGTGCAGGAAGAACATGAGGAGAAAACTTTATTTCCTTGTGGGGAGGGACCAGTTCACACTGGTGGCAGGTACAGGTGTTTTTTTGTTTGTTTTTTTTTTAAGCTATTTGCCAGTAACCTAAGCAAGCTCTCTGAATAGTTGCAGCCGAATAGCACTTGCCTCTGAGGACCACTGTGTCCAGTGTTGAAATTGTCATACACACAAAACAGACTCTTCAGGCTCCAACACCTGGCAAAAGAGACTGTCACCAGCCAAGTGCATAAACACTTCTGGCTGGCAATCTCTTCTCTATGCCTCTGTCATTTCCCCAGGGGTGACTTAGTCTTCCAGGAAAAAAAAAAAAAAAAGTTTAGGAAGTTTTTTTTTTTTTTTTTTTTGAACGGTTTAGAGAGATAGTTCAGTTAATAAAGTTCATGCTTCTGAAAACACAAGGACCCGAGTTCGATCCCCGGTACCCACGTAAAATGCTGGAGGTGATGGTGCACGCCTGTGATCCCAGTACTACTGAGGCAAAGACAAACAGATCCCTGGCTAGTGCTTACTGGCTAGCTAGTCCAGCCTGATTGGCGAGCTCCAGGCCAGTGAGAAAGCCCGTCTCAAAAGAGGTGGACGGCGCTTCTGGGGACAACACACCTGAGGCTGTCCTCTGGCCACCATACACGCAGGTTAAAAACTAAAAAGAAGCCGGATGTAGGGGCGCACACCTTTTAATCCCAGCACTCGGGAGGCAGAGGTAGAGGGATCGCCATGAGTTCGAGGTCACCCTGAGACTACATAGTGAATTCCAGGTCAGCGTGGGCTAGAGCGAGACCCTACCTCGAAAACCCAAAAAAGAATGTCTTGGGTGGACAGACGGCTCAGCAGTTAAGGTGCTCGCCTGCAAAGTCTAAGGACCTGGGTTCGATTCCCCAATGCCCACATAAAGCCAGATGTAAAAGGTGGCACATGTGTCTGGAGTTTGTTCTTTGCAGTGGCTAGAGACCCTGGCGCTCTCATTCTTTCTCTCTCTCTGCCTCTTTCTCACTCTCAAATAATTTTTTTTTTTTTTTTTTTTTTTGAGAATGCCTTGGTGGATCCTAGGAATTGGGGTTGGGTGCTTACTTTACACGCCATGGCAAAAAAAAAAAAAAAAAAAAAAAAGACCTGTGAAGCAAGTCTATAGAGAAGGCCATCACCTGTCAAAACCAAACAAGGAAATACTCAAAGAAGCCCTGTTATCTTGGCTGGAGGCCTCTGTCCTGCCCATCTGCAGGGCCGCCCACACCTCACAACCTGCTCTTGCTGGAAAGCAGCCTCGCCACGGGGTTTCCTCAGCACTGTGCCCTTCAGAACCTGCTGTCCTCTGTGAGACCACAGCGCACACCTGAGGGAGGCAGGGCTGTCTCGTACACCCGCTCATGTATTTCGGATCTGGCACTGATTATGTCTATAAAGGAGAGACAGACTATCTCTCCCACAATCTCAAGGAGAGAATGGACAGTGAACAGGCCAGGCTTTCACACGTTTGGTGGCGCCTCGAGGGTGAAGCGGGTTTTAAACTTGGAAGCGTCAACTTCAGGACAAGGACACACACCCTGTACCAGATGCCAGCCCCCCAAGTGACCTACGAGCACACCTCAAAACGCTCCTGGCCAAATGGGAAGATCTGTCCCCCTACTGTTGTCTCCAGAGGGGCTGAGATCTTTTTTTTTTAAATTTTTATTTATTTATTTGACAGCGACAGACAAAGAGGCAGAGAGAGAGAGAGAGAGAGAGAGAGAATGGGCGCACCAGGGCTTCCAGCCACTGCAAACGAATTCCAGACGCATGCGCCCCCTTGTGCATCTGGCTAACGTGGGTCCTGGGGAATCAAGCCTTGAGCCGGGGTCCTTAGACTTCACAGGCAAGCGCTTAACCGCTAAGCCATCTCTCCAGCCCGGGGCTGAGATCTTATGCAACATTGAAGGAGCTCTTGTCCCCTGTAGTGTCCTCTAAGAGCACTTACTGACCAGTGGAATATAATTACACCCAAGTGTAACCCGGGGAGGGAATTGTACAAGGGTTAGACTGTGTGCCATCCACCCACCTGGGCATGGGCGCTGTTCTGCCACCTGGCACTTGCCCATTTGTGACTATGGGCAAGGTATTTGATATTCCTTTGCTCCCATTTCTTCACATCTGACAAAGATAGTAAATGTGTCTTGATGGGTCACTGCAATTGTGTTGAATTCCATACGATGGGCCTTTTAAGGGCAGGTTTAAATCCCTAGAGGGGTACTGCACAGGAGTAGATCCTCCTTAAGTGTTTATTACTGATACATAATTAATATCTGTGTTGCCACCAGAAATACACCGATGCTCAAATGAGAACTCTAGCTCAACAGCCGTGTCCACAAAAGTCCACCTGTCCTTCACCCCCAAGGTTGCTGCTACATGGGCCAGCAGCTCCGGGGCTCATTCCCTCCCTCAGCAGTCAGTGACACTACAGGGTCTGACAGATGGTCCCCCCCAAAAGAGGCATCTCACATGTCACAGACCTTTTTCTGTACTTTGTGCTCTGGGGTCCCTTTTATCCAGCCCTTTCAAGTGCCACGGCCGTGTGTGGCTTCCGACCTTCAGCGTTTCAAAAGACAGAGGTTGAAAAAAGGAAGTCTGTTGGAGAGCAGGGGTTTTCTGGGTTGTGGGAAACTGAGGCCAGAGCCTCTGTGGCTGCTCTGTGGGGGCCTGACTGTGGGTGGAAAGCGGTAATCCACTTCTTCTGCAGAGCCCAGAAGATACCAAGAGCAATTCCGGGCATTGCAATGGACAATCTTATCACTACTGTCTACGTCACCACTACCATCAAACCCTTGCCCCGCAGGGAAGGATGAAGTTACCAAAAGTGAAGAACCATGTGGAAAACAGCACAGAGCCCCTCCTGGGAACATCTGAAGAAAAAAATGAATGTATTTGGGACAGTCTTGGGCTACTAGAACGCCCGGTGCTGGAAGGAACCTTAGCACTCAAAGTTCATACTGTACGTAAACTGAGGCAGGGGAGGTGAAAGACAGACAGCCTGTATCTGCCAATGACAAGCAGGGACCAGCACCCTAGCACTGTCCCACAACTGGAAGTGCTATCATTTCATTATGAGACTTAACAGAGAAGTAAGGGGGTACGGGGGAATCTCTTGCTAAGTCCCTAAGGTGGCATAAGGTTGCAAGGCTTTCGTGATTCTCCTTTTCTTCACAATTTGGTCTGTGACTCAATCAAGGTCACTCCTCCATGGCTCGACGGCTCTGCTAAACGAACAGCATTTCTAGGGGACATGATGTATGCCAGGGCTCCCACGGGGCACGTCACAGGAAAGGCACCCACCAGTGTGTGCGCTCAGGTGTGTGCCCACACATGTGTGAGACGCGCCAGAGACTCTGGACAAGCCAGTAAAACCTCGACGCATCAGCCGCACTGTCCCTTAAGTGCACAAGTGACCGCCACTCACCTACAGTGACGTGGACAGGCTCGGAGCCGTTGGCGTGGACTTGACCTTCTTCGCCCTCGGAGGCGTGGTGGCTGGCATTCAAGTTGTTCCTCTTCTTGATGTGGGCGACCACGAAGAAACACAGCCCCACGAGCACAATCAAGGGTCCCATGATCTGCAGAGAAAGGAACCCGCACATCTGGGGCTCCCCATCTCCAGTGTCTGTCTCGTTCATAGCCTCCTGAGTCCAGTCCGAGCCACATCCCGGGACCCAAATGCCCAGGATGCTGATAAGCATGCCGCTGGTCAGGAACAGAAACCCAAAGATGAGGCACTGGGCAAACTGGCGACTCTCTCCGCAGATGAATGCTCCGTTGGGGTCCTGGCTAGCTCTCCGCTGTCCTCGGTGGAGTAGCTGCAGGCGTGCCCGGGACCGGGCCAGGATCACAGCGCCCAGCCCCGCCACCGCGCAGGAAGGCCCCGCGATCTTCAGCACCGTGCTGCAGCGTGCCAGGGGTTTAGATTGGCACGCCTGGTACCCAAAAACCGAGAGCAGCACTCCCACGCACAACAGGACCGCGCCGAAGACAAAGAGGAAGAAAATGAGCTTGGTGACACGCCCGTCCCTCTGGTCCCCATCGGGCTCAGCAGTCGCTATGGAAGACATGTCCAGAAAGGGCCACCACCACCCACCCCCCCAACCTCTTCCTTCACCCAGGCAAGGTGGGGGCGCGTTTCCTTCACTCTGTCGGTCTCAGAACTCTGCAAGCAATAATAAAGGCCTAATTAAAGAGAGCACAAGTGGTCCTGACCAGCTCTGGGGTTTGGCTGGCCATTTCAGAAATTACAGATGAACTCACGGGACGCACACTGTAGAACAACGGCTGGGCTTATGAGTCAGGAGAACTGACATTCAAAACTCCTGAAAGTGTAATTTTATGAAGATATTTTTTTTAAAAAAGGGGGAAATTCAATTACCATGCCTCCGAGATAAGAGTATCTTTAAAAAGAAAAAAAAAAAAAAGAATAAAAAACTGGGTGTGGCTTTCCTGTTCTGAGTCTTACAAATTCATTTCACGCAAAAACAAGCAACAGTGCCAGAGGGAAGAGCCATGGGGATGGTTTCTGGTGTAGCCATGTCCTGTATTTCATTGCTTTGAGCATGTTGGTAAATTTTTGTTCAATAACTAACTTTCCACTTCCTGTTTCAGACTCCGGCAACTTTCCATTTTAGCTTTCTTCTAAGGCTTCACCTACAGATGACCCAAGTCCAGCAGTTTCAACCAAAGGGAAAGACAGCTCAGAAAGACAGTGGGTTTGTGCACTTTTAACTTAATTCTGTCAAAATGTGATTCCTGAGTTCTCAAGAGGCACACACTGGGGCTGCCCAGACATGCTAGACACACACACACACACACACACACAGTGACTCAGCTGCTGTACCCTGGCATGACCTGGAATAA
The DNA here is from genome assembly GCA_036346955.1 of Dipus sagitta. Taxonomy (NCBI): domain Eukaryota; kingdom Metazoa; phylum Chordata; class Mammalia; order Rodentia; family Dipodidae; genus Dipus; species Dipus sagitta. The sequence continues at coordinate 28,478,131 of CM070787.1, read as the reverse complement.
TCAAGTGAAGCCCTGTCACCAGGGTGGGCACTACCCTCGGGCAGGTGGACAGGACACCAAAGCAGGTGCCTGTCACCCTCCTCTGCAGTGCCACTCACTTCCACAGAGGTTCAGACTCAATGAAAAATGAGTAGCTGATAAAAATCAGTCAGACAGCACTCACTGAAGACCAATAGAACTTGATGGAAAGAACATAACGGCCGGGCGTGGTGGGTGGTGCACGCCTTTAATCCCAGCACTCGGGAGGCAGAGGTAGGAGGATCGCCACGAGTTCGAGGCCACCCTGAGATGACATAGTGAAGTCTACGTCAGCCTGGGCCAGAGTGAGACCCTGCCTCAAAAAACCAAAAAAAGAACATAAGTGAAGGGCTGGAGGGATGGCTTAGCGGTTAAGGCACTTGCCTGCAAACCCAAAGGACCCAGGTTCGATTCCCCAGGACCCACGTAAGCCAGATGCACAAGGTGGCGCATGGATCTGGAGTTCGTTTGTAGTGGCTGGAGGCCCTGGCACACCCATTCTGTCTGTCTGTCTGTCTCTCTCTCTCTCTCTCTCTCTCACGCTCAAATAAATAAATAAATAAACTTAAATTTAAAAATATATATATAAGGGAAACCAAGTGAGAAAGCACATGCCACATGCCGCACAGTCAAGCCTCATACTTCAAGGTTATTGCACAGTAATTTTAGCAGGAAGTCATTAAAGGAGCCTCTAATCTACACACTACCAAGCTATTGCCTAGCTATCTCATCTAACTCCAGTGAATGGGAGTAAAGGTCCTTAGGTAGGACACAGGCAAACACAGCCCAAACTCATGCAGAATATTTTCTCTCGCCCAAGGAAAGAAAACTTTTAAACATTACTTTGTGCCACTCACATTCATGGTCACATGAAGTTCGAGACGGAGGTTCTAAGGCCAAGATCACTTTGACAAACCAAAGTCATGTGGAAGGAAGATCAGTTTAGGTAATGAGAGCAAACAGCCAATTACATACTAGGAATTACTTCTCTGGGAAAAAGAAAAGAATGATAGAATCAGAAGGAAGTGGTGGGGGGAAAAGAGAAAACAAGAGAGAAATAAGCTTTAGTCTCAAACTTGGAAAAAAAAAACATATTTTATAAAGATGCTATTGAGTTGAGAGAAAGACTTAAGGAATTGCACTAATTTAAAACTTTTTAATGAATCACTTTTTTTTTGTTTTGTTTTCTGCTGGTTTTGGAGATAAGGGTGATTCTCAGTTATCAAGTGCCATCAAGAGCTCGCTGTGTTCTTGCTACTTCCAGCTTTGCAGGGAGTCACGGGTTTCAACAGTCTTAAGGCAAATTCCCAAACACCAACAAAATAAGCAGAACTCCACATCTAGATTGTTCCTGGGCTAATGGAATAAACACTTGGCACACTTGTTAATCCCTGACCCAAGATAAGGCGAGGGTCCTCTCAACGCCCCTCGTAGGTAAACACACACACACACACACACACACACACGCACATCCACACGAATAGAAAATTAGATGGAAAATCGAACTTTTCTCCAAATATCATCCTAAACTTAATTGCTCCAAAGCCGAACTCCACCCACCACCACCATCGCCAAATTTGGTTCTCCAACACTCCTTTGATTTCCCCCCCCCCTCCCCACTCCCAAAAGACATTTCCTAATCATGATCTCTCCACGTCCAAGCTGCGGGCGAGTTTGGCGAGAGGCGTGAGCGAGAGGCTAACGTCTTTACGGGAACTAGTTGGAGACCCGAGGTCCCCAGGCGCACGGCTTTTAAGCGCGGGAGCCCCGCGGGTCTGTGCGCCAGCCGCGGTTCCCAGCGCCGGGAGCGCTTACCTGAGCCCCGCTCCTGCGTGCGCTCGGCGGCCCGCGCGCCTGTGGCCATCGGCTGGGCGCGGCGCCCGCCTCCGCACGCGGCCCGGGGCCTCCAGGCACACACCCCCCTGCGCGTCCAGGCGCGGAGGGCGGGCCGCCCCGGTGTGCAGAGAACCGGGCGTTGCCCCGCGGGCGCGGCAAACCGGGCCTGGCAGGGCTAGGGTAGGGTAGGGTAGGGTAGGGCAGACCGGCGGGAGCTGGCCGCCACCGGGTGCTGCCCTTGGTGGGGGGGGTTGGTTGGGGGGGGGGTGCAGAGCCGAGAAGCGCCGCGCGCGCGCAACAGGAGACCAGGGGCGGCTTTGGGGGCTCCCGGCTGGAGCACTTGGCCTCTTCCGCGTCCTTGACCTTGTACGCTAGGAATCTGCGGGAAATGCACACGCTCCACGCACGCCTCCTCCTTTGGTCCGCTGGCCCCGGCTGGGGTTTAGATCTCCCGACTGCGTGGGCTGAGTGCTGCTGAGCCTCAAGCCCAGGCGATGATCCACAGAGGAGCTCGAGGGAGCAAAAGAAAAAGCGGAGGTCCCCTGTCCTCAATGATCTTTGGGGGGGGGGGTGGTCACACACCCTGCGATCACAAAGAAGCCGGACACACCCAAAGGCGTGTGGTCTCCAGAGGCTCGGGATACCTTGACCTGGGGGATGTCACTGGAACAAGATCCTAGCTGCAAGCTTCCTAGGACAGGATATGAGAACGCCAGGGCCCGCCAGAGAGTGACGCGGTAGTGCTCACACCCAAGGTATTCAGCCTGAGGTCCTAGATCCTAGACGGAAGCTGACCCTTCTCAGGAACCGTTTCCGGTCACCTCTGTCCCTTGAGCATTCACACGTGTGTGTGTGTGTGTGTGTGTGTGTGTGTGTGTGTGTACAGGCTTACTTTGCCATAGAGACCCCTTCCTGGGTGTTCAGCGGCCAGTGAGCTGCAGGAATTAAACTGGTAACTTTCCCTGTCCTTGAATGAGAGTTTCGGATGGGTTTGCTAATCCCCGTGCTATTTGTAACCTGCCCCGTGACACTTGACAAGGATCCAACTGTGCTAGTTTCCACACCAGGGGTCAGGGCGCTGTGAAAGGTGACTCAAGTGCTTCTGGCCCAAACACTGAGGGCACCCTGAGCTCAGGGGACTTCCCCACCCCTGGCTTTTCTCCCTGGTTTCCTGCCCACCTTCTTGAAATCCCGTCTGTGGATAATAAATTCAATTCAGATCATTCCCTGAGTTAGGAAGACCGGCCTCAGAGGGGGGCAAAAGAGGGACGCGGACTTAACCTGGGCTTTGGGGCTGGTGCAGTGAGACGCGTGGGATGAAGGAAGGTTGGCCAGGAAGGCACCACAATGCACAAGTTCCAGCCGTGGGCACGTGGCTGGGAGAGGTGCTGGTGGGCCACATGTGGACTTTCTCATAGGCAGGGTGGCCCGAGGCTATGACCAAATGGCAAAGCTGCTTGCTAGCATCAGGGAAGGGACAGCACCAGCATCCAGCTTCCCCTGCTCTGGTGAGCTCATGGCTCACTACTGTGTGTATCCAGCCGCTCAGGGAAAGACAGGGCCAGAAGCCAATGAGGGAACCTAGAAGATCAGCCAGTGGAGGAACTGAGGCCCAAAGAGGTGAAGAGAACTCCACAGCTGGTCAATTTGGGGGGGGGGGGGCAAGGGCTTTGAGCCATGTTTACTGACGCCTCCATGCTGAACCCCGAGCTCGCCTGTCACCGGAGAACACACATCGTGTGAACTTTGCAAAACACTCTTTTTTTTTTTTTTAAATTTTATTACATGGGCATGTGATGCAGGGAGGGTTTTGTATAGATGAATGTGCCAATACAGGTAACTATCCCAAGGTTATTGCAGTCATTCGTGTCTGGGGTGGAGAGATCCTGGTCAAAGTATGAAGATCTATCAACCACCTTCTGGAAAGGCATCAAGGTATGCCCAGCTAATGAGCAGATAACTGACCATGATGACTGCCCACCAGCAGCAAGGCCCCAGCTTTCTAAGAACCCAGGCCCTCACATAGGATTAGACAGACCCCTCTGATCCAGGCCTGCCAACAGCTCCTCATTGCCCAAGAGGGTTTCCATTTCCTTTCCCTACTCATTCTTCCCTTCCTCCTTATTTGAAAGTCAATCTGTGGCCACGTCCTGTGTGGGCCCGCAAGCGGCCTGTTGATACAGCTGTCCCTCTGGTGCGCCACATGACTGCCGGCTCGCCACCCATGACAGACTTGAATGTCCTGGCACCAAGGACAATCAGATTAGCCTTCCCTTGGAATATCTACTATTTGTGTCTTTTGGAGCCCTGTCTGACTAAATTAAATGCCTTGGAAACTGACCATCAGTCAAGTATGAAAGACATGCCCAGGGACTTCAAGAACAGACCGGGTCTTTGGAGAGAGGCTGATGACCTTGTCATTGTCCAAAGCCAAGTGGCAGTCCCCAGCCTGTGTGGCAGTGAGAAGTGAGAAGAGGTAAGTCCATTTTTAGAAGAGTAAAATAAAAATAAAAACAGCGTTAGAGCAAGATTTAGAAACTGGATTGACACCGGGCATGGCGGTGCATGTTGGCAAGCCTAGCAGCTGGGAGGCTGAGGCTCATGAGTTGAAGGCCAAAGACCCCATCTTTAAAAGGGGGGGGGGGAGCTGGAGAGGCTGGAGAGATGGCTTAGTGTTTAAGGCATTCGCCTGCAAAGCCAAAGAACCCAGGACCTATTCCCCAGGACCCACGTAAGCCAGATGCACGAGGTGGTGCATGTGTCCGGAGTTTGTTTGCAGTGGCTGGAGGCCCTGGCACATTCTCTCTCTTTCAAATAAATAAATAAATAATTTTTTTAAAGTGAGAAAAACCATGAGTGAGCTTCGAATTCAGTCTATGCTTACAGAAAGATAAAGCAGAGGTGAGTATTCACGTATTTACTCAGCAGATACTGAGTGCTTAGTGTGCACCAATCTAGACAGGAGGAAAGCCGGGCGTGGTGGTGCACGCTTTTAATCCCAGCGCTCAGGAGGCAGAGGTAGGAGGATGGCTATGAGTTCTGGGTCAGCCTGGGCTAGACTGAGACCCTGCCTCAAAAACAAACAAAATAAGCCGGGCGTGGTGACACACGCCTTTAATCCCAACACTCAGGAGGCAGAGGTAGGAGGATGGCTATGAGTTCTGGGTCAGCCTGGGCTAGAGTGAGACCCTGCCTCAAAAACAAACAAAATAAACTGGGTGTGGTGACACACGCCTTTAATCCCAGCACTCGGGAGGCAGAGGTAGGAGGATCGCCGTGAGCTCGAGCTATCCTGAGACTACATAGACTGGGTCAGCCTGGGCTAGAGTGAGACCCTGCCTCAAAAACAAACAAAATAAACTGGGTGTGGTGACACACGCCTTTAATCCCAACACTCAGGAGGCAGAGGTAGGAGGATGGCTATGAGTTCTGGGTCAGCCTGGGCTAGAGTGAGACCCTGCCTCAAAAACAAACAAAATAAACTGGGTGTGGTGACACACGCCTTTAATCCCAACACTCAGGAGGCAGAGGTAGGAGGATGGCTATGAGTTCTGGGTCAGCCTGGGCTAGAGTGAGACCCTGCCTCAAAAACAAACAAAATAAACTGGGTGTGGTGACACACGCCTTTAATCCCAACACTCAGGAGGCAGAGGTAGGAGGATGGCTATGAGTTCTGGGTCAGCCTGGGCTAGAGTGAGACCCTGCCTCAAAAACAAACAAAATAAACTGGGTGTGGTGACACACGCCTTTAATCCCAACACTCAGGAGGCAGAGGTAGGAGGATGGCTATGAGTTCTGGGTCAGCCTGGGCTAGAGTGAGACCCTGCCTCAAAAACAAACAAAATAAACTGGGTGTGGTGACACACGCCTTTAATCCCAACACTCAGGAGGCAGAGGTAGGAGGATGGCTATGAGTTCTGGGTCAGCCTGGGCTAGAGTGAGACCCTGCCTCAAAAACAAACAAAATAAACTGGGTGTGGTGACACACGCCTTTAATCCCAACACTCAGGAGGCAGAGGTAGGAGGATGGCTATGAGTTCTGGGTCAGCCTGGGCTAGAGTGAGACCCTGCCTCAAAAACAAACAAAATAAACTGGGTGTGGTGACACACGCCTTTAATCCCAACACTCAGGAGGCAGAGGTAGGAGGATGGCTATGAGTTCTGGGTCAGCCTGGGCTAGAGTGAGACCCTGCCTCAAAAACAAACAAAATAAACTGGGTGTGGTGACACACGCCTTTAATCCCAACACTCAGGAGGCAGAGGTAGGAGGATGGCTATGAGTTCTGGGTCAGCCTGGGCTAGAGTGAGACCCTGCCTCAAAAACAAACAAAATAAACTGGGTGTGGTGACACACGCCTTTAATCCCAACACTCAGGAGGCAGAGGTAGGAGGATGGCTATGAGTTCTGGGTCAGCCTGGGCTAGAGTGAGACCCTGCCTCAAAAACAAACAAAATAAACTGGGTGTGGTGACACACGCCTTTAATCCCAACACTCAGGAGGCAGAGGTAGGAGGATGGCTATGAGTTCTGGGTCAGCCTGGGCTAGAGTGAGACCCTGCCTCAAAAACAAACAAAATAAACTGGGTGTGGTGACACACGCCTTTAATCCCAACACTCAGGAGGCAGAGGTAGGAGGATGGCTATGAGTTCTGGGTCAGCCTGGGCTAGAGTGAGACCCTGCCTCAAAAACAAACAAAATAAACTGGGTGTGGTGACACACGCCTTTAATCCCAACACTCAGGAGGCAGAGGTAGGAGGATGGCTATGAGTTCTGGGTCAGCCTGGGCTAGAGTGAGACCCTGCCTCAAAAACAAACAAAATAAACTGGGTGTGGTGACACACGCCTTTAATCCCAACACTCAGGAGGCAGAGGTAGGAGGATGGCTATGAGTTCTGGGTCAGCCTGGGCTAGAGTGAGACCCTGCCTCAAAAACAAACAAAATAAACTGGGTGTGGTGACACACGCCTTTAATCCCAACACTCAGGAGGCAGAGGTAGGAGGATGGCTATGAGTTCTGGGTCAGCCTGGGCTAGAGTGAGACCCTGCCTCAAAAACAAACAAAATAAACTGGGTGTGGTGACACACGCCTTTAATCCCAACACTCAGGAGGCAGAGGTAGGAGGATGGCTATGAGTTCTGGGTCAGCCTGGGCTAGAGTGAGACCCTGCCTCAAAAACAAACAAAATAAACTGGGTGTGGTGACACACGCCTTTAATCCCAACACTCAGGAGGCAGAGGTAGGAGGATGGCTATGAGTTCTGGGTCAGCCTGGGCTAGAGTGAGACCCTGCCTCAAAAACAAACAAATACCTTGAAAAAAACCAAAAATAAATAAATAAATTAATTAATTAAAATAAAAAAATAAATAAAAGGAGAGGGGAGAGGAACCCTTAGTCCTCATAGAGCTGACAGAATTTCAAGCAGTAGAAAACAATACAGGGAATGAGGAAGCCACGCGCACTATCTGTTATTGCATAACAAAGGCCCCAAACCGTAGAAACTTAAAACAATAGACTTACTGTCTCTCACAGTTTCTGAGGGTCAGGGAGCCGCTCAGTTGGGTGGCTCTGGTTCAAAGTATCTCATGAGGCTACGGCAATGCAGAGGGTGACAGGGTGGCAGGTGTGACAGGTGACCCGCTTCCAGGGTGGCTCACTCACTCACTGACTTCTTGGCCGGAGGCACGTTTCACAGCACTCAAGAGGGGGGGGCCATCTGAGAGACAGAGAGAGAGCACGAGCCACAGGAGGGGAGGCAGCAGTGCCTGTTATGAAGTAACCTCAGGACCCCATGTCACTACCTGGCCTTCATTCCCAGCCTTAGGAATGAGCCACTGAGTCAAGGGAAGGGGATCAGGCTACAGAAGGAAGGATCTGGGAGCTTACTTTTGCCCTCTCTGGGGGAAGAAGGAAAGGGGACTTCAGGCAGAGGTGATAGCAAGTTCAAAGGTCCCCAGGTAGGGGTGTGTATATATTTGCATATTCAAAGAGGAGCCAGAGGCCAGGGTGGCTGGAGTGGGTGAGCTAAGGGGTGTAGAGAGAGTAACAGAGAGGAAAGCTGAGCCCCAAATCAGCACCGGAGAGCAAAGTCAGGAAACACTAGGAATTGAAAAGAAAAAGAAAGTTCAGTACCTTGAGAATCATTGTAAGTACTTTTAGGAGATGAGAAGCCTTGGGGTGGCTTTTTACTGAATATATAGAGATATTGATGATATAGATGTAGATATAGATATGCATATATATCCATATATTTAAAATGTATTTTGATCATAATCCACTCCCATTACCTTCTCTTGTCCCCTCTCCACCCTACGCCCCTCCCTTTCCTCTTTCCACTGAATCCTTTCCAACTAGTCTTGGGGTGATTTTTGAACTGAGTTTATGACCTAATTTTTTGTTTATATTTTTTAATTTTTATTTATTTTTATTTATTTTTATTTATTTTATTTTATTTTATTTTATTTTATTTTTGGTTTTTCAAGGTAGGGTCTCACTCTATCCCAGCCTGGAATTCACTATGGAGTCTCAGGGTGGCCTCGAACTCATGGCGATCCTCCTACCTCTGCCTCCCGAGTGCTGGTCTTAAAGGTGTGCGCCACCATAGCCAGCTTGTTTTTATTTTTATTTTTGTTTTTTGAGGTAGGGTCTCTCTTTAGCCCAGGCTGACCTGGAATTCACTACATAGTCTCAGGGTTGCCTCGAACTCATGACAATCCTCCCACCATCTGGGATTAAAGGCGTGTGACACCACACCTGGTTTGGCCTAATTTTAAAAAAAATATTTTTTTATGTATTTAAGAGAGAGAGAAAGACAGTATGGGTGTGCCAGGGCCTCCTGAGACTGCAAACTAACTCTAGATGCATATACCACTTTGTGCATCTGGCTTTACTGTGAAAGCAAACCTGGATTGTCAGGCTTTACAAATAAGCACCTTTAACTGCTGAGCCATCTTCCTAACCTTGATTTTTTTTTTTTTTTTTTTTTTTTTTTTTTTTTGAGGTAGGCTCTCATGTGGCCCAGGCTGATCTGGAATTCAGAGGCTCAGTTGATCTTCTTGTCTGAGGAACGATCTCTTGAGTAGATTGGATTATTCGTTCATGGACTGATTGAAGATTTTGTTTATTTTGCAGTGCTGGGGGTCAAAGCCAGAGTCTAATAGTAGACAAGCACTCTACCACTCTACCACTGAGCCACATATCCAGACTTGGTTCATTTAATACTCTTATTTATTTAGTTAGTTATTTTATCTAGGGCACATGTATGTATATATATGCTCACTAGGACCTCTTTTTTTTTTTTTTTTTTTTTTGGTTTTTCGAGGTTAGGGTCTCACTCTAGCCCAGGCTGACCTGGAATTCACTATGGAGTCTCAGGCTGGCCTTGAACTCACAGCCTCCTCCCTCTGCCTCCCGAGTGCTGGGATTAAAGGCGTGCGCCACCACGCCCGGCTCACTAGGACCTCTTGCTTTTGCAAACTCCAAACACATGCACTGCTTTTTGTGTCTGGTTTTATGTGGGTACTGGGGAACCAGCTGGATTTGAAAATAAGCACCTTTATTTTGCTGCTGAGCCATCTCCCCAACCCTGATTTATTTTTAAAAAGAAGTTGGCAAGGATTAGGGAAATGGTTCAACAGGTAAAGTGTTTGCCACAGAAGCATGAGGACTTGAGTTCGGATCCCTGGCACACACTTAAAAGCAAGATATGGTGGTATGTACCTGTAATCCATGAATTCCAGATTCAGTGAGAAATCTTGTCTCAAAAACAAAAAAAAAGTAGCCAGGTGTGGTGGCACATGCCTTAGATCCCAGCACTCAGGAGGCAGAGGTAAGAGGATCTCTGTGAGTTCAAGGCCACCCTGAGATTACATAGTGAATCCAAGGTCAGCCTGGGCTAGAGGGAAACCCTACCTGGGGGGCGGGAGGGGGGAGAGAGTAGAATAGTAATTGAGAAATGATAAAACTTACCTGAGGAGGAGGGTAGAGGAAGCCTAGTCCAGAAGCTGACAGAATGACCTGGGAGAGAGTTGTCTGTGGCTTGTGGCTGATGAAAGTGATTTGATTCTGGACGTACCTTGAAGACAGAATGTCGCAGTCAGCTGCAGGTTGGTGCGATAAACTTCCATACCAGGCACATAGGAGGAATGGGATTTACTTGAAACTTACAGATGCGAGAGTCCCATAATGGCAGGAGAAGCTGGCCCCCTTTCAACAGGTCCAGGCACAAAGGCCACCGCCGACCACACCGTAAGCAAGCACACCCCGGGAAACCCGGGGAAGAACCGAAGCACTCTATGTCTCTCAGGCTGAAATTCCAAATCCACCCCACGTCACAGGGCCGGACTCCAGTGACACCACGTTACAAGCCTGAATAAAACTCCTGAACCTACGGGGGAACATCCATTCAAACTACCACATAGAGCCAACAGAACTTCTCACTATTGGATGTATTGGTTTTGATTCGAAGGTGCGGGCCTAAGCCAGTGGATGTATATGTCTGCATTAAGCAAGGCAGACGAGAATTGTAGGGGAACCTGAGAGGGGGGCTGCAGTTTCGTTGGCAGCACGCACTTATCATCCAGCGGTCGTCTGAGGGGAGAAGTTGAACAGGAAGTGGAATCACAAGATGGAGTTCAGGCGTTCTGGACAGGGTAGTTACTCTCTGTGGTCTTCTAGCAATAATTGGTCATCATTTGGAGAAGGTGGGCCCTTCTCTGGAGCCCTTTGTATGTGTATATGTGACTGCACATGTCTGAACCATCAACCCTACACCCACAAGCCAGGGACAATGTGCGGATTCTAGCTGTGTCCCAGGACAGGCATAACTGGAAGGGACGGGTACCTGCTGGGCAGGGATTCTGCAGCTCTGCTGCCAAAGCAGGTCCCTTCGGACAGCAAGGAACATGTGCCCTTCAGTGCAGTGAGGCTCTGCTGAGCTCAGGAGGAAACCCAGGGTAGGTGGAATGGACTAGCTTTCAGAGGCGAGTGTCTCCATTATTCAGAATTCAGGAGATTGTTGAAGGGTCAAGAAACCCTGTCAACCCCTAGTGCTCTTTTCCCTTTGGGTCTCTCATGTGAGACCCCAGGGAGAGGCTTTCCTTCCTCCCAATTCCTGGGGGCTCCTGAGCCCCCACTCTGGGTCACTTTATAGGAATTTGCTCTACTGCTTGACTGCAGAGTTCATGCTTTGATAATTACCCCGGGGGTCTCCCAGTCACTCTTCTGGGCCTAGACGTTATCTAGTTTCCTAATTCTGCAAAGGGTTGCCCTGTCCCTGGGATATTTTTCTTCCTCTCTTAATTGCTCTGTTGGACTCAGGCCTGAAACAGGCAGGGTAGAGGTTGATTGACTGGCAGGTTAGAATTCAAGGTTTAGATAGAGTCCCTCTACTGGCCCCCAACACAAAGCTAATCTTTTGTAGTCATTTTATGGCCTGGATGGGGCTGTTGATAACAGCTCTCCCTGAGTGCCTCACCAGGAGTGTGGAATGCAGGCATTTATTTCAGGAAGAGAGTTTACCCAGGGCACGGATGATCTTACTGGGGAGATCTCTGCATTTTGCAGGGACCCCTGCTTCAGTGGCCACAGCTTCTTACTGTGCAGGTTTGAGGAGACCAGCGTGTGTGTGTGTGTGTGTGTGTACACACATGTACAGCATGTGTGCTGTGGTACATGTATGGTGGGCTCATCTGAGGCAGGTGGAGGAAAACACCTGATGTCCCGCTCCATCATTCATCTGCATGTCTTTTCTCTTACTGATTCTAGAGCCCCAGGATTCTCCAGTCTCCCCACAGGACTGGGATCACAGATGTTTGTGGTCACATCTAGCTGCTTCGTGGGTTCTGGGGATTCGAACTTGGGCATGCTCAGGTCTCCTCAGGTCCTCGTGCTTGTGCAGGAAGCGCACCTAAACCACTGAGCCATCTCTCCAGCCCAAGGGTATTTTGTGCACCTGGCTTACATGGGTGCTGGGGAATCAAACCTAGGTCCTTAGGCTTTGTAGGCAAGCAAGCGCCTTAACTGCTAAGCCATCTCTCTCCAACCCTAAAATGGCTTTTAAGATTTTTTTATTTTATTTATGAGAAAGAGAGCAAGGGAGGGAGAAAGAGAGAGAGAGAATGGGTGTGCCAGGGCCTTTGCCGCTGCCAACGAACTCCAGACACATGTGTCATCTTGTGCATCTGGCTTACGTGGGTTCTGAGGAGTCGAACCTGGGTCTTTAGGCTTCATGGGCAAACGCCATAACCACTAAGCCATCTCTCCAGCCCCTCGCCTGACTTTTACGTGAGTTGTGGAATCCTCATGTTTACATGGCAAGAGTTTTACTTTACTGAGCTATCTCCCCAGCCCCAGGATGTCTTGCTCAAAGGGGAAAACACACGGCACCAATCAATGCATCTGCCCCCACCTCGCCACTAGCCTATTCACTCCATCACCCTGTTACCTGCCCTGTGCGTTTACCTTCATGCCACCAAGGCTTACAGTAACTAGCACTTCTTTTTTTTTTTTTTAATTTTCTTTTGTTCATTTTTATTTATTTATTTATTTGAGAGCGACAGAGAGAGAAAGAGGCAGACAGAGAGAGAGGGAGAATGGGTGCGCCAGGGCCTCCAGTCACTGCAAACGAACTCCAGACGCGTGCGCCCCCTTGTGCATCTGGCTAACGTGGGTCCTGGGGAATCGAGCCTCAAACCAGGGTCCTTAGGCTTCACAGGCAAGCGCTTAACCAGCTAAGCCATCTCTCCAGGCCATAACTAGCACTTCTAAAAGGTACCTTGTTGCTGGAGGTATTTCTGGAGGGACGTTGTGGTGGCCTACCTGATTTTTTTTCAGGCAGGAACAGGGTTCAGGAATTGCATTCGTTAACCTTCTCATTGCTGGGACATATAAAATACATTATTTAAAATAAGCTGGCTGGTTTTTAAGTATTTTTTTAAAGTTATTGTTGTCATAAAGTAATATGTGCTAACTTAATCATATATACCTCCTTTGGTATTTTCAGTAGCTACCAAAAATATCTATTCTCCATACGCTCACCAACAGATACAAGTGACCACCTCAGAGATCAAGACCTGGGAAACGTATAGACCTTCATGAACCACTTATTAGCGAACAGTTTATGCAGCAGCCCTGACCTCCTGCTCTGTGAACTTGCTGACACTGGTCCAGAGGCGCGTATCAGAACACTTCAGAGCTCGGCTTCTCTCCCACTTCCTCTGCTCAGGGCCTTTTTATTTGATTGAGAAGGGTCTATGTTGCCCAGCCTGACCTCACACTCTTGAGCTCCCCTCATCAAGCAGGGTTCAGGGATTGTATTAGTTCACCTTCTCATTGCTGGGACAAAATACCTGAGAGAAATCCGTTTACTGGAGAAAAGGTTTATACCAGCAATACTTTCAGGTTGCAGTTCATCATAGCAGGGGCAGGAAGTGAGCGTCACAGCGTCACATCAGAAGTAGAGAGAGGGCCGGGTGTGGTGGCGCACGCTTTTAATCCCAGCACTCAGGAGGCAGAGGTAGGAGGATCGCAGTGAGTTCAAGGCCACCCTGAGACTCCATAGTGAATTCCAGGTCAGCCTGGAGCTAGGGTGAGACCCTACCTCGAAAAACCAAACAAACAAACAAAAAAAGAAGTAGAAAGAGGATGAATGCTGGGGCTCTGCCAGTCATCTCCTTCTTACATAGTCCAGGACCCCACCTACAGTTAAGGGGTCTTCCTACCTCAATTAACCTAATCGAGATGATCCTTCACAGGTGATCCTAGGTCCTATCAAACTGACAAGCAAGTTAAACTATCACAGGGCTCTACCTGCCTCGCTTCCCTCAGGTCCACTTGGTCTGGCCCCATTACATCCTGGTTGTCACTGATGATTCCAAGATGGAGTCAGGTTAGCCTGCTATGCTTTGAGATTACAACACGGTGAATAAATAAGCAGACATGACTGAAAGTAAAGGCTTACCATGTTTCCTGCCTTCTATAGAGAGCTTGTTGATAATGTGCTGGGCAGGTAGAATCCTGTTGCTGTTACCTGTACATTTTCGGATCCCACGTGGAAAGTTGCGGGAGGCATTCAGGGAATGATCCAGAGACCCAGGTGGGGCCGCCCGACTGTCCAGAGGTGCTGCACAGAAGGGACATGGCATGGGCCGGGGGACTAGTAGATGAGACTCCCCCCCTCCCCCCAAGTCACACACTGGCACCCTCGGCTACTCCCATAGGCACTTCTGGCCTACAAAAATTAAGCAATAAGAGTCAGAACACCTGAGAGCTGAGAGGCTTTGATAAATAAAAAGGCAGTTTGGCAGGAAGCCGGCTCCCGAGTGCCCCACATTTGAACAAAGGGCTTTTTATGGAAGCCACAGAATGCAGGTAAATCCAGGGCTTGAGGTTGTATTGATTCCAAAAGATGGAAAACTGAGTTGTTGTTGTTGTTTTTTTTAAAAACCTACTTCATAGAGTTATTAAAAGAGTACAGGCCGGGCATGGTGGTTCACGCCTTTAATCCCAACACTCAGGAAGCAGAGGTAGGAGGATTGCCCAGAGTTCGAGGCCACCCTGAGACTACATAGAGAATTCAGCTCAGCCTAGGTTAGAGTGGGACCTTACCTTGAAAAACCAAAAAAAAAAAAAAAAAAAAAAAGAGTATCAAGAGAAAGACCCGCCATCCTGTGCACGAAGGTGTGAGCCCAGGAGAAATACTTGCACCTCAGCAGTCAAATGGCTACCCTTGCACAGCCAGCTGGGGCTGGTGGCCTGCGAAGGCAGGAACCCCTAGTCTCTTCAGCACGAGTGGGACAGTGGCTGCTGCATCCGCCCTGACCCACGGGTACAGAGAGGTGAGCCTCTCCCACCTACCTCCCAGCCCTGCTCCTCTCCATGGGGGACCCCATGCTTGGCCCCAGCACCCTCTGCCTGCATCGAAAGGCAGTTTGGAGTCAGTCAAGGACACACTGACAAACTCCCATTCACTCTTCAGACCAACAGTCAAATGCCATTTGCGTGGGAGGCCTTTCTTGACCTCCTGATCAAAGTGAGTCCTGGCATCAGCCATGGCCCCTCAGTATGCACACAACATCTGCTGGGCTTTTTTTTTTTTTTTTTTTTAGGAAACAGCCGATAATCTTTATTGTGCACTCCCCCACCCTCGTCCTGCTCCACGAATGGGTATACTTGTGCATGTAAAAATATTGTATAAAGTATTTAGAATGATCTCAAGTTAATGAAAAGCAAAACCCACATATCTCAACATAGATTTTTTTTTTTTTTAAGGGGCCAGGGATAGAAGAATTCTGGCTTCTAGAACAAGAAGAGCAATGAACTCTGTACTCTTCAAGGTCTACTCCACTCCCACTGACTTGCAAATTTCACATCATGGCAGAGAACCAGACTTCTGTCATCACACTATAGGTTTCAAAATACGACGAATTCAAATACTAGTACCAATTGATTTGGCAGTAAAAAGGTACAGTTTTCTATTATATTTGTATTCGATTCAAACCCTATACTTCTAACATTCAAGATAGCTAGCTATCATATGGGCCCAAATAGAGATATTTCAAAATCAAGTAAAAGTACATATTCACTTCAAAGTTGCTAAAAGATGCTAATAAAGTTAAATTTGATGTTTTTTACATTAAAAATAAAAATATTTCGTTTATGTTTCAGATATCAATAACATATAATAAACAGTGGGCAGTATAGTAATACAATAAAGTTTTGTGATACCCTGAAATTTGATGCATTTTCTTTAAAAACTCATAATATACTTCATTTCAGCCTCAAAGCACAATATAAATGAACAAATTTGTAGAAATAAAACAATATGAACACAAAATGCTAACAGTATTTTCCCATTTGCATGGGAGGCCTTTCTTGACCTCCTAATCAAAGTTAGTCCTGAGTGAGGTAGGCAGGCAGATAGAAAGAATGGGCGCGCCAGGGCCTCTAGCCACTGCAAACGAACTCCAGATGCATGCGCCACCTTGTGCATCTGGCTTACGTGGGTCCTGGGGAATCGAAACCTAGGTCCTCTGGCTTTGCAGGCAAATGCCTTAACCACGAAGCCATCTTCTCCAGCCCAGTTCTATGATTTTAATGAAAAAAGTCACTATATGATTTTTGGCAAAAAAGAAAAAAAAACTTGGAAAAAAGTCCAAAGAGTAAGCTAATCACACTGTAACAAAATTCCCTCCACTTCCACGTGCTTGTTTATGTGAACAAGGAATGTCACAACTTACGCCCACAACAGTGAAAAACGGGAATGGTTATCTCATTCTAGCTGTATTAGTTTTTTACTCAAAGTCTTCATCCAGTTCATTAAAAGATGAATTGTTGGGCTGGAGAGATGGTTTAGTAGTTAAGGCGCTTGCCTGAGAAACCTAAGGACCCAAGTTCATTCCCCAGTACCTATGTAAGCCAGATGCACAGGGTGAGACATGCATCTGGAATTCGTTTGCGGTGGCCTGAGGCCCTGATGAGCCCATTCTTTGTATCTGCCTACCTACCTCTCGCTCACTCGCTCACTTTCTCTCAACCATGTAAATAAAATATTTTAAAAATGCTTTTAAAAAGTTGAATTTTTAGCCGGGCATGGTGGCGCACGCCTTTAATCCCAGCACTCGGGAGGCAGAGGTAGGAGGATCGCCATGAGTTTGAGGCCACCCTGAGACTCCATAGTGAATTCCAGGTCAGCTTGGGCTAGAGTGAGACCCTACCTCAAAAAAACCAAAAAAAAAAAAAAAGATGAATTTTTAATTTTTAATAAAAGTTTTCTTTTGTGTTTAGTGATTACCAACATTTACAATATAGGTGTATTTGATCAATTAGTGCTACTAATAAAAGCAAGCATACTTTACTACTAAAGACCTTACATAAACAGGGAAGCAAAGAGAAAGATTATATACAAAGATATGTAGATATAGGCATAAATTTTTGGCAAAGCAAAATATATCTCATATATACATCATATCATATATATGATTAAATGAATTAATGAAAAACATTCTTATAAAAATAATATAGTAGGATAAAATTCTATGAAAAGAAAGTACATAGAAATCAAAGTTTAGCTGGGCGTGGTGGCATATGCCTTTAATCCCAGCCCTCGGGAGGCAGAGGTAGGAGGATCACCATGAGTTCAAAGCCACCCTGAGACTACATAGTGAATTCCAGGTCAGCCTGGGCTAGAGTGAAACCCTACCTCAAAAAACAAAACAAACAAAAAAAAATTTAATGTAATAAAACATATAAAATATATTATTTAAAATAAGCTGGCTGTTTTTTTAATGTGTGTTATTATTGTCATAAAGTAATATGTGCTAACTTAATCACATATACCCCCTTATGCATTTTCAGTAGCTACCAAAAATATCTACTCTCCATACGCTCACCAACAGATACAAGTGACCACCTCAGAGATCAAGACCTGGGAAACGTATAGACCTTCATGAACCACTTATTAGCGAACAGCTTATGCAGCAGCCCTGACCTCCTGCTCTGTGAACCTGCTGACACTGGCCGAGAGGCGCGTATCAGAACACTTCAGAGCTCGGCTTCTCTCCCACTTCCTCTGCCCAGGACCTTTTTTTTTTTTTAATCTTTTTTATCTTTTATCTGTTTTTTAAAAATCTTTTACTGATTGAGAGAGAGTCTATGTTACCCACCTGACCTCAAACTCTGGGGCTCCAATCATCCTCTCTTCTCATATCACGAGTAGCTCTGACTACAGTAGCATACCATTGCACCAGGCTTCTGTGTGTGTGCACACGTGTATGCAAGTGCTCCTCTGTGTGTGTGTATGTGTGTGTGTGTGTGAGAGAGAGAGAGAGAGAGAGAGAGAGAGAGAACATCCAGAGGTATCATTCCTCAGGAATACCATGTAAGTTGAGGACTGGCCTAGAGCTTGACAAGTAGGCTAGATATGCTGGCCAGTGAGTTCCAGGGATCCAGTGAGTTCCAGGGATCCAGTGAGTTCCAGGGATCTGCCAGTCTCCAACTCCCTAGTGCTAGGATTATCAGCAAGTGCAAACGCACGCAGCTTTTTTGTTGTTGTTTGTTTTTCAAGGTAGGGTCTCACTCTGGTCCAGGCTGACCTGGAATTCACTATGTAGTCTCAGGATGGCCTCGAACTCTCAGAGATTCCTCCTACCTCTGCCTCCCAAGTGTTGGGATTAAAGGCATGCGCCACCACGCCTGGCTCTTTTTTTTTTTTTTTTTAATGTGGGTTCTATGAAATCAAACTCTTAAGTCCTCACACACAAACAGCAAGCACTTTACTGACTGAGCTATCTTCCAACCGCCACACCCAAGCTTTTATTTATTTTTAAGTATTTATTTGAGAAAGAATGAGTGCGCCCGGACCTCAGTTGCTTCACATGCAAACTCCAGATGCACACAGCACTTTATGCATCTGGCTTTACGTGGGTACTGGGGAATGGAACCTGGGTTTACAGGTTTTTTAACGAAGCGCCTTTAACCGCTGGGCCATCTCTCCAGCCCCCATAGTCAGGCTTTTAGCTTAATAGCCTGTGAGAAGATGAAGCCCAAAGCACATTCAGTCTAGGACAGGAGATATCTCTAAAATCTTTTAGCCACTGCACACACGTCTTGATATCTCTAATTGCCCAGTGAAAGACCACTGTCAGCATTCTTTGTGTTACTTAATAGGCCATTATTTTCACCAATAAAAATGGTAACTAGCGGAGCCTCAGGTATCCTATCAACTGAGCTGCAGGCTGGCAGGGGCCCTGGAGGAGGCTTGCCTCTGGACTGTGCCAACTGACTTCCTTGCTTATATCCCAGGTCACCTGGGAGACAGGTTAACCTCAGTATGACACATAATACCGCAGACTGCAGAATCGTAAAATCAATTAGGGACAAGTCGCAGTGTCAAGTCACTGATGAGAGCCTACTAGGCACCTCTAAAAGTAACGTGCTCTGTGTAGTAAAATAACTTACAACAGGACGGCCCATTACAACATACGGCCTATTGCGACATTCCATAGATGTGAAGCCTTTTCATTTGAATTCATGATGAAAAATTTATCAACTTCCAAATGAGAAAGAGTATATGATATTTTAAAAATTAGTTTAGAAGGTCTACTAAAAAGTTGGAAACTCAGTAGGGCATGGGTCCTTGTGCATTTTACTCAGCCTGTTACACACACACACACACACACACACACACACACACACACGCACGCGCATGGGGAGCTCTGCATTCCAAAGGATTAGACAGAGCAGTCTCTCCAAACAGCCAGGCTCCTGTGACAGCTCCTGCCAGGCCTTCTAGTCTTACAGCTTCTACGGCCAAGAGAAGCTTCTTAGGAGATCCTTCCAGAACAAAGATACGCTCCTAGGTGACCCAGTTGCTCTACTGGCTACTTAAACAGCAGACCTTTTTTTGTTGTTGTTAAAATTTTTTGTTTACTTTTATTTATTTGAGAGTGACTAAGAGAGAAACAGGCAGAGAGAGAGAATGAGAGAGAGAATGGGCTCACCAGGGCCTCCAGCCACTGCAAACGAAGTCCAGATGCCTGCGCCCCTTTGTGCATCTGGCTAACGTGGGTCCTGGGGAATCGAGCCTCGAACCAGGGTCCTTAGGTCTTCATAGGCAAGCGCTTAACCGCTAAGCCATCTCTCCAGCCCAGCAAACCTTTTTTTTTTTCATTGTTTCACCTTACTAGCCTTCCACTCTACCCAACCAATACAATTTTTAATTTAAAAATTTATTTATTTATTTGATGCATGCACCACCTTGTGCATCTGGCTTCCATGGGTACTGGGAAATTAAATCTGGGTCCTTAGGCTTTGCAGGCAAACGCCTTAACCACCAAACTATCTCTTCAACCCACAAATCCTAATTTTTTTTTTTTTTTTTTTTGGTTTTTCGAGGTAGGGTCTCACTGTAGCCCAGGCTGACCTGGAATTCACTATGGAGTCTCAGGGTGGCCTCGAACTCTTGGCGATCCTCCTACCTCTGCCTCCCAAGTGCTGGGATTAAAGGCGTGCGCCACCACGCCCAGCTCTGTCAGATTTCTTTTATCTGCTTTCCATTTTTAAAAATATTTTTATTTATCCGGGCACGGTGGTGCACGCCTTCAATCCCAGCATGCGGGAGGCAGAGGTAGGAGGATCACCGTGAGTTTGAGGCCACCCTGAGACTCCATAGTGAATTCCAGGTCAGCCTGGGCTAGAGTGAGACCCTACCTCGAAAAAAAAAAAAAAAAAAGAAATCTGACAGAAAAAAAAAGGCATATTAAGTATACTCATGAGATCTATGTTTCTGTGAATCAACTAACATGAGATTATAAAATTGATAAAGCAATAACCTCCATAAAACAAGAACACAAAGAAGACATGCAACAGCTTGCATAGGAAGAGCAAGACAGGAGCTGGGGAGATTGCTCAGCAGTTACGGACAAGCCTGCCAATGACTCCAAGTTTGACATCCAGGGCCCACCTAAAGCAGGCTACAAAGTGACACATGTGTGTGTAATCCCTAGGTGCTGGCAATGGGAGGTGCAACCAAGAGAATCTGGAAGCACCAGCAGCAGTGGCAAGAGAAACTGTCTTAAGGTGTAAGGAGGAAAACTCTGGAGGCTGTCCTTTTGTTTATTTTTAAAATTTATTTGATTTCTTTTAAAAATATTTTTACTAGCTGGGCGTGGTGGTGCACATGCCTTTAATCCCAGCACTTGGGAGGCAGAGGTAGGAGGATCACCGTGAGTTCGAGGCCACCCTGAGACTCCATAGTGAATTCCAGGTCAGCCTGAGCTAGAGTGAGACCCTACCTCGAAAAAACCAAAAAAAAAGTTAAAAAATAAAAAATAAATAAAAATAATTTTACTGATTTATTTGTGAGGGGAGAGAGAATGAGAATGTATGGGTGTGCCAGCGCATTCTGCCCCTGCAAACAGATTCCAGATGCATGTGCCACCTTGTACATCTGGCCCGGGTTGTTAGGCTCTGCAGACAAGCTCCTAAACCACTGAACCATCTCTCCAGTCCCTGCTTTGCCATTTCTGGGTAACTACTACTGTATAGACTTTGTCCAGTGTTGGAGGTTCAATTCTAGAACCTCATGCCTAGCAAGCACTCAGCTAAACCCCCAGCCCCCCAAAACTGACATTTCGAATAAGTACTCTTCTCTGGGTCACGTGTTCGATGTTCATTTTAAGGAGTTATGAGTGGAGAAAGGCCCATATTCCAGGACGTGCAGGAATTCTCCCTTTGACACTAGGTTCAATGGTCATTTACTTCTTTCAGGCTTAACTTCTCCCGAGCCAACCAAGATTGCAAGATTAGAGTCCCTCAAGGGAGCACTTTCCTGAAAATGTGGCTTGTGTGTGTGATTCTAGATCAGATCTTTTTTTCTTGCATTATTTCAGAGACAAATCAGGCTCAGAGAACCTGCTGCGCTAAATAAGCACTTTTGCCCCTCCAAATTATCACCCGTGGAACTTGCACCCACACTGCAGTCATCCCTCCCATTTGAGATGTTTGCTGTCATGTCACCTGCTAGGCAAAGGGAAAGAACATAGTTAATCTTACCTCATTCAGCCTATTCGACTGATGTCAGGGGTCTTCTGTTCTGTCACTGTATGTAATGATATCCCTTCACTGTGCTTTGTGGTTTGAGTCACAAATGTCCTCTAGTTTTGGGTTTGTTTGTTTTTTATTCGAGGTAGGGTCTCTCTCTAGCCCAGGCTGACCCGGAATTCACTATGGAGTCTCAGGGTGGCCTCGAACTCACAGCGATCCTCCCACCTCTGCCTCCTGAGTGCTGGGATTGAAGGCGTGCGCCACCATGCCTGACAGTCCTCTAGTTTTGTAAAGGGGAAATACATTTCTCATTACTGTCACTATTTGTGACAGCTGTTGAGGACAGGAGAGTAGTTTTTGTTGTTTTGTTTTTGTTTGTTTTGAGGTAGGGTCTCACTCTAGCTCAGGCTGACCTGGAATTCACTACACAGTCTCAGGGTAGCCTCGAACTCACGGTGATCCTCCTACCTCTGCCTCCAGAGTGCTGAGATTAAAGGTGTGCACCACCACACCTGGCTAGGAGGATACTTTTCATTCTATTTTTAAAAATCTCGCTGGGCGTGGTGGCACACACCTTTAATCCCAGCACTTGGGAGGCTGAGGTAGGAGGATGGCTACCTGAGACTACATAATGAATTCCAGGTCAGCCTGGACTAGAGGGAGACCCTACCTCGGAAAAAAAAAAAAAAAAAAAAGACGAAAAGAAAAACACTGTTTGAATAGGATTTTGAATGTGATGGAGTGAAGGAATAGAGGCAGACATTCTAAGTAGGGTAGGAGACTACGATGGTCAAAAATCAAGTATTTGAAGAATGCTATGAAATTAGTGCTTGCTTTGCAGCACATATAGCAAAATTGGAACAATAGAGAGATTAGCATGGCCCTACACTATGAAATTAATGTCTGGTGTAGGTTAAAGTGTTGGAGATCAGAGGATATGTGAGTGACTTTCTTGGCAAAGGGAATAATACTTTAGAAATCTTACCACACCAAGTTGAGGGGGTTTTGCACAATTTTGCAAGCAAGAGAAACCTTTGGAAGTTCTCATGTAGGAAATTAGAAAGTTCATAGATTAAAGAATAGGCTGCGATTAGAGGACACATCTGGGGCTACAGAGATGGCTTAGTGGTTAAGGCGTTTGCCTGCAAAGCCAAAGGATCCTGGTCCAATTCTCCAGGGCCCACATAAGCCAGATGCACAAGGTGGCACATGCGTCTGGAGTTCCTTTATAGTGGCTGGAGGCCCTGGCGTGCCTGTTTTTTTTTTCTCTCTCTCCCTCCCTCTTTCTCTCAAATAAATGAATAAAATGTATTTTAAAAAATAGAGGAAGCACCTGTCAAAGAGAGGTTAGAAAGACACTACTGACATTCAGAAGAGAGAGGTGGTAAGGGACCAACCTTCATACCACCAGCATCCCTTTAACACACACACACAACATGCTACACTATTTTTAAAATTATTTTATTTTATTTTTATTTATTTATTTATTTGTTTCTTTGGTTTTTCGAGGTAGGGTCTAGCTATAGCCCAGGCTGACTTGGAATTCACTATGTAGTCTCAGGGTGGCCTCAAACTCATGGTGATCCTCCTACCTCTGCCTCCCGAGTGCTGGGATTAAAGGCATGCGCCACCACGCCCAGCTTCATTCTACACTCCTGGCCTACAGTGAGCTCCTACCTCGAAAAAGAAAAAGAAAAAAAAAAAGAGTGCAATTGGCTTAGTTATGTATAATCCATAAAATTGTAAAAAATATATTTAAGCTGATCTACTAAATCCGTATATTCAGGGCTGAGTTTTAGTTCAATGTTAGGACACATACTTAGCAAGCATGAGGGCATGGGTTTTGGTCTTCAACTCTGCAAAACAAAACAAAAAATACAGAAGCCAGAAGTATAGAATGAAGTAACAAATATTGTCTTATCAGCTGGGCGTGGTGGCACACATCTTTAATCCCAGCACTCAGGAGGCAGAGGTAGGATGATTGCCATGAGTTCGAGGTCACCCTGAGACTACATAGTGAATTCCAGGTCAGCCTGGGCTACAGTGAGACCCTGCCTCGAAAATCCAAAAAAAGAAAAAAATATATATGTGTGTGTGTGTGTGTGTGTGTGTGTGTGTGTGTATTGTCTTATCAACCTCTCTTTTCTGACCCCGAGGTCTTAGAAGACCAAACAATGGGTTTGGTAAGTCTTTATCCTCCCTTCTTTTTTAAAATATATTTTATTTATTTATTGAGAGAGAGAGTGAAAGAGGTAGAGAAAATGGGCATGCCAGGGCCCCCAACCACTGCAAACAAATTCTAGATGCATGTGCCTCCTTGTGCATCTGGCTTACGTGGACCCTGGGTAATTGAACCAGAGTCCTTTGGCTTTGCAGGCAAGCACCTTAACCACTAAGCCATCTCTCCAGCCCCACCCTCCCTTCTTAAAGAAGGCCTAAGGATGGATGGAGGAAGCAACTAACAACAGGAAATGGCAAGCCCTTCCTGCCCACCCCATGCCAGACTGTACGCCTGAGTTTTTGTCCATTGCTGTAGTTCAGAGCTTAATGAAGTGGAGCTGTCTGGCAGTCTGCATATTTCTGCAGTCCAGGCTAACCGGCCCCATACACCTCTGTGTACACTGGGTTTCTGGACGTTGCTAGTCTGTTTTCCCAAGATCTCCAAGGTCTCTAGGGGATCTAGTGTCCCTGGTCAGCCTCTGCTGGCTTAGCTAGGTACTTGGCCAAGTAGAAAATATAATGGCTGCAGCTAGAACATATTCTGCTGATAGGCTGGGTATGTGACGATCAGATGCTATCTCACTGGTGTGGAGACAGAAAAATGAGATCAGGTCATGCTTCTGATATTTCTGGCCAGCCAACAGTGTAGTTTATGATGCCAACTAGGAGGACTGAAAAATAGGAATAAGCATCTTGGAAATAATTATACAACTTCACAGATCATTAGCAAACCTGATTTCCCATTGCAAACCTGGAATTGTAATGGGACTCTTCATCAAATCTTTTATTATTATTATTATTTTTCTTTCTTTCTTTTTTTTTTTTTTGAGGTAGAGTCCTACTCTAGCCCAGGCTGACCTGGAATTCACTATGTAGTCTCAGGCTGGCCTTGAATTCATAGCGATTAAAGGCATGCACCACTACACTGGGCTAAATCTCTTATTATATATATATATATATATATATATATATATATATACATACATACATATAGATAGATATATATACACACATATATATACATATATATATATATACATATTTTTTTGTTTTGTTTTTGTTTTTTGAGGTAGGCTCTGACCTGGAATTCACTATGTAGTCTCAGGGTGGCATCAAACTCACTGCGATCCTCCTACCTCTGCCTCCCGAGTGCTGGGATTAAAGGTGTGTGCCACCATGCCTGGCTCTCTTATAATTTAAAAGAAAAATTTATTCCTAGTTCCTATACTATTCTCAGACTCAGTTGTCTCAACAGCCAGGAACTGAAAGAGAAAAGTACCAATTTAAAATACAAACTATAGAGGAGTTACATCCAGACGTAGTCACTGTAAAAGTAAATGTGTATCCATGAGGTGGGTTCCCTCCCTGGGTGACTTTTTAGAGATGCAGTAGCTGGACATTGGGCCACCCCCAAGTGCTCATGCCTCCACTTAGTTTCAAGGCTGCTTCCTGGCGTTGCCTCTAGAAATACTTCCCCAGGACAAAGACACACACAACTTACGTCTGCAGTGTCGCACTTTAGGACCAGGCTGACATGCAGCAGTAAACACTGAAGGCATGCTAAGGTGTTCCTCATGGAAGTGGAAATGACACAACAGTAAGGCTGACCATCTGCCACTGGGATGCGCCAAGGGCTACTATGTCTCATCAAATGGACACTGGCCCAGAAATCATTTCACATTTAAAAAGACGCCCTTCAGACTGGAGAGATGGTTCAGTGGTTAAGGCGCTTGCCTGCAAAGCCTAACAACCCAGTTCTATTCCCCAGTGCCACGTAAACACATAAAGCCAGATGCACAGTGGCACATGCATCTGGAGTTTGTTGCGGCAGCTGGAGGCCCCAGCGTGCCCATTCTCTCTCTGTTTCTCTTCCCTCTATCTCTCTGTCTCTCCTTGCAAATAAATAAGCAAATAAATAAATAGATAAATAATATTATCCAGCGTGATGGCACACACCTTTAATCCCAGCACTCGGGAGGCAGAGGTAGGATTGCTGTGAGTTTGAGGCCACCCTGAGACTATATATATATGTATATATACACACACACATATATAGAGAGAGATGCCCTTCAACCCAGTAATAACTGGCTATGTGTTTAAACCCCATAACTTAGACCTATGCTTTAGTGTGTCCAGGTCACATTTCTAGAACAAGGCTATAGCGAAATATTAGAGACTGTTATTTCACTTTAGCTCTAGGACAAGGAAAAGGCAATTCTCGCAACTAAAAGAAATGAGTGGTGGGCTTAATGGTTCAATTCCCCAGTACCCATGGAAAGCTAGAGATACAAAGTGATTCATGTATCTGGTTTTCTTTTTTTTTTTTTTTTTTTTTACTATTTAAAAATATATATTTATTATTTATTTATGAGAAAGAGGGAGAGAGACAGAGAGAGAGAGAAAAGGCATGCCAGGATCTCTAGCCACTGCAAATGAACTCTAGACACATATACCACCTTGTGCATCTGGCTTTACGTAGTGTACTGGGGAATCAAACCTGGGTCCTTAGGCTTTGCAGGCCATCTCTCCAGCCCACGTATCTGGATTTCTTATCCAATGGCAGGAAGCCCTGTGCACCCATTCTCTCTCTCTCTCAAATAAAAAAAATATATTTTAGGGCTGGAGAGATGGCTTAGCGGTTAAGCACTTGCCTGTGAAGCCTAAGGACCCCGGTTCGAGGCTCGATTCCCCAGGACCCATGTTAGCCAGATGCACAAGTGTGCACACGTGTCTGGAGTTCATTTGCAGTGGCTGGAGGCCCTGACACGCCCATTCTCTCTCTCTCTGCCTCTCTCTCTCTGTCTGTCTCTCTCAAATAAATAAATAATAAACAAAAAAATTAATAAAAAATAAATATTTTAGAAAAACAGAAACTGAAGTTGCAAGTGAATGGATCATGGAAAGCCTGCCTCGCTGTGAAGGTGCAGCATACCCGTTGTAAGTTCTTCCACTTGCAAGGGCACTTAGTGCCTATTGCCAGGATACCTTGATGTTTGCAAAGCAGAAGCTTGTCTCTGGGAAGTGGGAGTCAGTCCAACTGGTTAAGAAGTAGCTTAGCATGTTATTAAGAGAAAATAAATCGAGTTGGAGAGATGGCTTAGCGATTAAGGCGCTTGCCTGCAAAGCCAAAGGACCCAGGTTTGACTCCCTAGGACCCATGTAAGCCAGATGCACAAGGGGGTGCATGCCTCTGGAGTTCGTTTGCAGTGGCTGGAGGCCCTGGCACATCCATTCTCTCTCTCTCTCAAATAAATAAATAAATAAAATAGTTTTTAAAAAGAGAGAAAATAAATCATCTCCAAGGTTTCTTCTGGGAAGCTGACTTCAGAGCCATTGATGATATCTAGGTATTTTTCCTTGGCCGCTCTAAGAAATTACAGGTGATATGGCTTTGCGGTGATTCACATGAAAAGCCAGCAGAGGTTGACATTTCTAGGACATTTCTTTCATAGCAAAGTAGATAACATCAGGAAATACTACTGAAGCCATCTGAAACATGCCTGCTGCGGAATGTTGACAATATTCCTTCTGGTTTAATTACTAAAGTTGAAAACATTTATATTAGAAATTCTCACATAATTTTGTCCGACAATAGAGAAAGCAATCTTCTGCCTTACATATTTCATACAATGTTTTTCCTTCAGGAGAAACACAAACGTTTATACATATGAATCACTGGTAATATCCTCCTACAGGAGCTCAGCTTCTCTCGTTTAACTTCTAAGCTAATTTTTTGGGGGGAGAATAAACTAGAAAATATTTCACTACAGTGGCATATTAGTAACCCCAGCATTCAGGAGGTTGAAGCAGGAGGATCCTGAGTTCAAGGCCAGCCAGGGCTACTTAGGGAAATGCAATGACAAAACCAAGTAAAAACAGGGCTGCAAAGAAGTCATTCTGATCATAGTTACTTTGCAGATGTGTGAATATGTACATTTCGAGTTGCTTGCTGACTCAGAGGACAATGCCTAACCGTCAAGTGAAAAACTGCTGGGGTCTTTTAGTGGCCTGAGTCTTAGACTAAATACTGGGGGCCATCAACTGTGCTCACCAGGAAGTGAAGTTGAGCAGCTGCACTTGTGCGAGGACAGGATTCAGATCTGATTAAATTACCAAGAAACACCTTACCTCAAGCAACAACTCAGTTTGGGTGCTGTGGTCATACTGGCCATGCGAAGTATGTTTAAGAGGAATTCACAAACTGAACTGGCCTGGAGATGGGTTGATTCAAAGAATGCCTTTCACACTTCCTGAAAGTTGTGAAACTGGCTCGAGTTTTCAAATGGCAACACTTCATTGACAAAAAGGCAACAAACTGAAAGAATGTTCATTACAGGCGTGTTCATCTTCAGGTCACTCTATCAGTCCCCAGTCTTCACTGAGGTGGTAACATAGTTCTAGACCAAAAAGGATTCTTTTTTTTTTTTTGTTTGTTTGTTTGTTTTTGAGGTAGGGTTTCACTCTAGCTCAGGCTGTCCTGGAATTAACTATGTAGTCTCAGGGTGGCCTCGAACTTACAGCAATTCTCTTACCTCTGCCTCCCGAGTGCTGGGATTAAAGGCATGCGCCACCACACCCGGCAGGATTCTTATTTTTATCTCAACACTCTGTTGGGTCCCTTCTTAGAGTATTCTTTTCTTTTTTTTTTTTTTTTTTTTTTTGATGTAGTGTCTCACTCTAGCCCAGGCTAACCTGGGGGTATTCTTTTCTTGTTTGCTTGTTTTAAATAAAAAGTTTGGGCAAAATGCAGTCCCTGAATGAACAATTAAGTCATTCACTCTGCATTCACTTAAATCAAGATATTCAGCTTTATGATTTTTAAAAAAAAGGTAGAACAAGAAAAATACCCACATCTTAATAAATAAGGCCCACCAAAAGCCTAGCTATAATGGTGGGATCAAGACTACGACAATAATCAAAACAGGAAGGTCTTAAGTGATCTTTATATACTGTTTAACATTACTGCACTCTTTCTAAAACTACTTTTCAAAATAGGTTATTGTAAATGCAGTATGTACTCATTATGAAAAAAGAAAATGAAATTTACATAATAGCAAACATTTGCAGAAAATAAAATTCCTACCACCTAGCAGTAGCAGCAGGTTGATGAATGTTTCTGTAAAAAGTTTTGCTCTCACTATATGTACTTTTTTTTTTTTTTGAGGTAGGGTTTCACTCTAATCCAGGATGACCTGGAATTTACTATGTAATCTCAGGATAGCCTCGAACTTGTGATGATCCTCATACCTCTGCCTCCAGAGTGCTGGGATTAAAGGCGTGCGCCACTACACCTGGCATATATGTACTTTTAAGAATAAAAATGATTGAATGTGGGCTGGAGGGATGGCTTAGCGGTTAAGGCGTTTGCCTGCAAAACCAAAGGACCCAGGTTTGACTCCCCAGGACCCACATAAGCCAGATGCACATCTGGTGTTCTTTTGCAGTGGTTGGAGGCCCTGGTGTGTCCATTTTCTGTCTCTCTCCCTCTTCCTCTGTCAAATAAATAAATAAAAATAAACATTTTTAAAAAATGATTGAACGTGATGGCATACACAACACTTGGGAAGCTAAGAAAGAAGGATTGCAAGTTTGAGGCCAGCCAAGTATGTTCCTAGTTGATGGTACCCAAAATATCTAGCCAAAGACTCTGGCCACTAAAAGACCTCAGGCCAACTATCTCAAAAATAAACATAGTAAGCTGGGCGTGGTGGCGCATGCCTTTAGTTCTAGCACTCAGGAGGCAAAGGTAGGAGGATCACTGTGAGTTCGAGGCCACCCTGAGACTACGTAGTGAAATCCAGATCAGCCTGGGCTAGAGTGAGACCCTACCTTGAAAAACCAAAATAAATATAGTAAAAATTTAAATATCATGTTACCTTTACCATTTAATAATATTGTGACAGTATTTCAGTTGGCTGTAGATCTTCCTAATTTTTTATTTTTCAAGGTAGGGTCTCCCTCTAGTCCCAGGCTGGCCTCAAACTCACAGCAATCCTACCTCTGCCTCCCAAGTGCTGGGATTAAAGGTGTGTGCCACCACACCTGGCTTGATCATTGTTATTTTTCAAAATTTTTGTTTATTTGCTAGAGAGAGAGGTAGAATGGCATGTCAGGGCTTCCAGCCACTGCAAACAAACTCTAGGCACATGCACCACCTTGTGCATCTGGCTTAGGTGGGTTTTGGGGAATTGACCTTCACAGGCAAGCACCTTAACTGCTAAGCCATCTCTCCAGCCTGATCTTTGTTATTTTTAATAGCCATATAGCATTTCATTGTATGGGAGCTATCAACCTGTTCAGCCCTTTCCAATTTTGTCATACTAAGAACAATATTGCAATATATATCTTTGTATAAATGTGTTTGTCATGTTTTCCTAGGAAAAGTTCCCCAAGGTGATTAATTACTAGTAACTATATTTGTATTATTATATATTTAACTAGTTAAAAATAGGCATTGAGGGCTGGAGAGATGGCTTAGCAGTTAAGGAGCTTGCCTGCAAAGCCAAAGGACCAGGTTTGATTCCCCAGTATCCACATAAGCCAGATGCACAAGGTGGTGCTCCTGTCTGCAGTTCATCTGCAGTAGCTGGAGACCCTGGCACACTCATATTCTCCCTCCCCCTCTCTCTCTCTCTCTAAAATAAAAGAATAGGGGCTGGAGAGATGGCTTAGCAGTTAAAGCACTTGCCTGTGAAGCCTAAGGACCCCGGTTCGAGGCTCAATTCCCCAGGACCCATGTTAGCCAGATGCACAAGGGGGCGCACACGTCTGGAGTTCCTTTGCAGTGGCTGGAGGCCCTGGCTCGCCCATTCTCTCTCTCTGTCGCCTCTTTCTCTCTCTGTCGCTCTCAAATAAATAAAAGTAACAACAACAACAACAACAAAAAAAACAGAAATGTGTCTTTGTAAAAAAACTAAATAAATAAAAATAAATGAATAAAATAAAGGTTTAAAATCTATTAAAAGCCCTGCACCAGACAGTGTGTGGGCAGGCACAGTGTTGTGCGGTGGCATAGAATTCTGCTTCTCTTTTTCAGATGTGAGCAGGACCTGAGGAGATAAACGACCCAGTGCATTTCACCCCAGCCCCAGCTGAAACCACAGCGGAATTGGGGAAATAAGCAAGAGTGATGCTTTCTCAGTGAACCTGGTATCAGCACAAGGGTGAAAGAGATAGACATTGAGGACACTCAACACCTACCAAAGCAGAGATCCAGACGCTCCTAAGTGTCCATCCCTGAAGTAGACCAACATGGCTCAGGGAATTTTGTGGAAGAGGGGATGGAAAGATTTTAGAGCCACAGGTTGGGACATTATGCCCAGAGACATTGCCTCTCCCCCATAACTGACTGCTGCCCCCAGAATGCATGACCCACAATCCCCATGGGGATGACCTGCATCCACAATGAGGAGGGCCTCTTCTGAAAAGGGGCAGGGAGGAGGGAAAGGATGTGTTGTTTACATACTAAATATGTCCATAACTAATAAAATAAATTTAAAAATAAATCTCACATTAGAAAACAATGTATTAAAAAATAGGCATTGGATTCAATTTGCTCTGTAAGGAGGACATGTGAATTTACTGTCCTACAGATAAACTAGTTATTTTCTAATAAACTACTTATTTTCAAGCTGATTCTATTTACTTATTTATTTAAGAGAGAATGGGCACAACAGAGCCTCCAGCCACTGCAAACTCCAGATGCAATGTACCAACCTGTGCATCTGACTTACATGAGTCCTGGGGAATTAAACTTGGGTCTTTTGGCTTTGTAGGCAAACACCTTAACCGCTAAGCCATCTCTCCAGCCTGTTTAGTTTTGAGTTCACATTGTTTAAAAGCAACAAAAACTTGGGTGTTGTGGTGCATGCCTTTAATCCCAGCACTCAGGAGGCAGAGGTAGGAGGATCGCTGTGAGTTCAAGACCACCCTGAGACTACACAGTGAATTCCAGGTCAGCCTGGGCTATAGTGAAACCCTACCTCAAAAAACCAAACAAATTTTTTTAAAAAGGGCTGGAGAGATGGCTTAGCGGTTAAGCTCTTGCCTGTGAAGCCTAAGGACCCCGGTTCGAGGCTCGGTTCTCCAGGACCCATGTTAGCCAGATGTACAAGGGGGCGCACGCGTCTGGAGTTCGTTTGCAGTGGCTGGAGGCCCTGGCGCGCCCATTCTCTCTCTGTCTCTCTCTCTCTGACTCTTTCTCTCTCTGTCACTCTCAAATAAATAAATAAAAATGAACCAAAAAAAAAAATTAAAAAAAAAAGGAAGGGGACTGAGTCCCCAAAATCACTATGCAGAGTCCTGGAACCTACTTAGGACTGTAATTCACATTACAAGACAAGCTGTAGGGGTATCACAACAGCTCTCTTCTTTCTGGATAACATAGGCAGGAGCAGAGATGAGGAGCATAGAGTGATGAAGAAAAACACACATACATGGTAACCATGTCATCCAAGTTGGCCCTAAGCTTTTAATGAGAGGGATTTGCCTTATTCCTTTCTAAACCCATTGCTTTTAAGGCAAAATCTGACGTTCTCAATGTGTGCAACTATTCCTGAGCAATTGGTCAAGAAAGTCTTTGCTAAAACTTGTCAACTAGTCCTGTGTGGTGGTTCAAGCCTTTAATCCTAGCACTTGGGAGGCCAAGGTAGGAGGATCACCATGAGTTTGAGGCCACCCTGCCACTAGAGTGAATTCCAGGTCAGCTTAAGCTATAGTGAGATCCTACCTTGAAACCAACAACAAACAACCGCCCCCCCAGAAAAAAAAAAAAAAAAACCTTGTCAACTTAAACATACTATTAAAGAATTGACATTTTGGAAATATGCTCCAAATGAAGTTTTCTATACGGCCAATAAAAACTAAATAACAGAGCTGGAGAGATGGCTTGGTGGTTAAAGCATTTGCCTGCAAAGCCAAAAGGACCCAGGTTCAATTCCCCAGGACCCACATAAGTCAGATGCACAAAGTGACACATGCGTCTGGAGTTTGTTTACAGTGGCTGAAGGCCCTGGCACATCCTTTTTATCTGCTTCTCCCTCTCTAATAAAAAACAAAACCAAACAAAAAACCCTAAAAGATAGTTTGATCTATATGCTAGCACAAATGATGAACATTCTGTTCAAAGCATGTGGGGACGCAGCTCAGGGGTAGAGTGCTTGCTCAGCATCACAAGTCCCTGAGCTCCAGCCTCAGTACTGCAACAGGAAACTCTTGTAACGCTCAGTATCAATGGCTCATTCCTTGCTCAGCCTCATTGTCCTTTTGCTATCAGCAGAGGTACAAAGACACATAAAAATCAACTGATAAATTATATATTACATGTTTATTAGGGGTACAACTTTTATGTAAAATTTACATTTTATGACAAAAAAAATCAAAACATATTTACAATATTTTGGAAGATAGATGAGCATTGTTCTAATTACAACCCAAAGTAGTAAATAATGACTCTTAAAAACTCACATTTGTTAGAGCTCTGTGTTTACAAATTCTTGGTTAAAGAGGCAGCTACAAAGTTTATCACTATACACAAGCAAGAACCAGCTTGCCAGATATATTTCCCATTGAAAATCTACTTGTCTTTTTCTACACCATTAGCAGAAAATGCTGAATTTTAAAAATCAATATAAACTCATATGGCTTCAAAATTGTAACTTGTACCCAAAACAAACTTATATATCAATACTTGGTATGCAGATTGTGGTAACTGATAAAGTGCAGCTGTTCAACCATTTCACTATTAGAACATTTTTAGGTAATACTTGATTAACAAATATGGTGAGTATAATAGTGTCAGAATTCCAATAATAAAACACTAACTGCTTAATAAAAGCAGACTCACTGCAAAGCAGATTTATAGTTATAAAGTTTCAGTAAGGATAACTGTAATTGGCATTTTAAAGAACATAAGAGTTAGAAATTCTCATTTTGTTATTTAGGAAAGACTAAAGTTTTAGCAAACTGTCTTATGATGTCTAAGTCAAATCTAAATTTAGAACCAGGATAACACTGAGTATGTTAAAATGCACATACTGTGCTATATAGGTAAAGAGTAGGTTTTCTGCTGTATTTAGTATAGTAAGATGTTATATAAATGTCTAGTAATAGGGGTTTTATTTTCTAAAAAGCTTAACAGAACAATTAGTGGTTTTATATATGTAACAAAGTTGTTACTTCTATTGTAAAAAATGAAGGACACTGGCATTTATAATTACAAATAAATTCCCATTTACAAATTATGAAAATTTTATCTGAAGCATTTTATTTATCCAATTAATCCGGATTTGCTATAAAGTTAGGCTTTCTGCTATTTAGTATGAGTAATTCATTTTAAGAAACAACCCAATCCATCACTTCAAATAACTCACCTATATTGACTATATGGGAATTAAATAACATAAACTGATGAGTTTTCCAATTGTTGAAATGAAAACAAGTGACAGTACTTCTCCCAGTTGCCAAAATGAATCATTTGTTGTATTCTTCTAAAATACCACAAAACTTACATTCACAACACAGTCAGTAAATAAATGTGTAAATTTTCAATGATAAATAGGGCTAATGTAAAGGCTAAACTCAAGAGTTAAAATACCAGTTACCAATTTATCACCACAGTTTCAGAATTTGTTTCCCATACTAAGGAGGTTAGTGTTGACTATCTGGAAGTGATTTTATTCTTGGTAAACATAGTCCATTAGGTTCATTTGCTTTTCTAGTGGCTGTAGGCTGTCACTAAAGAAATGAGCTAGGATTCTTAAGTATAAATTATCCTTTAGTTATTCTGAATTCCCTTCCCAATTGCAGGCCAAAGGCATTTTAAAAACTCTAAGTATCTTGTAGATATTCTTGACCACTCTAAGAATTCTGAATATAAGATCCGGGCTGCGAGAAAAAGTGAGGCACATTAATGAACACAAACTAGATAGGCACATTTCTGGTTTTGTTATTGTTTTAAAAGGCACACATTATATAATCCATATAAAAATAAATTAAATCTACAGCATTAATCATCAAACAATCACAACTTCTATAAAGTTAATTAATTGCAGAAGTAAATTCTTCTGCTGTCTTTTGCAAGCTTATTTTAAAACACATTGCACTTAGAATTTTTAAAAATCATATAAAACACCATGTACACTTTATTAATATACATATGAGAATCAGATGACAATTTTTTGCATACAAGACTCTGGTCTGATTACCTTATGGCACATAACTCAATTAGACTGAGTTCTGAGTTAACATCCAAAACTTTAAAGTTCATGTTTGTGGTGGTTTGATTCAGGTGTCCCCTATAAACTTATGTGTTCTGAATGCTAGGTCCCCAGCTGGTAGCAATTTGGGAATTGGATCCTCTTAGAGGCAGTGTATTTTGGGGGATAGGCTTATAGGTGTTATAGCCAGCTTCCCCTTGCCAGTGTTTGGCACACTCTCCTGCTGCTGTTGTCCACTTGCTGTTGGTGAGGAAGTGATCTCCATCCTCTGCTTATGCCATCATCTTCCCCTGCCATCATGGAGTTTCCCCTAGAGTCTGTAAGCCAAAATAAACCCTTTCCTCCCAAAAGCTGCTCTTGGTTGGGAGTTTTCTTCCAGCAACATGAACCTGACTGCAACAGTACAGTTGGTACCAGGAGTGGGGTGTCAATATTGCTAGATACCTGACTGCATGGCTTTTGGCCTTTTAGAACTGATTTGCATGAGGAATGTGGATGAATTTGAAATCTTGGCCTAACAGATGCCTTGCAGTGCTGTATGTACTATGATGGACTATTCTGGTCAGAGTTGAAAGACCTGAATGCAATAAGAACTATGGACTGTGAGGTTTGGCTTATGAGGGTGAGAAAGAGCTTTGCCTGGACTAAGCTAGAAGCAACTAGAACCCCGTATCCTGAGAACTTGTGCAGGGCTGCACTGTGTAGAAATAGACTGGTGTGAGCAGAGGGATACAGCACAGGGAAAAAAACAAAAAACAAAACAAAACAAAAAAAACCTCTTTGGGCTAAAACTGCTACCCATTCAGCTGCAACTGTGTGAGAGATTACAACATTGAGATTGGGCCAGTTGACCTGCATTAGGACAACAGGAAGAATGAAGACTTGAAGAGGGAGGGGTCTGAATGCTGAAGGAGTGTCATCTTCAAAATCTGCTTTATTCCCTCCTGGACTAACAAAGTGGTAGCCCATCTCATACTATGAAGTATAGCAAATGCAGAAAAGAGAGGGTCATTGAATTTGCAACATGGTTTTGGTTTTTAACAATAGCCATGGGTAGTGTGATGCAGGCTTGTTGGATTACCTGCGTAAAGGCCCAATAGAGCCAGGAGGATGAACTGGGGGTTGCAGTAGAGACCCAAAGGAGATGCCAGGACTATGGGATAGCTGCCAAGAACTGCTGGCACTGAATGAGGTTTTCCAGGATTGTGAGTAGTGGAATTGGAACTTCAGGGACTTGTCACTGGTTGGAGTTGTCAGACTTGGAACTACAGAGTGTGATGTTGACCCTGTTTTAAATTTTGTTGACTATTTCTTTGCTATGCCCAATGCCATATTTTGCAATGTAAATGTTTATTCTGTGCCATTATGGTGTTTTTTTTTTTTTTAATTTGTATTATGGCTCAGTTAAAAGACCTTGGACTATGGGGATGTTTGAACATTATTGGGACGGATAAAAACTACAGGGATGCCGGTTGCAGTGGCGCACGCCTTTAATCCCAGCACTCAGGAGGCAGAGGTAGGAGGATCATCATGAGTTCGAGGCCACCCTGAGACTACAGAGTGAATTCTAGGTCAGACTGAGACACTACCTTGGGAAAAAAAAAAAAAAAAACTATGGGGACTTTTAAAGTTGGACTGACTGCATTGCATTTTACATCATGGATGATTATCCATTAATGGGGGTGAGGGGGCGGAATGTGGTGGTTTGATTCAAGTGTCCCCCATAAACTTGTGTTCTGAATGCTAGGTTCCCAGCTGATGGAGATTTGGGAATTAATGCCTCCTGGAGGCAGTGTATTGTTGGGGGCGGGCTTATGGGCATTATAGCCAGCTTTCTCTTGCCAGTGTTTGGCACACTCTCCTGCTGCTACTGTCTACCTGATGTTGGCCAGGAGGTGATGCCCACCCTCTCATGCCATCATTTTCCCTTGCCATCATGGAGTTTCCCCTTGAGTCTGTAAGCCAAAATAAACCCTTTCCTCCCCCAAGCTGTTCTTGGTTGGGTATTTTCTGCCAGCAACGTGAGCCTGACTGCAACAATGTTCTTTTCATATTCATTCAATATCAAGCTTGTGAAATTTCAAAGCTATCTCTTCTGACTCTAAAGACTTATGGAAAGCTAAATTATTTTGTGCTTGCTCTCCTGAAATTTTTGTCCTATTACTATATTCTAAATCCTTTCAAAAACATAGACACTGAAGATAACAAATTTTATTTACTGAGAACCTGAATAAATGTGTTTCCTAAATATTGCATTTGATCATTTACTGTGTAGAAAATCGTTTCAGTGCTATTTCTTTCAATGACTCGCTTTGAAAGTGCAATTTAATGTTTGTAGTCAGCTCTCAAATATGAAGTTGAAAGACAACATACAAGTTAGAATAGTGTTGAGAAAGGACAGGTAATGCAGAATGGCAGGTTTGTAATAGTCTCTTGAGCCAATCACTGCAAGTCCATCAACAATCTGCCAGGTATCGTCCTAAAAAACATCAAACAGACCTTTGCAATTACATTTTCTAACACACTCAAAGAAGACATGTCTCACTGTGGTTACAGACACAGAACCCTAGTTCCCAGCTGTTTACAACATATTAGAATCATATTGCAGGTGTTCAGCTAGATGCTAATTCTCCCTCATGTCTCTACCTACCATCTTGTAGCAAGAGATCAAAAAAACAAAAGAAATTCCATGCCTTTAGGTTACAATGTTTCCCATGTACATTAAAAAGTTTAAACTTAGCTAGTTGTGGTGGCACATGCCTTTAATCCCAGCACTCAGGAGGCAGAGGTAGGATGATCACCATGAGTTTGAGGCCACCCTGAGACTACACAGTGAATTCCAGGTCAGCTTGGGCTAGAGCAAGACCCTACCTCGAAAAAACAAACAAACAAAAAAGTTTAAACTTACCAGTGGCAAATCGCTTCTTTACTAAGGAAAGCCTATAGCCAGTGCCAACGAGTTCAATATCTACTCCTGAGAGGGTATTTCCCTCGCTGAGGAACTGGACTGCAAGTGTTGTGGGTTTACTGGGTCCTTCTGAAAGATCAAATTTTGCTCTGAGGGAACCAGAACCTACAAAGGAAAGAATAAAGAACTTACATAGGGTAAAATACATCACACACCAAATAAAATCTAATGAGCATATAAGCTAAACTACATCAGTCCCATGCTAAATTCATTAGATATATACAGTAAACCCACCACCATGCTGTTTTCAAAACAGATTTTACTCAGTATGAATTTTCACTAATCTTAATCTGTTCTTCTCTGTGACTTAACAGTAATCTTCAGAGATGTTTACTATTGAGACCTCAATGATATATGCATGCTCAAGTGAGTCAAAGGGGAAAAGGGAAGTAATTGAGGGAAGCAGAGAGAAACCCTAAGAGGAATACAGGCAGGATAAAGCATAAAAAAGGACTGCAAGTTGAGCTGGAGAGATGGCTTATCGGTTAAGGCACTTGCTTAGGAAGTCTAAGGACCCAGGTTCGATTCTCCAGTATCCATGTAAACCAGATGTACAAGGTGGCACTTGCATCTGGAGTTCATTTACAATGGCTAGAGGCTTTGGCGCACCCATTCTCTCTCAAAAAAGTAAGTAAAATAAAAATTGTTTAAAAGACTGCAAGTATCCAACCATGGAAACTAGAGAAGTAAAGAAGAAAAGATGGCTACTATTGGGAAGAGCTACATCAACGCTGCTATTCTGTTTTATTTTTAAAATTTTATTTTTAATGCTGGGTGTGGTGGCACATGCCTTTAATCCCAGCACTTGGGAGGCAGAGGTAGGAGGATCACCATGAGTTCGAGGCCACCCTGAGACTACAGAGTGAATTCTAGGTCAGCCTGAGCTAGAGTGAGACCCTACCTCGAAAAAGGAAATTTATTTTCAAATTTACGAGAGGGTATGGGAGAGGAAGAAGGGAGGGAAGAGAGAAAGAGAATGAGAATAAATGAATGGGTACACCAGAGCCTCCTGCCATTGCGAACAAACTTCATATGCATGTATCCCTTTGTGCATTTTGTTTTATGTGGGCACTGATGAATCAAACTTGGGCTGTCTGGCTTTGTAAGCAAGCTCCTTTAACAATGAAGCCATTTTTCCAGCCCCAACTTTACTATTTAAAGCCAGGTAGGGTGGCTCACACCATTAATCCCAGCATTCAAGAGGTTGAGGTAAGAAGATTACCATGAGTTCAAGGTCAGCCTTGGGCCACAGAGTGAGTTTTAGATCAGCTTGGGCAAGAGTGAGACCTTGCTTAAAAAAAACCAGGGGCTGGAGAGATGGCTTAACAGTTAAGACCCTTGTCTGTGAAGCCTCTAAGGACCCAGACTCTATTCCCCATTACCCACGTAAGCCAGATGCAAAGGGTGGCAGATGTGTCTGGAGTTTGTTGCAGAGGCTACAGCCCTAGTGTGCCCATTCTCCCCCCACCATAAATAAGAACAAAAATAAACACAAAACACATTACCATTTTATACTCCTTATTTTTTAATTTTTACTTTTATAACATTATCCCTTAGATACTTTGGAAGTCCTTCATTCTAGTGTAATTATTTATTCAACATAACTCAATCTACATGCATGACAGAACTAGGAACCAGTGACTATGATATGTATATAAAAGAGCTTTCAGGAGCTATAGGCACAAAGTTATAAATGGTAATAGAGATGACTATGTCTTTAAGGCGGAAGTGGCTACTGGTATGAAGTTAGGAGACCTGTGTGGACATGCTATGTTTAAAAGAACTTCATCTGGGCTGGAGAGATGGCTTAGCAGTTAAGCACTTGCCTGTGAAGCCTAAGGACCCCGGTTTGAGGCTCAATTCCCCAGGACCCACATTAGCCAGATGCACAAGGGGGGCACATGCGTCTGGAGTTCGTCTGCAGTGGCTGGAGGCCCTGGCTCGCTCGCTCTCTTCTCTCTCTCTCTCTGCCTTTCTCTCTGTGTCTGTCTCTCTCAAATAAATAAATAAATAATGAACAGAAAAAAACTTTAAAAAATAAAAATAAAAGAACTTCATCTATAACCAAAACACCTGGAGAGTAAGATATAGTGGAAGAAAGTAGCAGATGAGAGACTATACTAGTAGCAAGGGGTAGGTCATGGTAAGAAACGTATGACCCAGTCACGGGAAGCACCCAAGATAAAATAGCATCTCAGGTTAGCATCCTAGAAGGGAGGGGAGGATCAAGTTGCAAAGTAGCAAGACCATCAAACAGGACTCTAGGCGATAAGAAAACAGCATCTGAAGGAGGGCTAAGGAAAAGAACAGAATGTATGTGGAAGGCACTTAGGAATGACCTAACCTAAGGGAACCACACCAAACCAAATGCAGCCTAACCTGGTTTCTGGTTACAGGAATGAACAGACTTGCTAGGTAGCAGGAAAAAGATCGTAGACCCCCTTTTACATGTTTAACATTAAAGACGAAATGTAAAACAAAAGTAGAACTAGTCTGCCCTGTGCTATTGTGTCTGGTGACAAAGATCAGAGTGGAGATAAACTGATGCCTAATCTTAACTATTGTTGAAGCATTTCAGAAACTTGTACAACCTATGATAAACAAGTTCTGCAAAAGTTCCATTATGGGCAAAGCACAGCCAATCCTTAAGCTGTAGCATTATCTACTGTCCTTTTTCGGGGTAGCGAGGAACACAGGAAATAGATTTTCATTTTACAGTTTGTGGATTTGGGTATTTTTTGTAAAACCACATTTTTTTGACGAACCACATTTACAAGACTTTTCCATTTCCTCACATAGACACTTTCTTTTTAAAAATATCTTGGGGCTGGAGAAATGGCTTAGCGGTTATGGCGTTTGCCTGCAAAACCAAAGGACCCAGGTTCGATTCCCCAGGACCCACATAAGCCAGATGCACAGGGGCACATGCATCTGGAGGTCGTTTGCAGTGGCCAGAGGCATGCCCATTCCCTCTGTTTCTCTTTTCTCTCTCTCTCTCTCATTGCAAATAAATAATTTTTTAAAAAAAGCCAGGCATGGTGGCGCACACCTTTAATCTCAGCATTTGGGAGGCAGAGGTAAGAGGACTGCCATGAGTTTGAAGCCACCCTGAGAACACATAGTGAGTTCCAGGTCAGCCTGGGCCAGAGTGAGGCCCTACCCTGAAAAATCAATAATAATAATAATAATAATAAATAAATAAATAAATAAAAATATCTTATTGAAATGGGGGAGATGGCTCAGTGGTTAAAGGAACTTCCTTGTAAAGCCTGCCAGCTAGGGTTCAATTCCCCAGTATACATGTAAAGCCAGGTGCACAAAGTGGCACATGCATCTGGAGTTCATCTGAAGTAGCAAGAGGCCTTGGCACACTCATATTCGTGGAGATCAAGCTAATTGGATAAGGATAATTGAATAAGGCTAATCTCTGCACAGGCTAAGCCTGAGGACATGGAAAACTATATGCCTTGAGTGGAGCTTCTTGAAGGCAGGAAACTGACAGCATCCTGATGTAATAATAAATATAAACAAACAACTCATGATTTGATCTGATGCAAACTTGTCATCTATCTTATGCTCTGATTCCCCATTGCTTTGACTCCCTGAAACTGAATAAAAGCTTCGAGTACAGACAGTGTGGGAAGTGCTCAAACTCATCTAAATCATTAAATCATATTCTGCCTGTGTTCACTTCATGTTTATCCAAACACTGCTGGATGCTATACAACACATTCTCTCTCTCACAAATAAAAATTTAAAAAATGTTTTATTTACTTGCAAGTGGGGGTAGGAGGAGAGGGAGAAAGAGAGAGAAAAGAAAAGAGGGAATATGAATGGGCATGCCAGGCCTTCTTGCTACTGCAAACAAACTCCAGATGCACGTATCATTTTGTGCATTGAGTTTTACACAGGTAGTGGGGGAATCAAACCTAGCTACCAGACTTTGCACACAATCAGCTTTAACCACTAAGCCATTGCTCCAGCCCAACACATAAATACTTTCATACCTGAACAACAAAAGCAAACTATTAAAATACTTGGTTAGAAATTTGGGTATAAAAAAGTGGGGTATAATTTTTAAGGGAACAATTTTTTTGTATACTTACAATTATTTTAGTTTCTTTAAATAGGGGGACAAGTTAGCTTTAGTTCCCTGTTAGGTGGTTGTCATCCCTCATGTAGTTTAATCTAGGAATTGCAGGTGGTTCACAAAAAGCCATAGAGTTAAAGTCAGCATAGCTGGCTACTGGAAAATAGCAAACATGTATCAAGCAGTACAAGGGGAACTGCAGGCTGACTTGGCTATCTGATCCACAGTGTGGCTTCTGGTACAGTATGGTTTCTGCACAACAAGTAAAAATGCACAGACACAGATCTGCTTATGGTTCTTTATACAGAAATATTAGGGAAAAAATTGATGAGCTTAAGATCTTCACTAGGAAAAGCTGAACAAAATTTGAAAACTGGAAACATTTAACAAGGGTATTACCCATCTCTTCCCTTACTTCAATCTTTCCTTCATTTGATGAGATAAAATCACTCTAACTTAAAAAAAAAAGAATAAAAACAATAAAACAAGTTTTTGGAAGCTAAGTAGGCATTCAAATGGAAGCAGATGAGTCCTCATTTATTTTGTCTGTGGTAGTTGTTTTAAATTTGTTGTGCTGTTGGAGTCCTCTTTTTAAATTAAGAGACAGTTAGTGGCTGGAGAGATGGCTTAGCTGTAAGGCACTTGCCTGCAAAGACTTAAAGACCCAGGTTCGATTTCCCAAAACCCACGTAAGCCAGATGCATAAGATGACACATGCATCCAGAATTCAACTGTAGTGGGTAGAGACCCTAGCATGCCAATCCCCCCCTGCCCCATCTCTAACAAAATAAATAAAAATAGTAATAAGAGAGAATGAGAATATCAAATGTTAGAGGTTGGATCATCCTGGGAATTGTATACTGATTTTAAGGATACAATCTGAGATAGGAAAGATACTTGTAGTGATTAACTGGAAAAGATACTGTGAACACAAACAAATATAGTTAGTGGAAGGAGACAATAAAACACACACACACACACACACACACACACACAATTTGTTTGAGAGAGAGAACGGGCACGCCAGAACCTCTAGCAGCTGCAAATGAACTCCAGATGCACGTGCCACCTTGTGCATCTGGCTTTACGTGGGTACTAGGGAATCAAACCTGGGTCCTTATGCTTTTCAGGCAAGTGCTTTAACTGCTGAGCCATAGCTGCAGCTCAAGGAGACAATTTTT
Source organism: Dipus sagitta (assembly GCA_036346955.1). NCBI lineage: Eukaryota > Metazoa > Chordata > Mammalia > Rodentia > Dipodidae > Dipus > Dipus sagitta. Next base: position 28,435,061 of record CM070787.1, on the reverse strand, counting down.
GAAAAGTTAAAATAATCCTCATACAACTGAATCATCACTGTTGACAACTTCCAATAGGGAAATGAAAAGGACAGATTCTCTTAGCAAATTGGAGAGACAAGGAGACTTTTTAAAGCCGTTTTCTACATGAATTTGGGGGTACCCATTAATAGGATAAACAGCATATTACATCATTTTCAATTAGTTACCAGGTTATCTGCCTGAGGATAGTTCTCAGGTGTTTTCTCTTAATGTTATCATAAACATATAAGAAACATTTATAAAATTCTAACAGAAGTTCTTTTTCTTATAGGAAAAGTCTGTTCAATCTAGAGAGGGAAACCTGATCTGAATCGCAGCTCCTACATTTATATTTAAGGTATTAACCTCCCCCTAGTGGTCAGTTCTAGAACTGAAAGCAGGCCTTGACATTCCAGAAATACTCTCCCATAAACACACCTACAAAAACCAATGCAGGGAGTACAGGATGGTGGTATGGCGCTTGCCTGGCATGCACCTGGCAGGCCCTACACTTGACCCTCAGCATGGGGTAGGGAAGAAGAAGGCCATTTGCAGAGACTTCTCACTGCAAACCAAGCAGGAAGCATACTCATACCTCCATTTTCTGATTTTTCTGAAATACCAGATAATTTCCAAAAGGCTTTCATTTGTTCTGCATTCCTGTATTAAAAATAAATACCTTCAGATTAAGTGTGTCTAATACAGAATTTTATACATGTAAGGACACACTAAAGGAATTTAAAGCAGTTTCATTACAATAATTACAGTGTAGTTTACTTTAAATAGGACTAACTAGTAAAATGTGTTTACAATATAGCATAAATAAATACAATCTGAATCTTTCTCAAGTAATGAAAGTTTACCAAATTGTAGAATTTCTCTCATTTACAGTGGTCAGAGAAAGGAAAACTGAAAGTGTATATTAGGCTCAGCTCCTTAATTAGTTAAGGAAAACACTACTCTTAATTCTGAAGAAAATATAGTTGTTGGAGTCCATATAAATAGTAATAGAGAGTACAAAAGTGGTTAAAAGCCAGGAGTTACTAGTGCTAGTAAACACTGAGCAAGCAGATATTCCTATAGATGCTCCAGATGCTACATTTATCCCTATAAACTAGAGTCTCTACTGACAGACAGGCAGCAGGAATTACCATATTGCAGGGGGAAGGGACTGCATATTTGTGACTCCTCCATCCACTGGCACCACCACCTGGATGTTGGACAGCACACTCGGTGCCGCCATAGCTTCTGGGTTGTATTTAAAATCCACTCTCAGGTCTGTTGTGCTAGCACCACATTTCCAGTATGTTGCAAGATTCAGAGGAGTGGACTGAATGCCATTCGATGAAACCTTTAACAAGAAAACAAATAATTGCCTGCCTGAAGAGTTTATGTCAGAAAGTTGAACAGAACAATTTACAGAGTCACAACTAAGGGACAAAGGAGCTGTCTGGTGCTAGGCAGAGTAAAGAGCTCAGATCAGAGGTTAAGGTCATGTTTGACAGGTGGACCTAGGACTACCTACATGGAAACTGTCATGGTGCTTGTTTGTGTACATAGTTCCCTAGATCCAACTGTAGAAAACCTGACTCTACAGCTTAGGGACAGTACCCAGAAAACAGTATTCTACTAGGCCATTTTTATTTGTACAAAGTTTGAGAGCTTTCAACATCCAACCCAGAATTCTAAGATGTTTTATGAAGTACACATGAAAATATAAAGAATTTAGAACTAGGGCTGGAGAGATGATTTAGTAGTTAGGGTGCTCGCCTGCAAGCCAAAAGACCCTGATGGTTCGATTCCCCAGCACCCACGTAAAGCCAGATGCACAAAGTGGCGCCCATGTCTGGAGTCTGTTTGCAGTGGTTAAAGGCCCTGACATACCCATTCTCCCTCCCTCCCTTCCTCCCTCTGTCTCTCTCTCTGTCTCTTTCCCTCTCTCAAACAAACAATAAATAAATAAATAAATAAATAAATAAAAATTTTTAAGGTAAGTTTTATGGGCTGAAGAGATGGCTGAAGTTAAGGCACTTGTGTTTGAAGCCTAAGGACCCAGGTTCAATTCCCCAGTACCCATGTAAACTGGATGCACAAGAGGGCACATGCATCTGGAGTTCATCTGCAGTGGCTGGAGGCCTTGGAGGAGCACTTATTCTTTCTACCTACCTATATTTCTCTAATAAATAAAATATTTAAAAAAGATTTAGAACTAAATTCTTTGAGTGAGAAAACAAAGGTTCACCATGTGGTTCCCAAACCCAGAATCAGAATATTGCAAATTTCAAATATTTAATAACTTTAAGCTTATGACGGACAGTAAATGGGACAAATGTTTTTCTTCAGTTCCATCTAAAAGGGCTCCATTTGAAGCCATTTCTTAGTTTTCATACAATTTCTTTCCTAATGTACAGTATTATTTACTTATTATGTTCACAGCCTCCTTATCCTATTACCAGCAATTAGCACATATTGGCTAAAAACAGCTGCTAATAAAGGAATAAATAAAAATATATGTAATAAACATCAAGTCAACCTACGTGGTAACTTTTCTTCCCACTCAACTTCGTGCTTCATGGATAAGGTGTGTGTGTGTGTGTGTGTGTGTATCTTTTTTCCTAGAAACATAAATCACCTCAATAGAATTACTAAAATTCAAACAAAACTGAAGTAGCAGCCAGGCATGGTGGCGCATGCCTTTAATCCCAGCACTCAGGAGGCAGAGGTAGGAGGATCACAGTGAGTTCGAGGCCACCCTCAGACTACATAGCGAATTTCAGGTCAGGCTGGGCTAGAGTGAGACCCTACACTGAAAAATCAAAAACTGAGATGAAACAGGAAATTCATCTCTGGAATTCACTGACTTAGTACTGTGGTATTAAAGATTAAGCTCAAGATAAGGCAAATGCTCTACCACAGTGCTGCTGCACTGCAGGCCCATCCCTCAAAAATTTTACTCCCAAATGGTAACATCATGGTACATATCCTTCCAGACTTTTTAGGAACATGAAAATATGGATCTATCCCATTCTTTCTAATGGCTCTAATAACTCATTAAGTCAATCTTTTCCTCTATTGATGTATACTACATTTACAAACAATACTGCATTTCTACCTTTTCTTTGTGATTTCTGAAATTTTGAATGAAAGGTCATATCTATCCACCAATTTATTACAATTTCCTCCTCAGAGGTTCCTATTAACTATACTAGTCATGCTTGTCTTAATATTGTACAGCACAACCTTCCATTCCTAGGACAGTGATGTGCTAACAACACTGGTACTCACTGCCTCATGCTCACTGTTCTGAATATGAGTGCTACATGTCCTCCCTAAGTCATCTACTGAGTCATTCGCCTCTTACTTACTAACGTATAAGGACTCCTTGGGGTAACCCCAGTCTACCTTACGTGTTGCAAACACTTTTATCTCCAAATAATGGTTCTGTTTAAGGGTTTGCTTTTGATCTGCATGCACAGGTGCATGCACATGCATTACACATGCATGTGGAGAGCAGAGGACAATTTCAAATGACATATTCAGGGACACCAGCCATCTCCTTTGTGATAGTCTCTCTTAACTGGCCTGCAGCTCAATAATTATGGTAGACTAGCTCGTCAGCGAACCCTAGGGATTCTCCTGTCTCTTCCTCCCCAGTGCAGGAAAACAGACATATGCCACCACATTTGGCTTTTTTTGTTTTTCAAGGTAGGGTCTCACTCTAGCTCAAGCTGACCTGGAAGTCACTATGTAGACTCAGGGTGGCCTCGAATTCACAGCAATCCTCCTACCTCTGATTCCCGAGTGCTGGGATTAAAGGCGTGCACCACCATGCCCGGCAAACTAGGTATTTCTTAATTAAGACTAATGATGTTGGTCTTTTAAAATGAAGTTATAAATTCATTTATTTATATTATTCAATATTTTAATATTTTAATCATAAATACCTGGTAAACATTTCATCGAATTGGCAGAAATACCCATTCACTTGCTAATATTTTTAATTTTTGAAACAACCTGGTCCTCCTGAAATGAACCTCACTTGACTTTTTTTTTTTTCATTTAGTGTTATGTCAGATTCCATTTGTTTAAAGTCAGGTTTTTACAATGACATGACACTCACCTGATATTTTAATACATCTACGTTATAATAAGAAGCAGCTGGATTTTGCTCTGATAGTTTCTTGAGGTAGACAGTAACAGCTTGCATGTTCATCCAAAAATCTTTTGTGTTGGAATCACACTGCGATGGATCACTAGATGTATGAGAAAGATTTGTGATTTATCTTTTCTCTTTTCCTTTTCTGCCCCAGCACGGTTCACTCCTCCTTAGGCAACATGGTGCTTCCCCACTCCCAAGAAGTCACCATACTGACGGCCACAACTACAGGACTCAAGCTATCCTCCGGCTTAGCTTCCCGAGGAGCTGGAGCTACAGACATGTGCCAACATGCCCACCTTAACCTAAACCTGAACTTTGCTTTCAGGGAGGTACTTTTTGTTGTTGATTGTTTTTACCTTGCTGGGGATTGAACCCAGGACTTTACGCATTCTAAGCAAGCGCTCTACCATGGAGCTAAACTCCCCATCCTCCTTTTTCTGTATGTAGGAGTTTGGTGACTTGAGAAACACTAGTAGAAATGAACCAAGATGTGGGAAGGGGGAAAACCAAGATATAGAGGATAAAGAATAGAACACAGAAAATGCCTTCCTGAAAAATAACTATCACTAACATCAAAAAGACAGCAGAAGACAGGCATGGTGGTGCACACCTTTAATCCCAGCACTCATAAGATAGAAGTAGGAGGAATCCTGTGAGTTCGAGGGCAGCCTGAGACTAAACAGTGAGTTCCATGTCAGCCTGTTCTAAAATGGTTCCCACCTCAAAAAAAAAAAAAAAAAAAAAAAAAAAAAGCTAGCAGAAAGCTGTTTAATAATAATAAAAAAATTGGTATCATCTTCAATATGACATCAATATTTCAAAGAAAGAACAATTCTTAAAAAGAAACTTTTTAACCTTCCAAACAAAGCATACAAACCTGAACACAAGTTGTGCATTTGGAAGAATTTGCTCGAGTCTACTGATATTTTTCACCCTGAAGCATAGCACAGCTGGAGAAGGATTGCTAGTGAAGACTTTAATAATTCCACTTGGAAATGATATTGTCATGTCTCCAGTGATCTTCACAATGCACCTGAAATTAGGGGAAAACAAGTGCGAAATTAGGGGAAAACAACAAGTGCTTAAATAAGATGTTTTAATCTTCAATCAAAAGTATATTTGGTGGCTGGAGAGATGGTTCAGTGGTTAAGAGCACTTTCTGTGTAAGCATGAGGGCCCCAGGAGGCCTGAGACCCCATCTGCTAAAATTTGAATCCCAGGACTCACATAACTAGGTGGGTGTGATCATGTGTTACTGTAACTCCAGTCCCATAAGGGGAGCTGAGACCAGGGAATCCCTGGAGCTTGTGGAAAAAAATGGAAAAATGGCAAGCTCAGGGATCAGTATGAGATGGTAGCTCAATTAAGAATGAGCAGTATCGAGTAAAAGAATGGGACACCCCACATTCTGCTCTGACCACCACAGGCAAGCACATCCCACAGCAGGTGAGTGAGTGCATAGGGTGCCACAAGGGCACATAAACATGCATATGCCACACACCACATTACATACATACACAAGCAAAAAAAGCATATTTGGTTTTTGGTGGACAAGAATGGGTAATAAGTAATGACAAGGAAGGGAATGGGGAAGAGCAAAAAGAGACATGTGATTTATAAACAGAAAGGTGAAGGAAAGAATGCAAGGGAAGGGAGAGGAAGGAGATAAGGGCAGGAGGACAATCAACTAAAAAATCTCTTAAATCAACTACAAAAAGTGTGTGTGTGTGTGTGTGTGTGTGTGTGTGTGTGTGTGATATTTGGTTTAAAAAGCACACATGTTATGCATATGTATATGTGTATGTATGTAGACACATAAGTGTGCATGTATACATACATACATACCCTTTATCACCAACGAGTATTTCTTCAACTTTATCAGGAAAAAATTATTCTACACAAAATGACACTCTTTCAATACAACCCAAGTATACTTATTTTTGTGGTAACCATCCTCTGGATGACCTGTATGGTCACTGGCTCCTTGGTTAACACTGTCACTAGTGCAGCTGTCCTCCCCCTCACTCCCTACCAACGCACTGGGCCTGGGCAGACACCTCCCCAGCCCCTTGCTCACTGCTTCTTGCTGCCTTTTATTTCTTCTTCCTTTGAAACTCCTGTATCAAACTCAGACCATCTTCCCTTCTCATCTTCCACATGCCCTTTCACCTCCTGAAAATCTGAGCTCCTGGCTCATTCCCAGTTTTTCTCTACACCGCTATGGAGTATTATTTTTAGTAACTTCAATATGCTCTTCAGCTCCTTAACACCAGTAACTCTTTCAGCTTACCTCGGCCATGCTCCATTCCCTTCATAATCTAATCCATGGTCCTTACTCATCTACTAATCACTTTCTATTTTTCTAACTCATTTTGGCTAGTACAATTTAAACAATTCCCCAATCTCATCCAAATCTTCACATTCCATTATTCCAACCACCTTTTCCCATGATTCTACACTCAAACTTCATATCCCCATTTCCTCTGTCTCTGGATCTCCAGGTCCATTATTAGACAGTCTTCTTTGCATAAACCCTCTCTTCTCTTCTTTCGCTGACTCCTTGGTCCAACAGTCTTGGCTAAACCTAGCTCCCTGCCCACATCTAACCAGCTGAATGGGACTAGGCAAAAACACAGACCCACAGAACTAAAAGTCTCAACTGGCCCCCTTAGCATGACCTGGTAATCCTATGACATGTCTGGTCATTCCTCTGCTCTTCTTAGAACTTTTCTTCCTCCTTTAACAAACATTCCCTCTCCCTACCCTGAATTGTAATGAGTAAATAAAATCAGAAAAGAACTTCCTCATACTCTCACTGATGAACTCCAATTCTACCTAGCTCTTTACCCTATCTTGTGTCTTTCCTCCTGTTTCAACAGGAGTTTCTTGCACCTGTGGCCAACTCCACTGATTTTTAAATCAAGTATGTCATATTGGCCAAACCACTTTACAAGAGTATAAATATCCTGAAGGAAAGTCACCACACCACTTATTGATAATTGTAGCTTTTTTTTGTTTGTTTGTTTGTTTTGTTTTCCAAGGTAGGGTCTCACTCTAGCTCAGGCTGACCTCCTAGAATTCACTATGTATAGTCTCAGGGTGGCCTCGAACTCATGGCAATCCTCCTACCTCTGCCTCCCAAGTGCTGGGATTAAAGGCGTGGGCCACCACGCCCGGCTTAATTGTAGCATTTTTTCAACTTGACAAATCCTCAGATAATCAGCAAAAAAGTAAATGAACATTTTAAAGAAAAACTTAATCTTCAAATAATCAAAATAAAACTTAAAATTTGCTACCAAGCCCCGCCTCCTCGCTCAAAACACACACACCCAAGCACACACATATATGTTAAAAACTAACTTGGTAGGATCTGCTCCTTTAAAGTAGGCATTAACAGATTCTGTAAGGGCAATTGCCACAGGTAAGGTGTCCTGATTTCCAAGGCTGACAGGGCTGGGACCCCGTGACACACCTAGAATACACACAATTTATTTGTTAAATCTTTCTGAAAGACAAATGCTAGAATACATACTAAGACAAATGCATAGTATAAAGGTCAAGCCAATCAGACTGCAACAAGTGACTCTATTATTGGTTTCAATGACGCCCCAAACATAAACCTAGAGGTTAAAATATATAGCATAAAATGAATTAGAACATAACACACACACATCCTGTGAAAGATTATCAAAGTGACTTCTAGATATAAAAACATAGGATGATTAAGACTCATCAGAAGGAAAAGGCCAATGGTGGGAAGAGCTAAAATAACCACTAATGGCTTCCGAAACCTGCACAACCAAATTCTCTTAAGGGTCTATCAATCACATATTTCAGGGATTCACTTGGATTTTTTGGGGAGGTGGTTGAGGTAGGGTCTCACTCTAGCCCAGGCTGACCTGGAATTCACTATGTAGTCTCAGGGTGACCTCAAACTCACAGTGATCCACCTACCTCTGCCTCCCGAGTGCTGGGATTAAAGACGTATGCCACCACGCCTGGCTTCACTTGGATTTTTGCATGTATTGCTCCAAATAATAATGTTCCAAGTACTACTTATTACAATTCTCTTTAGCTTCCTTCCCCTTCAGTGTTTCTACAGCATGAGTGTTCCTTAATGGGAATGCTTGGGACCAGAAGCCTCCTTTCTGCACTCATGCTACACCTCCCTTTGCCCCCCCCTCCTTCTCAACGCCTCTTCCTTCTTCCTTCTCCTCTGTGGTCCCCCTACCTAATTACATATCCTGAACCACTTTCAGATCCCCTTATGTAAATACACACAAACATTAAAAATTAATGCAAATTTTCAGAACAGAAACATGTTTGTGAACTAGGCATAGGCTAGAATGATGGAAGAACATGGCCAGAGAAGAGAGGCCAGAGAAACATTTATGATCCTGATTAGAACAAGATTTCATTTTTGACACTAAAAACAGCTGACAAATGCTATTACACCACCAAAATACATGACAATAAATGTGGGAGAAAGGGAACTAGTAGAGAATAGTATGGAAAACTCAAAAAACTAAAAACAGAATTACATGATCCAGCTACATGACTCCTGAATGGATATGAATATACATGTATATATGTGTATGTATGTATGTATGTATTCAAAGTCCTACCACAGAGATAGTGCCATCCATTTTTGTTTATGGCTGCACTATTCACAGTAGCTTAGAAATTAAACCAGCCTAGATGTCTATCAACAGAGGTAAGTGTTAAAGAAAATGTGGTACATATATACAATGGAATTTTATGCAGCCATAAAGAAACTGGGCTGGGGATTGTGGCACATACCTTCTAATCCCAGCACTCGGGAGGCAGACATAGCTAGACTGCCATGAGTTTGAGGCCACCCTGAGACTACATAGTGAATTCCAGGTCAGTCTGAGTTAGAGACCCTACTTCAATAAAACAAAAGAAAGGGAGGAAGGGAGGGAGGGTGGGAAAAAGAAAAGAAACATGACATCTATAGAAAAAGAGAACCAGAAATCATCATGTGATGGCTAATCTCTATCTGTTAACCTGACAGGATTTAGAATCATAAGGAAACAAGTCTCTAGAAATGCCTGTGAGATATTTTCTAGATTAGATTAACTACAGTGAGAAGACCCACCCAGACTATGGGCAGCACCATCCTGAGAGCTGGCATCCTAAACTCCCTGGGAAGGAGAAGCACTCACCGTTCTCGGCCTTCGCACCGTGGACTGAGTGTGACCAGCTACCTCTACAAGCTCTTGCGCATGCCCTCTCTGCTGTCATAGACTATACTGTAACTTGGAGCTATAAGCCACAATAAACCCTTCCTCCCTTAAGTTGCTTTTTGTTAGGTATTTGGTTACAGCAACAAGAAAGTAATTTTATGTTAAGCAAAATAAAGAAGATTGAGAAAGACAAATACTACATATTCTCTTTTATATGAAGAATGTGCATTTAAATGTGTATGTGTGTGAGTGTTCACACAGGTCATGAAACTAGAAAGGGGACCATGAGAGGAAAAGAAGAAACTTTAAGGAAAGGGATGGGGGAAGAGAAACTATGATCACTAATCTGCGGTTGTCAATTTGATAAGATTTTAAATCACCATGAAAACAATCTGTGACTATGAAGAATTTTCTAGATTAGGTTAGTTAAGGTGGAAGGACCCACCCTAACCTGTGGACAGCATCATTCCATGGGCTAGAATCCTGGGCTACATAAAAAGGAGGAAGCAAGCTGAGGATGCAGCATTCATCACTCTGTTCTGTTTCCTTACTACTGGACCGAAGGTGACCAGTTCCTGATGCCATGCCTTCCCTGCCCTGAAGGACTTAACTTAGAACTGTAAGCTGAAGTAACACTTCATCCCTTAAACTGATTTTTTCAGGTATCTTGCCTCAGCAATGAGAAGGTTACAGAAACAGAGTCATATTTACGGTGTGGAAGCCAAAGGTGGTCCTGGAGAAGGAGATAAGCAAGGAGGGAGCAAGGAGGGGCGTGGAGGTGGGAATGGACAAAAACAATGTATGAAAATGCCCTAATGACATCCTTTACTTTGTATGCTAATTCAAAAATGAATAAAAGGTAAAATAAAAAATAAAAACCACTTGCAATATTTAAAGAAAATATTCTTGGGTTTTTTATTTAGTAAGATCATGGAATACTATGTGCATTCTGAAATGAAGAGAAAAATAGCTGCTGAGAGAATTCAAACTGGCATGATGAGTAAACAGATAAGAGGAGCTAGTCAACAGGCACAAGTTTCAGCATGCAAGTGAGAAAATACTATGGAAAAAAACAACTAAGTATAAATTCACTGACTGAACTATACAAATACATGTTTGTAGACAAACTAACACCTAAATTTGAATCAATTAACTTCTTTTCTAACATTTTAAAATAGAAGGCCATTAGAACTTTAGGAAGTGGGCTAGAGAGATGGCTTAATGGTTCAGATGCTTGCTTGCAAAGCCAAAGGACCCAGGTTCAATTCCCCCATCCCAAGTAAACTAGATGCGTTAGGTGGCACATGTGTCTGGGGTTTATTTGCAGCAGCTGAAGGCCCTAGTGTCCCCATTATTTATCAGCTTCCCTCCCTCCCTCTTGGTCAAATGAATTAATAAAATTAAATTTTTGTTAAAAAGAATTTTAGGAAAGCATAATATAAGAGGAAGATGAAGACTAATCACTCCTCAATTCTGTTTAACTGTGGTAAAGGACACACTAAAATTTAAGCTCCAACCCTTCTTTATTGTTTTGTTGTTGTCTGGAGACAAAGTCTTACAAGTCTTACCTATTTACAAGCTCAGAGAGAAAATATTGGCAATGCTGCATAACCATTACACTATCTACCTCTATAACTTTTTCAGTCTTGTAAAACCAAAACTCTATTTGGGTTAAACAACAGCCCTCCAGAACCTCAGCCTCACTTTTCCCAACCTCTGGAAACCACCATTATGCTGTCTCTAGGAATCTAACTTTTCCAAGTATCTAAACATATTGGATTACACAATGTCCTCAAGGCTCATCCATGTTGTACCATGTCAGAACTTTCTTCTTTTGTAAGGCTGAACAATATTACACCATACTCATATATTATAGTCTGCTATCTAGTCACCTGACCGCTTCAATCTTTTTGCTACTGTTAAGCAGTGCCTCTGTAAACATGGGAGCAGAACTCTCTCTTTGAAATCCTGCTTTCAGTCCTTTCAGGTTATATATCCAAAAGTGAAGCTGCTGGATCATATGGTAAATTCTATTTTTAATTATTTGAGGAACTGCCATAGCAACCACAACCTTTTAACATTTCTACTAATAATGTACAAAGTTCTCAATTTTTTCCATATCCTGGCCAACACCAGTTACTACACATTTTTTTCTTGCATTACTGAGGTTAAACCCAAGGGCTTGAGGCTGGAAAATGGCTCAGTGGTTAAAGGCATTTGCTTACAATGCCTAATGACCCAAGTTTGATTCTCTAGAACCTATATAAGCCAGATGTACCAAGTGACACATACATCTGGAGCTCATTTGAGGTGACAAGAGGCCTTGGCACACCCATTCACCCCATCCCCACTCTTTTTACAAATAAATTTTAAAAATGTTTAAATAAAAACCAAAGGCTCATGCATATTAAGCAAACATTCTAGCACTGATCTGTAACCTCTGTCCAATACTTTATTAAAAAGAGCTATCAGTTGATCTGCCACACCCAAAGGTTTCACATTTGTGAACTCAACTGTAGACTGAAACTACTTAAGTAACTATCAACTTTTCTTGCCATCAATTCCTAAACAATGCAGTATAACAACTCCCTACATAGCACTTATATTTTAGTGTGTGCTATAAATAATATAAAGATGATTTAAAGCATACAGGAAGATGTAAACAGGCGATGTATAAACATTACACCATTTTGTGTAAGGAACTCAGTTGAGCAGCTGTGGATTCTGTTGTTCTTGGGAGGCTCTAAATATTAATCCTCCAGTGATACCAGGAGCTGCCTACCTTTTCTTCAATATAAAATTAATACTTTTCCCTTGAACAACCCACACAAATGGATACAAACACACACACACACGTACACACACACAGAATCAAGGGTAACATTAATGTCTGCTACTGGCTGACAACATCAGAAGAAATCTACAGGAGGCAGGGACTATAGCTCAGTGACAGAGTGACTGACTAGCAGCATGAGGTCCACAGTACTAAGTGATTAACAGGAAGAAAGAGGGAAAGGAGCAAAGAAAGAAAAGGCATCTTACAGTCAGTTATTATTTTAAATATTCCTAGAAGTTGTTATGCCTGTTATGAAATATTGGCAAGAAAAGTGTTTGAAGGCTGGAGGAAAATTCAAAATCTACTTAACATCTGGAATACCTACTTTCATATTTTCTAATTTTGTTTTCAAGACCACATTCCACATGCATACTTCCAAACAATGAATTTTAAAAGGAAGTATTTGCTTAAGTCCCTGAAAATCAAATTTATAATATTATTTTAACAATTTTTTAGGAATAAAAAAAAATCTGTATTCTTAGGGCCAGAGAAATGGCTCAGAAGTTAAAGGCACTTGCTTGTGAAGCCTGATGGCCCAGGTTTGATTTCCTAGTAGCCACATGAAGCCAGACATAGAAAGTAGTGTATGTGTCTGGAGTTCATTTGCAGCAGCAGGAGGCCCTGGCACACCAATTCTTTCTCTGTCTTATTCTTATTCAGGACATTTTGCTTTCCAATTGACTGCATATTTAGGTAGCTATATCTGAGGAAAAACTAGAGGGCACCTTTTTCTTAAGACTGTATATTTATGCAAAATCCCTTTTAGCACAAGAGTACAAGTCTGAGGCCCACCCACTCCTAAATACCTCCTACTTGCACACTGCCTCTCAGCTCCCCGTCCGTTTGTTATGACAGCATTTGCTTTAGCAGCTTAGTATTATAACTTTTTATTTATTTGAGAGACAGAAATAGACATATTTGAGAGGCAAATAGAGAGAGAGAGAGAATAGGTGTGCCAAAGCCTCTAGCTACTACAAATGAACTTCAGGTGCCTGCAATACCTTGTGCATCTGGCTTTAGGTGGGGAACTGAACATGGGCCCTTCGGCTTTGCAGACCAGCACCTTAACCACTAAGCCATCTCTCAAGTCCTAGGTAGTATAACTTTTTAAAGTTGACATAGTCTTTTTTTAAAAAAAATATTTTATTTTTATTTATTTGAGAGAGGGAAAGAGGCAGAATGAGAGAGAAAGAATGGGCATGCCTGAGCCTCCAGCCATTACAAACAAACTCCGATGCATGCACCACCTTGTGCATCTGGCTTACGTGGGTACTGGGTAATCGAACAGAGATCCTTTGGCTTTGCAGGCAAGCGCCTTAACTGCTAAGCCATCCCTAAGGCCCTAAGTTGACATTATTTTTTCTACCTCTTTTCTAGCCATTTTTTTTCCTCATTCTGATAGCTCACACACAGTTCATATTTACTAATTCTTCTTAATGTTCAGAAGAAGAGAGCAGGAAGATGAAAGAAATGCAAAGGTAGTATTTTTTAAACTGGGGACTGAGATCTTATATAGAAACTGGACATAATTAGCACAAAACTGAGACAGTTAATTTTAGCGTTATTCTTGATTTTTGAGACACCATACATTGCTGGAAAAAAAAATAAGTAACTGGGTATTTTAGATACTTTTTAGAATCATTAGTCAACAGACAGATATATTTGCTTCTTATACAATACCTGGTGAAGTCTCACAGTGCTTTTCAATTTCAGAGAGTGTCCCAATCAAATTATCATCTTCTATCATATTTAAATAAAATAAACATTGCAGGAAAAAATTTTTCAAGCAACAAGAAAAATCAAGACTTCAAATGTAAGTAGAGCTGAATAAACATTATTACAAATATAAGAAACAGAACTTCTCCAGTAGAGCTAAAGGCTCTCTTGTTCAAAATCAATACCCATGTCTTGTCTGTGTCATCTGTGTCACTAGTGCTGGTCCTCCTATGGCCAACACTGGCTCAAACAATAAGCAAATACACACCAACTGAGTCCAAACCAGCTTCAAGTTTCTAGCAAAACAAAAACTTGACTGGACAATGCAAACCTGAAGTTTGCTTTGTTAGCAGACTACTTCCTAGATTTCTAGTCGGGCCACAGTACCTTCTCATGACTAAAGTACATGGTCTATAAAAACGAAGAGAGAACCAAATATGTCATCAAAACTAAGAACTGATGAAGTGCTCATTAAGCAAAATAAAAGGGCAAACTTATTATACTGAATTACGTGAGTTAAACATGGGAAAATGCTATATATGAAAACATAAAAAATAAGTCTGTTGTGTGATATTTTGAAAACATATCATTTCATATTTCCTTCTAGTCTATACTATTTATGATATTTTTTTAATGGTCACCCAGACAAGATGCTCTTCTCAGTGATGATTGTTGAGAAATTATACTGGGTGTATTCAAATCACTTAATAAGGGCTGTCAGTAGCCAAGAGCACTAATCATAATCACTCGGAAAGCCTATAAAAGTTTGATAACTCTGGAGTTGTGTGACTTTAAACATCCGCATTATTTCTTTATTTCTTTTAATAATTTCTTTTGTTTTTTTCAACGTAGGGTCTCCCTCTAGCCCAGGCTGACCTGGAACTTACTCTGTAGTCCCAGGCTGTCTTTGTGCTTTGTTTATTATAGTAAATAAGAATTTGTAAAAAGTACTGGATAAAGGAGACAACAGAAAAATTATTGAGTAAAATCTAGATGTAGTGAAACATTGGATTTTGTTGGTAAGGTTTAGGTTTATACAGCTATGACTTGCGGCTATTTTAAAATATTTGATTTAAGTACCTATGGAAAAAAATAGTTCACTGAAAGCACAAAACACCTTTCATTGTGTCAACTGTTTTTTTTGTTGTTGTTTTTTTTTAAATGGGTTTCTAGGGCTAGAGAGAGAGCAGAGTGGTGAAGGCACTTGCCTGCAATGCCTAAGGACCTGGGTTTTATTCCCCAGTACCCATGTAAAGCCAGATGCACAAGGTGGCACATGCATCTGGAGTTCACTTGCAGTGGCTAGAAGCCCTGGTGTGCCCATTCTTTCTCTTTCTCTCTCTCAAATAAATAATGGTTTCTGAAAGACAAATTTTCTTAAGTAGAATTGCACAGTAGAATTAACTACAGTATATTTTGCCTTCAACAATTGGTTATGACCAGTAGTTTATAAACTGGATTTATTCTTAATCATCTCAGTATGGTTAAACATCTCCTAATCCAGATAATAGACTGAAATGGAAAAGGAAATGTGACCCATTCAACAATGTCAAGTGTATCTTCAGAAAAACAACATTTCTAATGTTAAACTCTTCACTAGCCCATTTAAATATATATGAATACATACCAACAATTTGCTATCAACAACAATCACTTACCTATTGTTGGAGTATTGGCAGCACTCAATGAAGCAGATGAAGAGATAGAGGAAGAACTTTCTGCCCGGGCTAAGGGAGCAGCAGGAGGTGGACTAGTGTTGGAGTTTACAGGTGGACTGAATGGCCTGGGCTTAAAGATAAAGCAATTTATCAAAATGCTGAACAACTTCTTCCTTGTCAGAGAAGATTTTTAAGTTATACCAAAGTAACTTTACTATTTCTGGTAACTGTAACTAAGTACTGGATGCCTTACGTCAAACCATTTTTAAGAATATACTGAAAGCTGAAAAAAGCTATTTTAAAATTATGCTAACAGGTCTTTGTGCATAAAATATACTCTATTTCCAAATGCATACTTAGTATGGTACTGAGAAGTGAAATGACAAGTTTAAAGTGTATGAAAGGCTTTTCATACGTAACTGTCAAACTGTTTCCTGAAAAGGCTACCCACTTTACTTCTCCATACATGAGGTACCCTGCCTGCCTGAATGGATGAGTTGGAAAATAAGGAAAAAATAATAATTTTAAATGCTTAGTTAATATGATACAAATAAAATATTTCCATTTTTATTTTTATGAATGGTCTGGTCTAATGTCATTTTGATTAGTATTTACTGAACTTTTACTAACCATTGACCTTATTTGTTGCAAACGTTTTCCTCCTTAAATATTGTTTGCTCTTTACTTTTTTCTTTCTTTTTTTTTTTTTTTTTTTTGGTTTCCTTGGTAGGGTCTCACTCCAGCCCAGGCTGCCCTGGAATTCACTATGTAATCTCAGTGTGGCCTCGAACTCACGGCGATCCTCCTACCTCTGCCTCCCGAGTGCTGAGATTAAAGGTGTGTGCCACCACGCCCGCCTTGCTCTTTACTTTAGATATTTACAATCTTTCACATTTTCTTTTGTAATTCCTTGCAATGGTTTCACATTAAAAAGTTCATACCATGAGCTGGAGAGATGGCTCAGTGTTAAGGTGCTTGCCTACAAAGCCGAAGGACCTGGATTTGATTTCCCAGTACCCAAGTAAAGCCAGATGCACAAGGTGGCATATGTGTCAGGGGTTCATTTGCAGTGACTACAGACCCTAGCACATCTATTCTATTTGCCTCTTTCTCTCTCTCAAATAAATAAATAAATTTAAGTTCATACCAGCCAGGTGTGGTGGAACACACCTTTAATACCAGCACTTGGGAGGCAGAGGTGGGAGGACTGCTGTAATTTCAAGGCCAGCCTGGGACTACAAAGTGAGATCTAGGTTAGCCTGAGCTAGAGTGAGACCCTACCTCAAACAACAACAAAAAAACTAGGCTAGAAAGAGACCATACCTCAAAACAAAACAACAAAAAAAGTTCATACCATACAAAGGCCTGAGAAAATCTTTATCCTGTTGTTTTCCCATTTAGAAATAAATGTTAACCAAAAAGTTACCCATTAAAAGCCCATTCTCTCTCTTTATCTCTCCCTATCTGCCTCTTTCTCTGTCACTCTCAAATAAATAAATAAAAATGGACAAAAAAATTTAAAAAACCAAAAAACAAATATGAGAATGAAGAGTTGGCTCAGTGGGTTAAAGACCCTTGTCTGCAAAGTCTGACAGCCTGGGTTCAAGTGCCCAGTTTGCACATAAAGCTTGATGCACAAGGTGGCACATGCAACTGGAGTTCATTTATAGTGGCTGGAGACCCTGGTGTGCCCATTCTTACTCTCTCTCTGAAATAAATAAAAATATTTTGAAAAATATGAAAACTATCTCCAATTCTTTTACCTTGGTCAGTAGACTTTTCTTTCCAAATTCCTATTTGTACAAATAATATTACTAGCAACATGTTACTTTTTAAAAAGGGGTATTTAGCTTAACAAAAAAAAAAAAATAACCTTTTCTGCTTAAAAAACTAACAAAAAAGATACTGTCCCCACTTATGTCTAAGACAAGAAAAATACTTCTGTACATTTTTTTTTTTTTGAGGTAGGGTCTCACTCTAACCCAGACTGACCTAGAATTCATTAATCTCAAGCTGGCCTCAAATTCACAGCTATCTTCCTACCTCAATCTCCCAAGTGCTGGAATTAAAAGGCGTATACCACCATCCCTGGCCTAAGATATGAAAAAGAAAAGACAAAGCAAACACATAAAATCATATTCATTCATATA
The DNA here is from genome assembly GCA_036346955.1 of Dipus sagitta. Taxonomy (NCBI): domain Eukaryota; kingdom Metazoa; phylum Chordata; class Mammalia; order Rodentia; family Dipodidae; genus Dipus; species Dipus sagitta. Next base: position 28,417,335 of record CM070787.1, on the reverse strand, counting down.
CTAAATTAGTCGAATCTTAATTGTATTCATAAAAATTTATAGGCATAAAAATTAGACTTCACTAATTTTTACATATGATACAATTTTGTAGGCCCCTCCCACTGAACTATTTTTAAACTATTTTTTCCTAGGGTATCGCTTTCTAATGCTCCATCACTACAGATTGCCAACATGGCCTTATGGCTAACGTGCCTTACATTTTTATAGTACATTTTATAATCCTTAACAAAAAAGCAAAAATATTTTTCTGAAGCCCAGTGTGGTAGCACACACCTTTATAGCACTCAGGAGGCTGAAGTCAGAGGATTGCCTTGAGTTCAAGGGCAGCCTGGGGCTACAGGGTGATTTCCAGGTCATCCTGGGCTAGAATGAGACCTTGGCCAAGGGAAAAAAAATTCTGAAGTGGCTTTCTCTTATTTTCAGAACTCAGCTATTCATGACAGGAACCAATAGTACTTGACATGTGGCTAATGAAAATTGAAATGTACTATAAGTCTAAAAGAGAATAGACTCTGAAGATAGTGTACACATTTTTAAAAAGTACAATCTCAGCCGGGCGTGGTGGCGCACGCCTTTAATCCCAGCACTCGGGAGGCAGAGGTAGGAGGACTGCCACGAGTTCGAGGCCACCCTGAGACTACATAGTGAATTCCAGGTCAGCCTGAGCTAGAGTGAGACCCTACCTTGGAAAACCAAAAGAAAGAGTATAATCTCAAAATTTTTACTCTGAGTACATATGTAAATGTTTTTCATACACTGACTATAGCAATACACTATAAAATGATCTTCATAGCCGGGCGTGGTAGCGCATGCCTTTAATCCCAGCACTTGGGAGGCAGAGGTAGGAGGATTGACATGAGTTCAAGGCCACCCTGAGACTCCATAGTGAATTCCAGGTCAGCCTGGGCTAGAGTGAGACCCTACCTCAAAAAAAAATAAAAAAAAAATAAAAAAATAAAATAAAATGATCTTCACAACTTTTACTGCCAGCAAACTAAAAGTGTATGTTGCTTTCATTATATTTCTGCTAGGTAGCACTGCTTTAGAACAGTGGTCTCAAAAAACAGTGTGCATCAGAATCATTTGGAGGGCTTGTCAGTACAAAAACTACCAGGCCCTTCCCTGAATTTCTGATTTGTCTTAGGTATAGCCACAAAGACTATCTCCACTAAGTTCTCAAGTAATGCTGATGCTGATGCTATGGGTCTGAGACCTCAATTTTGAGGCTACTGTTCTGGGACAACTAGGATTTCTCTAGGTATGGACACGGAAGACAGAACCGTCAAGTAAGCAATGAGCAGTAACTTTCAAGAGTCTTAAAATAAGCTGGGCGTGGTGGTGCACGCCTTTAATCCCAGCTCTCAGGAGCAGAGGTAGGAGGATCACTGTGAGTTTGAGACTACATAGTGAATTCCAGGTCAGCCTGGACTAGAGTGAGACCTTACCTTAAAAAAAAACAAAAAACAAAAAACAAAAAAAACAGAGAGTCTTAAAATAAATATGCATACCATTTAATCTATGAATTTTATTTTTTACCTAATAAGAAGATAGCAAGGTCTGCAAAGAAGGGAATATAACTATATTAACTAAGAAATTATAGTAATAAGGACTTAGAAATAAACTATCAAGGCTGGGTGTGTTGGTACACGCCTTTAATCCCAGCACTCAGGAGACAGAGGTAGTAGAGTAGTAGAGACAGAGTTCGAGGCCAACCTGAGACTACATAGTGAATTCCTGTCAGCCTGGGCTAGAGCGAGACCCTACCTTGAAAAACCAAAAAGTAAGTACATAAGTAAAAAATAAAAAGGAAGAAAGAAAAGAAATAAACTATCAAATAAATTTCTAAAATCTTTTAGGAACTTAATTCTGACAAATTACTTTGCAGCCACTTAAAATGTTGTTCCCTCAAGCTCCTGGAGGGTAGTTCCTAGAAAGATCTCAAAGATGGGGGAGGAGGAAAAAAAGTTGATGTGAAGGATTCAACTATGAGTCCCACTTTTATTTATTTTAATATAATTAGAATTTATAATTATTTTGCAAAAGATTCTAATACTTTAAAGAAGCTTAAAGCTATGAATTAAGAATGATTCATAATATAGAAGACATTTATAGAGAATTTAAGCAAAAAAATTAATTATGAGAGTATAAAGTAGTAACTTTTTATTCAAAATATACACTTCTTAGTAACTTTTCAGCAATTATTTGTACTCAACAATGTCCTAAGTCTTTTATACACATTAAGCCATTTAAGTCTTACAATAATTGACTATCATCATTTCCACTTTATCCATGAGGAAAATGGTACTCTGAATAACTTGCCTAACACTGATCAGGTAATATGTTTGTACTTCTAACTGTAATTTACTACCTCTGACAAATACTTTATGCATTTAGAAAATAATGGAAGAATATATATTAAAATGTTAACAGCTGGTGTAGTGGAACAAGCCTTTAACCCCAGCACTTGAGAGGCAGATGTAGGAGGATGGCTGTGAGTCAGAGGCCAGCCTGAGACTGCATAACAAATTCCAGGTCAGCCTGGGCTAGAGTGAGACCCTACCTCAAAAACAAAACAACAACAAAGTTAACAACGGTCATCTCTTGTAGAGATTTTAAATGGCCCCTGTTCTTTCTATATTTTTGAAATTTTACAGCATAATCAGGAAAAAAATCAAATTTTACAATCAGGAAAAAAAAATTATTGGGCTGAAGAGGTAGCTCAGAGGTTAAGGGGCTTGCTCTCAAAGCCTGACAGCATGGGTTCATTTCCCTAGTATCCACGTAAAGGCAGATGCACAAAGTGATATGTGCATATGGAGTTTGTTTGCAGTGGTAAGAGGTCCTGGCATACACATTCTCTCACCCACCCCCTTTGCAAGTAAATAAACAAAAAGAAAAAAATATTATGTCTTTTTTTCTTTTTTGAGACAGGGTCTCACATTACTCACTCTACCCCAGACTGACCTGGAACTCACGATGTAGCCACGGGTTGCCTTAAACTCACGGTGACCTTCCTACCTCAGCCTCCAGTGTGAGCAATCACACCTGGCTAAGATACAGTAATTATCTTAAAATTTTTTATTTATTTTAATGCATGTGCACACACAGTCCAACGTCTCTTGCTACCGCAAACGAACACCAGACAAATGCACCATTTCATGTGTGGCTTGACATAGGTGCTTAGGAATTGAACCCAGGCTGACAGGCTTTGCAAGCAAGTGCCTTTAACCACTAAGCCATGCCTCAAGCTCCAAGGTATAGTAAGTAGTATTTTAATTAAATAACAGCCATCTCCTTGGCATTGGTACCTAATCTTTCATTTCATTTCCAGTAAGTGCCCTGGAATAGGGAATGAAAAAAGCAGGCCATCATTTTCACATGTGGTACTCAATTCACTACATGACAGGTTTTATGCAAAATACATGGATGTGAAACTGGTTGTGAAGGGAACACACAGAGTGTGTACCAACAGAAATATAAGCAAAGCATACAGGAATATGAACAAAATGGAGGATTAATTATAGGCCACATTACCTAGTAACGATATGTAGCTGGTTCTTAAAGAAAAGCAGCCACTATGTTGCAAAGAAAACTAAGAGGCACTTCAAGCAGAAGGAATACAGTAAGAAAACATGAATGTATAAGACAGCATGATATAACTCAATGGTAGAGTGTGTGTTTATAATGTATGAGGGCCCAGCATCAATTCTCCCATTTGCCTTACCCTACAAAAGTAAGAAAAGAAAGAAAAAAAAAAGTATGATGTATTTGGGGAAAAGTTTTGAGTGGTCAGAACGTAGGCTGGAAAGCGGAGAAAGGACTTGAGATGCAGGCTGTGGAGGCAACTTTATGAAGTATTTTATACAGCTAAAATGCTTGACCACATGTGTAACACAGTACTTGTGGATGAATAACAAAGGCAAACAAAAAAATAAATAAATAAAGCTTTACTTTTAGAAATTTGGGGAGGGGGGACTACAGTGATGGCTAAGCAGTTTAAAGGCACTTGCTTGCAAAGCCTGATGGTGTGGGTTTGATTCCTCAGTACCCACATAAAGCCAGATGCACAAAGTGGATCATACGTCCGCAGTGGCAGTAGGCCTTGGTGCACCCATACTAACTTTCTCCTTGAAATAAAAAAAATAAGTATTTTTTTTTAAAAAAGAAATTTTTAGGGCTAGAGAGATGGCTTAGTGGTTAAGGCACTTGCCTTCAAAGCCTAAGGACCCAGGTTCGATTCTCCAGGTCCCACGTTAGCCAGATGCACATTGTGGGGCATGCATCTGGAGTTCATCTGTAGTGGCTAGAGGCCCTGGCCTGCCCATTCTCTCTCTCTCTATCTATCTAATAAATAAATTAATTAATTTAAAAACTACATTAAAAAAGAAATTTTTATGGAGGGACTGGAGAGATGGCTCAGTGGTTAAAAGCATTTACTTGCAAAACCTGACAGCCTGGGTTCAAGTCCCCAGTACCCACAGAAAGCCAGATGCACAAAATGACACATATGCCTGGAGTCTGTTTGCAGTGACAGGAGGCCCTGGCACACCAATACTCACTCTTTATGGGCCTCTTTCTCTCTCTCAAAATAAATAATAGTTTAAAAAATTTTTTTAAATTTATTTGAGAGAGGCAGAGAAAGAATGGGTGCGCCAGGGCCTCTAGCCACTGCAAATAAACTCCAGATGCATGCGTCACTTTGTGTGGGTCCTGGGGAATCAAATTTTGGTCCTTTGGCTTTGTAGGCAAGTGACTTACCTGCTAAACCATCTCTCCAGCCCTAAAAATAATTTTTAAAAAAGAAATTTATTTTTTAATTGCTCATTTGCATGTGTGCGCACACATGTGCACATGCCAGGGTCTTTGGCCATTGTAAACAAATACCAGGTGCATGTACCACTTTTGTGTCTGGCTTTATGTGGGTGCTGGGGAACTGGAGACCTGGGCCTGTATGCTTTGCATGCCAAAAGCCTTCAACCACTGAGCCATATCCTCAGCCCTAGAAATTTAATTCTATCTAAAACAAGAAAAGAAACCTAATTCTAGCAATTAATCCAATAATTAGTGTAGAAGATGAAGCAAAGCAGAACAAACTGAAGCTAAGGCTGATCTTGTTGAGACTCACTAAAAAAAGACCATAGATTTCTCTGTCATTATCTGATGACCTTTGAGGATCAGTTTCCTCCCATCCCACATATACTTTTATGTCAGTTAACTGATGTGAACTTCAGTCTCTTACATATAAAATAAAGAAAGCTGAATCGAATGTCCCACAGGACTTTTCTAAGGACTACGAACACATCACCTTTCCTCCCTAAGACTGAGTTTTCGGCAGAAGTGCATGAAAATTGCTTCACTGTGAGTCAGTGGGGACTGAATAGGGTTCGTGTGCTATCATAATGTTCTTAGGAAATCTCTCTTCTTCTGGGCAACATGTTGCTACACAGGTATAATTCTGAGGTACTGAGAGAGAGCAAAGGAAGCACTATTTAGGGAAACTTACTATTCTTTGAGAACTTTAGAAAACTTAAAGCATTTAATTATACAGGGGCATACAGAAAAAAAAGTTGCATCTTAAATCAAAACAGTTATATATTAAAAAAAAAAAAACCTGAGTACATACTATTTCATTAATCCCACTGAGTTTGCCTGAAGTAAGCTTTGGTCTGGAAGCAGGCCTTGGAGGTGGGACAATGGTGCCTATAGAAAGAGGAGTTGTGGGCCTGGCTGGTGGGGAGAAAAGAGAATTTGAAAATCATTAGTATGTAGCAATTCTTACATGAAGACATTCTATTATACAGGAACTCTTAGGATTCAAAGCTCATTTTCCAGGAACGCTTAATGTAATTATAGGTACTGGTTGAAATACTGGGAATCTATCAATCAAATATTCTTTTCTCAAAGCTACCAATAATATTCCTGAAAACAATCATTAAATCTTTCAATAAAACTGACACATAAACTTTATTCCTGCCTTATTTTTATACATATAAAAATTAAATGTGAAGTCAGTTGATAAAAATAAACTAATTTCAGTTCAAAAACCTTCAGTTTAATACCAACATATCTAGTTTTATTGTTTGTTTTTCCCAGTAGGGTCTCACTCTAGTCCAGGCTGACCTCGATGGAACTCACTCTGTAGTTCCAGGCTGGCCTCAAACTCACAGTGATCCTCCTACCTCTGCTTCCCAAGTCCTGGGATTTAAGGTGTGTGCCACCAGGTCTGGCCCACTACATCTACATCACAGAGTCATATGAGACCAAGGCTTTGCAGCTGTGCCTTCAAAATAATAACGTGAACTCTAAATAAAAACACTTACCTTAATTTAACTTATTAATTTGACTTAAGTTAAACCAAACTGTAATATTTTTAGGAATAATTAAAAGCATTAAAACAGGGCTGGAGAAATGGCTCAGTGGTTTAGGCACTTGCCTGCAAAGCCTAAAGGCCAGGGTTCATTCCCTAGTACCCACATAACGCCTAATGCACATACAGAGTCGTACATGCATCTGAGTTTGTCTGCAATGGCAGAAGGCCCTAGTGTGCCCTTCTCTTTCTCTCTCCTCCCTTAAAAATAAATAAAAATATTTAATACATTTAAAATTTTTATTTATTTATTTGAAGTAGTGATAGAGGGAAAGAGGCAGACACACACACACACACACACACACACACACACAGAGGGAGAGAGAGAGTGAACAGGCACGCCAGCGCCTCCAGCCACTGCAAATGAACTCCAGACGCAGGCGCCACCTTGTGCATCTGGCTTACATAGGTACTGGGGAATCGAACCTGGGTCCTTTGGCTTTGCAGGCAAATGCCTTAACCACTAAGCCGTCTCTCCATTCCCAATAAAAATAGTTAAAAGCATTAAAAATATTCTATTTGTGGGCTGGACAGATAGCTCAGCAGTTAGATGCTTGCTTGCAAAGCCTTCAGGCCTGGGTTCAATTCCCTGGTACCCATATAAAGCCAGATGCACATAGTGCAGAGGCAGGAGGCCCTGGTATACCCATTCTCTCTCTCTGGTAAATAAATAAATATTTAAAATTTCTATCTAATTGCTAAAATTATTTTCCCAAATCAGTACAACTAATTTTCTAAGTATTTGAATATCTTTTCTTAAATCCTACATAAATTTAGTGTGCACAATTTTTCAAAGGCATTTGCAATTTTTAGAATTTTTTGTTGTTTGGTTTTTCAAGGTAGGGTCTCACTGCAGCCCAGGCTGACCTGGAACTCACTCTGTAGCTCCAAGGTGGCCTCAAACTCATGTGGTCCTCCTACTTCTGCCTCCCAAGTGCTGGGATTAAAGGCGTGCACTTCCAAACCTGGCTCAATTTTTATAATTTTAAAAACCAAGTATTTCTAATCTTTAATACCCTCATCATGACATATTACTAAATGAAGACTACTGAATAAAATTCAAATATATAAAATATATATTATCAAAGCCACACAAGTGTTAGCATAATCAAAACAGAAGTGAAGTAGACAGGCAAATATGTTTAAATTATGTTTAAATAAAATGATTTTCAAAACCATTCAGTCTACTCTAAAATATGTCATATAATTCAGTGACTGAAATACATAATGGGTAGAAAGGAATATATTCAACAAGTACTCCACACTGCAGACATGCAAAAGACCCCTGGTCATCAATGGAAGAACAGAGGCATGAAAGGAGGTAATGGGAAGAGACCAAGAGAAAAAGAATAGTCACAAGATTGAAAGTAAAGGCATGTAAGGAGAAAGAATATTATATTAAGGGACGTAATCATGGTCAGGTTGCTTGAGGAAAACAGTAAAAGAGCTAGCAAGAAAAAAAGCTTGGGTTTGGAGGCGGCTGCCTTCCTCCAAAGAGCACCAGTCCTTTCACATTGCCTGCGCTGCATTTTAAGGTATACGCCGGAAGAAGTGGCCACAGCGCTTCACTGTGCTACGACACAGCTACTTTACAAGATCGCTATCAATGAACCTAGCACTGAACTAGACTAGTGGTATTTCAAGCTTATGAAAGAGCTTAACATAGGAGATCATCTACACATAAAGCTACATTACTGACGAGGTACCTGTCCAAATGTCACTGAAATGGACTCAAACCAAGCCTGGTAGAAATGTGAAATTCAGTTCCTTCAAAAAATAAGAATTTGGTTTTGAAGGAAAGCTAGGAACAATACTTACTAAAACTACTGTTTACAAATAGGTATTACATTTGCCATGTCAATTAGGCATTGCTTGTAAAAACCTCTGAAGGATATTATTACCATTATTTTCATTCTTTTGGTTTTGTCTTGTTTTTCGAGACAGAGTCTTGCTCTAGCCCAGGCTGACCTGGACTTCACTATGCAGTCTCGGGCTGCCTTCAAACTACAGCGATCCTCCTACCTCTGCCTCCCGAGTGCTGGGATTAAAGGCGTGGGTCACCACGTGTGGCTTTGTTTTCATTCTAAGTGTTCTAGGTGTGTTCTGATTTTTACTTCTGGTGGTTGTGATGGAACTCACTACTACAAATGTCTATTAGACATAGTGTTTCAAAAAACAGAAGTAACCTGCATAGCAAAAACCAAGGTGATATGATCTCCTCAATTATTTGCCCTCAAACATCTCAGAATAGACAACATATATTAAGCATAACACTTTTAATCCAAAAAACAAATTAATATAACCAGAAAATAATAATGACAAATGCAGCACTGTAATTCTTCTGATAGATAATTTTTCAACATATATATATGTAAATTCACTATGGTCCTTACACCAAACACATTCCAAAGCATCAGAAACCTATTAGCATCTCTCAGCACTCTTTCCCATAAAGAATGATTCAGTTTTAATACCCCAGTACACAAAGCCAGATGCACAAAGTGGCACATGTATCTGGAGTTTGTTTGCAGGGGCTAGAGGCCCTGGAACACCCATTCTCTGTGTGTGTGTGTGTCTCTATGCATGTCTCTCTGTGTGTCTTTCTCTTCTTGCAAATAAGTAATATTTTTAAAAATAAGGTAACGAGAGAACTTTTTGGAAAAAAGAAAGAAAATTAAAGAAAGCAAAAATCAACAGGTATAATTTTTAAAAATCAGATATAACTAAAGCTTCTGTGACAGCTTATTATTAAAGATTTTAACAAGTAATCACAAAATAATGTTACAATTTTAAAGAACTGTTTAGAATTTATTTACTTATTTATTTATTTATTTTGGTTTTTCAAGATGGGGTCTTACTCTATCCTAGGCTGACATGGAATTCACTATGTAGTCTCAGGCTGGCCTCAAACTCACAGCAATCCTCCTACTTCTGCCTATCAAGTGCTTGGATTAAAGGTGTGCACCACCATTAATCCACCATGCTTGACTTCAGTTTTTCTGTACAATTACTTTCCCAATATACTTATAGTTAAACCTATAAAATTAAATACTAGTAATACTCATTGAGAAAGACTATACATATTCAACTAGCTATTTTTTTTGCTGTGTTCTGAAAATTAGGTACCCACTACCTTCCCTTCAACATTCCAAATAGTGTTTAGGGTTAAGGTTTCCTATTATTCATTTTTAGCTTTGTTTAAACAACCTAATGTTAAATACTAATATTCACTTTATGATCAGTAGGAAAATGTTTCCTCGTGGCTTTTTAAAAATCTGTCAACAAGATAGAATAATGAATTCAGAATTAGTAAAATTCAGGCTGAGTCTTCTTGCCTTCGTTGTCTAGCTAGCATCTTGGAGAAGTTCCTATCTCTTGAGCTTTACTTTTTCTGTCTATAAAACAGACAACAAAAACATTTCATGCAGATGTCAATGTAGTGAAGTTGAACAGAATGAGTCTTTTCCAGCATAGTGACAGTGCATGAAGTCAACTGATTCACGTTCTGTCTTCAGGATTCCAGTACACTTAACTTCAAATATTGTATAGACATTCAAAATCCCACAGAAGAGGACAGAAGGTCAGTTTAAAGTGATTCATTTTCTTATTTTGAACAAACAGTGGTTTTATTGAACATGAATTTATGCCTGCTTTGAATTTTGGCTAATAGGAATTTTATATTTTGAAAAGAAACTTAACATATTCTCATCAGAACAATTTAACAAAACATTCATTAAACTCTTCTATATACCTTGGGAAGGCTGTAGTCTCTATGCAAAGCAGTTTGGCAACAAGTATCCCCAACCATATTATTGCCAATAGCTCCTCAGGGATTTTATTTTGTCTTTCTGAGACAAAGTCCAGGCTGGCCTCAAACATGTGATCTTCCTGTCTTAACCTCCCGAGTGTTGGGGTTATGGACATGAGCCACAATGTCCAGCTGATATTTGGTGAGTTTTTACTGTTTAAGCCACAAAGTCTCTAAGCTAAGTTATTTTATCTGGATTTGTATGTGAGTTGGAGTAAGAGTCACTAGAGAGGCCAAGAAGCTAGAAAGGGGCCATGAAGGAGAGAGGAGAAAGCAAGCCATAAGAGGAAGGTATAGTGGACATTTCAGTGAGGGCAGTATTGAAAATATCTAGCAGGGGTAGGGGAGGAGGATGAAGGAAAGGAGAGGGTGGGAGGAGGGTTAATCAGAATTAAAGATGTTATGAGTAAGCCATATACAAACTACTACTTCTTTGGCAGTGGATAACGTTGAACCCAGAAGCCACAGTTACAGAAAATTTTCAGTGCCAGTAGTGGTATGCTTCCAAGGAAGTTGTTGGCCAGGAAGGACCCTGTTACCCACCAAACAATACAGGCTATAGCTAAGTCTCTTGGTTCCCACCAGAACTAGATGATAAGAGCCTATTGCTAAAGATAACAAATTCTTTGGCTGTAGGCCAATGACAAATCAAGCTGGGATTGAGCTGGAAGCCTCCCCCCTGTTGACTATTTATTATAGGGATGGAAAGGGCTCTGCAGCATTCTCAGAGAGAAAAATCATTAACATGCTTTACCAGTAGTGGACCCTGGAAGCTATATAACTGGCCAGTCCAGCAAAATGTGTCAACTGGTACAATGGTGACATGTCTACTATGGGGGAAATATGTGCTGTTCTACTGGATTTGAGGCCCATTATAGGGATGGAATTCATTCATAGTACTGAAAACCTAGTCAAAAACATATACAGCTTAAGAGGTCCTAAATCCTGCATGGGAGCCACTACTAGTTTTTGGCTAAATGAATATATTATGCCCATCAACTTGCCCTCTGAATATTTATGTTTACACCCATACATTGATGCTAGTCTCATTTTTGGTTTGAGAAGGTTCTCTTTTACAGATAGTGGTGACTATTGGGGATAGTCAAAGCTCATCAAAATGCTGAGAAGTGGTGACAGCGAAGGGTTCAGAATTAAGTAGGCATCTCTATAACATCTCCTAAGACTTAACCACCATTGTGGCAGAGGCAACATAAAAAAATACAAGAGTTGCCAAGCAAGGTGGCGCCTGCCTTTAATCCCAGCACTCAGGAGGATGAAGTAGAGGATCTCTGCTAAATTTGAGGCCATCTTGGGACTACAAAGTGAGTTGCAGGTCAGCCTGGGCTACAGTAAGACCCTTGAAAAAACAGCAACAAAAAAGAATATAAAGTCAAAGAATGGGCTGACTTCCATACACATCAAAATAGAAAAGGGACCCAGACTGGTGGTGCACGCCTTTAATCTCAGCACCATCAGTCTGAGGCCACCCCAAGACTACATAGTGAATTCTAGGTCAGCCTGGGCTAGAGTGAGACCCTACCTCGGGAAAAAAAAAAAAAAAAAGAAAAGAAAGAAAAGAAAAGAAAAGGGACTCGGAAAAAAGATGGGGTTTCAATGGAGGGAGGATACTAGAGAGGAGACAAAGGAAGGTAGTGAGAGGGATAGATTATGATCAGGGTACATTGTGTATATGTATAAAGGTTGTCAATAAAACGTTTTTAAAAATGAACAGACAAGTCAAAGCAAAACAAAAAGAGAGAAAGGGGTGGGTGGAAATAATTAGAAACCAAGCGGGGGAAATCCGTGTTCAAACTAATCATTGTAGGTAGATGCAAATTAAAATGTGAGAAAAATAAATTCATCACAATGTAAGAAAAAATCTGGGGCTGGAGAGATGGCTTAGCAGTTAAGGCCCCTGTCTGCAAAGCCTAAGGACCCAGGTTTGATTACCCAGGACCTACATAAGCCAGAGATGTACAAGGTGGCACATGTACCTAGAGTTCGTTTGCAGTGGCTAGAGGCCCAGACACACCCATTTTCTTTCTCTTTCTATCTGCCTATTTTCTCTCTCTCAAATAAATAAAATATTTTTTTAATACTGAAAAAAACAAAAAAGAATCCACATGACTTGAGACTTTCTTGTTTGTGGCACAGTATAAAACTTCATTCAAAACCAGGCATGGTGGCACATGCCTTTAATCCCAGTACTTGGGAGGCAGAGGCAAAGGCAGAGGCAGGAGGATCACCATGAGTTTGAGGCCACCCTAAGACTACATAGTGAATTCCAGGTCACCCTGGGCTAGAGTGAGCGCTACCTTGAAAAAACAAATTTTTTTTTTGTCATTCATACTAGTTAATTCTACTGGAAATTATAGTTATATAATTATAGTATTATAAATGTTATTCATGGCATTTCAACTTTAGAATATACCAAAGGCAAAGCAGAAACCTATGCCACAGAATACAGTGAGGTTAACAAATGGCTTTCTTGGCAATATGAAAGTAACAGAATGAATCCCAAAGCTTGGACAGAGCAAGGGCAATAGACATTGAAAAAGAGATGATGAGATGTTCTAAATCCCATCTCATCTCAATCCCCAGCTGACTTTACACAATAGAAAATTAACAAACAAAACGCAAAACTATTTTATCTGTCACTACAACAAGCTAAAAATTAATTATATTAAATATAATATGAAAGTGGTAAATAAATCAGTTAGAAAAAAGCAACTAGGGGGCTGGAGAGATGGCTTAGCGGTTAAGGTGTTTGCCTGCAAAGCCAAAGGATCTCATTTTGATTCCCCAGGACCCATGTAAACCAAATGCACAAGGTGGCACATGCGTCTGGAGTACGTTTGCAGTGGCTGGAGGCCCTGGCGTGTCCATACACACACTCTCTCTCTCTATCTTTGTATGTCTCACTCTGCTTGCAAAAGTGTGTGTGTGTGTTCTACAGTTAAAACAACACACACTTACCGGACGATGACGACGTTAGTGAAGCTGAAGACGATGAATCAAGAGGCGATCCAAACAGGGGGTCCCAAGCAAGTAAGTCATCGCTCCCTTTCCTATCACACCATGAAAACAAGGGTTTGAACAAAACGTTATTTTACCAGGATAAAATCTATTTAACCTTTTTGTTCTTTGTTTTTTTTTGTTGTTGTTGTTGTTTGTTTGTTTGTTTGTTTGGAGTTTTTCTGTTGTTGTTATTGTTGTTCTTTCCTTTCTGGTTTTTCGAGGTAGGGTCTCACTCTAGCCCAGGCTGACCTGGAATTCACTATGTAGTCTCAGGGTGGCCTCAAACTCGTGGTGATCCTCCTACCTCTGCTCCTGAGTGCTGGGATTAAAGGTGTGCGCCACCACACCCGGCTTTATTTGCCCATTTTTATTCCACAGAATTTAAATTGCTCAATATACATAATTAAAAGGTTGGATACTATCAAGCAAAGTGTGGTAGCACACACCTTTAATTCCAGCACTCAGGCACTGAGGGAGGTGGATCTCCATGAATTTGAGGCCAGTCTGGGGCTACAGAGTGAGTTTCAGGTCTAGGCTAGAGTGAGACCCAACCTCAAAAAAAATAAATAAATAAATAAATAAAAAATAAATAAAGCCAGGCGTGGTGCACACGCCTTTAATTCCAGCACTTGGGAAGCAGAGGTAGGAGGATCACTGTGAGTTTGAGGCCATCCTGAGACTACATAGTGAATTCCAGGTCAGCCTGGGCTAGAGCAACACCCTGCCTCAAAAAAAAAAAAAAAAAAAAAGTTGAACACTCTGACAATGGCTTCTGTGAGAACATGTAATAGACTCAAACAGTATTTAAACATAATCTACAACAATACTATGTAAAATTGGCAGGAAAGAAGTAATAATAGTTAATCTCCTGGTATCATACCTTCTTAAGACTCCAGCCATTACTGTCAGAATAGCACTAATTTCAAATTTACAAATGAAGAAAACCAACAGAGTCTAAACAAGCTAGCCAAAACACACAACTAGTACATTATGAATTACTGTGAACTCTCTTGGTTCACATCTAGCATCCAGTCTTCAACAGAAAATTTAAATGAAGTGAAATCATTAACAACTTTATAAGGCTGCCCATTTATATTAAAGATGAAGAAAAGGGGTAAAGGAATTTTTGAAAGAGAGGGAGAATGAGAATGGGTGCACCAGGGCCTCTAGCCACTGTAAATGAACTCCAGATGCAAGTGCCACTTCATGCATCTGGATTTACATGGGTACTGGGCAATCAAAACAGGGTGTTTAGGCTCTGCAGGCAAGCACTTTAACTGCTGAGCCATCTCTCCAGGCCAGAAAGAAATCTTAAATAGAAAATGGGCCTACTCTGCTAAAAGTGTTAATTATGTAAAAGTACACACCTAATAGCTTAACATACAGCTATGCAAATATACATCCTCTTCAGTAAAGTCTGTTATTACAATTATATAAACGATTTCTAAAGGCAAACTTTTAAATATTAAGCAAATTATCCTTAAAAACTAAATCCAACAAATACCACCACTATACTCAAGTAATGTCTCAATAGTATCAAATAAACTATCCATTTCATTAAGCCCACCATTTCATTATTATTATTATTATTTATTTATTTTTATTTTTTGGTTTTTCAAGGTAGGGTCTCACTCTAGCCCAGGCTGACCTGGAATTCACTCTGTAGTCCCAGGGCGGCCTCAAACTCACGGCAATCCTCCTACCTCTGCCTACCAAGTGCTGGGATTAAAGGTGTGTGCCACCATGCCTGGCTTAAGCCCACCTTTTAACTCATGTAAAAAAAAAAACATGACGGGCTGGAGAGATGGCTTAGTGGTTAAGGTGTTTGCCTGCAAAACCAAAGGACCCACATTCGACTCCCCAGGACCCACGTTAGCCAGATGCACAAGGGGGCGTGTGCATCTGAAGTTCATTTGCAGTGACTGGAGGCCCTGGCGCGCCCATTCTCTCTCTCTTTCTCCCCGCCTATTTCTGTATCTCTCTCAAATAAAAAAAAATAAAATATTTTTTAAAACCATGGAATCCAAAGTATATTTTATCAATAGAGAAGTGAAAAGGGAATCATCAAACAAAGGGTTAACATTCTTTTCTACTTTGAATGAAACCAGGGCCTCCTGTGCTGCAAACAAACTCTAGAGATACATGCACCACTTTGTGTATCTGGCTTTTTGTGGGTACTGGGAAATCGAATCTGGGTCATCAAGCTTTGCAAGCAAGCACCTTAACTGCTGAGCCATCTCTCAAGCCCTCTTCCTACTTCTTAAGAGCTGATAAGGTGGCCATCTGGCCTTTTTTTGCCTTTTCATCTTAATTCAGATGTTTCTTCATGTTGCAGTTACCTTCTCTTTGGGAGAAAGCACAGAACCATACCAAAACAGCTGATGAGAGGCAAGTATTTATTTTGGCTTACAGACCCCCAGGGAAACTCCATGATGGCAGGGGAAAGCGTGGCATGACCAGAAGCTGGACATCATCTCTGCCATAGCAGGTGCAAAACAGCAGCAGGAGAGTGAGCCAAATTCTAGCAAGGGGAAGCTGACTACAAAACCTCAAAGTCCCCCCCCCCCAAAATACACCTCTTTCAGCTGGGCTCGACCTCCCAACTTATCAGCTAGGGACCAAGCATTCAGAATCTAATGAGTTTATCAGGGGCATGTGATTCAAACCACCACAATTCACTTTAAAATTCATTACTTATAGTCTATTTTAAAAAGTTAAAGACAAAAGTGAAGGAAGACATGAGAAAACTCCCTTGAGACTAGTGAAAAACAGATGTGCATAAATTTAAGACATCACACTTAAAAGTTGTGAGGTCTAGGCAGTTAAATCTGCTTTTTTTTAATCACTGTAAAAATAATTATAAAGTAAAAAAATGAAAATATCTAAAAGCTCAAACATAAGTTTTACAGTTGAGAAAACAGGATGACAACACTTTACTGGAAAACTCTAAAAAATAGGGTTTCCTAAGCACAGCACAGGAAAATTTCAGGACAGCAAAAACACTGCATGAGACACTCTAATGTTACACAGCATTTATTATGCATCTGTCCAAACCCGCAGAACACGCACCACCAAGAATGAATCCTAGAAACCAAATTTTGAGTGAATCTCTGTCAAAATGCAACTTCATCAACTGCAACATGTGCCCATCTGGTAGGGGACTTTGCAAGCCAGGCTAGCATATGTAAGAATGGGCAGTATATGGGACTTTGCCTTCCACTATATTTTGCTCTGAACCTAAACTAATCTACACAATAAAGTCTACAAAAGAAATAAATGTGAACTTACTCAGTAAGTGGAGCAGCTGGCTTTGATTTTGTTAACTCCTCACCTAATAAAAAAATTAAAACATTATAAAATAGCACATAATGTAAGAAATAAAATGTGTTAATAAAGAGGCATATGCCTATATCCTAATACTTAAGAATTTTGGAGGAAAACATAGAAACAATCATGAAGAACAGGTAAACAAGATGAATTTCTAATTCTACATTTCTTCTAAAAGCTTTGAGAAATTCTTTTGTTTGTTTGTTTCTCGAGGTAGTTTCACTCTAGCCCAGGATGACCTAGAATTCACTCTGTAGTCTCAGAATGGCCTCGAACTCATGGTGGTCCTCCAATCTCTGAGGCCTCCCGAGTGCTGGGATTAAGGGCGTGCACCACCACACCCGGCTCTTATGAGTTTTTGTTTTTTTCTTTTTTAATTAATTTATTTAATGTTTTTGTTTGATTTTTTATTTTTGTTTTTCAAGGTAGTGTCTTGCTATAGTCCAGGCTGACCTGGAATTCACTATGTAGTCTCAGGGTGGCCTTGAACTCATGGAAAGCCTACCTCTGCCTCCCACCACCACGCTTGGCTTGAGAAAAAAAAAAAATCTTAAGTCAACAAAGCTACATTATCCATTAAAATTTACCTTTTAGGGCTAGGAAAATGGCACTTGCTTGCAAAGACTTCCAATCAGGGTTCAATTCCCCAGTACCCATATAAAGCCAGATGCACAAAGGGGCTCATGTGTTTGGAGTCTGCAGTGGCAGGAGGCCCTGTTGTGTGCTCACTTTCTTTCTCTCTCTCTCTCTCTCTCTCTGCCTCTCCCTTCCTCCCTCCCATAAATAAAATAAATAAGAAAAATTTACAGTTTAAAGGCTAGGTATGGTGGTGCACACCTTTAATCCCAGCACCTGGAAGATAGAGGTAGGAGGATCGCTGTGAGTTCAAGGTTACCCTGAGAATACAAATTCCAGGTCAGTCTGCACTAAAGTGAGACCCTACCTCAAAAAAATGCAGCCAACAACAACAATGTACTGTTTAAGCCAGCCGTGGTGGTACACTCAGGAGGTAGAATCACTGTAAGCTCAGGCCACCTGAGACGACATAGTGGGCTCCAGGTCAGTCTGGGCTAGAGCGAGACCCTACCTCAAAAAACTTAAAAAAAAAAAAAGAAAGAAAGAAAGATATGTACTATGACATTAAGAATATGTTTACTAAAAAACTTTTTTTTTCCCTTGAGGCAATCCCAATAGACTGGCCTTTTTTTTTTTTTTTAAATGCTAGCAAATAAATTGGCGTCCCAGGGCCTCCAGCCACTGCAATCCAGCTCCTGATGTATGCAACCCCTATACTCAAGAATTTTAATTGGTAAATCATAGAGGCAGTTTTCAAGTTATAAGACTGATATTATATATGCTCACCAAAGTAGTAACTAGCTATTGAAGAAAGTCCTACTTGTGAGCACTGAAATTTGTGCAGCAAACCAGAACAAATCTTTTGCTGCTGTCTACATTC
Organism: Dipus sagitta; assembly: GCA_036346955.1. Lineage (NCBI taxonomy): Eukaryota > Metazoa > Chordata > Mammalia > Rodentia > Dipodidae > Dipus > Dipus sagitta. Next base: position 28,399,359 of record CM070787.1, on the reverse strand, counting down.
GTGGTGTGCGTCATTTCATAAGCACGTGACAACCAGGGGAGTAACATTGGTATTGTAAGTCATGCTAATGTATCATAACCTTTCCCCACACCTTAATGTAGACCACAAGCAATAGCTGGTGAAAGCAAAGTAAATGAACATGGATAGCACAGCACACTATCGAGGAGTACCATACTGTCCACAATGCCTATTCACGCTGCACTCTTTATTTGGCTCAGCATGGCTATTTCTTCTTGCTAAACTGCTTATTATGCTAGCCTCGATCTTTCTACATTTTACACTTCATCTCTATAATGCAAGTCTCTACTTATGCTCATTTCCCAAAAACCTCTATCATCAAGCTAGCATCCATATTTATTTGTAAAAATATTTTAATTATTTATTTGTGTGTGTATGTGTGTCGGGGGGAATGGATGTGCACACCAGGGCCACTGCAAACAAACTTCAAATGCACCACTTTGTGCATATATAGCTTCACGTGGGTACTGGGGAATTGAACCATTAACTACACAAGACTATAAGACTAACAAACTGCCTAACAAGATTTTATTATTATTATTTCAATTTTTTTTTTAACTTTTCAAGGTCGGGTTTCACTCTAGCACAGGCTGACCTGGAATTCACTATGCAGTCTCAGGGTGGCCTTCAACTCATGGTGGCCTTCAACTCATGTTGATCCTCCTACCTCTGCCTCCCAAGTGCTAGGATTAAAGGCATATGCCACCACGCCTGGCTATTTTAATATTTTTTATGCATTTATTTGCAAGCAGAAAGAAGAGATACAGAGAGAATGGGCATGCCAGGGCCAAGCCATCTCTCCACCCACCTAGCAGATTTTTTTATTTTTTGGTTTTTCAAGGTAGGGTCTCACTCTAGCCCAGGCTGACCTGGAATTAACTATGTAGTCTCAGGGTAGCCTCAAACTTATGGCAATCCTCCTACCTCTGCCTCCCAAGTGCTGGGATTAAAGGAATGCACCACCACGCCCGGCTCACTTAGCAGATTTTTATAGACCCAAAATAACTAATTCAAATGTTAAACTTACTGGATGAATTCCGATTCATTTGCACCTAAAAATGCAAAAACAAGTATCAGTAAACAAATAATTTAACTTGGCAAAATGTTAATACCAAAAACCTAGTGCATACTGTTTTTAATGTATCTATTCAACTATAAATTATATTTACATAAATATGCAGAAAAATTTTTCAGTAATTTTTGTTTTACAGTAAAAAAACAATAAATATAGTTTAATTCCTGTATTTCTGAACTTAAATAAAATGCTCTTAAAATGTTAAAACTATCTATAGCAAGGTACTCTAACTTATAAAATTAGCACTAATTGTTGAAAACCAACATTCAAATATTATAATGATTTCTTAAAAAGTCAACAGGCAAAAATATAAAATCTTAGAACTTACTGGACTGTGTCTCTAGAAGTACATGGAAAGAAAAAGAAAGACAGTGTTCAGTATAAAATTTGAATTATCCAGTCTTCATGCACTAATAATTTCTCTTTTAAATCTTAGGTGAAACATACACATCTTAAAATACATTATTAGAAAGAAAAAGTTGGCTAGTTCACCACACTGGACATCAAAATTTACTAAAAGACATCTCTTTTCAAATTTAATGCTATTTAAAATTTCTCCTATTTATTTTCTGAGTATGAAATTAACACATGTTCATTTAAAAAACAGAAGTGAGATGAGACAAAAACGGTATTTAAAGACATCTATATCTCATTACCCAGAAAGAGATTCTTAACATCTTGGTACACATAGAATCCCTTCAAGCTTTTTTTTTTTATTATTTTTTATTTTTTATTTATTTATTTTTTTTGGTTTTTCGAGGTAGGGTTTCACTCTAGCCCAGGCTGACCTGGAATTCACTATGGAGTCTCAGGGTGGCCTCAAACTCATGGCCATCCTCCTACCTCTGCCTCCCGAGTGCTGGGATTAAAGGCGTGCGCCACCACGCCCGGCTTCAAGCTTTTATTTTATGTACACATATATATTTTTTTTAATTTGTTATGGTCTTACACAATAAAAATTTTAATGGTCCACAATTCTTTGCTTCACAAAAATAACAACTCTCTTGCTTGGCATGGTGACACACACCTTTAATCCCAGTACTTAAGAGGGAGAGTAAGAGGATCTCTGTGAGTTCAAGGCTAGCCTAGGCTACAGTGAGACCCTACCTGGAAAAAACCCAACTCTTTTTATAACAAAATTCTAATTAATTTTAAATTAGTTATACTACAATAAAACCTCACTTTAGAAATCTCTGGGGGACTAGGAGTATACCTCAATAGTACAGCACAAGGCCCTGGGTTGAAACACAGCACTATAGGTACGTAAGGGAATGAGGAAATATTTTGGTAGAGGAAAAATAGTTCTAAAATTAAATTCTAAAGTGCCTGAAAAAAACTACTTTTTCCAAAATCAAATATATACAGGCTACATCAAATATATAATCCGGTAATATAAAATGGTGAGCACAGCATTATTCAGAAAGATTTTAGAGCTGGGTGGGGTGGCACACATCTTTAATCCCAGCACTTGGCAATGGTAGGAGAATCACTGTGCATTCACGGCTAGTCTGAGACAACATAGTAACCCTACCTTGAAAAACTAAGGAGAAAAAAATTTTTAAATTAGGTATGATAATGTATGTATACATATCATTCTAAGATGTCTTTTTCCTCCACAGTGTAATAATTTTGAATTTAACTATGAAGACATCATCAACAGAAAGATTACAGTAATATTTTATTCTTCACCAAAGTGCAAATGTTATAATGAAAGACAAGAAGAAAAAAAAAAAAAAAACATGCCAAGAGGGGGCAGAGTGTAGCTCAACAGTGGAGGGAGTGTTTGGTGTGCACAGACGTCTGCTTTCAAGCTCCTGACTAAATAAAAAGGGTCAAGAATTAACTTAAACTGTAAGTTGATTTTTTTTTTTGGTAAATTCATTTTCATGGGATTTCTTTTACATAAGGTTTCAAAACATGGGGGAAGAAACTTTAAAGTTACATGAGGAAAATGTCCACAGCTCACGAAAGTTCTGAGACATACAGTAGTTTATAGAATACAAACAAATTTATAGAATACAACAAATGACAGAAACTATTAACTTTCTGAACTTTCATTTTCTTATAAGATACTTTCAAAAGCAAAGCAGCCAAGCGTGGTGGCACATGCCTTTAATCCCAGCACTCGGGAGGCAGAGGTAAGAGAACCTCTGTGAGTTTGAAGTCACCCTGAGAATACAGAGTGAATTCCAAGTCAGTCTGGACTAGAGTGACACCCTACCTCCAAAAAACAAAAATAAAAATAAAAAATAAATAAAAATTAAAAAAAGCAAAGTAGACCTAACACAAATCAACAAGCTTTAATTTTTTTTCACCCAGTGTACTTAACTATTCTTAAATTAACCACCTGTAGGTAGATAAGGAAAAAAAGGGGGCAGGTGGATAACAAATTGGCTCATGTTCTTACTTACAGATATTGCTGGGGAGAGCGTTATATTCCCTATAGATACTTTTAACTCATCCAAAGAAGCCATTGTGTGATGGGAGTTATTCGGGTGCACAGGCTTGATCTCTATCCGGTACTTCTTTGGTTCTTCATCTTCAGAGTCAGAATCACTAGATGAGTAGAAATGGTTCTCTTTGGTATGTGAATATCAGTTAAAGAATTAAGTTTAAGGCTGGAGAGCTGACTTAGCGGTTGCCTGCAAAGCCAAAGAACCAAGTTCGACTCTCCAAGTCCCACGTAAGCAAGACACACAGAGGTGAGGCAACTGCAAGGTTGCTTGTGCCACTAGGTGGTGCAAGCATCTGGAGTCTGATTGCACTGGCTGAGGTTCTGGCATGCCAAATGTCTCTCTCCCTCCCTCCCTCCCTCTCTAAAAAAATCTTATTTTTTCAAAAAAGAATGAAGTTTAAAGCCAGGCGTGGTAGCGCACACCTTTCATCCCAACACTTGGGAGGCAGAAGTAGGAGGATCGCTGAGAGTTCTAGGCCACCCTGAGACTACATAGTGAATTCCAGGTCAGCCTGGACCAGATTGAAACCCTACCTCGAAAAACCAAAAAAAGAATGAAATTTGTAAATTATCTTAATGTGGAACTGGTTTTCTACATATTTAAAAGAACAATGCCGTTTTTTTTTTTTTTTTTTTTTTTTGGTTTTTCAAGGTAGGGTTTCACTCTAGCCCAGGCTGGCCTGGAATTCACTACGGACTCTCAGGGTGGCCTCAAACTCACTGCGATCCTCCTACCTCTACCTTCTGAGTGCTGGGATTAAAGGCGTGCGCCGCCACACCCGGCTAACAACAATGCCTTTTAAGGACAAGATACAATGACAGAAATAAAACTACCAGCTTTTAAAGTAGGTAAAATGACAGTAATTATATTTTAACTAATTAAAAAAGTTCATCCGGGCATGGTGGTGCACGCCTTTAATCCCAACACTTGGGAGGCAGAGGTAGGAGGATTGGCATGAGTTCGAGGCCACCCTGAGACTACACAGTTAGTTCCAGGTCAGCCTGAGCTAGAGTGAGACCCTACCCTGAAAAAAAAAACAAAGTTCTGCTGATTCCAGCACAAGTAACTCTTTAAATAAGTCATGGAAATTAAGCAGTTGTTCCCTCTGCATTCCAAACTCAAGCCAAGTTAAAATGATGTTGGGTATAAGTGTGCTGGACTCCAAGAACAGTATTTCCAAAGAATCAGATGCAATAAAGCTTGAGTTGGAAAAAACAAAATGTTGAGCTAGGCATGGTGGTGCACATCGTTAATCCCAGCACGCAGGAAGCAGAGGTAGGAGAATCACTGTCAGTTTGAGGCCAAACTGAAACTACAGAGTAAGTTCCTGGTCAGCCTGGGATAGAGTTAGACCCTACCTCGAAAAAAAAAAAAATTTTTTTTAATTGTCAAAGGGCCAGACGTGGTGGCACATGCTTTTAATCCCAGCACTCGGGAGGCTGAGGTAGGAGTATCACCATGAGTTCAAGGCCACCTTGAGACTACATAGTGAATTATAGGTCAGCCTGGGCTAGAGTGAGAACCTGCCTTGAAAAAACTTAAAAAAAAAAATTATTGGGCTGGGGAGATGGCTCAGTGTTTAAGAAACCTGCCTACAAAGCCTAATGACCCGGGTTTGATTCCCCAGTACCAGTACCCACATAAAACCAAATGCACAAGGTGACACATGCATCTTGAGTGCCCTAATGTGCCTATTCATTCACTCTCCCTCCTTGTAAAAATATGTGTGTGTGTGTGTGTATAAATATATATATACTTTAAAATATATATATATATATATATAGTAAAAAATTGTTAACACAGCCAGCCGTGGTGGCACAAGTCTTTAATCCCAGCACTCAGGAGGCAGAGGTAGGAGGACTGACATGAATTCAATGTCACCCTGAGACTACACAGTAAATTCCAGGGCAGCCTGGGCTAGAGCCCCTACCTAAAACAAACAAAAAATTGTCAACAGGTAAGTATGTTATTTCTGCTGGGAAGATGGCTCAGTGGCTAAAAGCACTTGCTTGCAAAGACTGCCAAGCAGGGTTCAATTCCCCAGTACCCATGTAAAGACAGATGCACAAAGTAGTGCATGTACCTGGAATTCATTTGCAGAAGCAAGAGGATGTGGTGCACCCATACTCTCTCTCTCTGCTCCCAAACATATAAAAAATGCTTTTAAAAATTTAAATTAAGCCGGGCGTGGTGGCGCACGCCTTTAATCCCAGCACTCGGGAGGCAGAGGTAGGAGGATCGCAGTGAGTTCAAGGCCACCCTGAGACTCCATAGTGAATTCCAGGTCAGCCTGGGCTAGAGTGAGACCCTACCTTGAAAAACCAAAAAAAAAAAAAAAAAAAAATTTAAATTTAAGAGGCTTTCAGTATGATTTTTTTAAAATTGTTTATATGCTTATTTGAGAGAGAAAGAGGTGGGGGGGAGGGAGGCAACGAGAACAGGCACATCAGCGCCTCCAGCTTCTGCAAACGAACTCCAGATGGCATGCAGCACCTTGGGTACCTGGCTTACATGGGTACTGGGGAATCGAACCAGAGTCCTTAGGCTTCACAGCTAAACACTTTAATCACTAAGCCATCTCTGTGGCCCAGGATTTTCTTTTTATAACTTCTTAGATGCTCACACAATCTCTTAATAATACCCAAATAATGAAAGGATATCATTCTGATTTGCTTCTGGTTTGATACTATAACCTTCTTCATCTACATCTGGGATATTCTGTAGAAAAAAAATAAAAGAATTATTGCAAACACAACTCTGATTTCCAAAAATATTACAGACTAGCAAAATAGGAAGTAAATCATTTTTAAAGTATCAACAGATGAGCAGAATTATTAACACAGTGAGCTTTGTAGGATACTTCATGCTTCACAGATCTGAAAACAGACTTGCAAAAAGGAACTGGAGAGGCCTCAGGCAAGAAAATGGTTTTCACTCGTAGACCCCCTCTCCCCCACCCCAGTTCTGCTGATGGTCATCTTCTGTGGGGTTATTGGTATTCACTGTGGGGACCAAGAGGCCTCAGTCAGTCTCTGTGGGAAGGGGGAGGTAAATATATTTTTAAAATATTTTTATTTGTGGGATGAGGCGGGAAAAGAAAGGTGGGGAAGGGGACATCTAGCATTATATGGGTACTGGGGGAATCAAACTCAGGCTGGTTTTGCATGCAAGTGCCTTTAACTGCTGAGCCATCTCCCCAACTGTGTTAATATATTGTAAGTTTACATGTTAAATCCACTACAAAGCTCTACAAAAGGTTCACCCATTTTTTTAATTGCTTTTTTCTGGGGGGGGGGGTTCAAAGTAGGGTTTTTCTCTGGCCCAGGCTGACCTGAAATTCACTATGTAGTCTCAGGGTGGCCTTGAACTCATGGCGATCCTCCTAACTCTGTCTCCTGGGTGCTAGGATTAAAGGCATGCACCACCATGCCTGCCTTAATTGAAATTTTTAAAAAATATACTTTTTTATTTATTTGACAGAGAAAGAGAGGGAGAGAGAGAGAGAATGAATGGGTCCTCCAGCCACTGCAAACGAACTCCAGAAGTGTGCACCCCCTTGTGCATCTGGCTAACGTGGGTCCTGAGGAATCGAACCTGGGTCCTTTGGCGATTTTCTGTTTTAAAAAATATTTTATTTTGCCTGCAAAAGGACCCAGGTTCAATTCTCCAAGACCCACATGAACCCTGGTGCATCCATTCTCTCTTTCAAAAAAAATTTTTTTAAATATTTTACTTGAGAGAGAATGAATGGGTGTGCCAGGGCCTCTAGCCACTGCAAATGAACTCCAGATGCATGTGGCAACTTGCACATCTAGCTTTATGTAGGTTCTGAGGAATCAAATCTAGGTTTTTTATTTATTTTATTTATTTATTTATTTATTATTATTTTATTTTTATTTTTATTTATTTATTTATTTATTTTTTGGTTTTTCCAGGTAAGGTTTCACTGTAGCCCAGGCTGACCTACAATTCACTATGGAGTCTCAGGGTGGCCTCAAACACAGCAATCCTCCTACCTCTGCCTCCCAAGTGCTGGGATTAAAGGCATGCACCACCACGCCCGGCTCTATAATATAGTTTTAAAAGATGCCACCAAGAGGAAAAAGGATGATAGAAAGTTTAACAGTCAACCAACAGAATGTTTCATAATCTGCTTAATTGGGGATAATGGCTAAAAGAACACAAAAAGCAATTTACACTTCCTTGATTAACTTTCAACAGATGTGGTTGTGCATGCCCTTAATCCTAGCACTCAGGAAGCAGAGATAGGAAGACTGACATGAGTTCAAGGCCACCTTGAGAGTACAGAGTGAATTCCAGGTCAGCCTAAGCTAGAATGAGACCCCACCTCGAAAAACCAAAAATAAAAAATAAAAAAAGGTGTGGTTCCTCTATATTTAAAAACAAAACAAAATAAAACAAAAAATGCTGGGCATGGTGGCATATGAATTTAATTCCAGCACTGGAGAGGCAGAGATAGAAGAACTGCTGTAAATTCGAGGCCAGCCTGGCACTACAGAGTAAGCTTCAGGTCAGCCTGGGCTAAAGTGAGATCCTACCTCAAACAAACACATTAAAAATTACACACGTAAAAGAAAGCCAAGCACGGTGGTGCACGCACACCTTTAAACCCAGCACTCAGGAGGCTGAAGGGGGAGAATCACCTGGAGTTTGAGAGCAGACTGGCTACACAGTGAATTCCAAATCAGCCTGATACCTCAAAACAAACAAAAGAGGGTACACAAAGTGAATAGTAATTTTCCCCAAGACAGTCTATTGATGTTTTTAAGTATTAACTAGTAAAATAAGGTCATATATAGCTAATAATAATGGATCACGAATTAAAAAAAAAAATTAAAGTCGCTGGGGGTAGTGGCACACGCCTTTAATCTCAGTACTCCAGAGGCAGAGGTAGGAGGAGCACTGTGAGTTCAAGGCCATTTTGGGACTACAGTGTGAGTTCTAGGTCAGCCTGGGCTACAGTGAGCCCCTACCTGGGGGAGAAAAATGAAAGTCTATTTTTCCTGTCAACCAGATCATCACTGTCATCTTTCTGCCCAAAGGCAACCACAATTAAGTGTCTTGTAAATTCATTCTTTACAAAAAAAAAAAAAAAAAAAAAGATAACACCTTTACCAACACTACATATTTATATATTGTTTAAAGCAGCAATCACAGCCAGGAATGGTGGCACACACCTTTAATCCCAGCACTGGGGGGGAGAAGGGGAAGAGGGAGGAAGATCGCCATGAGTTTGAGGGCACCCTGAGACTACAGAATGAATTCCAAGTCAGGCTGAGCTAGAGTGAGACCCTACCTCGAAAAACCAAAAGACAGCAATCATTTAAAAGACCATACCTTTTTTTTTTTTTTTTTTTTTATGCAAGAGAGTGAGAGCAAGAGAGAGAGAATGAGAGAACTGGCATGCTATGGACACCAACCACTGCAATCGAACTCCAGATGTGTGTACAGCTGGTGTGCATATGCAACCTTGTGCTTGTGTCACCTTATACACCTGCCTTATATGGGACCTGGAGAGTCCAACATAGGTCCTTAGGCTTCACAGGTAAGCACCTTAACCACTAAGCCATCTCCCCAGCCCAACCATACTTTTTCTTTTTTAACATTTTATTTACCTATTTTACTTATTTATTTGAGACAGAGAGAGGGGGGGAGAGAGACAGAGAATGGGCACGCCAGGGCCTCCAGCCACTGCAAAAGAACTCCAGACATGCACCACCTTGTGCAGCTGGCTTACATAGGACTGGAGAATCGAACCTGGGTCCTTATGCTTCACAGGCATACGCCTTAACCACTAAGCCATCTCTCTAGCCCTAACCATACTTTTTAAATTAGTAAGTACTTTCCATATAGGTAGACTGGTCAACCTAATTCTTTATTACATCAGACTATTATTCCCATCAAGTGAATGTTTTATAACTTGTTTAGCCAGTTCTCGTTTTTAAAATTTATTTTTAGTTTTTTAGAGACACACACACACAGAGAGAGAGATACAGGAAGAGAGAGAATTGGTGCCCCAGGGTCTCAGCCACTGATATCGCCAGACACTTGCACCACCTAGTGGGCATATGCGACCTTGCACCTGCCTCACCTTTTGTGTGTCTGGCTTACATGGGATCTGGAAAGAGATCAAACATGGGTCCTTAGGCTTCATAGACAAGTGCCTTAGTCGCTAAGCCATCTCTCCCAGCCCCAGTTCTCATTCTGATGAATACTTTGATAGTCAAATTTTTTTCCAACAAAATGCACTCATAAAATTGAAATAAGTGGGCTGGATAGATGGCTTTGTGGTTAAGTGCTTGCCTGTGAAGTCTAAGGACCCCGGTTAGCCAGATGCACAAGGGGGTGCACATGTGTGGAGTTCGTTTCCAGTGGCTAGAGGCCCTGGAGGGCCCATTCTCTCCCCCCACCCCGTCTCAATAAATAAATAAAAATTTAAAAAAATTGAAATAAGCATCTATCTTTCCCTTCTCTTTCTATTTATGCATATACCTCAATTAACAGGATGTATGTGTACATTGTAGACAGGAAATTTCATGTCTACAACCACACAGTAAATTGCTAACAGAAGATTACAGGGTCCAAAAGAATGTACACTTATTTTTTGAGGCAATAGCACCAGACTATCCAGATAACAGACTGTATCAATTTACACTTACACCAACAGCATGAATACATCAACACTTTTGCCAATATAATGAAAGACCATTTTTCACTTGTTTCATTTTACATCAGCTCTGAATAACACTTATTATGGTTATTCATTACTTTTATTATTTCTTTATATGAAAATTGCCTTTTTAATGTTTTGTTTTGTTTTAGTTTGGTTTGATTTTTGTTTTTCAAGGTAGGGCCTCACCCTAGCCCAGGCTGACCTGGAATTCACTATGCAGTTTCAGGCTAGCTTCAAACTCACAATGATCCTCCTACCTCTGCCTCTCAACTGCTCAGATTAAAGGTGCACACCACCACACCTGGCTGAAAACTGCTTGTTTTGATCTTGTGTTTTTTCCTTCTAAGCACTTGTTTAATTTCTGTACTGATTTGTATAAATGTTTTACAAATGGAAAATTAATTAATTAATTTAGAACGAAAGGTAACTAGCACTTTGTTGAAAATATCTTGCAAATATGCTCTGGCAATGTGGTGAAACAAAACCTTGTATGACATATTTTCTCTAACTATACAAAGTTTTCATTTGTAAACAAATATACCAATTTTTTCTTACATGGCATTGGGATACTATGTTCTCTTTAGCCATTTCCTAATTCAAATAAGTCCTACCTAAAGTCTAAACTTGGGTAATATTTGTCATTTCCAAATAATGTCAAATAGACAACAAAAAATTAAAACATTCTAGTTAAGGGAGTATATATAAAGCTTGAAATACGAAAGAATTTTATTCAATTTTGTAACCAAATTAATGTTATAAATAGTTAACTCCAAAATATGACTCATGCTGAGCTATTATAAGTGATAAACACATCTCCTGATTCTATATTAACTAGTCAACCAAGGAGTCAAGCAGATGGCAAGATAAATGGTTCAACTCAAAAATATTGATGATTTTCAACTCCAATACTCATTATTAAAAAGCCTATTTCTTAATTTTCATATAAATTTATTTCAAAAATCATAACTTTTTAACTCAAAAGTCAAAATACAAAATAAAAATACTAATTACCTAAATTACATAAAATACAATGTTTCACAAAATAATTTTAATTTTTTATTTTGACACATAACACAAAAGATCAAGACATTTGGGGGTAAAAGGAAACAATACAAGCAAGAACAATAAATGAATTGAAACTCCTACATTTATCAACATAACCAGTGTCTAATAAACAGGTTGACAAATACATCTACACACTACTTTCAGAATTTGGTAAGGTAATTTTCCACTACTTCCACTGGGAACTACATTTGATATCTTCTTTAATCTTACATGAAGAAATACATTTAGCCAAAATATTCTAAAATCAGCACAAAGAATACAAAACAATGCTGCTGTTACTATTATTCCTAAAATGATTCTCGCTTACGTGAAACACAAATTCATGAACAGATAAGGCTATCTTTTAATAGAGCTAAGACAAAATTAGTAAAAATACAATTAAAGGGTATAGGGCTGGAGAGATGGCTTAGCAGTCAAAGCACTTGCCTGAAAAGCCAAACGACCCAAGTTCAACTCCCCAGGACCCACATAAGCCAGATGCACAAGGGGTGCATGCATCTGGAGTTCGATTGCAATGGCTGGTGGCCCTTGCGTGCCCATTCTCTCTCTCTCTACCTGCCTATTTCTGTCTCTCTCTCTCTCTCAAATAAATAAAAACTAAAATTAAAAAAAATTAAAGGGTGTAGATCTTTCGTTATCTTGTTCCCCACCCTCAAAAAAGCATGTTGATATGGAACTATTCTAACTAAAACTACAATGTTCCTTTTTCAAAGATACTGACATATTTCTAGGTAAGCATAAGACAGTGTAAAACTAAAAAATGAATCTTGGTTAGTACTTTTCATTGACAGACTGGCAAATCACTCAAATATGACAGGGTTGTTTCTGTTGAAAACAGTAAATTGTATATCAATCAAAGTTAAATCTACTTACAAGTGAATCTGCATCAGGGCATTCCCTATTAAAACAAACAAAATATCAGAAATATTTAATTATTAGAAATATCTGCTAATTATACCAAATTTAAAATATTTACCTAACATTTAAACAGGACTTTTATTTCACCTCTACAAAAATATTTAGACAAATCCAACCATGAAAGTTAAAATATAACAACTTATTTTAAAATTCAAAAATAGGCATTCTTATACTCATAATATCTGATAAAAACACTAACAGTTTACACATATTCTAAAAATGACTTGTCAAGGTACTTCTTTTCTAGAAATATACTTCTAGATTATATTGATGAAGTTTCTGGTTCTAGAAGGTTTTCTAGTAGCTTTTTATTCAAATAAATTTGTATTTCTTTTTAACCCAAAACCATCCCATAAAAAAAGAAATCTCTTAGCCGGGAGTGCAGGTGCACGTCCTTAATCCCAGCACTCAGGAGGCAGAAGTACGAGGATCGGTGTGAACTCAAGACCACACTGAGACTTCACAGTGAATTCCAGGTCAGCAGGGGCTAGAATGAGACTCTACCTGGGGGGGGGGGGGGCTTGACATGGCCATGAATATGCATGTAATCCCAGTCTTGGTCAGAAAATCACTGTCACTTGCTAGTCAGACAGGAAAAAAAACACAGCAGTTTGAGGTTCATTGAGAGAGACTGCCTCAAGAAAATATGGAGATAAGAGATAAAAAAACATGTGCCATTCTCCTTTGGCCTCCATACATGCAGTCGTGGGGTACATGCATCTGTACACAATCACACATGCACAAAGACGGGGGGGGGGGTAACTGCAACCCTACTGTGTCTTTATATGTACTTTAAGAAGGCCAGATGCAACCTCCTCCCTGTGGACCAGCTGACAGAAAGCTGGAAAGGCTATGCTGCATGCAGCCCTATAGGAGAGAAAAAGTCATCAACGATGGTAAACAGCAGTAGACATTGCAAGCCTTAATACTGACCAGCCAGGCCAAATGTGCCAACTGGTGCAATAGAGGCATGTCTGTTATGGAAGAAACCAACCACTCTCTAACAGCACCAGAGGCCTGCTCCAGGGGAGGGAATACATGCCTGGTACTGAAAACCGAGTCAAGAGCTTATGGGGGAGGTCATGAGCCCTAAGGGAGTTAACAACTGCTGCTATCTGGCTAAATGCATATATTCTGCCCACTAAACTGCCCTCTAAGCACTTTTCTTAATGTCTATACCCATATATTAAAGCAACTCTCACTTTTAGATAGAGAAGCTTCTCTTTTCAGGTGGCAGTGACCACTGGGATGTCTCAAAAGGCACCACAGTGCTGAGAAGAAGTGTCAGTGTAGTAATGTAAGAGCCAAAGGAAGGGTAGGACTGCTTACAATGCAGTCTTCCAGACACAAAATGGCCCTGGAGAACCATGACCTCTTCATAATAAGAGGAAAAGAGGATAACATCAAAACAAAAGAGACTAATTGACAGGGGGAGGGGATATGATGGAGGCTTGATTTGTGAGGGAGAAAGTGGAGTGGGGAGGGAATTATCATGATTTGTCTATAATTTTTTTTTGAATTTTGAAGGTAGGGTCTCACTCTGGCCCAGGCTGACCTGGAATTAACTACACAGTCTCAGGGTGGCCTCGAACTCATGGTGGCCTCAAACTCGCAGTGATCCTCCTGACTCTGCCTCCTGAGTGCTGGGATTAAAGGCATACGCCACCACACCTGGCTATAATTGTTTTTCTAATGTGGAAAAAAAAAAAAAAAAGGACAAATGCAAGCTGGGCATGGAGGTCCAAACCTTTAATCTAAACACCTGGGAGGCAGAAGTATGAGGCTTATTGTGAGTTCAAGACTAGCCTGAGCCGGGCGTGGTGGCGCACGCCTTTAATCCCAGCACTCGGGAGGCAGAGGTAGGAGGATTGCCGTGAGTTCGAGGCCATCCTGAGACTCCATAGTGAATTCCAGGTCAGCCTGGGCTAGAGTGAGACCCTACCTCGGAAAACCAAAAAAAAAAAAAAAAAAGACTAGCCTGAGACTACATAGTGAATTTCAGGTCAGCCTGGGCTACAGCAAGACCCTACCTCAAAAAAAATCAAACAAAAGAAGAACAAGAACTTTTGCAAACTTGGTGTAAAGGAGAGGTGAGCCCAGTGACGAGATACCATGAGCAAGGCCCACCCTCCCGAGCTGAAGAAATTTATGGACAAGAAGTTACCACTGAAATTAAATGGTGGCAGACATGTCCAAGAATACTGTGGGGATTTGATCCCTTTATGAATCTTGTAATCGATGAATGTGTGGAAATGGCAACTAGTGGGCAGCAGAATAATATTGGGATAGTGGTCATACGAGGAAATGGCATCATCGTGTTGGAAGCCTTGCAACAAGTCTAAACAATGGCTTTTCAGAGAAATGCATGTGCCCTCCTCAGAAGACCTATTTTACTACTGATGTGAAATCAGATCACGTACATTTCCATTTTAAACTTTTTGCTTAAAAAAGGGAGAGGAAGCCGGGCATGGTGGCACATGCCGTTAATCCCAGCACTCAGGAGGCAGAGGTAGGAGGATTGGTGTTTGTTCGAGGCCACCCTGAGACTACATAGTTAATTCCAGGTCAGCCTGGGCTAGAGCAAGATCCTACCTAGGAAAAAAAAGGGGAGGAGCTGGAGAAATGGCCCAGCAGTTAAGGTACTTATTATGGGCAAAGCCTACCAGGGTTCAATTCCCCAGTACCCACATAAAGCCAGATGCACAAAGTGGCACATGCATCTGGAATTCATTTGCAGTGGTTAGTGACCCTGGTATACCCATTCTCCCAATCTGTCTGTCTTCTCTCACTCTGTTTTCAAATATATAAATAATTTAAAAAAAAAAAAAGCTAGCCAGGCGTGGTGGCACAGACCTTTAATTCCAATACTTGGGAGACAGAGGTAAGAGGATGGCCCTGAGTTCTAGGCCACCATGAGACTACATAGTGGATTACAGGTCAGCCTGGACTATAGTGAAACCCTACCTTGAAAAACCAAAAAAATTAAATTAAATTAAAAAGGGGCAGAAGTAAGGGTGTGTCTATAATCCCAGTTACCAGGCAGGGAAGGAGAGGCAGGGGGACCACTTGAATAACAGCCTGGACAAAACAGCACAAGTATCATCTCAAAAAACAAATAAAGTCACTTAACTCTGCAAATTTTAAACTGCAACTTCCTTACTGATAGATACGAAAACAACCTTTGCATACTTTGAGGAAATATCACAGAAAAGGCACAATAATAAAAATCTTTATCCTGGGCCAAGCGTGGTGGCGCACGCCTTTAATCCCAGCACTTGGGAGACAGAGGTAGGAGGATCACTGTAAGTTCAAGGCCACCCTGAGACTACAGAGTGAATTCCAGGTCAGCCTGAGCTAGAGTGAGATCCCACCTCCAAAGATAAAACAAAACAACGACAACAACAAAAAAAAAAACTCAATCCTAGAAAATCAAATCAAGTTGTTAGAATAATTCTTATAATTTGAAAAATGACACACTTTGAGCATAAAATGTTAAAGTTCTACACACTTTATTCTCTGCTTTGAGGCAGAACTCCCAAATCTTGTGATAAGGCACCCATCTATCTGCTTTCAGAGTCAACTATATGAGACCAGAACAGAAAGTGATGCCCCTGGAACAGCAGGAGCTGACTGGTCCAGTCTTCTAATAACTGGCATCAAAAAGATGCATGCCAAGAGCTTCCAGCATTTCAAGAAAAGTGAACTCTTAACATTTTTTTTTTCATGCCAAAAATGTGAAAGGCAGCAATGATGGTGTAGCGGTTTAAGCACTGGCTTTCTGCTCTTGTGTTTCTGGCTGATAAGAAATATCCCAACATCAAGAGGCATGGTGGCACACACCTACACAGAAGCGAAATAACTACATAAGCCAATGACTCAAGAGCAGCTCAGACAACATAGCAAAACCCTGTCTCCAGAAAAAAAGGAAGCCATTCTAATATTCTAAAGGCTTAATGATTACATGGGAATTAAGTTATTAAGTTTCTAAAGCACAGCATGTAAAAATACATACCTATTGAACGAATAATAGTGAAAAAAAGACATAAAAATATTTTAAGGGAGTTGGGTGTGGTGGCACACACCTTTAATCCTAGCACCTGGGAGGCAGAGGTAGGAGGATTGCCTTGAGTTCAAAGCCACTCTGACACTACATAAGGAATTCCAGGTCAGCCTGGGCTAGAGCAAAACCCTACCTCCTTCCCGCCCCCCCCCCCCCCAGGGCCCAAGAAAATAATTAAGGAGCTGGAGAGATGGTTCAGCACTAAAAGGTGCTTTTTAAAATTTTTTTTTGATTTTTTGAGGTAGGGTTTCGCTCTAACTCAGGCTGACCTGGAATTCACTGTGTAGTCTCAGGGTGGCCCCCAACTCACAGTGATCCTTCTACCTCTGCCTCCCAAATGCTGGAATTAAAGGCATGACCCACATAAGCCAGATGCACAAGATGGCACATGCGTCTGGAGTCCATTTGTAGTGGCTGGAGGCCCTGGTGCACCCATGCTCGCTCGTGCGCGCTCTCTCTCTCTCTCTCTCTTTCTCTCTGTCTGCCTCTCTCTCACACTGTCAAATAAATATATATATATACATATGTATGTATGTATGTATGTATGTGTGTGTGTGTGTGTATATATACATATATATATCTATATATGTATGTATGTATTAATGGGCTGGAGAGATGGCTTAGCAGTTAAGGATGCAAAGTCTAATGACCCAGGTTCAATTCCCCAGTACCCACGTAAAGCCACTGCATCTGGAGTTCATTTGCAGCAGCTAGAGGTCCTGGAATGCCCATGCTCATTCTCTCTCCTGCAAAACAGCCCCTTCAAAAAATGCTTAAGAAGGGGCTGGAGAGATGGGCCCGCAGTTAAACGCTTGCAAAGCCTGATGGCCCAGGTTTGATTCCCTAGTTCCCACATAAAGCCAGATGCACCAAGTGGCTAATGCTTCTAGGTTTGTTTGCAGCGGCAGCAGGCTGTGACATGCCCCATACCCACTTTTTCTGTTTGCCTCTTTCTCTTGCTCTTAAATAAATTTTTTTAAATGCTTAAGAAAACATTTGCTGAAAAGTTGGTAATCATAAATACAAATCATTTTGCAACTGGTGTTAATTTTTTGACCAAATACCACTTAGAGGAAGAAGAGACAGGCATTTAGAATGTGAGACACTGTTTAGAACCTCAGCTACTACAAGTAACAGAGAACCAGGCAGAAGATAAAAATGCCTGAAGTGGGCTAGAGACATGGATTAGCGGTTAAGGTGCAAAGCCTGAGGACCCAAGTTCAATTCCCCAGTACCTATATAAAGTCAGATGCACAAAGCGGCGCATGCATCTGCAGTTTGTTTGCAGTGGCAAGAAGCCCTAGTGCACCCATTCCCTTTCTCATTCTGTGTGTGTATTTCTTCTGTCTCTCACTGAGTGTAAATAAATAAATAAAGTAAGTCATGGGCCATTAGCTGCATTTATCATTTTATAAAAAGTATCTTAAAGTCTTAATTTCAAAACAGTTTTTAACTATAATTTCCTAAAATTTTAAAGTAATTAATAAGAAAAGTGAATATTCTGAACTAAAATTAGAGAAACTAGCAAATTCAGTTGCTCTAAATGACCAATATTTTTAGTTTAAATATACACTTTCAGTATTTTACAAAAGACTCTTTTCTTTCCAGATTGAAAACAACTCTTAATCACTATATATGTGCAAACTTTGGGCAATATTTAAATTACTTACACAGATTCTGCATCCTTTTCCTTTTTAATTATTCCTGGCAAAGCAAAAGTCTTTCTTTTCCTTGGTTTTATGCCTTTAAAATAAATGCATATTGTCACAGAAACATAATTGTTCCTCATAAATATATAAAAATTTTGAGTATTTAGACAAATTTGTTCTTAAGTATTAACATAAACCTTGGATGAAAAACAAAAGTATCTCCGGCAGTGGTGGCATATACCTATAATGAGGCTGAGGCAGGAGGACTGTAAGCTTATGGTCAGACTGGGCTTCACAGCAAGACTGCCCTCTCGCCATGCCCCCCCCCTCGCAAAACAGTCAGGTGTGGTGGTGCACACCTTTAGTCCCAGCACTCGAGGCAGAGTTAGGAGAATAGCTATAAATAACAGGCCACCCTGAGGCTACAGTGAGCTCCAGGTCAGCCTCGGCTAGAGTGAGGCCCTACCTTGAAAAAAACAAATAAAACCCCACAGATGAATACATAAGTTAAAATGATTATAGCACATTCATTTAATAAAATTCTCTTCCTTTCTAGTATGTTTCCCCTATATAACCTCAGGCAAAATAAGCATATAGAGATATCTTAAAACTTCAAGGAAAGTACATCATTCATTTAATTAGATTTGTTACAGATACAGGTCAGGGCTGAAGAGATGGCTTAGCATTGTCAAGACATTTGCCTGCAAAGCCAAAGGACACAGGTTTGAAACCCCAGGACCCACATAAACCAGATGTACAAGGTGGTGTGTGTGTCTGGAGGTTGTTTGCAGGGCTGGAGGCTCTGGAATGCCCATTCTCTATCTGCTTTTCTCTCTCCCTCTCTCTCTTTCTCAAATAAATAAATAAAAGTATTTTAAAACAACAAATACAGGTCGAATCACGTTCCTTGTGTATAGGATCATAAAATATGTGTTATTTTAAGCAAAAGATTTATTAGAAATGTAACATGAAAAATGTATATCACATTTTTGCGTCTATATATTATCTCTAATACAATATTATAATGGATCCAACCATCTTTGTTCTTCCTAACACATCAGTTCTTCCTCTTCTGTATGACAAATTATTTTTCAAAGGTCACAGATATTAGTAATTATTGAAAGAATTCAGCACTTAAGTTTTATTAGCTGCTAATTTAATCTGAGTAGTAAGAAGCAAGAAACCTTGGGTCACCTAAGAACCCCTCACTTTACTGGTAAGGAATTTCAAGAGTTTTGTTTTTGTTTCTTAACTCAGCATAAGAAACTAGTTGTCTACGCCAGGCATGGTGGCGCATGCCTTTAATCCCAGCACTCGGGAGGCAGAGGTAGGAGGATTGCTGTGAGTTCGAGGCCACCTTGAGACTCCATAGTGAATTCCAGGACAGCTTGGGCTAGAGTGAGACCCTACCTCAAAAAACCAAAAATAATAATAATCTAGGTGTCTAGTGGGCTCACTAACAGGCAAGGCTAAGGCTCTAAACCACATATCTGTACTACATAATATTTTAAAAACCAACTACTACTTTATAGGTAATTTTTAATTATCCTCATTTTACAATAAAGAATTAAAGTTGGGGAGCTGGGCGCGGTGATATACGCCTTTAATCCCAGCACTAGGGAGGCAGAAGTAGGAGGACAGCCATGAGTTCGAGGCCATGATGAGACTACATAGTGAATTCCAGGTCAGCCTGGGCTACAGCAAGACCCTACACCTTGAAAAATGGAAAAAAAAAAAAGAAGAAAACATAATTAAAGTTGGGTTGGGGAGATAGCTCAGCAGTTAAGGGAGCAAGCCTGGTGGCCCAGAGTTTGACTCTCAAGTACCCACATAAAGCCACAAAGTGGCACAAACATCTGAAGTTTATTTGCAGCAGCAGGAGACCCTGACATACTCATAGTGAGTCTCTCAAATAAATAATTAAACAAGCAAAAAGAAATGTTTTTAAGTTTAGAGAAATAGCTATTCCTCTCAAATGGCTAGTGAGTATAAGTGCCAAGGCCTAAGGGCTGATAACTCAAAAATAAATTTATCATTTTTAAAAACAGAAAAAGTGGGGGCTAGAGAGATGGCTTGGTGGTTAAGCCCTTGCCTGTGAAGTCTAAGGACCCTGGTTCGAGGCTTGATTCCCTGGTACCCACGTAAGCCAGATGCACAAGGTGGCGCATGCATCTTGCGTTCGTCTGCAGTAGCTGGAGGTCCTGATGTGCCTATTCTCTCTATCTTTCTCTCTCTCTGCCTCTTTCTCACTCTGTCACTCTCAAATAAATAATTAAAAATAACAAAATAATTTTAAAAATAGTAAAAAAATATTGTTTTCCAATGATTTCTAGCTACAAAGATACATAAAATGTGAACAAAAACAGCAAGCATCTCAGATTTCGGTCTCGGAGTCAGGCTGGCTGTGGACTCTTCCTCCAAGTCCACTCATCACCTATTTTGAATGATGGTAATATTAACATTAACATATAATTTCACTATTAAATGAAAGGCTATCCACTCTAGAATAACCACTATACTATATACTGGTATGAAGTAATGAATTCCACACTTGTGACATTAGAAAGATTAAAAAATGGATGGCAACAGAGAAAACTATCTCAATGCATATTTGAAAACAAGGACATACTTGTTTCATCTTTTAGAATATATTTCTCAAGCTGTGGGTGTGGCTGAGTAGTAGAGCAATTGCACAGCACATGTGAGGACCTGGGCTCAATATTCAGGACTATGAAAAATATATTTCAACACTATGCAAATACTAATGGATAACAGCTCCTTCATTTGTTAAAGGAACAGAAAACACTAGCCACATTGTGAGATAGCACATTACAAGCAGTCAACTCACCTTCAACTGCGCTAGCAGGATCACACTCTTCAAATTCAATAGGGCCTAGGTAAGGGAAAGAACAACTTCTATTAGAAAACAATTATCAGATAAATCTCAATAGAATGGGCCCTTTCAAAAATCTTTTAAATTTGAACTGACAAAAGGACTGAATATGTAGTTCAATTGATAGAATGTTTGCCTGGCATGCATGAAGCCCTGGGTTTGGTCCCCAAAACAGCATAAACCAAGTGCGATGGTACACATCAGTGATTCCAGCACTTAAGAGGGTAGAGGCAGGAAGTTCAAGATCATCTTCACCTGCTAGAGGCCAGCCTGGGCTAATGAAACCCTGTCTCTAAAATGAAAATATGACATCTTTTTTAATTATCCTATAATGATATAGCATTAGAACACCCAATGTTACTAGTAGGAAATTAAAATACTTAAGCCGGGCATGGTGGCGCACGCCTTTAATCTTAGCACTCGGGAGGCAGAGGTAGGAGAATCGCTATGAGTTCAAGGCCACCCTGAGACTCCATAGTGAATTCCAGGTCAGCCTGGGCTACAGTGAGAACCTACCTCGAAAAACCAAAAAATAAAATAAAAAAAAGTAAAATAAAATACCAATAATTTTTGTGACTTTTTGTTTTTAGTTTTCTTTTTTGTTTGTTTTTGAAATAGAATCTCACTCTAGCCCAGGTTGACTGGGAACTCGCTGTGTGGCTCAGGCTGGCCTCAAATTCACAGGATCTTCCAACCGCAGCCTCCCAAGGTCTGGGATTAAAGGTGTGCGTCAACATGACAGACTTAAAATATGATTAATTTTTTGTTTTCTATTTTTTTCAAAGTAGGGTCTCACTTTAGCACAGGCTAACCTGGATCTCTGTAGTTCCAGACTGGCCTCAAACTCACAGCAATCCTCCTACTTTTGCCTCCCCAGTGCTGGGATTAAAGGCATGAGCCACCACGCCTGACAATAATTTTTTTAATATTTTGTTCTTATTTATTTGAGAGAGAGGAAAAGAGAATGAGCACACCAGGGCCTTCAGATGCTGCAAAAGAAATCCAGACACATGCGCAACCTTGTGTATCTGGCTTACGTGGGTCTTGGGGAATCAAATGTGGGTCCTTTGGCTTTGCAGGCAAGTGCCTTAACTGCTAAGCCATCTCTTCAGCCCAACAATAAAAATTTTTAATTAAGTAACTCTAACTGAAAACAAAAACTGATACTAGCCAACTATAATCACAATAATTTACTAAAAACACTTTAAAATTTTTTTTTTAATTTATTTGAGAGAGAGAGAAAGAGGCAGAAAGAGAGAATAGGCATACCAGGGCCTCCAGCCACTGCAAACGAACTCCAGACACATGTGCCACCTTGTGCATCTGGCTTACATGAGTCCTGGGGAATTAAACCTGGGTCCTTTGGCTTTGCAGGCAAATGACTTAACTGCTAAACCATCTCTCCAGCCCCACTAAAAACCCTTTATATGTGATACTACCCTGAGAAACCAGATTTAAGGAGTTACATTTCCTTAATGTGGATAAAGCTGCTCCCAGAAGCCATGTGTTATGAAATTCCAGTGCCAGAGATGAGCTCCCTTTCAATGAGTTTTTGGTCAGGAAGGCTACAAAGACCCCTAAAACAACATGTGCTATTGTCATTGTTCTTAGTTGCCCACAAAAGCTAGATGGTAAGCCCCTATCACTGAAGACACATATTTCCATTAGAGGCTGTAGAAAAACTAAGCTGGAAATGAGCTAGTTTTCTTCATACCAGTGGGTGCCATGCAAGCTGCAGAGGAGAAAAGACACCAATGGCCCTTCCTAACTGTGAACCCTGTGTAGCTTATAAACCAACCTGCCAGGCAAGATATGCCACTGATGCAATTGTGGCATGACTGTAATGGGAGTAACCAACCTCTCCAACTCCATCTAAGGCCCACTCCAGAGGAAAAGAATTGGATGTCTGTTACTGTGAACCTGGCCAAAAGTCTGTGGTTAGGGACATAAGCCCTAAGGGGAAACCTACTATTGTTATTATGCTAACTGGGCAGCATGCCAAACTACTTTCTAAATATCTATTTGTTCCCATAAGTTAGTATTGCTTCAGTCAGAAAAGTTTCTTATTCCAATGGGCAGAGGTTAATGCACAGCTGGCAAAACTGCTGAGAACAAGTGACTGCTGAATGCTCAGCCTCAAACAAGACACCTAAACCACCCTCCAAGGCTCAAGGAATTTCACTGAAGAGTGGAAAGAATGTAAGAGCAGGAGATAGGAAACAGGGAGGAGGGCTTGCAAAATGCTGTCTTCTGAATACAACATAGCCTTAAACTCATGAATCCACAGCAGCTGGGGTTTCCTGCCCATGATTAAGCCTGTCAATATTTCATCATGGACAGGGGAAGACTCTACACCTCCCAGAGTAGTGCTAACAGTTGCTGAGAGAGGGAAGTTCATATTCATCAGTGATGTAGACACTGGTAAGTTGCCCATTCCAAAGTAAATAACCTTCCACCCCGAATCATGCAAATAACCCTAATTAACTCACTGGATCAAAACAAGAAGGCATGAAAGTAAAATGGGGACTAATGGAGAAGAGGTGGTGTTGGAGAGGGATAAGAGGAGGTCATGTATGGACTGAGATCAAAATAGATTATATAAAGCCGGGCGTGGTGGCGCACGCTTTTAATCCCAGCACTCGGGAGGCAGAGGTAGGATGATGGCTGTGAGTTCGAGGCCACCCTGAGACTCCATAGTGAATTCCAGGTCAGCCTGGGCTAGAGTGTGACCCTACCTTGAAAAACCAAAAAAAAAAAAAAAAAAAAAAAAAAAAACAGATTATATACATGTATGAAAATATCATATGGAAAATATCTTTTTTAATTTAGTGAGTTCATTTAGCCCCACTCTGCTTTGTTGGAAATTGAGGATTTGTTTAAAGTCTTTTTTAAATTTTATTTATTTATTTGTAAGCAGAGAGAGAGATGGAAGAGAAGCAGACAGAGAGAGAATGGGCATGCCAGGGTTTCCAGCCGCTGTAAACAAACTCCAGATGCATGTGCCCCTTGTGCATCTGGCTTTCAAGGGTCCTAGAAAATCGAACCTGAATCCTTTGGCTTTGCATGCAAATGCCTTAACTGCTAAGCCATTTCTCCAGCTCGGAAATTGAGAATTTAATGAAAGGGCTTGAGCCTGTTCTTAGAATCCTTTAGAGGCCTATTAACAATTCATAAGATGAGGACAGACAGAAACATCAGTAAGGGTAAAATATTTAAGCATGCTCATCTCACAATTAGCAACTTTTTCGCTTGGTATATAAATTACAAAGAAGGAAAAGTCTGCTTAAATCAAGACAGCTTATTAATGGTAAGCCTGAGAAAATACAGCCATATTTCAAATAAGTCTGAGAAAAATGTTTACCCAAACAAGAGAACAAGAAATGAGATTAATTAATAACTCTCCTACAGCTACCTTGCACATAATTTTGCCCAGTAACATTATACAGAATCTCTAGGATATTGGCTTATTCTAAGCTACAAGAAAACAGTAATAACAAAAGCAAAACAAACAAAATGTATTATTTACAAATATTTTAATAAAAACATAAACAGAAGAACTTTTACAATATCATCTTAGTAAATGTGGCATACACAGAAAAACATTTTAAGATCTTTGTATATGCAAAAATAAAAAAGTATCTCTGTAATAGCAAATTCAATCACCTTTTAAAAAAATTCTACATTTTGCTTCATAAAATTTTACTCTTTTAGATGTATCTTTTTCTTTTTCAAACATCTCAAAATCAATTCAAAATAGGAAAGTGTTCAATAAAGATATGAAAAATGATATTGTGAAATATAAAATTCCAAATCCTTTCAAAACATAGAATATATGCAAATGTTTTGAGTCCCATCACATAACTTTTCTATTCAAGACAGAAATACCAACAGTTAAATAAAAACTAAAAAAAGAAATATCAACAGTTCCTAGCATAGTGAAACTACATATACTACTAATCATAAAAAAAAAATCATACTCAAAGATTTTCTTTTTCAAATGGCACATGTTCCTTCACATGGCCAGATGTTGCGTGCCTGGCTCAGTGCCAGCTGACGGCTCAGCTGGACATCAATGGACGGTGTGACCCTGGGAGCATGTCACTTCAGAACGTTACACAAGAGGAAAGCTTATTTAGCAGCTCCCTCAAATGGACTCCACTGCCCGTCATTCTGCTATTCCACCTTCAGACAAGTTATTTTTTTGACAGTACTAAAGCCATAGTAAGAGTCCTAATGACTAGTTTGCTACAAATGGAATTTCAACTGCCTTAGACTCAATTAATTCTGTTGTCAAAATAAATAACTGCTTTTAGCACTTAGATTTTTATACTGGGTCACAAGGGGAACTTACTTTGTATAAAAGTATATAAAAACCATTTGGTTCTGTTTCTTGCTATTCTTATCACACATTATCTAAAAACGCCACAATTTAACTTATAGAAAAGAACAACTCAAAAAGGTCAGTGATTCTCAACTATGATGCTTCAGTCAGATGGGAGGAATTAATTATTGCTATGAGAAAGCTATCACCTTATCAATTCATTAATTTGTATCAAAATTTAAATTCTACAAGAGGAAAAGCAACTTGATTACCATTATTCTTTAACAGCCACAAATGTTTTGTTGAATTAAGTTGAATATAAAATAGGTGAAACATTTAATTAATAATCCCCACTGCTTTGGAATCAATACTAAACTTCAAGCCATCAACAGGGTCAGTTTGTGACTTTGCCATGTTAAAAATTGCCTGAGGGCTGGGGAGATGATTCAGCCTTTAGAGGTACTTGCTTACAAAGCCTGACAACCCTGGTTCAATTCCCTAGTACCCAAATAAAGCCAGATGCAAAAAGTAGCACATGTATCTAGAATTCACTTGCAGCAGCAGGAGGCCCTGGCCCACCCATATTTTTCTGTTTCTGTCTCTCTCAAATAAATAATAAAAATATTTTTAAGCTGGCCACAATGGCACATGCCTTTAATCCCAGCACAAGGGAAGCAGAGGTAGGAGGATCACTGTGAGTTCAAGGTCACCCTGGGACTACAGAGTGAGTTCCAGGTTAACTACAGTGAGACTCTGCCTTTAAAAAAAAAAAAAAAAAAAAATTAAGCTGCCTAAAAATTCAGAGTCTGACTTAATCAAATCTCATGTGTTTCTGCATAATCCCAAGTAAAAGTAAAGAATACCTAATTTTTAAATAGTGTCAAATATATACTCAAAGTCTAATGAAGTGGCATGTGGGGGAGGTGGGAGGAGAAAGGAGCAAGGGAGGGCAAGCTAATGTTCATTTTCAAACTTGCTCTGAACTTATGGAATGCAACAAGCCACTTGACAGAGGTCAGGAGCCTGTGAGGATGAAGCAGGTTCGTCAGTCTCTTTTTGCCAGGCCTGGCTTCTCTGAAAGCTCAATACATTGTGGAACTGATATAACACAGTGCTCAATGGACTCCCCAAAGTGCTCATGGTCAGCTAACAACAGAATACAGTATCTCTGGAGCTGCTTTATGCCACATGGATAGGGTGGCACACTGTTTCTGATTCTAACAGGAGAGCTATCTCAGGGAAGCAGACTGAAGTTATACTCTGACCTGCACATGCATACATATATATGCACACATATATATACATACACACCAGAGACACACTGTTTATAAGAATTAGTGTACTAATTTATATTTCCACTGACTGTAAATGAGTACTGGGCTGGAGAGATGGCCTTGCAATTAAGGTGCTTGCCTGAGAAGTCTAAGGACCCACGTTCAATCTCTCTCCAGATCCCACATAAGCCAGATGCACAAAGGTGAGACAACTGCAAGGTCACGAATGCCAACTAGATGGTGCAAGTGTCTGGAGTTTGATTGCAGTGGCTGAGGCCCTGGCATGCCAATTCCCTCTCTCTCCTCTCTTTGTCTTTCTCTCTCGCTTGCACTCACTCTCACTGTCTCTAAAAATATAAATATATATGTAGAGAGAGAGAGAGAGCCAGGTGTGGTGGCACATGCCATTAATCCCAGCACTTGGGAGGCAGAGGTAGGAGGATCACCATAAGTTCAAGGCCAGCCTGAGACTACAGGATGAATTCCAGGTCAGCCTTGGCTACAGTGAGAGCCTACCTCAAAAAATCAAAAAGTAGAAAGAAAAAAAAAATCTAAAAAGAAGAGGCCAGAAGAAAAAAAATATAAAGTATCTTTCTCTATCACACTTTCTTATTTCCTGGAGCTGGAATCTCTCACTGATCCTGGAGCTGCCGTTTTTAGGTCCAACTAGCTGACCAGCAACCCTCAGTGGGTCTCTTGTCCTCAGTCCCTCAACACTGAGGTTACAGGAATGTATGACCACTTGCAGTTCTTTACTTTGATGCAGCAGGAATATCTCAAATGAGGCAAGTCTGGGCTACACAATAAGAGCCTGCTTCAAAAATTAATACAAAATAAATAAAATTTTTACTTTGAAATAAAATTTAAATTCTTTATCCGAACATTTTAAGTATCTGTTTGTACTTGTGGAAATTTACTTTATTCTTTGATATATAATCCAATAGTCAAAACATTCCTTCTCAAGTCATTCTAGCTTTGACCATTGGTTGCTTTTTAGGCTACCCCTTTGTCCTACAACTATAAATCTTCTACTAAAAAAGAAAGCCTAGAACATTAGGGGAAAAATATCTTTGCGATCCTGACTTAGACAAAGACTTCTTAAAGTCACTATGGATGCTGAGGCAGTAGAATTGCCTTGAATTTGAGGTCAGCCAGGGCTACAGAGTAAGCTCCAAGTCAGACTCAGCTAGAGCACTTCTAAAACAACAAAAAGAACCCCCCAGTCAACCCATAAACTAGAAAAAATATTGCACAAAATAATTATCTGATATATGGCTTGTATTCAGAATAGGATATCAGATCCAATTTTCAAATGGTTAAAAAGGGGCTGAAAAGAAACCAGGCATGGTGGCACACTCCTTTATTTAATCCCAGCACTCGTGAGGCTGAGGTAGGAGGATCGCCATGAGTTTGAGGACAGGCTAAGACTACATACTGAATTCCAGGTCAGCCTGAGCTAGAGTGAGACCCTACCTAGAAAAAAAAAAAAGGGCTGGAGAGATGGCTCAGTAAAGCACTAGCCATGCAAGTTTGACTTCCTGAATCTGAATCCCTAGACCCTATATAAGCAGGAAGCCATAGTGGGCTTCTGCAACCTCCTCATGTTGACAGAAAGACAGGAGGTAGAGGATAATGCCCACGAAACATGGGGACCAGCTACCCTGGTGAGAACAGCAGTGGACAAAAACAGGAAGGAAAGACCCCACCTCAAGTGAGGTGGAAGGAGATGACACGTGAGAGTTTTTCCTGACCTCCATGCCACCTGCACTCACACACACGAACGCTCTCTCTTTCTCTCTCTCTCTCAAAAGATCTAAATATTCTGACAGAAAATTATAAATGGCCAATACACACATGAAAAGATGTTCTGAATTATTAGTAATATAGGAATTCAGCCTGGCAGGTGGCACATGCCTTTAATCCCAGAACTCGAGAGGCAGAGGTAGGAGGATCACCATGAGTTCAAGGCCACCCTGAGACTACACAGTGAATTCCAGGTCAGCCTGGGCTAGAGTGAGACCCTACCTCAAAAAACCAAACCAAAACAACAAACAAACAAATATATATATATATATATATACATACACATACATATATATACATATTTAAATCCTATTTACTCCCAATTTTGTTATTCCTCTTTAACTGGCCTGTACTTAGAATCTCTTTATAAGGAGTTTTGGGGTTTTATACTGAAGGACAGGAAAAAGCTAGCTCCTTTTAGGCAGTTTCAGTTAAGAGACTGAGGCCCAGAGAGATGCTACCCCACATGACAACACTCTCTGACAAGAACAGAACGCTTGGCAGAAATAGAACTGGAGTCTGATCAAGACAGATCTACAGTGCCCCCTGCTGTCCACAGTCGAGCATGCTACCTAGATGGCCCAAATGAGGTGACCATGAGTACTCATTTCTCCTCTGATTTTCTTGGTCTCTGCTTTGGTATTTTCCCTCTTATTCTTCCTTGAGCCTCACCATCTCCCCTCTTAGCTTCCCTCCCTAGGAAAGCATACAGCAGATGCCACATAAGTTCCTTCTAAATCTCCTTATACAAGCTCCTAAACTCTATCCTCCATGTGCCTTGGCTCTATTCCAGTCGTTCCTTGAAAACCTAAATTTCTCTTAAATGACCTTTATGAACTCCCCTCCACATGCTTGTGGCTCTACTTGCTTTCCCTAAAACCCCAATTTTTTTTGAAACTTATGTGAGAACGTGTTTCCTACTTCTCATGAGTTTATAACTCCGCTCCAGCCTTCCTTCTTAGATCCCAATCTCCTTTAAATAAACCCCACAATTTATGATTTCTCCCTAGTAAACTTAATCATTCTTAATTTATCCTTTTTGATTCTGTCTGTATCAATTTTTTGTTAAAAGACAGAACCCAAACTTGGGCTTCATAAATTTAGGGGGCCCCTCCTGAACCCCAAAATCCTGTCTCAATACTAGTCTGTACTTGTGTCTACCATCTTCCTTCTCTCGATCAAATAAATAAATAAAAACAAATAAAATATTTTTAAAACAAAATAAAAAATTTAAAACATATTTTAAAAAAAAGAGTAAATTTATTGTTGCTGCGGATGTAGCCCAGTTGGCAGTGCCTACTACTATGCACAAAGCACCTTGGGTTTGATACCCAGAACTTATGGAACCAGCAGTGTTGTTGCATGCCTATAATCTCAGCATTCAAGAAGTGGAGGCAAAATGAACAAGAGTTCAGGGCATCTTTTACAACATGAGTTTGAAGTCAGATGGGCCGCATAAGAACCTGTCTCAAAGGCACTAGAGGCTACAGAGATGGCTCAGTGGGTAAAGTGCTTGCTGTACAAGCATGAGGCCCTGAGTTCAGATGCCAGCATCCAAATAAAATGCCAGGCATGGTGGCCTTTTATAATGCTAGCACTGGGGACGTGTAGAAAGAAGAAACCCTAAGGCTTGTCCCCTAGCCCAATCAGTAAGCTGCACATTCAGTGAGAGATGCAGTCTAAAAAGTAAGGTGAATCCAGGTGTGGGGGTGCACACCTTTAATCCCAGCACTCGGGAGGCAGAGGTAGGAAACCACCGTGAGTTCGAGGCCACCCTGAGACTACATAGTGAGTTCCAGGTCAGCCTGAGCTGCAGTGAGACAGTATGTCCAACCAAAAAAAAAAAAGAAGAAGAAGAAGAAGAAGAAGGAAATATTTATTACTAGGTGAGAAATTTGAAAACATTTCCTTGTGTTCATCATCTTACCAGGTCTTTCCTTCCCAGTGCCCTTTGACTCAGCAAATTTTTGTATCAAACTTTCAACTGTAGTATTAGCCATGTTATTTATAAATTCTTCATGAACCTATAAGAATAGAATCATGATTTATTTTCCATTTTTCAATAATATTCCTAGTTCACTACAATAATACTTCTACAAAGCATTTAGAATTTTATTACACCAAAAACGTGGGAACTTTCAGTCACCTCACATGTTGTTTCCTGACCCTCAGTGTTAGCAAACCTGTAGGGAGCAACTACAAATCCTCACCCTTTAAGATATGGCCTCAAAGGGAATCTCCTCTTGTCAGTTTTGATTATTTTAGACAGAATTCTCATAATAAATAAAACTATAAGACAAAGTTAATAACTTTGGATTTTTAATAGTAGAGTAAAACAAATTTTATCTTTTTGTACTATATTTCAAAATACTCTAAATAATCATTAAACATCTTTTATCATATTTAAACATTTTTATGATTGAGTTCTATAACTTACTGAAGTTGCAGCTCTAGGTTTAAAATAGTAAAACTTGTAAATAAATATTCTTAAGTTAGTAACTTCCCAGTTTTAATGCAAAGAGAACTATGAAGTTAAGTTTTAGAAAACACAGTTATTTAAGACTGGGGTTGTAGCTTAGTGGTAGAGTGCTTGCCTAGCATGCACAAGGCCCGAGGATTATTCCCCAGAACCCAAAATCAAGTAGAATAAAAAGCAGATACAGTTGTCAGGCATGGTGGTGCACACCTTTAATCCCAGCACTTGGAAGGCAGAGGTATGAGGATCACCATGAGTTCAAGGCCACCCTGAGACTACATAGTGAATTCCAGGTCAGCCTGGGCTAGAGTGAAACCCTACCTCAATAAAAATGAAGATATTGTTAATTAACTGTAACAGTATAGTTAGTTATATTAACACTGATAATTACAGCTATATGTGAACTATATAATTATAAATAAATTAGATATTTAAAACTAATTTAAATTATCATGCTTGGTGACCAAATAATCAAAAACTACATGAAAACCGGGTGTGGTGGTGCATGCCTTTAATCCCAGCACTCAGGAGGCAGAGGTAGGAGATTGCTATGAGTTCCAGGCCATCCTGAGACTATATAGTGAATTCCAGGTCAGCCTGGGCCAGAGCAAGACCCTACCTCGAAAAACAAACAAACAAACAAAAAAACTACATGAAAACAACATTTAGTCATTTGAAGTAATTCAGTATCATACCTATGAGTTCCAGACAACATGATTAAGAATCATAAATTAACAGAAAGTCTTCATATACCAGTGGAACATAAAGTAAAAAAGTTTACCTGGCCTATTTGCAAATGAATTTCCTTTAGAGCATTTGACAAGGATTCTATAATTTCCTTTATGTGAATGAGATGAGTTTCTTCAATATCTTGAAATTTCTGAGTATCAAATATAAAAAGTTACATATATAACGTATAGATGGACA
Organism: Dipus sagitta; assembly: GCA_036346955.1. Taxonomy (NCBI): domain Eukaryota; kingdom Metazoa; phylum Chordata; class Mammalia; order Rodentia; family Dipodidae; genus Dipus; species Dipus sagitta. The sequence goes on along the minus strand of CM070787.1, from coordinate 28,367,730 downwards.
CATAAAATATATATTCTAGAATTAAGAGTTTTAGAAATTATCTTAATATAGATAACCATATTAAACAAGTTACCATAACTATATAGTGTTTAATAATGCCTCTAGCCAAATGGGTCTAGTAGATACATTAAAATATAGCCAGGTGCAGTGGCACATGCCTTTAATCCCAGCACTCGGGAGGCAGAGGTAGGAGGACTGCCGTGAACTTAAGGCCACCCTGAGACTCCAGAGCGAATTCCAGGTCAACCTGAGCTAGAGTGTGACTACCTCGAAAAACCAAATAAATGAATAAATAATAAAATAAAATATAGAACAGAGGGACTGGGAAGATAGCTTAGTTGGTAAAGTGTCTTGCAGGTATGAGAAACTGAATTCGATCCTAAAACCCACATTAAAAAGAAAAGCCTGGGCTGGAGAGATGGCTTAGCGGTTAAGCGTTTGCCTGTGAAGCCTAAGGTCCCTGGTTCAAGGTTCAGTTCCCCAGAACCCACGTTAGCCAGATGCACAAGGGGGCGCACGCGTCTGGAGTTCGTTTGCAGTGGCTGGAGGCCCTGGCGCGCCCATTCTCTTTCTCTCTCTGCCTCTTTCTCTCTCGTCTGTCACTCTCAAATAAATAAAGAAAAGTAACAAAAAAAAAAAAAAAAAGAAAAAAAGAAAAAAGAAAAGAAAAGCCTGGCCAGGTGTGGTGGCGCACACCTTTAATCTTAGCACTTGGAAGGCAGAGGTAGGAGAACCACTGTGAGCTCAAGGCCAGTCTAAGACTACATAGTGAATTCCAGGTCAGTCTGGGCTACAGTGAGACCCTATCTGGACAAATTTAAAAAAAAAATAATTAATATAATAATAAAAGTGGTGCTAGAGAAAAGGCTCAGCAGTTACAGGCACTTGCCCACAAAGCCTGCTAGTCTGGGTTCGATTCTGCAACGCCCATGTAAACAAAGCCAGATGCACAAAGAAGCACGTGCATCTGGAGTTTGTTTGTGGCAGTAAGAGGCCCTGGTATGCCTTACTCAGTCTCTGTATGTATGTGTGCATAACATCAACAGAAAGAAAGAAAAAAATACTACCAAATTCTAATGCCTATTCTAGCTTTAATTAATTGAAAGGAAAATAATTTTACTGCTAGAAATGCAAAGTTAAAAAGATCAGTAGCGGGCTGGAGAGATGGCTTAGCAGTTAAGGTGTTTGCCTGAAAAACCAAAGAACCTCGGTTCAATTCCCCAGGACCCACGTAAGCCAGATGCACAAGGTGATGCATGTATGTTGAGTTCGTTTGCAGTGGCTGGAGGCCCTGGCATGCCCATTCTTTCTCTGTCTGCCTCTTTCACTCTCTCAAATAAATAAATATATGTAAATAAAAAGATAAATAGCAATGTCTTGTAAATGAGTGTTCCTAATGATATAAAAGAGAAAAGAGAGCTGGAGAGATGGCACATAAAACCAGGTGAACAAAGTGATGCCTGTGTCTGGAGTTCACCTACTCTCTCCCCTATTCCCTCTCTGTTTGCAAATAAATAAAAAAATTAAAATTTTTATTTTATTTATTTGCAAGCAGAGAGAGAAGGGAGAGAGAAAGAGAGAATGAGTAAGCTAGGGCGTCTAGCTACTGCAAACAAACTCCAAACACATGTGCCTTCTTGTGCATCTGGCTTTACCTGAATACTGGGGAATCAAACCTGGGACATTAGGCTTTGCCGGTAAGCATTTAAACAGCTGAGACATCTCTCTATCCCTATTTTTGTAAATATTGTTATTTATTTATTTATTTATTTATTTATTTATTTGGCAGAATGAGGCAGAGAGAGAGAGAGAGAGAATGGGTGCATCAGGGCCTCCTGCCACTGCAAAGGGAACTCCAGATGCATGTGCCACCTTACGCATCTGGCTTATGTGGCTACTGGGGAATCAAGCCTTAAACCAGGGTCCTTAGGTTTCACAGGCAGGCAGTTAACCACTAAGCCATCTCTCCAGCTCCTCTAGCCCTATTTTTATTTATTTGCAAGCAGAGAGAGAGAAGGGGTGCACCAGAGGTCTCCAGCCACTTCAAAAGGTACAGATACATGCACCACTTTGTGCATCTGGCTTTACATGGATATTGGGGAATCAAACTCAGGTTGTTAGGCTCTAAAGGCCATCTCTCCAGCCCCAATAAAAATATTTTTAAAAAATTAATAAGGGAGCCGGGCGTGGTGGCGCACGCCTTTAATCCCAGCACTCGGGAGGCAGAGGTAGGAGGATTGCCGTGAGTTTGAGGCCACCCTGAGGCTACATAGTGAATTCCAGGTCAGCCTGGGCTAGAGTGAGACCCTACCTTGAAAAAAAAAAAAAAATTAATAAGGGGGGGAGGGTATTACCATGGGATATGTTTTATAATCATGGATGTTCTTATTAAAATTTGAAAAAAAAATTAAAAATAATAAGATAAACAAATGGGGGGCTGGAGAGATGGCTTAGCAGTTAAGACGTTTGCCTGTGAAGCCAAAGGGCCTGGGTTCGGTTCCCCAGGACCCACGTAAACCAGATGCAAAAGGAGCCACATGTGTCTGGAGTTAATTTGCAGGGGCTAGAGACCCTAGCGTGCCCATTCTCTCTCTGTCTTCCCCCCGGCTGGCAAATAAATGAACAAATAATTTTTAAAATAAAATAAATAAATAAATGAACAAGAAAACAATATTTGCTGAAGTCTGTAGTGACTTCTTCTGAAGAACTGGTCTATACTTGGATCCTGTCTTCCACAAGGAGACCTTCTGGAAGCATCATCTTCTCAATGTAACACTAACTAAACCATTCTTAAAGCATTATCTTTTCACGGTCACGAGGACATAGTATTTCCCAATTTTCTTTCTTCTCTTGGTTCTTCTAACTAAATTTCAGCTTCTTGGTCCTTACCAAACTCTCAATGAGGAGTCTCTTCAGAGCTTGGTCTAGAAGTCCTTTCTTCCCCATATGCAAACCAAAGGTGAGGGCACCATGGCTCTGTGTACTGACAGCACTCTTATTTTATTTAATTATTTTTTTTTTCTTTGGTTTTTCAAGGTAGGGTCTCACTCTAGCCCAGGCTGACCTGGAATTCACAATGGAGTCTCAGGGTGGCCTCGAACTCACGGCGATCCTCCTACCTCTGCCTCCCGAGTGCTGGGATTAAAGGCGTGCGCCACCACGCCCGGCTAATTTAGTTATTTTTTAAATATCTTTGCATCTGCCTTTATATGGGTACTGTGGAATTGAATCCAGGCCAGCAGGCTTTGCAAGCAAGTGCACTTAACCACTGAGCCAACTCTCCAGCCCCATATTTTATTTTTTATCTGTTTAATTTGAGAGAAAGTAGGGAGAAGGAAAAAAGGAGGGAGGAATACTAGCACCTCTTGTCAGAAAGAATAGTGTCCAAAGTGCTGGATTTACAACGTTATTTCATACTTGCTAGATGTCTACCAAAAACTAGAGACAGGGCTGGAGAAATGGCTTAGTGTTTAAGGTACTTGGTTGAAAAGCCGAAAAGACCCAGGTTCGATTCCCCAGGTCCCACATAAGCCAGATATGCACAAGGGGCTCATGCATCTGGAGTTTGTTTACAGCGGCTGGAGGCCCTGGAGCACACTTGATCTCTTCCTGTCTATTTCTCTCTCTCAAATAAATAAAGAAAAAAAAAGCTAGAAACTTTGTGTTTTTTTTTAGAGTCTTTTTCTAGCCCAGGCTGACCTGAAATTCACTACGTAGTCTGAGAGTAGTCTCAAACTCATGGTGATCCTCACTAGTGCTAGGATTGAAGGCATGCACCACCATGCCCAGCTTTTTACTTTTTATTTGCATATGTGTGGGCAGACCAAATGTGGACATTGCAAATGAACACCAGATGCTTGCACTACTTTCTGCATCTGGTTTATGTGTATGGCTTAGGATTGAACCCAGAACAGCAGGCTTTGCAAGCAAGCACCTTCAGCCATGGGTCATCTTTCCAGTCCCTAGAAACAATTTTTTAAATATTTATTTACTTATTTGAGTGAGTGAGAGAGAGAGAGAGAGAGAGAGAGAGAGAGGCAGAGAGAGAATGGACATACCAGGGCCTCTAGCCACTGCAAACAAACTCCAGACGCATGCACCACTTTGTGCATCTGGTTTACATGGGTTCTAAGGAATGGAACTTGGGTCCTCAAGCATCACAGGCAAGCACTTTAACCACTAAGCCATCTCTCCAGCCCCCTAGAAACAATTTTAAAGGCTGAGGATAGAGCAGTAAACAAAATCATTTTTTTTTAAGGTAGAGTCTTACTCTAGTCCGGGCTGGCCTGAAATTTACTCTGTAGTCCTAGGCTGGCCTTGAACGCACAGCAATCTTCCTACCTCTGCCTCCTGAGTGCCAGTATTAAAGGTGTACACCCAGTAGGCCAGGCTGAAATCAATTATTATTCTTCTAGAATTTGGAAGGAGAGAGGCAATTAAAAATAAAACAAGAGCTAAAGATGGCTCAGTGGTTGAAGTGCTTGCCTGCAAAGTCTGAATGACCCAGGTTCAATTCCCCAGCATCCATGTAAAGCCAGATGCACAAAGTGGCATGTACATCTGGAGTCTGTTTGCAGTGGCTGGAGGCCTGAGCACACCCATTCTCTCCCCCCCCCCCTTCCCCCCTTTTGTTCTCCTTTCTCTGCTTGTAAGTAAATAAGCATATTTTTAAAAGGGGGGAGGGTTGGAGAGATGGCTTAGCAGTTAAGGTGCATGCCTGCAAAGCCTAAGGACCCGAGTTTGATTCCCCAATACCTATGTAAAGCCAGATGCACAAAGTGGTGCATGCATATGGAGTCCATTTGTAGTGGCTAGAGGCCCTAGGGTGTCCATTCTCTCTGTCTCTTCTACCTCTCTCTGCTTTGCAAATAAATAAAAACAATAATAAATAAAATGAGCCACTGTGCTTCAGTATGGTTCTAGTTCTCCAAAATATGATCATTAAAATTGTTCTAGAGTCGTCCTAAGCACTAGCTTCAGTACCAGAGCTGCAGAAGTGGAAATGTTATGAGGGAGAATTCATAAAATGTACCTAACATTAAATGAGGCCTTCAGAACAAAGGCACTAGGAACACCAACTCAGATACAATTTAGTCAAAACTTACAGGACACAGAATAACCAGAATAAACCCTTCCTCCCTTAAGTTATTTCTGTCCAGTATCTTGCCAAAGCAGTAAAAAAAAAAAAAAGGAACTAACACATAGACATTATCATTACCGTATGCTTGTCCTTAATCTTCCAAACAAGCCACCAATTTTTAAAATAACATTATTAGAACTTAAAATGGTATGCTTAATTTTTTTTTACTATTAGCCGGGTGTGGTGGCGCACACCTTTAATCCCAGCACTTGGGAGGCAGAGGTAGGTATACTGCTGTGAATTCAGGCCACCCTGAGACTACATAGTGAATTTCAGGTTAGCCTGAGCTACAGTAAGACCCTACCTTGAAACACCTTTAATCTGAGCACTCGGGAGTTAGAGGTAGGAAGATTGCTTGAGTTCAAGGCCAGCCTGAGACTACATAATGAATTCCAGGTCAGCCTGGGCTAGAGCAAGACTCTACCTTAGAAAAAAAAAAAAAAACTTAATATTAAAAAATTAAATGAGAGAGCTGGGTATGGTGGCGCACGCTTTTAATCCCAGCACTCAGGAGACAGAGGTAGGAGGATCGCTGAGAGTTCGAGGCCACCCTGAAACTACATAGTGAAATCCAGGTCAGCCTGGGCTAGAGCATGACCCCACCTCCAAGAACCAAAAAAGAAAATAAAAATTAAATTAAGCCATATGTGGTGGCACACACCTTTAATCCCAGCACTCAGGAGGCAGAGGTAGAAGGGCTGCCATGAATTCAGGGCCAGCCTGGGACTACAGAGTAAATTTCAGGTCAGTCTGGGCTAGGATGAGACCCAACCTCAAAAAAATAAATAAATGATATACGCATTCTACTATTTTATCAACTTACGCATAAAAGTATCCTGTTTTCAATCTGAAGCCTAAATATACCAACCTGAGCTGTTTCTGTCATTTTCTGTTCAAAATCAGCTTTTGCTAATGCATATTTTTCCACATAGAGTTTATAGGTATCTGTAGCTTTCTTAGATTTAACAGCTGCCTGTAGTAAAAGAAAAACATTTTTTATATTTCTATTTATTTGAGAGACAGACAAACAGCATAGGGGTATGCCAGAACCTCTTATCACTTCAAGCACCTGCCTCTATGTAGGCTACTGGGGAATCGAACCTTGGTCAGCAGACTTTGCAAGCAAGGTTTTTAAACCACTCAACCATCTCTCCAGCCCCAACAAAACATATTTAGGGGTGGAGAGATGGTCAGTGGTTAAGCCTCAAAGTGATGCATGCATCTGGAGGTTGTTTACAGTGGCTAAAGGCCCTGGGATGCCCATTTTTCTCTCTCTCTCTCTCTCTCTTTCTTCTGTCTCTCTCTGTATATAAGTAAATATTTTTAAAAACCTATTTAACTGAACACTACCCCTTTATTCTTCCCTAATCTGAGTTAATATGAAACAACAAGTTAAAATACATTTTAATAGTCAAATATGACAAAAAACAAATTTTATTACTTCTGGTTAAGCCCATCTTAGTCATTTTTTTTTATAGTCAAGCAGTAACAAAGGACTTAAAACACTTTGCCTGATGAAATGTATTCTGAAAGTTGAAAACACTCTGAATTTGTAACCCAGAGTAGAATAGTACATCTGTAAGAAATAAATGGTACAATGCTGCTAATAATACGATAACACAATGAGAAACTTTCTGAAAATGTACAAACATGTGAAAACACCATCAGGAAGCACTTGACCCTTTTTTTAAAGAGAGAGACAAAGAGCGGGAGAAAAAGGCAGAGAGAGAGAGAGAGAGAATGGGTGTGCCAGGGCCTTTCAGCCACCGTGAATGAACTCTAGATGTGTGCACCCCCTTGTGTGCATGTGACATTGCATGCATGTGTCACTTTTGTGTCTGGCTGTACATGGGACCTGGAGATTCAAACAAGCATTCTTAGGCTTCATAGGCAAGTGCCTGAACCGCTAAACCATCTATCCAGCCCAACACTCTTTTCTAAAATAAAAATTATTTTATTTGTTTTGAACAGAGAGAAAGAAAACTAGCATGCCTGGCTCTTGTGCCACTGCAAACAAACTCCAAACACATATGCCACTTTGCATCTGATTGTATGTGGGTAATGGGAAATCAAACCTAGGCCAGCAGTCTTTGTAAAAAAGAGCTTCCAACAATGGTGAGTATACTATCCTCTGTCAACAACATACACATACTCCAAATAGTCCATACACTGCCTGATTAAAATATATAAAGCAAACTCAAAAATTAAGACAGGTTTTCCTTATTATTTCTTAGTTTCCACTATGTTCCAAAGAATACACTTTCAATTTCTATTTTTTTCAAGATTTCTATTTTTGGGGGTGGGGGGGTTCAAGGCAGGGTCTCATTCTAGCTTAGGCTGATCTGGAATTCACTGTGTATTCTCAGGGTGGCCTCAAACTCACAGCAATCCTCCTACCTCTGCCTCCCGAGTGCTGGGATTAAAGGCGTGCGCCACCACGCCCGGCTAGGATTTCTAGCTTTAAAAAGTTGAGAATCTTCTCTTTTCAGATGGCAGTGACCTTGGGACGACTCAGAAGGTATCATGGTGATGGAAAGAAATGACCGCAGTGCTCAGTACTGCAATATCTCTATCACACCTTCCAAGGCTCAGGGTCTAATGAGGAAGAGGTGGCAGAAAGAATCTAAGAGCCAAAGGAAGGGCAGGACTCCATACAACATGCTCCCTCCAGACACAAAATGGCCTGGATATCAATGGCCTCACAGTGCCTGACACTACCTGCATAAGACCATCATAAGAGGAGGAAAAGATCATGACATCAAAATAAAAGAGAGACTGACTGAGATGGGGAGGGGATATGATGGAGAATCAAGTTTCAAAGGGGAAAGTGGGGGGAGGGAGGGTATTACCATGGGTTATTTTTTATAATCATGGAAGTTGTTAATAAAAAAAATAAAATAAAATAAAATGAGATCATTTGTCAGTGTCTAAAGAAAAGATGATAACTTGCAAGTCAAAGTACTTTGAACACATAGATATTATTTTTATTAAATTATATTTTTCTGTTTGTTTTTGGAGGTAGGGTCTCACTCTAGCCCAGGCTGACCTTGAACTCATGGTGATCCTACTACCTCTGCTTCTCGAGTGCTGGGATTAAAGGCACATGCCACTACACCCGAATAAATTAGCTTTTTTGGAGCTGAGGAAATGGCTCAGTGGTTAAAGGTACTCGCTTACAAAGCCTGCTGGCCCACGTTCAGGCCCCTGGTGCCCAGATAAAGTAAATTCACAATGAGGCACAGGCATCTGGCATTTGTTTGCAGAGGCAGGAAATTCAGGTGTGCCCATACACACAGGCAAATGAATAAAAACGTTCATACCTTTTCTATTTCTCTTTGTGTAGCTCCTTCCCTTTTCAGGCGTTCCTGTTCTACACACTTGGCATTGTAATTTTCCTTGGATTTCTGGAGAGCCTGAGTTATGCTCTGAATGGCTTGGACGGCCTCCAGAGTTCCTGAAACTTCTTCTTTAGTCTGTTTGACAGGAAGTGGGTCAGTAAAATAAGTTATAAAGCATTCAACAGTGGACTAATCAATCATTTAAACAGAAGAACTTACCTTTTTATGAGATTTTATTTGTTCTTCTCCATACTTTTGAACTTCTTTTATCAGATCCTGCAATTTTCTAACAAGATCCAAATGACAATTTGCCAGTTTCTCTGTTGATGTTTTGAAGACATCCCACACTGGTGCAAATGTTCTAAGGGAAAGGCACACAATGGGAAGAACTGACTAAGAAAGAAAAGTTCGAGGTTCTAAGATGAAAGCAATGGAATCAAATAAGACTACACTTAGCAATTTTACTTAGGCAAAATATGAAATTAAATAAATAAACTTGCCTGCAAAGACAAAGGACCCAGATCCAATTCCCCAGGACCCAGTTTTGCCAAATGCACAAGGTGGCACATGTGACTGCATTTCTAGAGGCCCTGGCACACCCATTTCTCTCCCTCTTTCTCTCTCTCTCTCTTTCAAATAAATAAATAAATAAATAAATAAATAAATATTTTTTTAAAAATCAAGTTTCTCTGGAGTTGAGGATGTAGCTCAGTGATACATACTTGCCCAGCATGTAGAAATGTTAAATCTCAAGCACAATAAGGTTCTGTGAATTTAGACATGAAAACCCAAAAATCACATGTAGGGGGCCGGGGAGGTGGCACTCGTTTGTAAAGCTTGCCAGCCCAGGGTTGGATTCCCCAGCACCCACGTAAAGACAGATACATGACTTGATGTGTGCATCTGGGGGTGGCAAGAGGCCCTGCCACACCCATACTCTGTCTTTCTTCTATACTCTCTCTCTCACTCTCTTGAATATTTTTTAAATGAACTGAATCAAGGCTGGGTAGATGGGGCTTGTTTGCAAAGCCTGTCAGCCTAGATCCAATTCCACAGTACTCAAGTAAAGCTAGATGCACAAAATGGCACATGCATCTGGAATTCATCTGCAGTGGCAATAGACTCTGGTGTGCTCATTCTCTTTCTGCGGCCCCCTCTCTCACTCCCTCCTTGCAAATGAATTTTTTTTCATGAAGTGGGGTCTCACTCTAGTCCAGGCACTTGTAGTCCCAGGCTTGCCTTGAACTCACAGGGCTCCTCCTACCTCTACCTGGAGTTCCTATGCAGTGGCTGGAGGTCCTGGAGCACCCATTCTCTCTATATATCTACCTCTTTCTGTCTCTGTATCTCTCTCTCTCTCTCTAAAATAAATAAATTTAAAAGAAAAAGACACCTGAAGATACATGGACTGCAAATCATGCAAACCTAATACATTACTTGAGAATTCACAAAGCAGATAAGACAAAGTGTACCTTTATTCTACTAAAGAATCCTTTATGCTGAAAAGGAATTCAAGGTATGTTTTCTTTACTTTTTGGTTCTTTCAAGGTAGGGTCTCACTCTAGCCCAGGTGACATGGAACTCACTGTGAAGTCTCAGGCTGGCCATGAACTCACAGCGACCTCCTACCTCTGCCTCCCAAGTACTAGGATTAAAGGTGTGTGTCATCATGCCAGGGAAGGTGTTTTTGTTGGTTTTTCAAGGTAGGGTCTCACTCTAGGCCAGGCTGACCTGGAATTCATTATGTAACCTCAGGGTAGCCTCAAACTCACAGTGATCCTCCTACTTCTGGCCTCCTGAGTACTGGAACTAAAGGCTTGTACCACCATGCCCAGCTTGGGAAGATTAAAAGCCAAAAAGTTTTATTTAAGAAATTACACACACACACACACACACACACACAGAGAGAGAGAGAGAGACACATATATATTTATTTATTTATTTATTTATTTATTGGTTTTTCAAGGTAGGGTCTTGCTCTAGCCCAAGCTGACCTCAAACTCATCGTTATCCTCTTACCTCTGCCTCCCAAATGCTAGGATTAAAGGCATGCACTACCACGCCCAGCTGCCCCCACCCCCCGCCGAGGTTGAAGTCCAGGATTTTTTTTACTTTTCCCAAGGTAGAAGTAGAGACTCCGGTCTCACTCTAGTTTAAGCTGATCTAGAACTAACTATTCCCAGACTGGCCTCAAACTCACAGTGATTATCCTACCTCTGCCTTTCCAGTGCTGAGATAAAAAGCATGTACTACCTAGCTTATTAATTTTTTTAAAAAAAAATTGTTATTTTTATTTATTTATTTGAGAGTGACAGAGAGAGAGAGGAAGAGTCAGACAGAGAGAGAGAGAGATAATGGGCACACCAGGGCCTCCAGCCACTGCAAACAAACTCCAGATGCATGCTCCCCTTGTGCATCTGGCTAACTTGGGTCCTGGGGAGTCGAGCCTTAAACCGGGGTCCTTAGGCTTCACAGGCAAGTGCTTAACCGCTAAGCCATCTCTCCAGCCCGCTTATTTAATTTTTTAAAGTATGATATACATAATTTTTCTAGCTGATTTATTAAACCACATCATACATTACACTGTACTACATTATATTAATAAGTATTTTAAAAGGAGAAGTCAAAATATGCCTAAATGCAACCAAGCACAAAATTCAATTCCATACCAAAATATGTAACAGTAAACAAAAACATTAATATTTAAAATCTTTATGATTTTAGGGCTGGAGAGATGGCTTAGTGATTAAGGCGCTTGCCTGTGAAGCCTAAGAACTTATGTTCAAATCTCTAGGTCCCACATAGCCAGATGCACAGTGACGCAAGCGCACAATGTCGCACATGCACACAGGGGGCGCAAGCATCTGGAGTTTGCTCACAACAGGCTTAAGCCCTGGCACACCCATTCTCTCTCTCTCAAAAACTAAAAAAAAAGAAAAATCTTGGGACTGGAGAGTTACCTTATTGGTTAAAGTGCATGCTGACAAAACCAAAGATCCCAGGTTCAATTCCCTAGGACCCACGTAAGCTAGATACACAATGTTGCACATGTGTCGAGTTTGTTTGCAGTGGCTGGAGGCCCTGGCGAGCCCATTCTCTCTCGCTCTCACGTGCATGTGCGCTCTCGCTCTCTCTTTCTTCCTCTGTCTCTCCCCATCTCTGGCTTTGCCTGCGAAGACTAAGGAACAAGGTTCCATTCCCCAGTACCCATGTAAAGCCAGATTCACAAGGTGGCGCATGCATCTGGAGTTCGTTTGCAGTGGCTGGAGGCCCTGGCATGCCCATTCTCTCTCTCCCTCCCTCTCTTTCTTTCTCAAATAAATAAAGACTGAAAAACCAATTTTAAGAAAACAAGACAAACAAGGATGGAGAGATGGGTTAGCAGTTAAAAGGTATTTGTCTGCAAACCCTGATAGCCTAGGTTCGATTCCCCAGTATCTACATAAAGCCAGATACACAAAATGGCACATGGATCTAGAGTTCCTTTACAGTGGCAGGAGGCCCTGGCATGCCCATTTTTTCTGTCTGCCTTTTTCTCTCTGTCTCAAATAATTTTTTTAAGACACGTCTTTAATCCTAACACTCAGGAGGCAGAGGTAGGAGGATCACTCTAAATTCAAGGCTACCCTGAGACTACATAGTGAATTCCAGGTCAGCCTGAGCTAGAGACTCTACCTCGGGGAAAAAAAAAATGTATAATAATAATATACCACCAATCATTTATGAGAAGCCCACATTACAAAAGCAAGAATGTTATCAGGGAACAAGGGAAGTCAATCGTCTTAAAAATAACAATAAAACCAGCATGGTGGCGCATGTCTTTAATCCCAGCACTTGGGAGGCAGAAGGAGGAGGAATGCTGTGAGTTCAAGGGCATGGCTCATAAGTTCAAGGCCAGTATGGGACTACAGAGTGAGTTGCAAGTAAGCCTGGGCTAGACCGAGACCCTGCCTCACCAAAAAAAGAAACATTTTAGGTAAGTACATATTGGTCAGTGAAAAACCACATATACAACAACATACATCAAGGCAGGGCATGATGGTGCACGCCTTTAATCCTAGCACTGCAGAGGCTAAGAGAATCACCGTGAGTTTGAGGCCACCCTGAGACTACTTAGTGAATTCCAGGTCCGCCTGAGCTAGAGTGAGAAGCTACCTCAAAAAAACAAAAAATAAAAATAAAAATAAAAAAATATACATACACACACATACATACATATACACATACATCAGTGGTACCATGAACTTATGACTGAGTGATATCATAGTCATCTTGGTTGCTGGAATCCAGCATACTACCACTGTGCCATGAGGTCACCATCTTAAGTTTTAATAAATATACTCTATGCTATTTGTACAATGACAGGACCACCTAACAATGCATTTCACAGACTGTAGCACCATTAAGTGATATGACTGCATATCATTACACTTATGAACTATTATATCCTTAATAGGAAGTTAATATTAAGAACTTTGGCCGGGCATGGTGGCACACGCCTTTAATCCCAGCACTCGGGAGGCAGAGGTAGGAGGATCACCATGAGTTCGAGGCCACCCTGAGACTACATAGTGAATTCCAGGTCAGCCTGGACCAGAGTGAGACCCTATCTTGTAAAACCAAAAAAAAAAAAAAAAAAAAAAAAATTAAGAACTTTGTCTACGGGGTGGAGAGATGGCTTAGTGGTTAAAACACTTGCCTAAGCCGGGCATGGTGGCGCATGCCTTTAATCCCAGCACTTGGGAGGCAGAGGTAGAAGGATCACCGAGAGTTCGAGGCCACCCTGAGACTACAGAGTGAATTCCAGGTCAGCCTGAGCTAGAGTGAGACCCTACCTCAAAATACCAAAAAAAAAAAAAAAAAAAAAAAAAACCACTTGCCTACAAAGCCAAAACCCAGGTTCGATTACCCAGAACCCACGTAAGCCAGATGCACAAGGTGGTAAATGTGTCTTGAGTTCATTTGCAGAGGCTCAGGGCCCTGGCATGCCCATTCTTTCTCTCAAATAAAATTTTTTAAAACAGAACTTTTTCCAAATGAAAAGGAAGAAATTGGTCTGGAGAGATGGCTTAGTGGTTAAGGTACTTGCCTGCCAAATCTTAAGACCCAGGTTCAATTCCCCAGTACCCACATAAGCACATAGTGGCACGTGTCTGGAATTCCTTTGTAGTGGCTAGAGGCGCTGGCATATCCATTTTCTCTCTCCCTCTCTCTATCTCTCCCTCTCTTATAAATAAATAAAAATAAAATATTTTAACAAAAGAAAAAAAAAGGAAGATATTAACTCACCCAAGTTGTGAATAATTGCTTGCAGATTTTGCTAGCTTTGTCATTGATCTGGAATATGCCTCTTCTATTGTAGCTCTGTCAAATCAAATTTCTGTATTATAGTATCTCATTTTGTGACCAAACCATAACAAAGTTATCAAAATACAATTAAAATGCAGAAACAAAAACAATATCTAATTGCATGTTAAATATTACATGTTCCCAGCATTGGGATGTAGCTCAATGGTTGAGCGCACGTGTAAGGTCTTAGGTTCAAGCCCCAGCGCTACAGGTGCTAAAAGAGAATCAGCAGGTACTGAGGTCAATAGTTTCTAGTTTATATTTTAATAGCTTTCATGCACATCTATTTTTTAAAACTAGTTTCATACAGAACTAAAATAATATGTATCACAAATTTTATTAGTACATATATGTGTTCCTTCTTGAGGCCTCTTTCATTGTGATTAAGTCAATTATACTTCATACTTGTTCAGTGTAATAATAGTTTTATAGTTGTTTAACATTGTAATGCATATTTAATATAATGAACCTGATGACAGTTACTTGAACAAAACTAAGTAAGAATCACCAGCAAGTCTGAGGTCCTGAACTTTAGAATTTAATTGATTACATCTAAAAAATTAAGCATTTCATACTAAAAAACTGTTTTATATAACATAATTAGCATGCAAGAGTTCAGGCTAAACAGAAATCAAAGCCTTTATATAGAATTTAAAAAAGACAAATTATCATAAAAACAGACAGCCTACAAATGTTAAAGTCTCACCCTTATTCCATAACTACCCTGGCTTTCTTAATTATGTGTTACCCTTAGTAGTCACTTCTTTCCTTCTTCCTTCCTTCCTTCCTTCCTTCCTTCCTTCCTTCCTTCCTTTCTTTCTCTTTTTATTTTTTGAGGTAGGGTCTCCCTCTACCCCAGGCTGACCTGCAATTCACTATGTAGTCTCAGGGTGGCCTCGAACTCATGGCAATCCTACTACCTCTGCCTCCCAAGTGCTGGGATTAAAAGCATGTGCCACCACGTATGACTTCTTTTTGTGATGCACAAATCTAGCTTCCCACACTGCTCTTGCACTAAACCATCTGTTCAATGTCCACACCCACCCCAAGCACAACTCTACTCAGATATCAAAATCACCTCAAGCTCAGAATACCTGAATTAAGCTTATGTCCAAACTATTCCTCAAATCCAGACCCTACAAGAGGTATTTAACAAAAAATGATTATTAATAGTATACTTCTCACTGATAGCACTGCTCCTTATGCTTTTCTGAGCCAGGCATGATGACAAAAACCTGTAATCCCAGCTAATCCTTAGGCTAAAGCAGGAGGATTTTAAATTACAGACTAGCCTGGGCAACAGAGCAAGACTCAATATTAAGCAAATAATAATGCTATGAGAAGTTCTTTTTCATACACATATAGACATGTTCACATGAACAAAAAAAGAGCTGTTTTAATTATCTAAAAATTAATACAGAAAGGAATTTATTAGTGAATATGAATTCTACAGCAAAATTTTCTGCTGAGGAAAATTAGAAAAACTGGGAGGAAGAGTGGGAGAGGTTCCTGAAAAGCATCAGAGAGCTAATGAGGCAGTTTAGCAATCGGTAGGCCAACGCCCAGAAAAGGATATCCCAAGAAGTGAGCCAGGTGTGTTGTGTAGCTTTTCCCTCAAAGACACCTAGAACAGGAAGCTGAGGGCTGGGGAGATGGCTCACAGATAAAGAACCGAGTTCAGAACCCTGAAACCCACCTAAAGCGAGACACAGAAGCATAGCAAGCATCTATAATCCCAGCACCCTCGTGGCAAGATGGGAGGCAGACAAGAGAACCCCAGGAGCTCGCAGGCCAGCCATCCTGGTGAACGCACAGCACACAAGAACCACCTCAAACAAGGTGGAAGGCGAGGATCAACATCTGAGGTTACCCTCTGACCTCTACACTTGTGGCACTGCATGTACCCATACTTATACATAAATAGGCATTCAACTCCACACATAAGAATTAATAAATTAATTAAGTAAATAAAAAGAACAAATGGCTGAAAACAGAGGTGAAGTAAAGCTTTGCAAAGGCCATTGGACAAGAGAAACAAAACTTTTATAAGAGGGGGATGGAGAGATGCTTTAGTGGTTAAGGCACTTGCCTGCAATAAAATGAATCTTTCTTCGTTAAAAAAAGAAAGAAAGAAAGAAAGAAAGAAAGAAACATTTTTTTAAAAGTCAGTGCAATAGTGAATTCTAGGTCAGCCTGAGCTAGAGTAAGACCCTACCTCAAAAAAAAAAAAAAAAAGTCAGTGCATACCAAGCAAAAGCTCAAAAGGTTCAATTCCCACTGCTAAAAAAAAAAAAATCAATGACTAAAGCACACGCTTTTAATCCCAGCACTCAGGAGGCAGAGGTAGGAGGATCGCCATGAGTTCGAGGCCACCCTGAGACTACACAGTGAATTACAGGTCAGCCTGGGCTACAGTGAGACTCTACCTCGAAAAAACAAAACAAAAAAAAAGTGCATGAATAAAAGAAAATGTTAAGCATTGGACTTGAGACAAATTAACTGGATCAGACATTGAAAAACATTTTCAAATTATCATTAACATTGATGAACAAATAAAGATTATTTAAATCCCTAGCTATTTCAAGATGTCTATTAGTAACTACAAAGATAGTAACTGTGCCTGTGTGTAGAGACCAGAGGACAACCTTGGATGTTGCTCTTCAAAAATGCCATCCACTTTTTGGGGGACAGCATGGCTCATTGGACAGAAGCTCACCAGATAGGCTAGACCTGGCCACCAAGCCCAGGGATCTGCTTGTCCTTGCCTCGCCAGCACAGGATACAAGCAGGCCCCATCACGTGCAGCGTTTTCCCCCTGGGCATCAAACTCAGGTCTTCATTAATATAAGGCAAGCACCTTCTGACTAAGCTACTTCCTCAGCTCCAGACATAATAATTTGATGCCAGGAAATTGCTTTAATGAAGACTGGCAAAATGTTAAGTATTATTGAGACCTACTTATAGCTCACTACTTGATGATTTATAATATCTTGATTTCTGGGCTCTTTGAAATTTTTCTCAATAAAAAGTTGAAGAAACTCTGGCTCACCTGGCCACTACAGTAAGGTTTCAAGCACATGCTTACCAGGTGGGCAGGCCCCTCTTTTTGCTAGCTATTCCTCTCTCCTCAACTCCCAGGTCCTCCCAACGGGCTCTGTTCCCCCTCCTGCCCTCCACGTGACAGGAGCTCTCGGCACTTCCTCCTCTTTCCTTCTCTTAATCTAACACAGTCTCTCTAAACCTTAAAAAAAAAAAAAAAAACTTAAGGAAATATGTACAGCAAAAATGGTATGTGTGTATTTAGTTTTTGAAAAATGGAAATTTGTCAGACCTGGAAAATTACAAAACAATCTGTAATCCTAGCACTCAAAAGGATAAGGCAAGAGGATTACCATAGATTCATGGCCAACCTTGAATGGTTGGTGAGGTACAATATTAATCAGAACTACATAGAATTGCCTTGAGTTTGAGGTCACCCTGATACTACATAGTGAATTTCCAGGTCAGCCTGGGCTACAGTGAGATCCGAACTTGAAAAACCAAAAATATACATATAAAAAAATGGAGCTGGGTGTGGTGGAGCACTTGGGAGGCAGAGGTAGAAGGATCACCATGAGTTCAAGGCCACCCTGAGACTACAGAGTGAATTCCAGGTCAGCCTGAGCTAGAGTGAGACCCTACCTCGAAAAAAAAAAAAAAAAGGTTGGCTGGAGAAATAGCTTAGTGGTTAAGGCACTTGCCTGTGAAGCCTAAGGACCCAGGTTCGATTCTCTAGGTCCCACGTAAGCCAGATATACATGGTGGCACATCCATCTGGGGCTTGTTTGCAGTGGATAGAGGCCCTGGCATGCCCATTCTCACTCTCTCTCTCTCTCCTCCCCTACCCCTCTGTCTCTAATAAATAAACAAATAAAAATAAATTTTAAAAAATTGGTTGCACATGCCTTTGATCCCAGCAGTCAGGAGACAGACGTAGGAGGAACACTGTGACTTAAAGGTTACCCTGAGACTACATAGTAAGTTCCAGGTCAGCCTGGGCTAGAGTGAAACCCTACCTCAAAATACACACACACACACACACACACACACACACACACACACGGGGGGGGGGGGGGCCCTGGAACCATGGCTCAGCAGTTAAAGGCACTTGCTTGCATAGCAGCCAACCTGGTTTCAATTCCCCAGTACCCATGTAAAGATGTGGTGGCAAGAGGCCCTGGTGTGCCCATATTCATATTCATTCTCTCTCCTCTCTCTCTCTCCTCTCTTTCTCATATATTTATTTTAAAAAAAAAAACAAAAAACAGACAGAATCAGAAAATGTAAGGATTGGGGATACTGCTCAGTGGTAGAGTCCCTTACTCAGCACGCACAGGGTCCTCTGGTCCCTAGCTCTGTGAGAAGGGATAGCTTTTTATTGCCGTAAATAAAAAGAAAAGGCATGTCAATCTGCCTTCTTAATGCAACATGCAGGACGGCAGTCTCATAAAAGGCATATGTCAGAAGGATGTAGTGTTCAACAGCCTGTACTTTCAAAAAAAGGGTAAATCAACACTAGATATAAGTCAAGGATAAGCCGGGCGTGGTGGCGCATGCCTTTAATCCCAGCACTCGGGAGGCAGAGGTAGGAGGATCGCCGTGAGTTCGAGGACACCCTGAGACTCCATAGTGAATTCCAGGTCAGCCTTGGCTAGAGTGACACCCTACCTCGAAAAAACCAAAAAAAAAAAAAAAAAAAAAAGTCAAGGAACTTAAAGATTGTAATATCTACAATAACCAGTAAGAGTAATATACAGTGAAGGTGTTACTTTTAAGCTAATGGAAGAAAACAGATTAAAAAAAAAAAAAGACCAAAAGAAGCCAATAAAGAGGGGGAAACAAATAAAATAAAACATTAAGGGCTGGAGGGATGGCTTAGCGGTTAAGGTGTTTGCCTGCAAAGCCAAAGGACCCAGGTTCTATTCCCCAGGTCCCATGTTATCCAGATGCACAAGGGGCAGCACATGTCTAGAGTTCGTTTGCAGTGGCTAGAGGCCCTGGCGTGCCCATTCTTGCGCGCGCTCTCTCTCTCTCTCTCTCTCCCCCCTCCCTTTCTCTGTCAAATAAATAAATAAAAATAAATTTTAAAAAAGAGGGGGAAACATTAAATCACATAAAACAAATCCTAAAATAGAGACTGGAAAATTATAGCTCCATTATCCAATAAGTACAGGAGATAGAACAAAGATTAAAAACACAGAAAATTTTTATCACATGACTTTAAAGTGCTAAGTGGTGTGATATGATAAAACACTTTCACAGATAAGGAAGAAACAAAACACTTTACAGATGCTACAAAGAAACATACGATACTGAAATTCTACTAGGTGTTTTTATATAACCACAGAGATCAGGAAGGGCAGGATAAGTGACCACTCTACTAAACTCTACAGGAGCAGAAGCATTAACTAAATGAAGAGAACAGGCAAATACCTGCTCATGAAGTGACTGGTATCTCTGGAATGGCAGGACTAACAGCCTAATGTAAGCTAAGGCTACGAAGGTAGTTTGAGGTCAGATAAAGCAGGTTTATCCTAAGAGCAATGTAAAACCCTGGAAATGGTTTAAATAACAAAGATAACAAACTGTTCTGTAGCTCTTAAAAAAAAAAAAATGAAAGAAAGAAAACTGACTACAACACAAAATAAGTTAGAGGAAAACAAGAATGACTGACTGGGCATGAATCAGTTAGGAGCCACTGCCAAAGTTCAGGTAAAAATATTGAGCACTTCAAACAGGGCAATGAAAGTATAGTTTTATTCTTTTGTTTGTTTGTTTGTTTGTTTTTGGTTTTTTGTTTTTCGAGATAGCCCTGGAATTCACTATGTAGTCTCAGGGTGGCCTTGAACTAACTCATGGTGATCCTCCTACCTCTGCCTCCCCAGCGCTGGGATTAAAGGCATGTACCACCACGCCTGGCTAGTTTTATTCTTTTTTAATTAAATATTTGAGAAAGAGGCACAAAAGCAGAGACAGAATGGGCATGCCAAGACCTCCTGCTTCTGCCAATGAACCCCAGATGCATGTGCCACTTTGTCCAACTGGCCTTATGTAAGTAGTGGGAAATCAAGGCTGTCAGACTTTGCAAGCAAGCCCCTTTAATTTAATTACTGATCCATCTCTCTAGCCCTGTAGTTTCATTCTACTCACTATTACCATAAACAAAGGAGAGCCAGAGCAAAACAGGCTAAATAAGCAGAGACCTTGTGCCATTGTGGGCTTATAGTCTAGTAAGAAGAGATAAAGTACCATTTATTCCAGCTGACTATAAAGTTTGATGAAGAAAAATAAGGCAGGAAAGGAATGGAAGGAGAGGTTGTCTCACTGTCCACAGAATCAGGAAGAACTAGATTCTAAACAGAATGAAAAGGTACAATGATATCTAAATGTGAGGGTCTTAGGATAGATGGCAATAGCAAAGAGATACTTGGAACAAGAGAGAAAGCTAAGGAACCTGCAGGAAATACAAACATAATGTCCCTGTCTTTATTCTTGCCAGTGACGATACACAAGCGGGCACCAAAGACTTTTCTCAGAGTACTAAGTCTTCTGGAAATTCCCTCACAACTTCCAGGACGGAAGTGGAAACCAGAGACTGGATTAAGACAAAACTGTTTAGATCCCAACTCCTCTATATTATTCATATCCTCCTTTCTATAAACTCCAGGTACATTATCTTTTGCCAACACCCCCAAAATTTAGACAAGTGCCTGACACACAGCACATACCAGACAGACATGTTTGTTTAGAGAATACATGAAAAAATGATGCATAATTGAGATTTTAAATGTGTTCATATAGAGGCCCTGGAGTGTATTCTCTCTCTTTCTCTCAAATGAATTAAAAAAAATTACCAGCCACAAAAAAGATTTTTTTTTTTTTTTTTTTTGGTTTTTTGAGGAAGGGTCTCACTCTAGCCCAGGCTGACCTGGAATTTACTCTGTAGTCTCAAGGTGGCCTCAAAAATCATAGCAACCCTACCTCTGCCTCCTGAATGCTGAATTATTACAGTTGGTCTTAAAAAGTTAACTTTGAAGCCGGGCGTGATGGCGCACGCCTTTAATCCCAGCACTCGGGAGGCAGAGGTAGGTGGATCACCATGAGTTTGAGGCCACCCTGAGACTACACAGTGAATTCCAGGTCAACCTGGGCTAGAGTGAGACCCTACCTCAAAAAAAAAAAAAAAAAAAAAAAAGTTAACTTTGATTATTCCAAACCCAACAAAAATTTTATACTTATATTCTAAAAGTTAAATTGATAATGCTACTAAAGAAATTGCTTATAAAAAATACATACCTTTCTCTTACAAAATCTGCTAGTTCTTTAGTTGATATCTGTCCATGTTTCATATTATGGTAGAGAACATCAAAGCCACTATTTTTTTCCCCCTGAAATTCAAAAAAATATGTAAATGAAAAACAAACATAAAAAGTAAATTGAGAATATCAAACCCCTACATTAATTATTGCATGATTCCTATGCTTAGTAAGCCATTTTCCCTAATTATTGTTAAATTTTAAATTATATGAAAGCAATTCTATATGCTTTGGTAAAATGTATAATTGAAGCACTCGGGAGACAGAGGTAGGAGGATCACCATGAGTTCAAGGCCACCCTGAGACTCTATAGTGAATTTGAAGTCAGCCTGGGATAGAGTAAGGCCCTACCTCGAAAAAAAAAAAAAAAGTTAACTTTGAAGCCGGGCGTGATGGCGCACGCCTTTAATCCCAGCACTCGGGAGGCAGAGAAATCACTAGTGAAGACACTCACAGTGACACTGCACGCCCTTATAATTTGGCCAGCCAGGCCAAATGAGCCAACGGGTGCAATAGTGGCACGTTGTTATGGGGGAAACCAACTGCCCTCTAATTGGGACTGGAGGCCCCCGCTCCATGGGAAGGGAATACATCACTGATACTGAAAACTTAAAACAGGGTAGTCATGAGCCCTAGGGGTGTAACGTCTGCTGTTGTCTGGCCAAATGTATATACTATGCTTATCCAACTGCCCAGTAAGCACTTCTGTTAATGTTCACACCCTTATATTAATGCTACTCTCACTTTGGTTGAGAATCTTCTCTTTTCAGATGGCAGTGACCTTGGGACGACTCAGAAGGTATCATGGTGATGGAAAGAAATGACCGCAGTGCTCAGTACTGCAATATCTCTATCACACCTTCCAAGGCTCAGGGTCTAATGCGGAAGAGGTGGCAGAAAGAATCTAAGAGCCAAAGGAAAGGCAGGACTCCATACAACATGCTCCCTCCAGACACAAAACGGCCTGGATATCAATGGCCTCACAGTGCCTGATACTACCTGCATAAGACCATCACAAGAGGAGGAAAA
Source organism: Dipus sagitta (assembly GCA_036346955.1). NCBI lineage: Eukaryota > Metazoa > Chordata > Mammalia > Rodentia > Dipodidae > Dipus > Dipus sagitta. The sequence continues at coordinate 28,345,519 of CM070787.1, read as the reverse complement.
GATAAAGACATCAAAAGTAAAAGAGAGACTGATTGAGATGGGGAGAGGTTATGATGGAGAGTGGAGTTTCAAAGGGGTAAGTGGGGGGAGGGAGGGTATTACCATGGGTTATTTTTTATAATCATGGAAGTTGTTAATAAAAAAATTAAAAAATTGAAAAAAAAAAACAAAACAAAAAAACAGGGCGCCAGGCATGGTGGCGCACGCCTTTAATCCCAGCACTTGGGAGGCAGAGGTAGGAGGATCACCATGAGTTCAAGGCCACCCTGAGACTCTATAGTGAATTTGAAGTCAGCCTGGGATAGAGTAAGGCCCTACCTCGAAAAAAAAAAAAAAAAAAAAAACAGGGCAAACATCAAGCTCTGTAGCTCTAAGTCCAACAACTCTAACCAGTGACAAGACTTCAAAGTCAGATAATTCTAACTAGTGACAAGTCTCTGGAGTTCCAATTCCACCCCTCCAGCTAGGCTACTCACAATACTGGAAAACTTCATCCAATATCGGCAGCTTTCCTTGGCAGCCATCCCATAGTCCTAGCATCTCCACTGGGTCTACATTTCAACCCACAGCTCATCCTCATGGCTCCATCAAGTCTCCATGCAGATAATCCAACAAGCCTGCTTTACACTGCCCATGGCCATTTCCAAACAACAAAACCATGTTGCAAATTCAATGACCCTCTCTTTGCTGCATTTTCTATGATCCACAGTACCAGGTGGGCTACCAATTTGTTAATTGGGGGGGTGAATAAATATGAGTTTGAAGAGCAGGACACTCCTTCAGCATTCAGGCTCCTTAATTCAAGAGTCCACATTCTTCCTATTGTTCAAATGCAGGTCAGATGGCCTAATCTGAAAGGTTGTAATCTCTCAATTGCAGCTGAATGCAGCTTCAGCCTAAATATACCATTTCTATCTGTGCCTTATCCCTCTGTTCACACCAGACTATTTCTTCGCAATGCAACCCTGCACAAATTCTCAGGACACGGCCATAACAGCAAGTGTTTCACAGAAATTGCTTCTAGCCCAGTCCAGGCAAAGCTCTTTCTCAACCTCATAAGCCAAACCTCACAACCCATAGTTCTTACTGCATTCAGGTCTTTCGACTCTAACCAGAACGGTCTATCAAGCTGTACCTACAGCACTGCAAGACATCTGTTAGGTAAAGGTTTGAAACTCATCCACATTTCTCCCACAGATCAGTTACGAAAGTCCAAAAGCCATACAGTCAGGTCTCTAAAAGCAATGACTCCAGTCTTGGTACCAATTTTAAGTGTTGCAGTCAGCTTCTTATTGCTGCTAAAAAGCCCCCAACCAAGAGCAGCTTGTGGGAGGAAAGGGTTTATTGTGGCTTACAGACTCAAGGGGAAGCTCGATGATGGCAGGGCAAAATGATGGCATGAGCAGAGGGTGGGCATCACTCCCTGACCAAGATCAGGTGGACAACAGCAGCAGGAGAGTGTGCCAAACACTAGCAAGGGAAATCTGGGCATTAACACCCATAAGCAAGCCCGACCCCAACAACACACTGCCTCCAGGAGGCTCTAATTCCCAAACTGCTACCAGCTGGGGACCTATGTTCAGAACATGTAAGTTTCTGGGGGATACCTCAATCAAACCCCCACACATGAGTACTGGGAAACAGAACCCAAGGCTAACAGTCTTTGCAAGCAAGTGCCTTTAACTGCTGAGCCATCTTCCCAGTCCACCACTAATTCTTTTTAAAATACTTTTATTTTTTGACAATTTTACAGTACATGCAATGTACTTTGATCATATTCAACCCCTCATTATACTCTCTTGTTGCCCTCCTACTCACACTGAACCCTTACTTTCCAACTAGTCCCCCTCCTACTTTCATGCTCTTTTTGGTGACCCACTGAATTTAATTAGGGTTGCTTGCATGAATATGGGCTGGGGTCCCTTACTGCAGCATAGACAACTCACTTCTCTCTCTCTATCTGCCTCTTCCTTCTTTCTCTAATAAATAAATATTTTTAAAAATTAAGGAAAAACAAGGAGTTGACTATCTGCTTGGTCTTTAACTAATGGGATATTAACAAAATGAGATTTTAATCTTTAAATTTTTATTGATATTTATTCTATAAATCATAAATTATTAAATCATCAAGACAATACTAGAAATGTGAACTTAATCTGTAAAATAAAACACCACTACTAAACTTAACTCTATTTACAGGTTAACAGCTTTTAATTTTCTTGAATAAAAATAAGATGCAGCACACTTGAGAGGCAGAGGTAGGAGGATTGCTGTGAGTTCGAGGCCACCCTGAGACTACATAGTGAATTCCAGATCAACCTGGGCTACAGCAAAACCCTACCTTGAAGGAAAAAAAAAAAAAAGAATTGAATATACTCATTAAAATAAAAGAAATACCATAGGCAAATATCACACATTCCAAAACCTAATTTTTCAATAGCTTACCAAAACAGGAAACAGGAATTTCCAGTTAAGCTGAAGTGACCTTTAATAAATTCATGAGCATATAAGCATGCAAGTACTGTGCCACATATACAGAAAATAAAAATGTCGTATTTGTAATGACATAAACAATATCCTTAATATTTTGAATATCTACTTGTATCTACCAAAGGAATATAAAACAAGCCCAGCTTGGCGGCACATGCCTTTAATCCCAGCACTTGGGAGGCAGAGCCTGAAACTACAAAGTGAAATTCCAGGTCAGCATGAGCTAGAGCAAGACCCTACATTGAGAAATCAAATGAGGGCTAAAGAGATAGCTCAGAAGTATTTCATATTACAAAACTGTTTTATATAACATAATTAGCATGTAAGAGTCTAAGCTAAAAAGAAATCAAAGCCATTGAATACAGAATTTTAAAAACACAAATTATCATAAAAACAGACAGCCTACCAATGTTATAGTCTCACCCCTTTTCCATAATTACCCTGGCTTTCTTAATTATGTGTTACCCTTAGTAGTCACCTTTCTTTTTATAATGCACGAATCCAGCTTCCCACACTGCTCTTGAACTAAACTATCTATTCAATATCCACACCTGCCCCAAGCACAACTCTATTCAGATATCAAAATCACCTCAAACTCAGAATACCCATGTTAAACTTACGTCCCCTGAAGGAGAGAAGGCTATTTATTTCAGAAATTTAGACAGCCAAATAGTGTTACTTTAGAATTATCAATAAAAGAAAGAGGTCCATTTATTTATTATGTAGCAGATTAACACTAACACAGTAATAGTAACACAACCTTGGGAACAGTACTGTCTACTTCATCTTTCAGGTCTTCACTTGGAAAGGAACATGCATTCTAGTTCACAGTGTGATGCACAAGGCACCTTGAGGCACTGGTAACAAAGCACAAATACTTTGCATGGCTACAAATCCAATTCACATCTCTTCCTGTTTGGAAATTCATAATTTACTCAAGTTAAAAAATGCAGTGACAAGCCAGGCATGGTGGCGCACGCAGCACTCGGGAGGCAGAGGTAGGAGGATCTCTTAGAGTTCAAGATCGCTGAGAGTTGAAGGCCACCCTGAGACTACAGAGTGAATTCCAGGTCAGCCTGAGCTAGAGTGAGACCCTACCTCGAAAAACAAAAAATAAATAAAAATAAAACTAATGCAGTGAGTCAGACTCTAAGGCACACGGCTTTAATCCCAGCACTCTGGAGGCAGAGGTAGGAGGATCGCCATGAGTTCAAGGAAACCCTGAGACTATATAGTTAATTCCAGATCAGCCCAGACCAAAGTGAGACCCTACCTAGAAAAACAAGGAAAAAAAAAGATGCAGTGAGTCAGACTCTAGACATCATTTTCTTTAATTTACAAACATTGCAACACAAATATTATAATTTTTTTCTCATGCACAAACTTCAAAAATTTAAATAAGGGCTGGAGAGAGGGCTTAGCGGTTAAGCGCTTGCCTGTGATGCCTAAGGACCCCAGTTTGAGGCTTGATTCCCCAGGACCCATGCTAGCCAGATGCACAAGGGGGCGCACACGTCTGGAGTTCGTTTGCAGTGGCTGGAAGCCCTGATGAGCCCATTCTCTCTCTCTCTCTCTCTCTCTCTCTCTCTCTCTCTGTCACTCTCAAATAAATAAAAATGAACAAAAAAATTTAAATAAGTTCAAATGAGTAAGTATATACAGGACATAGTTAAAGGTGCTTGCTGGCACTCACTCAGTGAATTCAAGGCCAGCCTGAGACTACATAGTGAATTCCAGGTAAGCCTGGGCTAAAGGGAGACCCTACCTCAAAACAAATAAACAAAAAAAGTAACATACCCACACAATGGACTATTATTGGACCCTACACAGAAAAGAAGCACTAATAAGTTCTACAACATTGATGAATTTGAAAATATTATGCTAAGTAAAAGCTACAGATCACAAAAGACCACATACTAATAAGATTTCATTCATAGTAAAGCCCAGAATAAGGGAGTCCATCCGTAAGACAGAAAGCAAATGAACAGGTTCCTTGGAGGCAAAGAGAATGGAGGGGAGAGGGGAGGTAAACAATAAAGGAATAAAGGTTTCTTTGGGGGCTGGAGAGAGTGGTTGGTTAAAGGTTTCTTTTTCAGGTGATGAAAATATTCTAAAATTTTCTGAGTTGATAGCTGCACCTTAACAAAAACCACTGAACTTTATTTCTTCACATTTCTTTGTTATTTATTTGGGAACAGTGTATGTAGTACTGGGGTCAAATTCAGGGGCTTCTGAGTACTAGGCAAGGGCTCTGCTGCTTAGCTACACATCACCAGCCTCAACTGTACACTTTAAATGAGTAAATTAAATACCATATAGAATGAACTAAAAAGTTTACTTCTTTAGCTAAGTAAATAACATTTTTTAATACATTTCCTCTCCTACGTCTCCAGGGATAAAGCAACTGTTAGAAAAGTTCAATCAAAATGGAGATTTGCACTTAGGTGGGATCTTTTATCTGCTGATCTCAAAGCACTTTACAGAGGTAGTACTCTCATTAGATGTTCACTACGTCCTGGGGCAAATCATAACTTATTAAAATCCAATCCAAATTAAGTACTTAAATTGGACTGGGGTGTATCTCAGTGATTGAGTGCTAGCCTAAATTCAACCTTCCCAAGCATAGGAGGTAAAAAAGAATTCTTAGCCAATCAGGGTGGCACACGCCTTGAATCCCAGCACTTGGGAGGCAGATGAGTTTGAGGCCAGCCTGAAACTACATAGTGAATTCCAGGTCAGCCTGGGCTAAGAGTGAGACCCTAACTTGAAAAACCAAAAGAACAAAATTTAAAAAAAAATTAAATTAAAAAAAAATGGCTGGAGAAATGGCTTAGCAGTTAAGGCTCTTGCCTGCAAAGTTAAACGACCCAGGTTCGGTTCCCCAAGACACCCACATAAGCCAGATGCACAAGATGGTAAGTGCATCTGGAGTTCATTTGCAATAGCTAGATGCCCTGGCCCGCCCATTCTCTCTCTCTCTCTCTCTCTCTCTCTCTCTCTCTCTCTCTGCCTCTTTCCCTATCTCTCTCAAATAAATAAAAGTAAAGTAAGGGCTGGAGGGATGGCTTAGAGGTTAAGGTGTTTACCTGCACAGCCAAAGGACCCAGGTTTGATTCCCCAGGACCCATGTTAGCCAGATGCACAAAGTGGTGCACGCATCTGGAATTCGTCTGCAATGGCTGGAGGCCCTGGTGTGCCCATTTTCTCACTCTCTCCCTCTCTTTCTCTGTCAAATAAATAAATAAATAAATAAATAAATAAATAAATGTAAAATATTAACAATAAAGTAAAACTGAAAAAAAAACAGCTGGACGTGATGGAGCATGCCTTTAATCCCAGCACTTTGGAGGTAGAGGTATGAGGATCACAGTGAGTTTGAGGCTAGCCTGAGACTACATAATGAATTCCAGGTCAGCCTTAATTTTTTTTTTTTTTTTTTTTTTTTGCTGGGCGTGGTGGCACACGTCTTTAATCCCCACACCCCAGAGAGGCAGAGGTAGGAGGACCTCCGTGATTTCAAGGACACCCTGAGACTACATAGTGAATCACAGGTCAGCTTGGACTAACTAGAGCGAAACCCTACCTCGAAAAAAAAAAAAAAAATTTAATATAAGCCATTAGGATCCTTTCCAAATCCCAAAGACATTTTTTTCTGCTCTATTTTAACCATATAATTTTATACTTTAAAATACAAGCATATAGGGACTGGAGAGACAGCTCAGTCAGTAAAGGTTACAAGACCTGAGTTCAAACCCATATACTATGTCAGGTATGGTAGTGCTGGGCAGGTAGACAAAGAGGACCCTTAGGGCCAACTAGCAGGCTAACCTAGCCTAACCGGTGGGCTTCAGGCCAAGCAGGCCCTTCAGAAGCAGATGATGTAGCTGAGGAACGCCGCAAGGCTGTGCTTGGGCCTCTGCAAACATCCTCATATGCACCACACACATGCACACAAACACACAGAAAACAATCAAACACACTTCCACTTAAATTAACAAATGTAATTGTTCGCAAGCTTCTTCACTGACATTTTTAACAGCAACAAGTTAAATACTTAAGAAAAACCCGGATATTTGCTTTTTTCTTTTGAAGGTTAAGATCTCCCTATGTAACTCAGGCTGGCCTAAAACTTGCTTTTAGTAGGCCAGCCTTCCCTCAAACACAATCATCTTGCCTCAGCCTTCCAAGTGTTGGAATAACATGTTTGCACCACCATGTCTGGCTCTGCTTTTTTATTGTTGGTGGTGGTGTTTTTTGTTTTTCGAGGTAGGGTCTCACTCTAATCCAGGCTTACCTAGAATACACTATGTAGTCTCAGGGTGGCCTCAAACTCACAGTGATCCTCATACCTCTGCCTCCCAAGTGCTGGGATTAGAGGTGTGTGCCACCACGCCCAGCTTGGCTCTGCTTTTTACTTCTGATGAGTAAAATGGTAAGAAAATAGGCAAAAGATTATACATAGAGGAATACTATGAATGGAAATGTTGCTTTTACCAACTTCCCTTTTCAATTTTAAAAAATCGTTGGGGGCTAGAGAGATGGCTTAGCAGTTAAAGTGCTTGCTTGCAAAACCAAAGGACTCAGGTTCGATTCCCCAGGACCCTCGTAAGCCAAATGCACAAGGTGGCACACATACCTGGAGTTTATATGCAGCAGCTGGAGGCCCTAGCATGCCCATATTCATTCTCTCCCTCTCTTTTTCTCTCCATCTTTCTCTCTTAAATAAATAAAAATAAAATATTAGCTGGATGTGGTAGCGCACGTCTTTAATCCCAGCACTCGGGAGGCAGAGGTAGGAGGATGGCTGTAAGTTCGAGGCCACCCTGAGATTACATAGTGAATTCCAGGTCAGCCTGGGCTAGAGTGAGACCCTACCTCGAAAAACCTAAATAAATAAATAAATACATAAATAAAAATGCTAAAAGAAAAATAAAAAAAACTTTGGGAAGGGTAAGAAAATGGTTAGGAGGTACTTCCTGCAAAATCTCAGTATGCCTAAATGTTCATTTCCAAACTGCCTCGAAAATAAACATATAGGGGCTGGAAAGATTGTTCAGTGGTTACATACTTGCTTGCAAAGCCTAAAGACCTAGGTTTGATTTCCCAGTACCACATATAGCCAGATGCACAAGGTGGCAAGTGTGTCTAGAGTTCATTTACAGTGGCTAGAGGCCCTGGCGCGCTCATTCTCTGTATTTATCTGCCTCTTTCTCTCTCTCAAATAAATTAAATAGCATATAGTGCAGAATGATTCAAATCATAACTGTCTTTCCACCCTTGGCTTCTCACAGTGATCCCCCACCCAAGTGCTGGGACTACTAAAGTTATGTGCCACCATACCGGGCAGAGAGAGAGAGAGAGAGAATGGGTGCACCAGGGCCAATCTCAAAATAAAAGACAAATTGAGAGGGGGGGGGGAATATGATGGAAAGTGGATCTGTGAATGAGAAAGTGGAGGAGGGGAGGGAATTATAATGGTTTATTGTCTATAATCATGGAAGCTGTCAACAAAAAAGTTTTTTAAAAAAGATATTGGTGACTGTTTTAAGGAGATCTTTTTATTTATTTTTTATTAGGAACATATTGTGGGGCTGGAGAAATGGCTTAGTGGTCAAATCTCCAGGTCCCACGTAAGCCAGATGCACAGTGACACAAGCACCCAACATCACACATGCGCACAGGGGGCATGGGACACACTTGTATGGAGTTTGTTTTTTGTTTTGTTTTGTTTTTGACTTTTTGAGGTAGAGTTTCATTCTAGCCCAGGCTGACTAGAATTCACTATGTAGTCTCAGGCTGGCCTCGAACTCATGATGATCCTCCTACTTCTGCCTCTTGAGTGCTGGGATTAAAGGTGTCTGCCACCACACCCAGATTAACATTCTTTTTTAGAATTTTATTTTTATTTGAGAGAGAACACCAGAGAGAAAGAGGCAGAGAGATATAGAAAATGGGCAGACCAAAGCCACTGCAAACCTCTTTGTGCATCTGGCTTTATGTGACTACCGAGGAATCAATCCTGGGTCCTTTGGCTTGCAGGCAAGGACCTTGACCGCGAAGCCATCACTCCAGCCCTCAGCTGACATTCTAAATGCACCTGCTTTTATATTTTTGTATGAATAAAAAAATCCTGAAGAACATGTTAAATTTAAGATACTAAGTTAGACGATCAAGCAAAAACATAGTGTTTATGTTCCTAAGTCCTATTAATAGCATATTCCAGATTTCTAAAAGCATTTTAATCCTCCCAGCTTTACCCATGTAATCACAGAGCAAATGTGAATATATCCCCCAAGTGCTCCAATTTAATTTAAAATGGAAGTAGGAGGGTGGGCATGGTGGTGTATGACTTTATCCCAGCATTCAGGAGGCAGAAGGAGGATCTACAGAGTGAGTTCCAGATCATCCTGGGCTAGAGTAAGACCCTACCTCAAAAAACAAAAAAAAAAATTAATTAATTAAAGTATGAGAATACCAACATAGTAATAAATGAAATGACACTTCTATACACATTAAACACTAAAATAAAAAGGAAATACTTCAGGATAAAAATACCTAAAATAGCCAAGCTTAGTGGCATACGCCTTTAATCCCAGCACTCAAGAGGCAGAGGTAGGAGGATCCCTGTGACTTTGAGGCCAGCCTGGGACTACAGAGTAAGCGCCAGGTCAGCCTGGGCTAGAGTTGAGACCCTACCTCAAAAAAAAAAAAATCTTCCCCCACTTCACCCCAAAAAGAATACTTGGAGTCTTTGGATAAATGATTCTTAGTTTACACAGATTGGGATTACTGTGTAAAAATTTATAATTAATAAAGTACATAACCAAAAAATTTATAATTTATAAAGTACATAACCAAAATATATTGTGCTTATTTCCCCTTAAGTAATTATTGGCTATGGCATTCACTCTTTTAATGCTTTTACTGCGGAATTAAATAATCTAGTTTATATAAAATTATAAAGCTTTTTAATTACTATGGTACAATGTTGACAGATAATGTTATAAACTAGCACTTGCCTCTTCCTTTGAGAAAGATGCAGTGTGCAGACACTTCCTCAATAAAGTATTAGTCAATACCCTTTTAAAGTTACATAATCTAGGCTGAGGAGATGGCTCAGCAGTTAAAGGCGCTTGCCTGCAAAGCCTAATGGTCTGGGTGGGCCCTGGTTTCATTCCCCAGTACCCATGTAAAGCCAAATGCACAAAGTGGTGCACATGTCTGGAGTTCATTTGCAGCAGCAAGAGGCCCCAGCATGCCCAATTTTCTCTCTCCCCTTTTTCTCTCTCTGCTCACAAATAAATGAAAAAATATTTTTTAAAGTTACTAATCTTTTAAAGAGCTAACATTTGTTTTTAAATATTAAGGACACAGTGTGTATTACTTTTGCTGTCCAATTTTAACAGAAAAGAACATCTTCAGCTTGATTATCCATAGCACTATACTTTGTGACAACTGACTTATCAGCAACAAAACACCTGTTATGGAGGAAGTTTTAAATATATTTTTCTTTATGGTGTTCTTTATAGTGACATTTTTAATATAGCATATAATTTTTTTAAGAAAACTATTTAGGAAAAGAATAAACATGCTACTTTCAAAAGAGCTTAAAAAGCATTTCAATGATTCACCTTTTCCTCTAACAAAACACCACAATAAAAAGGTTTGTTTTTATATGTGGAGGGGAGAACAATTAATAGGCAGTTTGGTTAGAAACCTCCAACTTCAAAGTTTCCCATTACCTCACTTTGACCAATTTTTTTTTTTAACTGAAAGCTGTAAATACTTACCATGTACAACATGGGTTAAACTTTGGCAAGCTTTATTTCCTTTTGACAGTCCCACTTTAAACATTAGGGAAGTATTAAGTTCTCTGTTTTAAGCAATTATTTCATAAATGATCCTAGACTATGAAATTTTTAAGTTGTTTCACACATACAACCTATTCAGTTATTTAGTTCCTAGACTCTTCTAACTCATTTAGCCTCTTTTGAGAATCTTTTATGCTTCAATTAAGAGTGTTCAGCCCCAATTCCAGGCTGAGAAATAAAATGCAATCTATTTTACTATTTAATCTCATGGTCTCAAAAATAAAAATGAAGAAAAAAAATGAAACAAATTAGATGTGGGTTTCAAATTTATTCCTGCTCCTCTCTTAATAGGGTCAAACAAGTGGCATGAAAAATATGTACAAGAATATTCGGAAAAGCATTATCCAAATTAGGCAAGAGCAAAACAAGGCTACACTCAATTAACAGAGAACTACCAACTTTAACATAACAATCTTTTAAAAAGTGCTTCTAAATTCCCAGGGCCAAAGCCCAATGTCTTAAAGGTATAATCCTAAAATTCACATGGAAATGCAAGGAACCCAGAATAGACAAAATAATCTTTAAAAAGAAAAAAAAAAAAAAGGCAGGCGTGGTAGCACACGCCTTTAATCCCAGCACCCAGGCAGAGGTAGGAGGATCACCATGAGTTCAAGGCCACCCTAAAACTACAGAGTGAATTCCAGATCAGCCTGGGCTACAGTGAGACCCTATCACAAAATAAAAAAAGAAAACAAAAACCTGTAGGATTTATGTTTCCTGATTCCAAACTTATTACACAAAGAAAGCTCTAGTAACCAAAACAGTACAGCATTGGCTGGCTTAAGGGTAAATTTTAATGCAGCAAAACTGAAAATCCAAAAATGAACTCAACAACCATGACACTTGCAAAGAGTGTCACAAAAACTTAACAAGGAAGCCAGGCGTGGCGGCACACACCTTTAATCCCAGCACTGGGAGGCTAAATTAGGAGGATTGCTGGGAGTTCTAGGCCAGCCTGAGACTAATTCCAGGTCAGCCTGGGCTAGAGCAAGACCCTACCCCGAACAACCCCCCCCCAAAAGCAGGTACTGAAACAAATGGACAAATATACATGCAAAAGAATGAAGCTACATCATTTCTTTGTACTACTCAGGTATTAATTTCAAATGGATCACATATCCCAACAGGCTTAAAACTATAAAACCCTTATCATCTGGAGAGATGCTTAGTGGTTAAGGCACTTGCCTGCAGAGCCAAAGGACCCAGGTTTGATTCCCCAGGACCCACGTTAGCCAGTTGCACAAGGGAGCACACGCATCTGGAGTTCGTTTGCAGTGGCTGGAGACCCTGGCATACCCATTCTCTCTCTCTCCCCCCACCTCTTTCTGTCAAATAAATAAATAAAAATAAAATATTTTTAAAAAACACAAATAATAAGGGCTAGAGAGATGGCTTAGCGGTTATGTGCTTGCCTGTGAAGCCTTAGGACCCCGTTTCGAGGCTTGATTCCCCAAGACCCATGTTAGCCAGATGCATAATAAGGGGCGCACGTGTCTGGAGTTTGTTTGCAGTGGCTGGAGGCCCTGGCACGCCCATTCTCTCTCTATATATATATATCTGCCTATTTCTCTGCTGTTGTCAAATAAATAAATTAAAAAAAAATTTTTTAAAGAACACAAATAATAGGAAAGTAAATAAACTGGACTTCTCTGAGACTTTTTTTTAGGGGGTTGGGGTTGAGATAGGGTCTCACTCTGTCAGAACTCACAGTGATACTCCTACCTCTGCTTCCCAAGGCATGTGCCACCACACCTAGCTTTCTTGTGGATTTTTTTTTTTTTTTTTGGTTTTCCCTGAGACTTTTAATCAAAATAAAAGTTGTGCTACAAAGAATATCCTCAAAGATGCAAATAAGGGGCTGGAGAGATGGCTCAGTGGTTGGGGCACTAGATTGCAAAGCCTAATGGCCTGGGTTCAATTCTCCAGTCCCCATGAAAGCCAGCTGCACAAAGTGGCTCATGTGTTGAGTCTGCAGTGGAAGGAGTCCCTGGCACACACATTCTCTCTCTCTGCTTTTCTTGCAAATAATAAAATATTTATTGGGTTGGAGAGACAGCTCAGCACTTAAGACGCTTGACTGCAAAGACTAACAACCCAGGTTGGATTCCCCAGTACCCACGTAAAGCCAAATGCACAAAAAATGGTGCATGTATCTGGAGTTCACTTGCAGAGGCTGGAGGCTCTATTGCACCTATTCTCTCTCTGTGTCTCTGCTTGCAAATAAATAAATGAATATATATTTTTTTAAATGTTTATTGAGCCGGGCATGGCGGTGCAAGCCTTTAATCCCAGCACTCGGGAGGCAGAGGTAGGAGGATCACCATGAGTTCGAGGCCACCCTGAGACTACAGAGTGAATTCCAGGTCAGCCTGGGCTAGAGTGAGACCCTACCTCAAAAAAACAACAACAACAACAACAAAAATTATTGAGGGGATGAAGGAATGGCTTAGTGGTTACAGCATTTGCCTGCAAAGCCAAAGGACCCAGGTTCAATTCCCCAGGACCCACTTTTGCCAGATGCACAAGGGGAGTGCACCCATCTGGAGTTTGTTTTTAGTGGCTGGAGGCCCTGGCGCACCCAATCTCTCTCTCTTCCTCTTTCTCTGTCAAATAAATAAATTAAAAATAAAACATTAAATATATTTATTTATTTATTTATCGAGGGCTGGAGAGATGGCTTAGTAGTTAAGGCACTTGCCTGCAAAGCCTAAGGACCCATGTTCCATCTTTACCCAGATCCCACGTAAGCCAGACGCATATAGGTGAGGCAAGTGCAAGGTCACACACATGCCACAAGGTGGCACAAGCGTCTGGAGTTTTGATTACAGTGGCTGAGGCCCTGGCACATCAATTTTCATTCTCTTTCTCTCTTTCAAAAACAAAAAAAAAAAAACATGTACACACACACACACACAACATAAATAAGGCAACCTAAAGAATGGACAAAAATATTTCCAAGTCATAAATCTGACAAGAAATGTGTATCTAAGGCCTGGCATGATGGTGCACACTTTTAATCCTAGCACTCCAGTGGCAGAAACTTAAGGATCTCTATGTTCAAGATCAGCCTGAGGCTACAGAGTGAGTTCCAGGTCAGCCTGGGATAGAAGGAAACCCTACCTTGAAAAAATTTTAAAAATTAAAAAGCAAAACAGGAAAAGATACTCATCATTAGCCATAGAGAAATACATATCACAAGATGTTATTTCATAACAACCCATTATATTGTAATATAATTAAAGGACAGATAACAAGTGTTGGTGAGCAGATAAAAAACTGGAACCCTAAGACATTGCTGAGTATTTGTAAAATGCTACAACCACTTTAGCAAACAGTCTGACAGTTCATTGAAATGTTAAATATAGAGTTACCATATGACCCAGTAAATTCCATTCCAAAAGAAATGAAAACATATGTTCTCACACTTGTACAAAAATGTACATGGCAGCATTATTCATAATAACCAAAATGTGGAAACCAAATGTCCACGAGCAATGTATAGATAAATAAAATGTGGAATGAAATATTATTTGGTCATAAAAAGGAATTAAATACTGAATATACTACCACATGGATGCCTTAAGAACATGGTCAGTGAAAGAAGCCATTCCTAAAAGCCCGATTTATATGACAGGTCTAGAATAGACAAATACGTAGACACAGAGAGTAGATTAGTTGCCAAGGTTTGGGAAAAGGGGAAAACTGGGAGTGACTTGATAGCGGGTATAGGATTCTTTCTGGGGTACTGTATTTGTTCTTGAGTTGACTGTGGTGATGTTGGCACAATTCTACGAACATATGATAAACTGTCAAATTACACACTTTTTAAATGGGTATACTGTTTATACATGGAAAATGAATTGCATCTCAAAGCTGTTTTAAAAGGGGGGGGAAAAAACAGTACCTTATTATTGTTATATTGTGAGTGGAAAACGAGGAGGAACATTCAGGCCAAGAAACTACGATCTGATTCAACTGATCAAACCTGTGCTTGAGTTACTTACGAATATCCACTTTTTACTTAACTGAGAATTCACTCCAGATCTTACTGAAATGAAGCTGCAGTATTAGCATCTGCAACTGCCAAGGTATAAAAATGCAATGTACTCCAGATACCTGAGTAAACACATCAGTTTCCCGTACATGGCTGAGAAACTGTACTTGCCATTACAAGAAACAGTTAACTGCAGAGAAAAAAAAAAAAAAAAAAAAACACCACTCCACGGGGGAGACCGAGAAGTCTTTCTCAGAGAGGAAACGAATGCTGAGAGAGAGAGAGAGGGAGAGGGTGTGGGAAGAATGAGGAAGGGAAAGAGCAGTAGGGAAGTCTGGGTGCATTGAAACCCATGGAGTTGAGTTACAGTAAATTCAACTTTCATACGCTTTGTGAGCAGGCCTCGAGGCACAGCCCGGGACGCAGGCAGACCCACGGGCGGCCGAGAGGAAGTGCTGAGCCAGCCCAGCCGCTCCCGGGGGTTCCGTGTGGACCGTGGGGGGGGGGGGGGGGGGGTGCGGGGAGAGATGGTGGGGGACATGAAGCCGGGGAGACCCCGGGGCCTGCGACGCGGGAAGCGGACGGGCCCCGGCGCCGTGCTGTGTGGCCGCGGGCCGCTCGGGGCTCCTCGGCCGAGGCACGTCTCCCGGTCGGTCTCCCGCCGCATCCGGCGCTTTTGTCCCAGCCCCGGCGGCGGCGGCGGCCCGTCCCTCCGCATCCATCGTCCCCGCCGCACTGCCGGGGGCCCCGGCTGACAAGCCACGGCGCCCGGGGCCGCTACGACCCGGGGGGGGCGGCGGCGGCGGCGGCGGCGTTGGAGAGGGGGAGGAGAGGAGGGTCCCCGATCGCCTCCGCGACCCGTCGTCACCCACGGGACCCCGGCGCCAGGCGGACCGAGCGGGCAGCGGTCCCGGGACGCTGGCCCCTTAGCCCAAAGCGCCCGGCACGCAGGCCCGAGCTCCGGCGCCCGGTTGCCTCTTCTTCCCCCGCTTCGTCTGCAGCGTTCCCCGCTTACCCAGAAATTCTCGACGAAATGCGCCAACACCATCGTGCCGCCGCCGCCGCCGCCGCCGCTGCCGCTGCGCCCGCCGCTGTGTAAACACGGACCCGGCCCCCACGGCGCCCCCGCCTTACGCAGCCGCCGCCGCCGCCGCCGCCTTCTTCGGCTTCCCTCAGCCTCCAGGGCGCATGCGCCACCTAGCGGCCTGCCATCGCGGGGGAAAAAGTCCTTCGACGCCGCGGGCTCCGAGCGCGCATGCGCGCCAGCCCCGCCTGGGCTTCACGGCCTCGCCGGGATCTCGGGCGCTTGGCGCGGCTAGCTGGAGTATTCATTCGACCGGGCAGGGGGGGCGAAGATGAAGTAACCTGGATCCCTGTCGAGTCATCGGAGAGTGTCCTCCTCCCACTACCACCACCCCCGCAAAGACGGCCGTGGACGCCCGGCCCAGGGTGTGGAACGAAGACCAGGCTGGGGGAGGGGAGGAGCCTGCCCACTGAGCTTCCCCCCCGCCGCCTCCTCCCGGCCCTCGAGGATCTTCCCGAGCGAGCCGGCTCTTGGCAAGCTTGGGATGCAGGAAAGACTTGGCGGGTGGCCACCCTGAGGAGACCTTTGGTCAACAGGGTGCCTTTTTCCTTGAATGGGAACTGAGAACCAAAAACAACTTCCCCGAGCCGGAAAGGGAAGAAACGCCCAGTGTCGCCCGAGAGTCCCGGGAGTGGCGGCTGGACGCCGGGCGGGTACCCCCCCCCCCGCCCCACGACCGCCTGCAGGGAGCGCGGGCCGGGGCCTCTGTGCACGCGGTCCAGGGTCATCTCGCCGGCTTTGTGCATTGCAGAAACAAGAAAGCAAGCTTTAACATGCCTGGGCCCGATGTAGAGAAACTAAATCCCGTTCTCATGCCGTGCTTTCCAAGGGTTAAAAACAAAACAACAATGAGCCCCCTGTAGAGATCTCTGAGTCCACTGTGACTAAGTCAACCAGGTCCAAAATCTGCCATGTCGAAGCCCAACTCCACCACAGAGCTGGGGCACTTTGAACTGTGGCTAATGCAAGCATCCACACCTCTTCACAGCCTGACCTCAAACAGAATGTGATTCTGCTTCTTGATGGGAAATTATCAAAAGTCAAAATTGCGTATGTCTCGTGTGGATGAGATATAAAAGGGGTAACTGGATAATGGTATTGTGGTTGTATCTTTCACAGGTATCTTTTTTAAAAATATGTATGTTGGGCTGGAGAGATGACTTAGCGGTTAAGCACTTGACTGTGAAGCCTAAGGACCCTGGTTCGAGGATCGATTCCCCAGGACCCACGAAAGCCAGATGCACAAGGGGGCGCATGCATCTGGAATTCATTTGTAGTGGCTGGAGGCCCTGATGTGCCCATTCTCTCTCCTCCTCTCTCTCTCTCTCCCCCCCTTCTCTGTCGCTCTAAAAGAAATAAAAATAATTTTTTTAAAATATGTGTATGTTAGCCAGGGCGTGGTGGTGCATGGCTTTAATCCCAGC
This sequence comes from Dipus sagitta, assembly GCA_036346955.1. Classification (NCBI taxonomy): domain Eukaryota; kingdom Metazoa; phylum Chordata; class Mammalia; order Rodentia; family Dipodidae; genus Dipus; species Dipus sagitta. Next base: position 28,328,656 of record CM070787.1, on the reverse strand, counting down.
ACTCGCACTCGGGAGGCAGAGGTACGAGGATCAGCCATGAGTTCGAGGCCACACTGAGACAACATAGTGAATTCCAGGTCAGCCTGGACTAGAATGAGACCCTACCTCGAAAAACCTAGAGTGAGACCCTACCTCGGAAAAAATAAAATAAATAAAAATATGTATGTAATGATAAGACATTTAGGATTTGCTCAAAAGGGAAAAATGAGCAGAGATACGCATGAAAGAAGCGTGGCTATGAGTTGATATTCGCTCTAGATGGTTATAGAAACATACTGGTTCACTATACTACATGCTCTTATTTTTTGTATATGTTAATTACTCTTTTTAAATTCTCCTTTTTAATGCTTTTTCTAGCGTTCCTTTATGCCAAGTTCTTTGGGGAAGTCAAAGTGAGAATATACTACACTTCTCTCAGCCATCAATCTAGATCAACCTTGATGCTGAAGACATAAGGAAATTCAGCCCTCTGGAATGAGAGCGTTCACCCTGCTAAGGAAGTTGGCATTAAAGTGCAAATATCACCAAGAACTACCCTCCTCCCCCCCCTCAAGACTTGAGCAAGAAAGGCCCTTATCTTGAAGAACAGATATGAAGATATGACCTTACATATCATACACAGACACACACATACATTTAAAATTCCACATGGGTGTCACTAACCATCTAATGCTGAACATTGGCTCATAACCATAAATTCTGTCTCCCATGGCACCATTCTTCAGGTCCCTTATTTGTATTTTGTTGTTGTTGTTCTATAGCCTCAAAAGATAGGCTGTAAATGCAATGAAATTTTGTGGGTAATGTGGGATAGTTACCCATATGAGAAACAGACTGTTTTGGAGTACCAACAGATTTAAGTGGTGGAAGCACTTGTATTAAGAGTGAAATTGTCAGTGGGCGTGGTGGTACACACCTTTAATCCCAGCACTGGGGAGGCAGAAGTAGGGGGATCGCCTTGAGTTCAAGGCCACCCTGAGACTACATAGTGAATTCCAGGTCAGCCTGGACTAGAATGAGAGCCTACCTCGGAAAAACTGAAAAAAAAAAAAAAAAAAAAAAAAAAAGAGTGAAGTCCTCTGTTTGAATACAATAGGTTCTTGCATCACAGAAAGTATTGTTTGCCAGTAGTGCCAAGCATAGATTTTTCCTTCTCTTAGAGTGCTAATTTGTGGTTGCAACACTGACTGTTTAGCATGGCATTCATAGTAGTTGTACATGCTACACTGATCTCCATTTGTACTCTTACCTCTGGTCCCATAAATATTAGGAAGAGTGTGCCCTGAATATAAAAGCTCTGTCTTTCAGGTATTCATGAGGTTCATTGTGTTATAATTGGCAGGTATTTAAGTCATGGAACTTTATAAACAGTGATTACAGGTGACTAACTTTCAGGTAAGATGGCGGAGCATAGAAAGAATGTGGGCGGTACCAGTCACGTGGCCTCTCACATGAGATTCCCAGGGATGCACAGATAGTCACACAGAGCCAAAGTCCTGAGTAGTCACCTCACTAAGGTGTCCTAAAGGATTTGTTCTACACACACTTAGCCCTTTCTTGTCGCATTACACAAGTGTACAATTCTATTTGTCACCCAATCCCTGTCACCCAATAGTTATTCAATAAATGTTCAATGAATGAATTAAGCATATCAGAGAAATGTCAAGATGAACCTGGGTGTGTTGGCCTACTCCTATAATCTCAGCACTTGGGAGGATGAGGTAGGAGGAGTTCAAGGCCAGCCTGGGCTACACAGTTTCAGGTCATTCTGGCCTAGAGTGAACGATCCTGCATTTAAAAAAAAAAAAAAAAAAAAAAGCCAGGTATGGTGGCACACGCCTTTAATCCCAGCACTTGGGAGACAGAGGTGGGAGGATTGCCATGAGTTCAAGGCCAGTTTGGGACTACATAGTGAATTCCACGTCGGCCTGGGCTGGAGTGAGACCCTACCTAGAAAAAACAACAAGAACAACAAAAAAATTTTTTTAATGGATGAGCATTGGATATGCAGTAACTCCATTCTTTTACACATGGTTTTTCTTTTTTGTCTTTATTTTTATTAATTAGAAATTTTGTTGTTTGGACAAATCATGTGTTGGTTTGTTTCCCCTCTTCCAACCCCCCCCCCCTTCCACAGAGGGGCCCTCCTCAGTGGGGTTACTGGTATTCACCATGGGGTTAGAGGTTATGAATGCAGCAATCAGTCATGGCGGGTGGAGGGGGGCGGCCAATGGCTCTGGATACTCCTTGTGGCCCCTGTGGCTCTTACAATCTTTCTGCCCTCTCTTCCTCAATGTTCCCCAAGACTTGCCAGGTGTTACATATGGTTTCTAATTGGTATGATATTCTACAACTTATAGAAAATAGCATTATTTAGGGGCTGGAGAAATGCTTCAGTGGTTAAGGCATTTGCCTCCAAAGCCCAACAGCTGGGTACGATTCCCCAGTACCTACATGAAGTCACATGCACAAAGTGGCACATGCATTTGTAGTCTGAACTGGTGGGAGGTCCTGGCACGCCCATTCTCTCTGTCTCTCTCTATTATCTCTATCTCTCTCTGCTTGCAAATAAATAAATAAATAATTTTTTAAAAAAAGAAAATAGCATTTTTAAGTCCTGCTTGCTTTAATTATGTCTCATTACTTCAAATATTTTAAAAACAATTTTTGGACTGGAGAGGTGGCTTAGCAGTGAAGGTGCTTGCCTGCAAAGCCAAAGGTTTGATTCCTCAGGACCCACGGAAGACAGATGCACAAGGTGGTACACGTGTCTGGAGTTCGTTTGCAGTGGCTAGAGGCCCTGGTGCACCATTCTCTCTATCTGCCTCTTTCTCTCTTTATCCCTCTTTCTCTCTCTCTCTCTCTCTCTCTCTCAAATAAATAAGTAAAAATAATTCTTCTAGGCCTCACTCAACCTTAAAAAATAGAGTACCTTTTGGGCTGGAGGGATTGCTTAGTGATTAAGACACTTGCCAGCAAAGCCAAAGGACCCAGGTTCAATTCCCCAGGACCCATGTAAGCAGATGCACAAAGTGGTAGTGCATGTATCTGGAGTTCATTTGCAGTGGCTGGAGGCCCTGACCTACTCATTCTCTCTATATCTCTGTGTGTGTGTGTGTGTGTGTGTGTGTGTGTGTGTGTACCTCAAATAAATAAATAATATTTTAAAAAGAATAGAGTTTTTTATTTTGGTTTGGTTTGGTTTTTTAACTCTAGCCCAGGCTGACCTGGAATTCACTATGTAATCTCAGGGTGTCCGCAAACTCTTGGTGATCCGCCTACCTCTGCCTCCCTAATGCTGGGATTAAAGGCATGTGCTACCATGCCCGGTTTAGAGTACCTTTTTATAGAAATAAAATAATATTGAAAAATACTCAAGATTTGCTGTATCAGGTCACCTTTTGGGAAAAGGATTCTAAACAATTTGTCCTTTGTTGTTGTTGTTATTGTTTTGAGGTAGGGTCTCACTGTGGTCCAGGCTGACCTGGAATTAACTCTGTAGTTTCAGGGTGGCCTCGAACTCACGGTGATCCTCCTACCTCTGCCTCCGGAGTGCTGGAATTAAAGGTGTGCGCCACCATGCCCAGTTAAACAATTTATCCTTTTATGTTTGTGTGTCTCATCGCCATATTTTGCCTTGCACTTGGAATTTTTCATCACACCTGTCATAAACATACTGGTTTCCGGAGGGAGGTTGTTGTTCCCCATTAATTTTTTCCCTAAACATGGACATAATACAAAGCATTCCTGAGCTGTTAGATCACAATTTGATGAACGGTAGCAAATAAGAGAGAGAGAAAATGTAAATAAAATAACTAACTCTAGATGTCTTTGGTTTACAAAATATGGCTTCTCTGCAGGTTCAAGGACCAGTTTCCGAAGCAAGGCGCCCAGAACACTTCCACCTTTACAGTTCTTAAAATGATCTTGCAACCCGCAAAGCACGTTACTCAACATTTAATTGCAAGTCTCAGTTCCTTATAACTATATTGAAAACTGGTTTCATTTAAGAAGAGTTGTTTATAAAATACATTTTCCTATTTTGTTTTCAATATAATTTCACAAATGTCCTCCCACTTGTTCCTAGGATGAGAGTGGCAGGGGAAAAGTCCCTGTAAACTTCTGTTCTTTGCTCCAAGAGGTAGCATCCTGTGTCAGGTGCAATAGTCCTCTGTACTCATCTAGTCCTTAACAGTCACAGGTGACAAGAGAGCTAAGCTCTAGGCAGAAGAAGTCTAGAATTCTCTTGTTTTCCCCACTCAAGAGTGGCCTCTTAAGAAAAGCAAGGAGGCTTAACACATGGTAGCCAGGCAGGGTATGATGTGAGGGCTGAGATGCAGAAACATGCTAGTCAGGACTGGAAAGATGGCTCAGCAGTTAAGGCTCTTGCCTGCAAAGCCGAACAACCTGGATTTGATTCCCCAGTACCCAGGAAAGCCAAAGGTGGCTCGTGCATCTGAAGTTTGGTTGTAGCAGCTAGAGGACCTGGTGCTCCCATTCTCATACTGCCCACCCACCAACCCCCCTACCTCTTTATCTCAAGCCTCTTTCCCTCAAATAAATTTCAAAAAAATTATTATTTTTTTTAAAGAAAGATGCTGATCAAACTGCAGTGCAGAGCTAAACACAATCTTCTAGGCAGCCTTCTCTCAGTTCAAAGCGTCGGGCCAGGCACACCTTTCTTCTCTCCAAAGTGCATTTAGAGATTCCGTCTACTCGCTGATGGGGATCATGTGCCCTCTAGAATGAGATGCACTTCCTTACTTTATTCCAGGTTTGTTGTTTTTTCAAGATAGGGTCTCACTCTAGCCCATGTTGACCTAGAACTTGCTCTCACTCTGTAGTCCCAGGCTGGTCTCAAACTCACAGCAATCCTACCTCTGCCTCCCAAGTGCTAGGATTAAAGGCGCGTGCAACCTCGCCCGGCTCTCAGAATGAGATGTCCTTTCCCAAGGGCTCCCTTACCTTGCTGTTTGTGGACAAAGCACAAAATATCTGACAGTTTTAGAAGTTTATACTGCTAGTGGTCAGAGAACAGCAAAACCAAAAAGAAAAGAAAAAAAAAATCAATAGGGTCCTGTGCACTTGATTTGTACCAGTGTAGCAGATGACCAAATGGAAGGACTGAGAAGAGGTTAGAGAAGGAGGCAGAGTTGAGTCAGAGAGTGATCTGTCATCTGACTGCCATCAGAAGCCAGTAGAGAATGGGATGGTCTTGAAAACTATCACACCAACTGTTGTGTGGAAAGGGATTGTCGTGGACAATGACTGGGAGGTCATTCAAAAGACAGTAAAGTGCTCTCTTGCAGTCAAGGTGAGAGTGATCACTCCAGATCTACTGAGAAGGTAAACCACACAGAGCTTGCTCCTGAATGGGAGACAGGGTGTGAGGGAAGAATGATCCTGGGAGTTTTGCCTGAGCATCTAGGTGCACAACCGCGCCATGTACATGGAAAAGATATGAAACAGGTTAGCTTGGAGAAAGGAAAGCACAGGACTATGTTACATTTGGGTGGCTATTGAAAATCCAAGTGGAGAATTTTTGTTTTGTTTTGTTTTGTTTTGTTTTTTTCAAGGTAGGGTTTCACTCTAGCTCAGGCTGACCTGGAATTCACTATTGTAGTCCCAGCGTGGCCTTGAACTCATAGTGATCCTCCTACCTCTGAGATTAAAGACACCTGCCACCACGCCCAGCTCAAATGGAAAACATTTCTAACATTTGAAATTTTACTAGAGCTCAGGGCAGGTTGGATTCAAGATATGAGCTGGGGGCTGGAGAGATGGCTTAGCGGTTAAGCGCTTGCCTGTGAAGCCTAAGGACCCCGGTTCGAGGCTCGACTCCCCAGGACCCATGTTAGCCAGATGCACAAGGGGGCGCACACGTCTGGAGTTCGTTTGCAGTGGCTGGAGGCCCTAGCACGCCCATTCTCTCCTCTCTATCTGCCTCTTTCTCTCTCTGTCACTCTCAAATAAATAAATAAAAATAACAACAAAAAAAAATTAAAGAAAACAAAGATATGAGCTGGGGCTAGGGAAAGCTCAGCTGGTAAAAACGACCTCAGTTCAATCCCCAGTACCCACATAAAATAAATAAATAACAACATCTTTTAAAAAGATATGAATTGAAGGGTCATTAGCATTTGTGACACTTGATAAGATCACATAAAAAAACAGAGGAAGGAAAAGCCGAGCGTGGTGGCGCATACCTTTAATCCCAGCATTTGGGAGGCAGAGGTAGGAGGATCCTGGTGAGTTCAAGGCTACCCTGAGACTACATAGTGAATTTCAGGTCAGCCTGACCTAGAGTGAGACCCTACCTCAAAAAAACAAAAACAACAACAACAACAAAAAAAAACAGAGGAAGGCATTTGGGTATGCACGCCCTTCATCCCAGCACTCAGGAGGCAGAGGTAGAAGGTTGACTGTGAGTTCTAGGCCAGCCTGAGACTGCATAGTGAATTCCAGGTCAGCCTGGACTAGAGTGAGACTCTACCTCAAAAAAAAAAAAAAAAAAAAAAGAAAGAGGACGGGTAGGAGAGATAGCTCAGCTGTTAAAGGCATTTGCTTGTAAAGCCTGCATACCTGGGTTCAATTCCCCAGTACCCATGTAAAACCAGATGCACAAAGTGCCTCATGCATTTGGAGTTTGTTTGCAGAGGCAGAAGGTCCTCATATGCCTCTCTTTCTCTCTGTGCATCAAATAAATAAATATTCAAAAAAAAAAAAAAAAAACAGGAAGCCTGGCATGGTGGCTCATCCCTTTAATTCCAGCTCTCAGGAGGCAAAGTTAGAGGACTCAAGGAGCTCAGGCTCCTGGGCTGCAGAGTGAGTTTCAGGTCAGCCTGGGCTGCAGTGAGATTACCTGAAAACAAACAAACAAAAAACCAGAGGGGCTGAAGTGATGGTTAGCCATTTAGGGCACTAGCCTGTAAAGCCTAAGAATCCAGGTTCGATTCCCCCAAGTACCCATGTAAGCCAAAAGCACAAGGTGGTGCATGCATCTGGAGTTCGTTTGCAGAGACTGGAGGCCCTGGCATGCCCATTCGCTCCTTCTTTCTCTGCCTCTTTCTCTCTGTCAAATAAATAAGTAAAATAAAGGTATTTAAGCCGGGCGTGGTGGCGCATGCCTTTAATCCCAGCACTCGGAAGGCAAAGGTAGGAGGATCGTGGTGAGTTCGAGGACACCCTGAGACTACATAGTTAGTTCCAGGTCAGCCTGGACCTGAGTGAAACCCTACCTCAAAAAACCAAAAAAAAAAAAAAAGTATTTAAAATAAAAAAGTACCAGGGATATGAGATAACATGGAAGCCAAGAATAGAAAATGTTTTAAAGGGGCTGGAGAGATGGCTTAGTGGGTAAGGCACTTGCCAGAAAAGCCTAACAACCTGAGTTCAATTCCCTAGTACCCACTTAAAGCCACATACACAAAGTGGTGCATGAGTCTGGAGTTCATTTGCAGTGGCTGGAGGCCTTGGTGTGCCCATTCTCTCAGTCTGTCTCTCTTTATCTTTGCTCGCAAATAAATAGATTTTTTTAAAAAGAAAATGTTTTAAGTGTTTAATAGATTATAAATATGGAAAAATGACCATTGGATTTTTGCCAAATGGAGGCAGCCTTGGCAAGCATTGATTCTTTGAAGTGGTAGAGATATAAATCTGTTTGAAGTGGGTTGTAGAGAGAAAAGGAAGTATAAATAAAATATAGACAACTCTCTCAAAGTACCTTAGTGTGGCTGGGTGTGGTGGTGCATGCCTTTAATCCCAGCACTTGGGAAGCAGGAGGATCACTGTGAGTTTGACGCCAGTCTGGGACTATATTGTGAATTCAAAGTCACCCTGTCACCCTGAGCTAGAGTGAGACTCTACCTTGAAAAAACAAGCAAAAGAAAGAAAGGAAAAAAAGGGGGGGGCTGAAGAGATGGCTTAGCGGTTAAGACATTTGCCTGTGAAGCCAAAGGACACAGGTTCAATTCCCCAGGACCCATGTAAGCTAGATGCACAAGGGGCACATGCATCTGGAGTTCGTGTGCAGTGGCTAGAGGCCCCTGGCGTGCCCATTCTGTCTGTCTGTCTCTCTTCTCTCTCTCTTTCTGCTTACAAATAAATAAATAAATAAAATTTTTTTAAAGAGGGGGGGAGGGATGTTTACAAGTCTGCTTGCTTGGGTGACAGAGGAACTCCAGAGAACGGTGAGGAGACATAGAAATATTGACCTTGACGAAATGAAAGGACATGAATTTAAAAGTGGAGCTTCAAGCGGAGGTTTTTAGATTTCTAGCTAATAAATCCAATAGGGTCTTGATCAATTAGTCAGAAAAATAATTATGCATTAATTTAGTTGTGCATATTTTAACTATTTTATTTAATTAATTTATTTACTTGACAGAGAAAGACGGGGAGAGAGAATGGGCCTGCCAGGGCCTTCAGTGCACATGAACTCCAGACGCGTGCTCCCCCTGGTTCATCTGGCTAACGTGGGTCCTGGGGAATGGAACATGGGTCCTTTGGCTTTGCAGGCAAGTACCTTAACTGCTAAAGCCATCCCTCTAGCCCTAGTTGTGCATATTTTCAAAAATTCACTGAATCCTCCTGTGAATCCTGCATTGTCTCTACTATTATCACAATCCTCTTCCCCTCCCTTCTCTTTTTCTTTCTTCAACTTTCCCTTTCCTTTCTTTCCTTCTTTTGAGACATTGTCTCCTATGTAATCCAAGCCCACGATTCTTTTGCCTCGGCCTCTTGAATGCTGGAATTATAGGTGTCTATCACCATGTCCAACTCCTTCATTTGTTTCTGTCTGGCCTTTTGAAGGAGAAAGCAAACTGGTTTCCGTACACACACACACCCAAAAGGGTTTAGTATGTTGGTGTGGTGGGGTGTACATGTGTGGTGTATGTACATGTATGTGCAGCCGCTTGCACAGGCACATGTAGGTCAGAGGACACTGTCGAGGCTCCCTCTGAACATGATGCCCCAGTGATTCTCGAATCTCCACTCCCCACAGGGCTGCAGGTATGTGTGACCATGTCCAGGGCAATTCAGCTCAGGCAGTCTCAGACCGCCTCAAGCCCTCACACTTACGGCAAGCACTCTTACTCTCTGAGCCATCTCCCCAGCTCCATCCTGGAGATTGTATTGCCTTCATGTCTATAAACTCTTTTTTTTTTTTTTTTTTTTGGTTTTTCGAGGTAGGGTCTCACAATAGCCCAGGCTGACCTGGAATTCACTATGGAGTCTCAGGGTGGCCTCGAACTCATGGCAATCCTCCTACCTCTGCCTCCCAAGTGCTGGGATTAAAGGCGTGCGCCACCACGCCCGGCTGATAACTCATTTTTTTAAATATTCTATACTTATTTATTTGACAGAGAGAAAGAAGGAGAGAGAGAGAGGGAGAGAATGGGCGCGCTGGGGCCTCCAGCCACTGCAAACGAACTCCAGATGCATCTGGCTTACGTGGGTCCCTCCAGCCCTAAACTCATTCTGTACTGTAAGTCAGATTTGTGCCACAGTCCTGACACGGGTCACAAAAGACACAGGCCTTTGACGCAGACCTTAGACTTCAGTGTGAACATGAAGCATATTTGTCCCATGTATCCAGTGATCACAGTGATTTTGTTTGAATGAAGCACCATTAGAGTATTATCTACAGGTAAGTATGAGCTCTTTTCTGCAGGTATCATTAAATGATTTCCTTTCTTTGATGAGGCAAGAATTCACACGGATGCATAGCTGCTTTGTGTGTTTTATATGTTGAGAAAATATGCTCCCAGAGAGCAAATGACTTTCCCAAGATGACATACAAGTAAGTGCAGACTCAGCAGTACAAAAGAGACATGGGAGCTGGAGGGATGGATGGCTTAGCAGTTAAGGCATTTGCCTGCAAAGCCAAAGGACCCCGGTTCAATTCCCCAGGACCCACGTTAGCCACATGCACAAGGGGGCGCACGTGTCTGGAGTTCATTTGCAGTGGCTGGAGGCCCTGGCGCACCCATTCTCTCTGTCTCTGTCTCTCTCATGGGCAAAATGTTACAGGTGGAAAGAAGAGAAAGAGTCAAGGGAGAAAGCTAAACTCAATTGGCCAGGACTTGAATTCCTAGATTTAAACTGGTGAGCCCAGTACTTGGGTTTCGTCTCCATGTTCTATCTGTAAAGAGGTCCCTTTCTTAGTTATTCTACACAGGTACGAGTGTTAATAAAGAGCATATTAAAATTTTAAAGGTGAGCTGGAGAGATGGCTTAGGGGTTAAGGCACTTGCCTGCAAAACCAAAGGACCTAGGTTCAATCCCCTAAAACCCATGTAAGCCAGATGCATAAGGTGGCACATGCGTCTAGAGTTTGCAGTGGCTGGAGACTATTCTCTTTTTCTCTCACTCTCTCTCACTCTCTCTCCCCCTTTTGCAATCAAAATAAAGTATTTTTTAAAAACTTTAAAGGCATTATTTTCAACTTCCTGTTTGAAAGGTCTTTTTCTCTCCTGGTAGTCCTGAAACATGCAAGAAATATACTTGTTCAAAAACTCAGATTCTAATCAAAATCTAGGTCTAACCCACCCCAAACAGGACATCTGGTTATTGTATTAAAACCCGCTCCCTTTGGGTTAGGGATGTAGTTCCATGGTAGAATGTGTGCCCAGCATGTGTAAAGTCTGAAATTCAATCCCCAGCAATTAAAAAGAGAGAAAAATGAAAAAGGACAACAGCCAGCCTTCTATAGATAGGACACAGAAAACTAAATCTGCCTGTAGATGTGCCTGTAGCATCCTCTTCCATCAGAATCCTTAGGAACAACCACTTAGTCCTCTAAGTAACTCTGCAAGGAGGACTACTGAGGATCACCTGACTCAATTCAAAAGTAAGGAAATAAGGCTGGAGAGATGGCTTAGCGGTTAAGGCGTTTGCCTGCAAAGCCAAAGGATCTTGGTTCGACTCTCCAGGACCCACGTAAGCCAGATGCACAAGGGGCTGCATGCATCTCAAGTTCGTTTACAGTGGCTGGAGACCCTGGTGCACCCATTAACACACACACACTCTCTCTCTCTCTCTCTCTCTCTCTCTCTTTCTCTCTGCCTCTTTCTTTCTCTCAAATAAATAAATAAATAAATAATATTTTTTTAAAAAGTAAGGAAATAAGGGCTTAGGGCATAGCTTTAAGGGGAAGGTCCTTTAGGTGCCTGCCCAGTATGCATAAGGGCCTAGGTTCTCTCCCCATCAACACACACACACGGAAATAACATTTTTGTTTCCAGTTTTAAAATCCTACCAGGTGACATGACATATGCCTTTATATATTTTTCTTTGCCATGTTTCAAGAACAAACTGTCACCAACTAGTTTTTTTATTTAGACCCAGAAAATGCATGTTGCTGTTTCTTCCTACATCCCAGATGTCAGCTAAAACCACTTCTCTTTTTTAACTCAAAGCAATCTTTAAATATATATCCTAAAAAAAAAAAAAAGAAAGTTACTGCAACATTACTTTTGGTATATTTCTTTTACATTGACTTATATTTCTTTTCTCTCCATATTCACTGATAGATACAGCTTTAAATTTTTTTATTTTATTTTATTCTTTGGGTTTTCGAGGTAGGGTCTCACTCTAACTCAGGCTGACCTGGAATTCACTATGTAGTCTCAGGGTGGCCTTGAACTCACGGTGATCCTCCTACCTCTGCCTCCGAGTGCTAGGATTAAAGGCGTGCACCACCACACCCAGCTCTCAGTTATTTATTTCTATTCTTATATTTTGGGTTTTCAAGGTAGGGTCTCATTCTAGCCCAGGTTGACCTGGAATTCACTATGTAGTCTCAGGATGGCCTCAAACTCACAGCAATCCTCCTACCTCTGCCTTCCGAGTGCTGGGATTAAAGGCGTGCGCCACCACGCCCAGCCCTAGATACAGCTTTTAAGAGGAGCTTAGATAGCTTTTAAATGGAGTGGTTTATATCGTCCACAAAGAGCCATATCCTTTGTAACCTCTTTCTTGCCCCCATTTTCAGGCTTATGTGTTTATATCGGTGATGTGGGAAGGAGGAAGATTTATCCTTTCTTCACTCCTAAAACACGTCATCTCCTGCTTTTTACTTTATACATGGACTTCTATACTTGGGGGTAGAGCATATATTATCTTTATAGGTCTAGCTATTCATTAATTAAACAGGTGTGTCTTTAATCCCAGCACCCAGGAGGCAGAGGTAGGAGGATCATCGCTGGTAGTTCAAGGCCAGCCTGGAAATACAGACTGAGTTCCAGGTCAGCCTGGGTGAGAGTGAGACCATGGCTCGGGAAAAAAAAAAAAAAAAAACGAACTTTTTTTATTGAGCTGGAGAGCTGCTAGTGGATAAACCCTTGAAGTTCCAGTTAGAATACTCAAATTTGATTGATCCCCAGACCACATTTAAAAAGCTAGAAGCCAGGGACTGGAGAGATAGTTTAATGATTAAGGCATTTACCTGCAAAACCTAATGACCCAGGTTCGATTCCCCAGTACCCACATAAAGCTGGATGTACAAAGTGGCACATGTGTCTGGAGTTTATTTGCAGTGGCTAGAGGCTCTGGCAAATAAATAACTAAATATTTTTTTTAAAGCTTGGGCCGGAAAGGTTGCATAGCAGTTAAGGCATTCGGCTATGAAGCCTAAGGACCCAGGTTCAATTCCCCAGTACCCACGTAAGCCAGATGCATAAGGTGGTACATGCATCTGGAGTTCACATGCAGCAGCTAGAAGCCCTGGTGTACCTAGTTTTCTCTCTCTCTCTTTCTCCTCTCCTCTCCCTCCTTGCAAATAAATTTAAAAAAATTTTTTTTCTAAGCTGGAAGTGCAGGCGTGGTGGCCCACACCTTTAATCCCAGCACTCGGGAGGCAGAGGTACGAGGATCGCCCTGAGTTTGAGGCCACCCTGAGACTACATAGAGAATTCCTGGTCAGCCTAAGCTAGAGCAAGACCCTACCTCGAAAAGCACCCCACTCCCCACCCTCCACCCCACTAAAGAAAAGCTGGAAGCTACGGAGGCTTCTATAACACCAGCATCTTGATGCTGACATTGATGCTGAGAAATGAGACAGAGGCGGGAGAATTTCCCAGAAGCTCAAGAGCAGTAGGACTTGAATCCCAAGTGAATTGTATGTTGGCGCAATCTTAGGTGTGTAATATACTGCAGTGAAGAAAACAGGTTCATCCTCTCAGAGATCTTAAAGCCAGTAGGAACAGGCAAAACAGATAAGTTAATATATAATGTAATGTCAGATATGTGAGTAGACACATAGGAGACTGATAAGTACAATGCTGAAAACAAAAAGCCGGGCAAGGGCTGGAGAGATAGCTTAGCGGTTAAGGTGCTTGCCTGCAAAGCCTAAGAACCCATGTTCGACTCCGCAGATCCCACATAAGCCAGATGCACAAGGAGACGTGTGTGCAAGGTCACGTATGCGCACAAGGTGGCACATGCGTCTGAAGTTAATTGCAGTGACTGGAGGCCCTGGTGTGCCAACTCTCAATCTCTGTCATAAAAAAAAAAAGAGCAAGGCAAGGGCGGGAGAGATGGTTTAGCGGTTAAGGCACTTGCCTGCAAAGCCAAAGGACCCAGGTTTAGTTCCCTAGGATCCACATAAACCAGATGCACAAGGTGGCGCATGCATCTGGAGTTTGTGGAGGCTGGAGGCCCTGGTCTGCCTGTTCTCTCCCCTACCTCTCTCAAATAAATAAATAAAACTAAAATATTTAAAAAATAAAAAAGCAGGGCAAGCACAATGAAGTGTTGTGTTTAAATATAGCACACAAAATCAAGAGATCTACAGTACAAGGTGATTAAACTTAATAACAATGTATTGTTCTTTTGTAAATGACCAGGTAGGTCTTGTTTTTAGCACTGAGGATCTAATCCACACTCATGCATGTGCTCTACCACGGAGCGACACCCCAGGTTTAAGAATAGATTTTAGTTGTTCTCACCACAGACACAAAAACAAGGTTAGTCATTTCCAGTGTATCCCAAGCATTGTATAAATAGCACTTCCAATCCCCTGCTCTTCTTCATAATATAAATAGCCTATACTTATTAGGTAGCACGTACACAATAAATACATGTTCCACTAAAATGTGATTTAGGTCAGGAGTCATACACCTGTAATCTCAGCACTCAGAAAGTGGAGGCAGGAGGATTATGCGTTCAAGATCAGCCTGAGCTATCTTGCAAGACCCTATCAATAAAAATAATAATAATGAGATGGGCGTGGTGGCGCACGCCTTTAATCCCAGCACTCAGGAGGCAGAGGTAGGAGGATTGCTGTGAGTTCGAGGCTAAGACTACAAAGTTAATTCCAGGTCAGCCTGGGCCAGAGTGAGATCCTACCTCGAAACAAACAAACAAACAACAAAATAATAATAATTATTATTATTATAACTAGGGGTTGGTGTTAAACTAAGTGGTCGAGCACATGTAAGACTTTGAGTTCAATACTTAGCAATACAATATTAATGATAATAATAGTTGTTAAAAATGACAATGAAGGGCTGGAGAGACAGCTTAGCGGTTAAGGCATTTGCCTGCAAAGCCAAAGGATGCCGGTTTGATTCTCCAGGACCCACATAAGCCAGATGCACAAGGGGGTACATGCATCTGGAGTTTGCAGTGGCTAGAGGCCCTGGTGTGCCCATTCTCTGTCTCTCTCCCCCCCCCTTTCCCTCTCTCAAATAAACAAATAAATATATTTTTTAAAAAAATGACAATGAAGCCAGGTATGGTGGCACATGCCTTTAATCCCAGCACTCAAGAGGCAGAGGTAGAAGGATCTTTGTGAGTTCAAGGCCAGCCTTAGACTACATAGTGAGCTCCAGGTCAGCCTGGGCTTGAGCAAGCCCCTACCTTGAAAAACAAAAATAATAATAATTATAATGCTAACAGTAATGAGACAATGAGGGATCATCTAGAATAAGGCTCTAGAATTAAACTGCCTGGGTTTCATTCTGCCTCTGACTGACACTTAAGAGCTTTGTGACCTGAGGGATGTTGTTTAACCATTTGTATGACTCAAGTGGCACAACTGTGAAGTAGGAATAATAGTACTTCCTTCAAAGAGTTGCTGTGAGGACTAAATGAATCAAAATGCAAAATGCACTGAGAGCAGTGTCTACTTTGTAGTAAATACTGTAGCCTGCTAATATTAATAAGAAAAACTGGAGCCGGGCGTGGTGGTGCACGCCTTTAATCCCAGCACTTGGGAGGCAGAGGTAGGAGGATTGCTGTGAGTTTGAGGCCATCCTGAGACTACATAGTGAATTCCAGATCAGCCTGGGCCAGAGTGAGACCTTACCTCAAAAAAACAACAACAACAACAACAAAATATTAAGAAGAACAGCAGGGCTGGAGAGATAGCTTAGTAGTTAAGACATTTGCCTGCGAAGCCTAAGGACCCAGGGTTCAATTTCCCAGGACTCATGTAAACCAGATGCATAAGGTGGCGCATGCATCTGGAGTTTGTTTGCAGTGGATAGAGGCCCTGGCGAGCTCATTCTCTCTATCTGCCTCTTCCTCTCTCGCTCTCTCTCCAAAAAATAAATAAGTTAAAAAAAAAAAAAAAAAAAAGAACCAGGTGTGGTGGCTCACGCCTTTAATCCCAGCACTTGGAGGCAGAGGTAGGAGGATCGCCATGAGTTCGAGGTATCCTGAGACTCCATAGTGAATTCCAGGTCAGCCTGGGCCTATCTCAAAAAAACAAAACAAAACAAAAACAAAACAATGCATGGGGAGGGTAATCTAAGGAAGAAAAAGAAATAAAATGTAATATCTGGAGGAAAAACCAAAAGCAAGTGAAAAGTTGTAGGAAATGAGGTAAAAGAATAAAGCTAGTTGGGCGTGGTGGCGCACACCTTTAATCCCAGCACTCGGGAGGCTGAGGCAGTAGGATCACTGTGAGTTTGAGGCCACCCTGAGACTACATGGTGAATTTCAGGTCAGCTTGAGCTACAGTGAGACCCTGCCTTGAAAAACCAAAACAGCCAGGTGTGGAGGCAGAGGTAGGAGGATCACTGTGAGTTTGAAATCAGCCTGAGACTGTATAGTGAACTCCAGGTCAGCCTGGGCTAGAGTAAGACCCTACTTTGAAAACAAAAGGGGATGGGGGCGGGGGACTGGAGAGATGGCTGAACAGTTAAGGCGCGTGCCTGCAAAGCCTAAAGATCTGGGTTAAATTTCCCAGTTGCACAAAATGCGTATGCATATAGAGTTCATTTGCAGTGGATGGAGGCCCTGGTGTGCCCATTCTCTCTCTCTTTGTCTGTTTGAAAATAAATAAATAAACTATTTTTAAAAGAATAAAGCAGGGCCATGTAACCGAGGGCCTTGATGAACACATGGTAGTGTACAAGTGAGGGTAAGTCATTAGAGGCCTCCAGCAAAGGAGGTGGTGACCTAAGGCTGGGATGTGGGGAATAGACTAGACAAGTGCATGTGGCCAGCTAAAGATCATCAACACGTGACTAGACTCATGGCAAGTAAGTTAAGCAAGACAAAGAACAAAAGTCATATTATAGGGCTGGAGAGATGGCTTAGCGGTTAAGCGCTTGCCTGTGAAGCCTAAGAACCCCGGTTCAAGGCTCGATTCCCCAGGACGCACATTAGCCAGATGCACAAGGGGGCGCACGCGTCTGGAGTTCATTTTCAGTGGCTGGAGGCCCTGGCACGCCCATTCTCTCTCTCTCTCTATCTGCCTTTCTCTCTGTGTCTGTCGCTCTCAAATAAATAAATAAAAATAAACAACAACAACAAAAAGTCATACTATAGCCGGGTGTGGTGGCACACATCTTTAAGGGAGGCCGAAGTAGGAAGATTGCTGTGAGTTCAAGACCAGCCTGAGACTACATACAGAGTGAATTCCAAGTCAGCCTGGGCTAAAGCAAGACTCTACCTTGAAAAAACAAACCAAAAAAAACCCAAAAAAAAAACAGTTGGGGCTGGAGAGATGGCTTAGTGGTTAAGGTACTCTCTCAAATAAGTATATATTTAAAAAAACAAAATAATAATAATAATAATATTTGTAGAAAATGTAGATGTTCTGCATCCACTGATAGACCAGGAACAGTTTGTCGGTTTTTGGTTTGCACTAGGATGCACAAGTGAAGGACCCCTGTGCTGTCTGCCTGTCTTTGGGGAAGCACATCAACATGGCAAGAAAGTTGTGCTCATGTTGGGAAGAGGTATCACTACCCTCTCCTGTTTCCACGGTAACACATCTGCAGTCATTTGGATCTATCACCTGCCATCCACATAACACCAGGACTAGAAGAATGGGAATGATGTCATCTTGATCTTTTATTTTGGCTGACTTATTTGGAGTGGAAGCACTGTTTTTGTACAAGTATTTTATTTGGGCTGGAGAGATGGCTTAGCGGTTGAGGCATTTGCCTGCGAAACCAAAAGATCCCAGTTTGATTTTCTAGGACCCACATACACCAGATGCACAAGGGGGCGCATACATCTGGAGTGTGTTTGTAGAGGCTGAAGGCCCTCGCGCATCCATTCTCGCTCTCTCTCTCTCTCCCTCTTTCTCTCAAATAAATAAATAAACAAAATAAAAAATATTTTATTTGTTTGCTTATTTTATTTTGAGAGAGAGAGAGAGAAAGAAGCAGATAGAGAGAAAGAGAGAAAGAGCCGGGCGTGGTGGCGCACGCCTTTAATCCCAGCACTCGGGAGGCAGAGGTAGGAGGATTGCCGTGAGTTCGAGGCCACCCTGAGACTCCATAGTGAATTCCAGGTCAGCCTGGGCTAGAGTGAAACCCTACCTCGAAAAACCAAAAAAAAAAAAAAAAAGAGAGAGAGAGAAAGAGAGAACGGGCATGCCAGGGCCTCTAGCCACCGCAAATGAACTCCAAATGCATGTGCCCCCTTGTGCATCTGGCTTACGTGGGTCCTGGGGAATTGAACCGGGGTCCTTGGACTAGAACAAGACCCTACCTTGAAGAACCAAAAGAAAAAGAAAAGAAATTTTTCTTAGAACATTGTTTCATGTGTGTGAATCACTTCCTTCAGATTTTGTATCTCTGTAGCCTGTTTGAGGTTAGCACCAAAAGGATGTCACAATGCAGCTCTCCTCTTCTCTCCTCAACAACAAACTGCTTCCTGAAAAATATGATTAATCTGTGAAATTCCTACCTTAAATATACTTTCTCAGCCTTTTGTGTGTACCAATTTGTCCAGAAAAGTCCATAGCACTAGAACCTCATTATCAGTGCAAAACAGGATGACTAATTTTTCACCCTGTTTCTCTTTTTTTTTGAGGTAGGGTCTCACTCTAGCTCAGGCTGACCTGGAATTCACTATGTAGTCTCAGGGTGGCCTCGAACTCACGGTGATCCTCCTATCTCTGCCTCCTGAGTGCTGGGATTAAAGGCGTGTACCACCACGCCTGGCTCTGACCATTCATCTTTCTTTTTTAAAAGATTTTTAAATTTTATTGATCCATTTTGAGAGAGGTAGTAAGAGATAGAGAGGCAGATAGATAGAGAATGGGCATGCCAAGGCCTCCACCCACTGCAAAGAAACTCCAGATGCATGTGCCCCTTGTGCATCTAGCTTATGTGAGTACTGGGGAATCAAACCTGGGTCCTTAGGCTTTGCAGGCAAGCGCCTTAACCACTAAGCTGTCTCTCCAGCCCCAATCATTCATCTTTGTCTCTGTAGTTTACTGTGGACTCTGGTTGTTTCTCCAACCTGAGGCTTTGGTCACTACATCTGCTACATCTGTTTGACCTTTGCTGCTATTGGTAGCCCTTTATATTTCAGGCCTCGTCTTCAACTTTCTTCAGTTGGTGTTATGATTCCTCATTCTTGTTAACTTTACGTAGCTTGTAAAAGGAAAGACAGGGTCTGGAGATATAACTAATGGTTAAGGCACCTGCCTGCAGCCTAACAATCTGAGTTCAATTCCCCAGTACCCACATACAGCCAGATGGACAAAGTGGCACATGCATCTAGAGTTTGTTTGCAGCAGTTGAAGGCACTCCTGTGCCCATTCTGTCTGTCTGTCTCTCTTCTCTCTATATCTCTGTACTTGCAAATAAATAAAAATCTTTTAAAAGTAAGACAGAAAATGCCTTTTTTGTCTTCAGAAAATCATTTCACTCACTTTTTAATGTTTTATTTTTATTTATTTATTTGAGAGAGAGGCAGAGAAAGAGAGAGAGAGAATATGAATATGGGAGCGCCAGGGCCTCCAGCCACTGCAAATAAACTCCAGATGCATGTGCCATCTTGTGCATCTGGCTTACATGGGTCCTGGGGAGTCGAACCTAGGTCCTTCGGCTTTGCAAGCCAACACCTTAACCACTAAGCCACCTCTCCAGCCCCATTCTTTGCTTTTTGTTTTGTTTTGTTTTGTTTTGTTTTGTTTTGTTTTGTTTTTCAAGGTAGGGTCTCACTCTAGCTCAGGCTGACCTGGAATTCACTATGGAGTCTCAGGGTGGTCTCAAACTCATGGGGATCCTCCTACCTCTGCCTCCCGAGTGCTGAGATTAAAGGCATGAGCCACCACGCCCAGCTACCTTTGCTTTTTTTAAAAAAAATATTTTATTTATTTATTTTGAGAGATGCAGATAGATAAAGAGAGGGAGAGAGAATGGGCATGCCAGGGCCTCCTGCCATTGCAAATTAACTCCAGACACATGCAGCACCTTCTGCATCTGGCTTACATGGGTCCTGGGGAGTTGAACCTGGGTCTTTTGGCTTTGCAGGCAAGCACCTTAATCACTAAGCCATCCCTCCAGCCCTCCTGACTTTTTATAATTACATTTTTAACTTACAAAACAACAGCTTTCATTATGACATTTTCATACATGTATCATTATACATTGTTCACATTTGCCCCTCACTATTTTCTCCACCTCCCCTCATATGGTTCCCTTTCTGCTTTTATGCCACAGATATATGCATGTGTATATGTATATCGTTAAATATAATTCTTGCATATAAGAAAACACACACTATTTTGTCTTTCCGCCATTACCCTCTCATTTCCACCTGCCCTTCCTTCTTAAATAGTCCCCCTTCTACTTTCATGTCTATATACATATTCCTCATATGAGAGAAAACACGCAGTACTGCTGAGTCTGGCTTATTTCAGTTAACATGATGATCGCTAGGTCCTTCCATTTTCCCATAAATGACATAATTTCATTCTCCATTGTGTCTATACACACCACACTTTCTTTATCCGTTCTTCTGTTAAGGGCCATTTAGTCCTGAGTTCCGTATCTTGACTGCTGTGAAGAGTGCAGCAGTAGACGTGGATTTGCAAGTATCTCTGTGGTGTGTGCACTTAGTTCCTTCAGATATATCCAAGAGTAGTATAGCTAGAGCATAGAATAGCTCTATCTTTAGGGTTTTTTTTTTTTTTTTTTTTTTTTTTTTTTTTTTTTGGTTTTGCGAGGTAAGGTCTCACTCTAGCACAGGCTGACCTGGAATTCACTATGTAGTCTCAGGGTGGCCTCGAACTCATGGCGATCCTCCTGCCTCTGCCTCCCCAGTGCTGGGATTAAAGGCGTGTGCCACCATGTCCAGCTAGTTTTAGTTTAGTTTTTTCTTTTTTAAAAACATATTTTATTCATTTATTTGAGAGAGGGAAAGAGGGAGAGAGAGCAAGAGAGAGAACGGGAGCGCCAGGGTCTCCAGCCACTGCAAACAAACTCCAGACACGTGCGCCCCCTTGTGCATCTGGCTTATGTGGAGAGTCAAATCAGGATCCTTTGGCTTTGCAGGCAAACGCTTTATACCATTTTCTCAGGGAAGCCATCTCTCAGCCATCTCTCCAGCCGTAGTTTTAGTTGTTTTATTTTTTATTTGTTTATTTATTTGAGAGCGACAGACAAAGAGAGAAAGAGGGAGAGAGGGAGAGAGAACGGGGTACACCAGGGCCTCCAGCCACTGCAAATGAATTCCAGATGTGTGCGCCCCCTTGTGCATCTGGCTAACGTGGGTCCTGGGGAATCGAGCCTCGAACCTGGGTCCTTAGGCTTCACAGGCAAGCGCTTAACTGCTAAGCCATCTCTGCAGCCAGGTTTCAGTTTTTTGAGGAGGCTTCATGTTGATTTCTGTAGTGACTACAATGGTCTACACTTCCACCAGCAGTGCGTAACCGTTCCTCTTTCCCAGACCCTCGTCAGCATTTGTTATCATTGTTTTCTTGCTGATGATCTTTGTGACTAGGTCGAGATGGATCTCATTGCAGTTGTTTTATCTCACTCTGGCCCAGGCTCACTTGGGATTCATTACGTAGTCTCAGGGTGGCCTGGAAGCACAGCGCTCCTCTTACCTCCGCCTCCGTGCGCCACCACACCTGACAGCTGTTTTAATTTTTAACTCAGCACACAAATTGCCAGTTCTGCTCCTTGACTTTGGTGTGCTTTTGTATGCTCCTGGTTTCCTCAGAATATTGATTTGTGGGTTCCTGTCCCTATTTATAGATATATTTTCTCACCTTGCGCCAGAACTGTCGCGAAGGCAAGTTTCAGTTACTGGAATCTGCCTCATGGGATTGGGTAGGAACAGGCAGACCATGGAGGTGACTTCTCGTAGCTTGGTTTCCCTTACCCTCCAGGGCATTGTCCTTTTCCTCTAACCTCAGATTACTCTGGAGCTCTGGAATGCAAGTAAATGTTTAACAACCAGCTTTGGAGGGAGCAAGTCCGGGTTTGAGGCACTTCCTAATTTCCGTGCAATGTAAATTCTCGTTTGTGAGCCATACAATATCACTGAACTGGGAACTGTACACAGTCGGCTCCCAAGAGCTTGGTGTCACCAGCCAGCATCCGGCTCTGCGGCAGTAAACGCTTTGACTCTTATCTGCACCCAGACAGTGGAGCTGGCGCTCCAGCAGCCCCAAGAGCTGATTCTTAAAGGACTGGCTCCTTTATTTATCACTTTCATTAGCTGACTCTGTATGTATTCCCTTTAATGGTTTTTGGTTCTTCCTGTTTGATTTTGTCATGGTTTGTATTCTTTCCAAAAAGTTTTTGGCCGGGCATGGTGGCGCACACCTTCAACCCCGGCACTTAAGAGACACAGGCAGTAGGATCACTGTGAGTTGGAGGTCAACCTGGGCTAAAGTGAGACCCTACCTTGAAAAAACCCCTCCCAGGGCTGGAGAGATGGCTTAGCGGTTAAGCGCTTGCCTGTGAAGCCTAAGGACCCCGGTTCGAGGCTCAGACTCCCCAGGACCCATGTTAGCCAGATGCACAAGGGGGCGCACGCACCTGGAGTTCGTTTGCAGTGGCTGGAAGCCCTGGCATGCCCATTCTCTCTCCCTCTCTCTATCTGCCTCTTTCTCTCTCTGTCTGTCACTCTCAAATAAATAAATAAAAATAACAAAAAAGAAAAAGAAAAAAATGCTTTAAAAAAAAAAGAAAAAGAAAAAACCCCTCCCAGTTTTTTTTATATTGTTGTAAACAACCTTTTCTAAAATTTTTCTGTGTAGTTTTGAATGTTTATTTCAATGTTTTAAAATATTTTATTTATTTATGTATTTATTTATTCATTCATTTATTTGAGACAGAGGAAGAAAGAGACAGAATGGGTGCGTCAGGGCCTCTAGCCCCTGCAAATGAACTCCAGACGCATGTGACACCATGTGCACCTGGCTAACATGGGACCTGGAGAATTGAGCCTGGGTCCTTAGGCTTTGCAGGCATGCACCTTAACCACTAAGCCATCTCTCCAGCCCTATTTCAATTTTTTTAGGCAAGCCCAACAGACTGGCTCTTTTTTTTTTTTTTAATGAGAGAGAGGGAGAAAGAGAATTGGTGCACCAGGGCTTCCAGCCACTGTAATCCAATTCCAGATGTGCGTGCCACCTTGTGTGCATGTGTAACTTCGCACGTGTGTCATCTTGTGCGTCTGAGTTACATGGAATCTGGGGAATCAAACATGGCTCCTTAGGTTTGACAGGCAAGCGCCGTAACCACTAAGCCATATCTCTGGCCCTGTTTATTTATTTATTTATTTATTTTTCTGAGGTAGGGTCTCACTCTAGCCCAGGCTCACCTGGAATTCACTACGTAGTCTCAGGCTGGCCTTGAACTCACAGCGATCCTCCTACCTCTGCCTCCCAAGTGCTGGGATTAAAGGCGTCTGCCACCATGCCCAGCTTAAAAATATTTTTTTATTTATTTGAGAGAGAGAGAGAGAAAGAGAATGGGCACACCAGGGCCTCCTGCCACTGCAAACAAACTCCAGACACATGTGCCATTTTGTGCATCTGGCTTTACTTGGTACTGGGGAATCGAACCCAAGCCATCAGGCTTTGCAAGCAAGCCACTTCACATGGTGAACCATCTCTCCAGCCCCTGAATCTGTTTATTTCTTTGTGATTTCAAAGGAGTTTGGAGAAGGAAAGGGAAAGAAAGCGGAAGTCCTTCTATTTCATGCCTTAAGTTGTTTTCATCAGAATTTACTTCCTCCTGTCTCAGAGGCAGACTCTCTCCCCGTGACCAGTGGTTTCCCTCTGAGCTCTTTATCCTGAATGATGGTTTGAACAAGTGCCCCTGAAGGGCTATGGAAGGTTTCTGAGAAAACTTTGGTACCCTGACGAAGGCTAATTTTTCACCTGGGCTCCCATGCAGGAGCACATTAGTGTACTCATGAAGGCCATGCGCACTGGCCAGAAAGGGGCAGACCACAGGGGTCTGAGCTGGGGAACAAGTGGGGTTCTGAGGATCAGGTGTTTTCTAGGTGGTTAGCAGCAAAAATATCCAAGTGAACACTTTCCATTCTTCCAGATTCCATGAAGGGACTCCCTGGTCTCATTTAGAAGGTAATTCAAAATGTTCATCATGTGGTGATCTCTACTACATGACATTGATTGAGCTCCAAGCACTTTATCCACTGAACCATCTCCTTAGCCCTCTTCTCTTTCTTTCTTTTCTTTTCTTTTCTTTTTTTTTTTTTTTGTTTTTCAAGGTAGAGTCTCACTCTAGCCCAGGCTGACCTGGAATTCACTATGGAGTCTCAGGGTGGCCTTGAACTCATGGTGATCCTCCTACCTCTGCTTCCCAAGTGCTGGGATTAAAGATGTGCACTACCACGCCTGGTTTTTCTTTCTTTAAATATATGAGACATATGTTTAAATATATTATGCTGCGCTTTCAAATGTCAGTCCTCTAACTGGCTGATTTTAGTATCTTAAGGTGCTGTTTCTTCATGTTTTGTGATTTTACTTTCAATGATCTTATGTTCCTTAAATTTTTATTTTATTTTATATTTTGCTTTTTTTTTTTGGTTTCTCGAGGTAGGGTCTCACTCTGGCCCAGGCTGACCTGGAATTCACTATGGAGTCTCAGGGTGGCCTCGAACTCACGGCGATCTTCCTGCCTCTGCCTCCCGAGTGCTGGGATTAAAGGCATGCACCACTACACCCGGCTTTTTTTTTTTTTTTTTTTTTTTTTTTGAGGTAGGGTCTCACTCTGGCTCCCCAGTGCTGGGATTAATTAAAGGCCTGCATAACCATACCTGGAAAAAATAATAATAATTTAATGCAAGGTCTTGCTACATAGCCTGGGTGCTAGCCTTGAAGCTTTTTTTGTTGTTTGTTTGTTTGGTATTGGGATAGAACCTAGAGTCTCACACATGCTAGGCAAGCACTCTGCCACTAAGCTATAGCCCCAGTCTGTGCCCTGGACTCTTGATCCTCCTACTTCAGCCTCCCAAATGCTAGGACTATAGGTGCTCACCAATATGTCTATACTTATACTTACTTATGAACATGCTTGAAGAATTATTGGTGTTTGATTTTGTTACTTATTTCATACCTAAGTCATCTAGGATCACTGTATAATACATTCTATGCTTGAGGTTTTTTTGTATTTTATTTTAGTTGGAAATAAGGCTACATTCACGCAAGTGCTGGTTTTGTGATTATGGATCTTTAGCAGAGATGCCCCAGCCCAATCTAATGTGAAAGTGAAAATTAGCAAGTTTCACTGGGCAAGGTGCCACATGCCTTTAATCCCAGTACTGGGGAGGATCACTGAATTTAAGGCTAACCTGAGATTACAGATTGAGTTCCAAGTCAGCCTGGGCTAGAGTGAGACCCTACTTCAAAAACAACAACTACAAAAATTATAGCAAGTTTCCTTGCTGTTCCATTCTATGTGGAAGATTTATTTAATACCTTTTTAAAAATACGTATTTATTTGCAAGCAGAGAGATAGAGATAATGGGCATGCCAGGGCCTATAGCCGCTGCATATGAATTCCAGATGCATGTGCCACTTTGGGTATCTGGCTTTACGTGGATACTGGAGAGTTGAATCTGGGTCATTAGGCTTTTAAATCCAGCACCTTAACCACTGAGCCATCGTTCCAGCCCTCATAGTCACCTTTTAAATAAAGCAAAATGAGCCTGCATGGTGACTCAAGCCTTTAATCCCAGTGCTCAGGAAGCAGAGGTAGGAGGGTCTCTGTGAGTTCAAGGCCAGTCTGGGACTACAGAGTTCTAGGTCAGAGCCTAGCTGGAAAGAATAAAATAAAATAAAATAAAGTAAAGTAAAGTAAAGTAAAGTAAAATAAAATAAAATAAAATAAAATGCCAGGTGTGGTGGTATACACCTTTGATCCCAGCACTTGGGAGACAGAGGTAGGAGGATCACAGTGAGTTCGAGGTACCCTGAGACGATAGAGTGAATTCCAGATCAGCCTGGGCTAGAGTTAAACCCTACCTTGAAAAACCAAAAAAATATGTAAATAAATAAAATAAAAGATAAAGTGATCAAGAAAGACACCAAATGTCAACCTCTAACCTTCACATGTGCGTGCACACACACACAAAGATGTTCTTCACCCTGTCAAAGGATAAAGTGTATCCATGCAATTGAATACTCCTTAGCAATAAAAAAAGAAAAAGCCATTGGTTTGAATCGTAAATGTATTTTGCTAAGGGAAATTGGCCACTCAAAAAGCTGTATCTCGGCTGGGTGTAGGGGCGCACGCCTTTAATCCCAGCACTCAGGAGGCAGAGGTAGTAGGATCGCTGTGAATTCAAACCCAGCCTGGAACTACAGAGTGAGTTCCAGGTCAACCTGGGCTAGACTGACACCCTACCTCAACCCCCCCAAAGCCCCCAAAGCTGTATCTCATATGATTCTAGTTACTTTATTGAAAAGGCAAAGCTACAGAGAGAGATCCATGGTTGCCAAAGGTTGAGGGAAGGAAGAATGGTTGTATAGGGGAATATTCTAAGATAAAAGAACTATTTTGTGAGGTTAGGTCAGTCAACATAGAACTTTTATTGTATACAGATATTAAAAAATCAAGCAGTCAGGGATCCAAGTATAAAATGCAAATTAAGACAAGAAAACTTAATTATATTACAAGGATATATCATAATCTGGAGTGGCACAGAAAGGAACTGATCTAAATGGTGCTCTAGCTAGATGCTGAAAGGCTAGAGACAAAGAGCTATCTATCAATGCTCTAATCTAGTAGGAAAGTATGTTTATCACAGTAGTTTGAGTAAGGCTGAAGTCAGATGTTTTTAGGGTTGAACAAATAAGTCAACACATTGAAGATAATTGGAACTAGGCTTATTACATTCAGAGAAATATTGTCAACTGGGGAAAGGATAGTAGAAAGGAAAGATTAGAATAAACTGCAGGAAAGACATCAACAATCGCTGGAAGTGGTGGTGCACGCCTTTAATCCCAGCCCCAGGGAGGCAGAGGTAGGAGGATCATTGTGAGTTTGAGGCCACCCTGATACTACGTAGTGAGTTCCAGGTCAGCTTGGGCTAGAGTGAGACCCTACCTTGAAAAATCACACACATAAGAGCCAGGCATGGTGGTGCATGCCTTTAATACCAGCACTGGGGAGGCAGAGGTAGTATCATGTGAGTTCAAGGCTAGCCTGAGACTACATAGTGAATTCCAAGTCAGCCTGGGCTAGAACAAAATTCTACCTTGAAAAACCAAAATAAATAAATAAATAAATAATAAATAAAATAATTTATTCTGAGAAAGAGGCAAATAGAGAGCGGGTGTGCCAGGGCCTCCAGCCACTGTACATGAACTCCAGACGAGTGTGCATCTGGCTTACATGGGTTCTGGGGAAACAAACCTGGGTTCTTAGGCTTCACAGGCAAGTGCCTTAACCTCTAAGCTATCTCTCCAGTCCAAAGCAATTATTATTATTATTTATTATTTTTGTTTTTCAAGGTAGGGTTTCACTCTAACCCAGCTGGCCTGGAATTCACTATGGAGTTTCAGGGTTGCCTTGAACTCACAGCGATCCTACCTCTGCCTCCAGAGTGCTGAGATTAAAGGCGTGCACCACCACACCTGGCTTGCCAATAAACCTTTTAATCTCTTACTCCAGTGCTCTTTAAATTATATATTGACTTCTTTACAAGACTAGAAAAAGTAAGAACAAACCACTTAAAAATAACAGGACAGGAGCTGGGCGTGGTGGCACATGCCTTTAATCCCAGCACTGGGAGGCAGAGGTGGGAGGACCTCTGAGTTCGAGGCCACCCTGAGACTCCATAGTGAATTCCAGGTCAGCCTGGGCTAGAGTGAGACCCTACCTCGAAAAACCAAAAAAAAAAAAAAAAAAAAAACAAAAAAACACAACAGGACAGGACTGGAGAGATGGCTTAGCTTAGGCATTTGCCTGCAAAGCCAAAGGACCCTGGTTCGATTCCCCAGGACCCATGTAAGCCGCCAGATGTACAAGGGGGTGCATGCATCTGGAGTTCATTTGCAGTAGCCGGAGGCCCTGGCGAGCCCATTCTTTCTCTCCCTCTCAAATAAATAAATAAAAATTAAAAAACCTAAAAGCTAAATAATAATAGGATAATGTAAGTAGGATGGCAAGTCTCAAAAGGAAGCCACACAACAAACCCCTGACACAGCAAAGGATGTACAGCGACTCCATTTGGCTGGCTGCCAAGGAACGTTCCAGCCACTTGTGTCTTTATCCATCAGTCTTCATTAACTTGGGGTCATGCCATTCATTCATTTGGCTGATGAAACTATAAGACTTAAATGATACAATGAAAAAGGACAGGCAACTTTTTTTGGGGGGGGGGAGGGCTTGGGTTTCGTTTTCGAGGTAGGGTCTCACTCTAGCTCAGGCTGACCTGGAATTTACTATGTAGTCTTGGGGTGGCCTTGAGTTTGTGATGATCCTCCTACCTCTGCCACCACAATGCTGGGATCATGTGTGCCACCATGCCAGGCTACCTTGTTCTTTCTTAAGTGCTGAGTTGGTCATTTTATTTGCCGACAGAGAGATAGATAGATAGATAGAGAGAGATAGAGAGGGGAGAGAGGAGGAGGAAGGAAGGCAGAGGGAGTGTATGGTTGTGCCAGGGCCTCCAGCCATTGTAAACAAACTCCATATGCATGCACCCCCTTGTGCATCTGGCTTACATGGGTCCCGAAGAGTTGAACTGGGATCCTTTGGCTTTGCAGGCAAACATCTTACCCTCTAAGCCATCTCTCCAACCCCAAACAGCTTTTTTTTTTGGGGGGGGGGTTTCAAGGTAGGGTCTCAGTCTAGCCCAGGCTGACCTGGAATTCACTATGTAGTCTCAGGGTGGCCTTGAACTCATAGAGATCCTCCTACCTCTGCCTTGTGAATGCTGGGATTTAAGGTATGTACCACCATGCCCCAGTTTGAGTGGGTCTTTTAAATGTGTCTTGTTTCTTTCCTGCCCAACCTGTGAGCCAAATCAGAAGTGGAAAATGTGCTCTTTGCTGGGTGTTCAGTACTTTCTGCAATTGCTATAGAAAATAAGCTCCAAGAGCCGGGCGTGGTGGCGCATGCCTTTAATCCCAGCACTCGGGAGGCAGAGGTAGGAGGATCGCCGTGAGTTCAAGGCCACCCTGAGACTCCATAGTGAATTCCAGGTCAGCCTGAGCTACAGTGAGACCCTACCTTGAAAAACCAGAAAAAAAAAAAAAAAAAAAAAGAAAAGAAACTCCATGTTCTGACAGCTACAAGTGCTCAGAAATGGATATATCACACCAGACCTTTGAACAGTAATTGCCGTTCTCAGTCTGAATTTTGACCTCTGTGGGTGACAAGTTACTTGAAAACAAGAATCAGTATAATATTTCTGACAATGCCCTGGAGCCACATGGACAAGTTCAAGTAGTTGTATTCAAATCCTGGCCCCACAACATAGGACCTGTTTGCTTTTCTGTGAAACAGGAATAACAAAGCTTACCAAGCAGGCTGTCCAGACTAAATGAAACCCCTTCCACACTTATCGCAACTCTATTGTCCCAGGGATTATTCAGGCCATTGCCGATATTTGAGCAAGCAAAACACACAAAGTTCTTGCTCTTTTGCAGATCTTACATGTTGACTATAGTCTCTCTATCTTTTTTTTTTTTTTTTTTTTTTTTTTTTGGTTTTTCGAGGTAGAGTCTCACTCTAGCCCAGGCTGTCCTGGAATTCACTATGGAGTCTCAGGGTGGCCTCGAACTCACGGAGATCCTCCTACCTCTGCCTCCCGAGCGCTGGGATTAAAGATGTGCGCCACCACGCCTGGCTGTCTCTCTCTTTTTCAAGGTAGGGTCTTGCTCTAGCCCAGGCTGACCTCCTGGAATTAGTCTCAGGCTGGCCTCGAACTCTGTGATTCTCCTACCTCAGCATCCCGAGTAAAGGCGTGTGCTACCATGCCAGGCTATAGTCATTTTTGTTACGAGAGACCTTCAAATCCTTGCTAACTCCATGTAAGGTCCATAAAATCAGTAGCTGGGGAGATTGCTCAGTGGTTAACGTGTTTGCCTGTGAAGCGAAAGGACCCAGGTTTGATTACCCAGTACCCACATAAAGTCAGATGCACTAGGTAGTACACATATCTGGAGTCTGTTTGCAATGGATAGAGGCCCTGGCATGCCCATTCTCTGTGTCTGCCTCTTTCTCTCTCTCTCAAATGAATTGCTGATATATATATTAGCAGCAAGGCATCACCTGAGAGAGCCTCTTGGGACCCCCTGAGTTCACATATCAGGATACTTAAAAAAAATTTTTTTTTGAAGCTGGGTGTGGTGGTGCACGCCTTTAATCCCAGCACTCAGGAGGCAGAAGTAGGAGGATCGCCATGAGTTTGAGGCCACCCTGAGACTATATAGTGGATTTTAGGTAAGCCTGGGCCAGAGTGAGACCCTACCTCAAAAAAAAAAAAAAAAATTGAGAGAAAGGCAGACAGAGAATGGGCGTGCCAAATCATCTAGCCACTGCAAACCAACTCCAGATGCGTATGCCACCTTATCTGGCTTTATGTGGGTACTGGGGAATTGAACCTAGGTCCTTTGGCTTTGCAGGCAAGCATCTTAACTGCTAAACTATCTCTCCAGCTCAGGATACATATTTTAACAGAGCTTGTGGTGTCTTGTGTAGATCACCCTGTATTTGGACTTAAACACATTCAAAGTTCCTTGCATATTGAGGCAAATGGTATTGAAATTTACAGGTGAGCATGATGGCACATGTCTTTAATTCCAGCACTTTGGAGGAAGAGGTAGGAGGATAGTTCAAAGCCAGCTTGGAACTACAGAGTGAGTGCCAGGTGAAGCTTGGGTTAGAGTCCCTACCTCAAAAAAAAAAAAAAAAAAAAAAAAATTACCACCACCCTAAAGAAACAGTTTCAAGATTATTTTCTTCTTAAAAAGCCATGTTGAGTGATTTTAAGGAGTGGAAATCTGCTCATTACAAGTATATACCCTATGTCTACAAAATGTTGATGTATTTTACAGACAGCTATTAGAAACATTACTGGCTTAATCTAGCCAAGTGGCACCCTCTGGTGGCAATGCTTTCACTTACGTATCATTACATATAGTTCTGGCTAGAGTTATGCAAGGATCTTAAGAAAAGTAAAATGCCTTTTTTCTGAGAGGGGGGTTGAACAGGGTCTCATATAGCCTGACTGGCCTCAAACTCGCTCTTTAACCAAAGCCTACCTTGAACTGACTCTCCTGTCTCCACCTCCCAAGGCATCTGGCTTTAAGGTACATTTTGTGACTCATAAAACATGCACATATACTTTGAAAAATAAAATGATGTGTAAAGAAACAAAGTTAGGTATGTGAAATACATTAAGCATCTATTTCTATACTATGCATTATTACTTATTTTCTAAGTTTTGTGTTTTTGTTTATATAAATGGCTTCCTTGGGTGTATTCTAGAGACTGTTTTCCATAGATAGAATTACTCATGCAGGTGTTCAACTGCACTGGGTAATGGCAAGTTATTCTCAAAGTAGTTGTACTAAATTAGCTCTCTAGATGCTGG
The DNA here is from genome assembly GCA_036346955.1 of Dipus sagitta. Lineage (NCBI taxonomy): Eukaryota > Metazoa > Chordata > Mammalia > Rodentia > Dipodidae > Dipus > Dipus sagitta. The sequence continues at coordinate 28,297,372 of CM070787.1, read as the reverse complement.
TTCTGCCACCAGGCACCTTTCACTAACAAATTTGTTTTTCTGAATTTTCAGTTTCTGTTAATTTAGAGAATGTGGCTATTTAACACCCTTCCACTTGTTTATTGGCTATCATTCAGGTTAAGTACCCGGAAAAAGGCTGGAGAGATGGCTTAGCAGTTAAGGCGCTTGCCTGCAAAGCAAAAGGACCCAGGTTCAATTCCCCAGTACCCATGTAAAGCCAGCTGCACAAGGTGGCACATGTGTCTGGAGTTCGTTTGCAGTGACTAGAGGCCCTGGCGTGCCCATTCTCTATTTGCCTCCGCTAATAAATAAGTAAAAAAGTTCCCAGGGAACAATTCAGTTTCAAAGGATAGTCAGCACTGTGAGCCAGTCTCATTCTGTAACAGAGAGCTGAATACGGTGTCTTTCCTGTTTACTTATCATGTCGATTCTGTACAGTAACAAGTTGTCTAGGCTTATAGCCTAGGAGCAATTGTCACATTATCTCGGTTTGTGTAAACTCTCAGTAAATTTCCCACACCTGTGTTCCCAGAACAAATAACTGTAGTTTGGAGGGTTTCAAATTGCCTTCCATGCTGCATTCCTTTACTCTCATTAGCAATGGATGAGAGCCATTCCTGTGGCGCTTAGCAGTGTTACCAAGGCCAGTACTTAAATCCAGTTCTCTGTAAACTTCACCTATCCTACTGTGGGCTTATTTTCCTTTCAGGGCTTTATAGCTTGAGGAAACTGACTATCTTTCTGTGAAAGGAGCTCCTCAGCTTCTTCCTCCCTTTCTTTTTGTTTTTGTGGCTTATCAGGGTAAGACCTTGTGTTCTAGCCCAGGCTGACCTGGAATTCACTATGTAGTCTCAGGATGACCTTGAGTGCTGGGATTAAAAGCATGCCCCACTATGCCTAGCTTCTTCCTCTTCTTTTTATGTCTGCCATTGTATCATCTTAACTTTTAGAGAAAACTACTTTTTACTTTTAAGGGTTGTCCTGACCCAGACAATGCCCACACCATACTAAGATTAAATTAAGAAGAAAAAAAAAAAGCTGGGTGTGGTGGCGCACGCCTTTAATCCCAGCACTCGGGAGGCAGAGGTAGGAGGATCGCCGTGAGTTCGAGGCCACCCTGAGACTCCATAGTGAATTCCAAGTCAGCGTGAGCTACAGTGAGACCCTACTTCAAGAAACAAACAACTTAAGGTTTAATACTGTACTTTGGAGAGACCCAACTTTCTTTGCAAATATCTATTGTTTTAACCAACAGTTCCCAAATCATTCATCCTACTCACTGATTTAAAGAAAACTAATTTCCCGAGGGTTTAGGTTGTTTCTGGACTTTTTTGAAGACACCTATTTATATAATTCCTTTGTGATGATTTAGAGTATCAGATTGGGTTGCTCAGCCCTCAGTTTGGTGTACATGTGTGGGTGCACACCACCTTAGCTGTAGTCATCTTTAGGAACAGTCCACCTCCTGTGATGGTGTTTCACTGGCCTGGAGTTTACTGATTAGACTGGCTACAGGGATGCTTTGACCCCACCACCATGCCTGGCATGGTTACACAGATTCAGGGTTCCAACCTAGGTCCTCATGCTTGTGAGGCAGGAGTTTTACTTACTGAGCCATCTCCCCAGCCTCTATCCTGATTACTTTTATAACTTTCTGGTTTCCTTTGTAAATTCTAAAGGAACATTGTCCAGTTACAAAAACTTGGAAATCTTTTTGGGAATGGTGTTAATTTTAAACTTGGACTACAAGATGGATACCATTGAAAGTAGCAGTCTATTTCAAGCCTTGTGGCCTATTTTTTAACCACAGGCTTCTGAAAAAAATATTTTTTAAAATTTTTTGTTTATTTTTATTTATTTATTTGAGAGCGACAGAGAAAGAGGCAGAGAGAGAGAGAGAGAGAGAGAGAGAGAGAATGGGCGCTCCAGGGCTTCCAGCCACTGCAAACGAACTCCAGACGTGTGCACCCCCTTGTGCATCTGGCTAATGTGGGTCCTGGGTAATGGAGCCTCGAACCGGGGTCCTTAGGCTTCACAGACAAGTGTTTAACCGCTAAGCCATCTCTCCAGCTCTTTCTTTTTTTTTTTTTTTTTTTTTTTTTTTGAGGTAGGGTTTCACTATAGTCCAGGCTGACCTGGAATTCACTCTATATTCTCAGTGTGGCCTCAAACTCAACGCCGATTCTCCTACCTCTGCCTCCCAAGTGCTGGGATAAAGGCATGCGCCACAATGCCTGGCTTGAATTTTTTTTTTTTTCTTTTTTAAGGAAATAAAGCAACTTAATTTCGCAACTTGGTTTTGAGAACAGAAAACTCTTGCAGGTAGGAAGTATCTTTTCTGACTGTTCTAGAGCTATTCAAAACCTGGCCGATGGCTTAGCAGTTAAGGCGCTTGGCTGCAAAGCCAAAGAATCCAGGTTCTATTCCCCAGGACCCACATAAAGCTGGATGCACAAGGTGGCACATGTGCCTAGTTTGTTTACAGTGGCTAGAGGCCCTGGCACGCCCAATCTACTACTTTCTCTTTCTCAAATAAACAAATAAAATGTTTAAGAAAGCTGGCCAAACCCAATGACCTCCACATTGAATGAGTAAGTGCTCAGTCCTTTTAGCCATACACTTCACACCCCATGCTCCTCTGACTCTCTTGACTCACTTTTGGATGTCAACACTGGAATGCTTCAAAGGTCAGCTAGTCCCTGCCATTGCTCTTTCATTTCTCCTGCCGCCATCTTCAGGTGTTCTTCAGCTCATGATTTGAATTGCCATTTATACAAATTTTCAGCTGGGTTCCCTTCTCAAGTCCAACTCCCTACTCTACACCTCATACATACATATCTCAGACCCAATGTCCCACTCCAGGTAAGGCTTTCAGCTGCTCCGAGCGCTAAAGGTTTCCAGGCCATCTGTGACTTCCCACACAATTCATATTCAGTGTATTGGAAAATCCCCATTGCTCTTTAATAAACCCGTATGTCCAACCACTTTTCACCTTCCCCACTACCAGCCCAATCCATCAAACCCTCTCACCCGATCTCCCGCCGTCTCCTCTAGTGCTATGGGACATTCTCAATTATATTTTTTACCCCAACCCCCCAAAGGGGTCCTTCTATTTTGCCATTTAGATCTCTTCTTCCTTGCTTTGGTACTAAAGCTTATGTCCATTTCATCTGTGATATCTATCATCTATCAATCTATGCCTGTTTCAGAACATTTAACCTGTTCCCTTTACCTGAAAATACTCTAAGGCAGAATTGACAGCAATACTCTTGGAAATTTTTATTTTTGGTTTTTCGAGGGAGGGTCTCGCTCTAGCCCAGGCTGATCTGGAATTCACTATCTAGTCTCAGGGTGGCCTCGAGCTCATGGCGATCCTATCTCTGCTGGGATTAAAGGCGTGAACCACCACACTAAACCGCAATCTTAATAACACCAAGGATGCTGTCTGCAATATAAGACCCAGAAAGTGCTGGGCGTGGTGGCTCACGCCTTTAATCCCAGGGCTTGGGAAGCAGAGGTAGGAGGATCGCCATGAGTTCGAGGGCACCCTGAGACTACATAGTGAATTCCAGGTCAGCCTGGGCTACAGTGAGACCCTACCTCGAAAAACAAAAACAAACAAACCCCTCCTCCAAAAAAAGAAAAAAAGAAAAGACTCAGAAAGTGTCAAATATGTACTATGAAAGCATACAGACTTTATACACAAAACTTCCTAAAGTTAGAAACCCATGCTATTATACCATAACTTAAAGCATGCATGATTGCATCCACGGAAGCTGGATGAAAATCAGTACAGTTTGGATTGAAAGGTAACTTGGTTATAGCTACTTCCTTTTGACCTGATAATTCCACCACCACCACAGATCATTGTCCTCTATTCTCCTCCCTGCACCCGTCCCTCCCCCGAGGGGCCCGCGTTCGTTCCGTGCAGCGGCCGGGTACCGAGACGCGCTGGAGCTTGGACGGAGAAGGCCGCTTTGGAGCCGGAGCCGAGCCGCAGCCGCAGCCCCGCGCCCTGGCCTCGGGGCCCGCTCCTGACCCGCGGGGATCCGGGCGCAGACGGCGGGCCGCACCGCACCGCACCGCACCGCGGGGAGCTGGCGCAGGCCCCAACGTCAGAAAACGGATGCTGCGCCCGGAAAGACGGGCCGGGGATCCGGCTCCCGGGTTTCCTGGAGAATTGGCTAGGCGGAGAGGTTGCCGGGGAGGGAGGGACAGGCCGAGGTAGTAGCTGGGAGGGGAGCGGCTTCTGGGGGCGCCGCCAGGTACGAGCGTTTTCCTTGTTTCCCGCGCGCCCAGAGCGCACTCTGGGGGAGGGAACAAAAAAACCTGGCTGCTGTGTAAGAAAAAAAAAAATTGTAAATGTATGCAAGTGTGCTTTTAAAAATGTTATTTATATGAGAGACAGAAGAGTAAGGGTACTCGTGTCTCCTGCTGCTCCAAAGAAACTCTAGACACATGCGCCACTTTGTGGCTGTATGTGGGTATGGCTTGGCAAGCGTCTTTAACAACTGAGCCATCTCTTCAACCCACATGCGAATGTTTAAACACAGGGACACTCATCACTATTTACGTGAAAAAGTAGAAACAAGTTCTGAATACAAAACAATAGTAAGAATTTTATAAATTGTTCACAGAATTATGATGTAGCCCTTCAATGGGACATCCAGTAACTGACAAATCTGGCTATAACATACTGACTAGATACAATGCAAAAACTCCCTGTGTATTCCCATGTGTTCAGAAATATTAGTAACAGTTACATTACTCAGTAGTTTTGCAAAAATTCATTAATAACTATTATCTTTAAAAAATGCCGGACCCGCCGGGCGTGGTGGTGCACGCCTTCAATCCCAGCATTTGGGAAGCAGAGGTAGGAGGATCGCCATGAGTTCAAGGCTACCCTGGGACTACAGAGTGAATTCCAGGTCAGCCTGAGCTAGAGTAAGACCCTACCTCGAAAAAACCAAAACCAAAACACCAAAAAAAGAAAGAAAGAAAAAAAAAAAAAAAAGCCGGACTGGCCATGGTGGCGCACGCCTTTAATCCTGGCACTCAGGAGTCAGAGGTAGGAGGATGGCTAATTTAAGGCCACCCTGAGATTATATAGTGAACAAGCCTGGGCCAGAGGGAGATCCTACCTCGAAAAATCAAACCAAACCAACAAATTGTCTGCTTAATGAAGTTCTTCAAAAGCCAATTCATGGGTTGTGGAGATGGCTTAGTAGTTAAAAGTGCTTGACCCAGGTTTATTTCCTCAGTAAGCAGTTGCAAAAAAAGTGCCATATACACCTGAAGTTCATTTGCAGCAACAAGAGGTCTTGGTGCACCCGTTTTTTTTTTCTCTGTTCACAAATAAAAATATAAAAATTAAAAACCAATGTAAAGATTGACAATACTTAAATTGTCACAGTAAGACTGTTATAGCATACAGAAATGAATTGCTGTCATGATTAGCACAAAATGTTCTTAGTATTAGCAATACTTCTGTTATTGCCAAAGGATTTATTTATTTTGGTTCTGTTAGTTTTCTTAGTAACTCATAGTCATGTGAAATGTAAATTGTTGGCATCAGATTTTGAACTCATTGCAAAGATGCCCACCCGTTAAAAACTGGATGAAGCAGCTTTACTTATCAACAATGTGGTTGAGGACAATGCGTGTTTGTAGGCAAGCACGCTAACCACTGAGCAATCGCCATCTCCTCAGGCCCTAAATACTTCTGAAGTTGTTCTTGAGAATACATTCCTCAGATTTCAACTCATTTTCATATTTATGTGTTGGTAACAAAAGCAAAGAAACCCAAGCTTCCCTTCTCAGGTTTCTGGCCTACACTGACGCAAACTCAAACGTTTTACTAAGTCTCAAATAAAAGACCATATTTAGTTATGTTTAAGTAGTAGTTGAAATGCATTAATATATTTAATTCTAATAAATAACATCCAACTATACTGTAGGGACAACATTTAGAAATGCTAACTTTGAAGATAGTAAGCATTTTTTTTTTCTTTTTTTCTTTTCTTTTTTTTTTTTTTTTTGAGGTAGGTAGGGTCTCGCTCTAGCCCAGGCTGACCTGAAACTCACTAGTCTCAGGGTGGCCTCAAACTCACCGCCATCTTCCTACCTCTGCCTCCCAAATGCTGAGATTAAAGGCATGTGCCACCACACCTGGCACTTAATTTATTATTATATATATATATTTAGGGTAGTACAAAATCAAGACATGGAAAATAAACACAACCACGTGGTCTGAGAGCCCATGTAGGCCTAGGAACATGCAGATTTAGAGAGAAAAGAAAGAACAGAGAGCTCCCACCAGTAATGTGCAGGGCAAGAGAGGGTTAAGCCCATGTGGGGATAAGGGGGAGGCCTCCTCTTGTCTCAGCCCAAGGGAAGCTTACCAGAACCTCAAAGTTCAGGAGCCAGCCAAGAGATAAGCCTTAATTTTTGAAGGATAAGCAGGAAGACTTAATGTAGCATTCATTCACAACCACAAATGCAGTCTGCTCTTGTAAGGATGTCTTACAGTTGCAGTTTCACCTTTACTTTAATTCCTTTTTGGCACAGTATTAACTCTCCACCCGTCTTTAACAGCTGAACCTAGAAGCCAACTGTTTAGAAATTTAGTAAGAGAATGTAGGGAACTTTTTTTTTTTTAATTATTATTTTAAAAACTACTGGGCTGGAGAGATGGCTCAGCAGTTAAGGCACTTGCCTACAAAGCCTAATAACCAGAGTTCAAATCCCCAGTATCCATGTAAAAGCCAGATGTACAAAATGGCACATACATCTGGAGTCCATTTGCAGTGGCTGGAGGCCCTGGTGCACCCATTCTGTCTCTCTTTTAATAAAAATATTAAAGTGAAACCCTACCTCAAACCCCCAAACAAAACAAAAACCTATATATACAAATAAGAAAAATTCAATTAAAAAAATGCTCAGATGACAAAAGATCATTAATGTGGAAGCTAAGAGGAGGAAAAATCAAGAAGAAAACAAACCCCCCAAACAACCCCCCCCCAGCACCAATCAGCTGTATTAGTAACCAAAATGGGAAAGGGGACAAAGGCTCATTTCCTTCCATTAAAAATCAGAGTGCAACATCTATAGTTAAACAACTTTATTAACATAGTCAAGCAGTGATTAACATTCACATCTATTATGTCACATCATACAAATGTAAATACAAAATTACTACAGTACAATATATATTCTCTGCATGATCCAAAATATTTGGTGGCCCCAAAAAACTCTCTTTAAAATTCAGCAGCTTATCAAAAATTAAAACCGTATTCTATTTAAAATGAAGATCTGTTAGCACAGAGTTAGACATCAAGAAATATCAATTTAGTACAGTTTGAAGAAGTTGCAGGAGGATGTTTGAAGGACACATTCTAACAAAGTGTGGCAAGTACAGGAAACACCAGATTTAAAGCTTTTAAGCATTACTCATACAACCTAAGTTGTCAGCGGAAAGATCCAGTTATTTATAACTAAAGCTAAGACTAGTAAATTATTGCACCCAATGTTAACATGAATATTAAGTGTAAAACTGTTTCATAACATGAAGTGATTTACCACATTTAAGCATCTCTTAAGATGATAACCTATTAAGTAAAATCACTAGTATAGTATTGTCTAATTATCTTCATAAAAATCAATGAAACTCAATTTGGTTATAGATCCACAAAGGAAAATGACAACAAAATGATATGAGGAAAGTACAGTGGAATCCCTTTATGAGGCTGACATTAGGAGGGGACCAACACTGCCTTATAGGCTAACCATGTTATAGCAGGCTAAATTTAGCAAGGTGATTAGACCTGTAAAATAGATAGTTCTGTATAATACCAAGCCACAGTATATGGGTAGTCTATGGCAAACAAAAATTGTTGCTAAAGGAAAACTACTGCTTGGCAAATATATTTTTGGCTTGGTTTAAATGTACAAGAGATGGAAAAAAAACCCAGTTTTAACTTTCCCTCAAAATCATGCATACATTCAGTTTTATGCATCTTTTAATTTAAACACAATACATTCTGGGATACAAACCACAATAAACAGTTGCTATAATTAAATGTATACCTTAATTTATAAGTATAATAATTAGGCATAGAGAATTATCTACATGTATATAATACCAACATGGGAAAGATCTGTATCGACTGAAAAAGCTAGTCACAAAGTCACCCAGAAGCTGCACAGGTGAATGGAACTAACTTTCAGGTGAAAACTTTAAAGAGGCATTGGAAGCATCGCCATATTTCATACAGTACAAAATGCACTAAGTTGGTATGCAATGCTATTCCATGGTATTAATACTATGTAATATTGTTAACAACACAGGTCACCACTGATCTGATTTTTCCATCTGAATTATCCCAGGCTCTTAACCACAAGACCACAGTTTCCTTACAGAGTCCAATGCCTGCATTTTATTAACAGTACTAGTAGCAAGTTAGTGTTTTCCCCCTTGTAGTATTTGCAAAAGTAACTCCATAAGCAAAGCTGTGTGCACTTTGAAGTACTACTAAAGGGAGGACTTAAACTGCAGTTATGCACAATACACTCTTCCTTGGAAAGAATGTTTTTGCACCGGTATCTGTTAATACATTCAATATGAATAATATAGATTAGCTATAGAAAGCAAAAAAAACAAAACAAAACATGTTTTTTCCTCATGGCAAAGATGAAATTTAGACAAGAGTTTAAGACATAATTTAATTCTGGTATCTCAGATATACAGAATATCTTTATATAGGGATGAAGTTTCTTATTTTCCTATTTTGAGAGTTTGGAAAAGAACCAAACCTGACTCACTTTCAGGTAAATCTGTATGCCAAGGGTTTGTGACGAGGGTTCTATATCACTCCAGTCTGCTAGAATAACTGGAAAAATAAATCAGACTAACAGGGAAGATTCTCAATGAAATATACTAAAAAAACCCTCCAAAGACTGTTATGTATGATGACCCTTTACAAGCATGTCACTAAAGCAAAAACGATACAAGGATATTCACCTGAGATAAAACTTGTATCTGAATATTTCGTAAGTGAGTAGACAAAGCATTTCAAGAGGAAAGTCAGTTGAAATTATTTTAAAATATACATCTGACTATTTTACAATATATGCAATTTAAGCAATTCAGATCAATGAAAAAGTCTTAACCAAAAAAATCACAGTGTTTATCAATATGTTAATTACAAAATGTATGCTACTTGTTTTGTTTTTTAAGATGTAATGGCTTAGTTAAGTGTTTTAAAATCTATTCTGAAATCAAACTTGCGTAACAAAACCAAGTAGCAATAATGTAAAGCATCAGAACTGGCTCTTAAAGATATTTACAAGTTGATTATTTTGGAAATAACCAACCAAAAATATAAAAGTGATTTTTTTTACACAGTATGAAGTCATTAAAGAGATTAGACAATAAAAAAGCAAAATCATTTCCTGAATATGACTATCTGTGGCACTAAGTTCACTGGCTAATGGGCTGTAACATGGAACTGCCAAAATGCATTTGAATGACATTAAACACACTTCCTGTGTCCAACTTAGGTTGATCAGCAGCTTTTGTCTGTTAGAATCCTTCAAAGAGAAAAGCTCAAACAGGAAAAAGAAGGCATATATATATAAAACAGTAAACACTGACCTCCTGAGGTTCCTACAACATAAAAATATTCAAGTAGAAAATCTACATCACTTAGCAGCGGCTGTTTCTGTAGTTGTGCACACTAACAGCATTTTAGTGTGTAAGGAGCAGATGAAATAAGCCGTGCTTTAAGCATGCCTAGAGGCAGAAACACTGGAATGTAACAATGACAAACTCACAATTTCATAGACATTCAGTCAACATTCAAAACTACTTAGACTAACACCACAAGAATTAAGTTGCTTTGTATATATCCCATGATGTATTAGGTTTTTATCAAACAAATGCCAAATCAGAGCTTATCTCAAAAGAAAACTTAAATGGCTTCTGCAAATTCCTGTACTATACTTGCTATCTGAGACAGAGATGAGGAGCAAACAATAGCCTCACTGGGGAAAAGGCATACTCAGGTTGTCGTCATGGATACTGAATTTTCTATTTAAAATTTTCATTTAGAAATAAACCTAGCTACAACAAAAAAGGGCATCTACAGACTTGGAAATCAGTTTTTAATCACAGGTAACTACTGTTTTTGTCACAAACTTGTCAATCATAGGTCCAGATAACTTTATGGAAGTTTTTCTATGTTTTACTGTTTAAGAATTTGGCCATTTATTTTAAAATATCTACTACCTATTTAAAAATATTAAAATATGGCCCATATTAAGCTCTAAAAAGCATTGCAAACAGTAACTATTCCACTCATGCAATAAAGATTAACTAAGAAGCAAATTTTGAACTCCCGGTGAAGTAATTGTACTAGAAAGCAAAATGCCACATACTTTTGAATCTACCTTATAATTTAAAAAATTGGGCATATAAAATGATTTCATTACTGGATTAAAGACTGAAATTTGCAAAGCCAAAGTAGAAAAGAAAGTAAAAGAACATGTCAAACATACACACAGTGACAAAAAACCATTTTGCATGCTACCATGCATTTGTAATTTTTTGAAACTACTTATATAAAGTCACACGCACACAGCTAAACTTCAGTGCAATGGCTGTATCATTCAACACTTAGAGAAAAGGACCATGCAAAGAGGAGCAACTGCTTATAAAAATGGTTATTCAGTATTTATTCTGCAATGCAAAGGTGACAAACTAAAATATAAAAAGGTTGTTATGGCTTAACATTTTGTTGCAGATTAAATATGCAGCATTGAAAAATGGAAAGGTGTGGCTTTATCTCTGACCAGCAGAGTTAAAAAGAAAACTCTCCATTTTCCTTCATCATGGGATACACTGCTCAGGCAATCCAAATTAACAGACTTGCACTTTCATATGGACATAAGATCAAGTGTACCAGTTAGGTTTTCACATTCACAGTATATAAGAAAATACACATGGAAGGAAAAGTAAAGGGTTAACTTAACAAGGATTTATTCACAGGAATACATGTAAGTAGAGAAAAATAACAGAAAAGCTAAACAAATGAAATGAAGAGGATCCAAACCAACTTTCACTCTGTAGCTTGTAACTTGCACCCTGTGTGCATATAATTAGGGCACAAAGGGCCACCAACATGCGCCAATACAGTGTAGGAACCCTGCATTACATCCATTAACTTAAACATATCTTTAAGATCATGCTTTGAACATAAAAAAGGAAAGCGTAGAGGCAATATGTTGAGTGGGAATAAACATTGAAATATAGCAATCATGTTTCAACTTCTACAATTGTCTTTATGTGCCAACTAACATTTATGCAGCCTTTTACAGATCTTTTACCATGTAATTTGAAATTTTGATAAAAATCACTAGTAGTATATAACCATGCAGAAAGCACACCACACTGACAGCACAGAGGCAAAGATTTTGCACAGGTATATCAGCTTTCCACATTGTGCAGGTTACACACAATACAATATCAATCTTATTCCTAACAGATCCTAAAAAGATATTTCAAGGCCTAGCTGTAAACTACAGTACTTTATATATCTATATTCTTAATAAAAATAAAATCCACGAATCTTAAAGGAATTTTAAATGCAGGGCTATATTGAATTGGTAAACTGCAACACAAACTGGCGCAACATAGGTAAATGAATACCAACCTCACTCTATGTGATGCAAGCATGCTACTTCCCCACTAATTTAAATTACTTCCATTACTATGAGCCAGAATGCATGCCTGAACCTTAAACTGCACTTTAAAATAAGGTGTTGGCCTAGAAATTAAATCTAATGAAGTACAACCATCAAATTATATTCACTAATGTTTTAATGTAAAATTAAGATGTCACCTTTAGTTTGATATGCCCAACCCCATTTATTCCTCCCTCCCTGCCCAGCCCACAAAGTTAAAGGAGTGACTCATTTGGCATTTCACAGGGTGTTTCATTGTCAAATTTGTTTTGCTTTTATTTCCAACATTTTCGGGGGGTACCTTTAAGTGTAACTTCCAAGAACCTGCTCTACCAAGGGAGGCAAGCTGATTTTAACTCTATTAGCTTTGGGTAGTTCTTCATCAGCATGCAAACAAAGCCCCTTAACATGGGAAATTTTATAGAAAAACTATTAAGTTAAAAAAAAAAAAAAAAAGCTTCTTTACTGCTCATAACTCCCATTCTTAGATTTCCCTTATTGTGCACTATGCAATTTTTTTCTTTCTTATCCCTATGCATCATTTGTATGGTTCTTGTTTTGGTACAATTCCCCATAATATTCCAGAAAGTACTGTTTGGTGAGTAGACTGAATAGTTTTTTTTTGTTTTGTTTTTTGCTTCTTCACATCCAGTGCAGAGTTGTAATTGGAGACAGATTTCCACCCACAAAGGCTCCAGGTGTTAAAACGTTTCTCAACATCGACTTAATACAGTTGACGGCAACACCTCCCTCCCGCCCCTCCCAGTAGGGTTGGGATTGTACTGTATTCCCTACTGGTTTACCCTTCCCCCCTGTAAAGGGTAACATTTTCCCTGGGTGCAGAGGCTCCCTCATAGTCTCCAAGACTGAAGGACCTACAAAAAACAAAAACAAAGAAACAATTTTATCTTTAATACTTGATTCTCTTTCAAGGCCACTGGAACATAAAATTAGTCAAATAAAAACTATATTCAAAGAAATAGGAAATTGGGCAAACTGCTTAAGATCATGCTAGTCAGGCATAACTATGCTTCATGTCATGGCTTTGTACTGTCACCTGTGTCAGATAAGAAACCAAAGCCACATGGGACACACACACAGAAGAGGTGCGTAGCACTTTGTAGGTATGAAATATGCCTTGTATAATGCCATCAGTCTAAATCTCTATCCCTTTAAGAAAAATGGACCCCAGTGGTTACCTTTCTCCCCCCCCCATTTTCGAGGTAGGGCCTCACTCTATCCTAGACTGACCTGGAATTCACTATGTAGTCTCAGGGTGGTCTCGAACTCACAGCGATCCTTCTACCTCTGCCTCCCAAGTGCTGGGATTAAAGGTGGGCGCCACCATGTCTGCCCCCCCTTCTCTTTTTTAAAAATACTTTACTCCAGCCACTGAAAATGAATTCCAGACACACGCGCCCCCTTGTGCATCTGGCTAACATGGGTCCTGGGGAATCAAACCAGGGTCCTTTGGCTTTGTAGGCAAATGCCTTAACGGCTAAGCCTTCCCTCCAGCTCCCCTCTCTTTTTGCCATTATTATTAACAACATATTTTGTATGGATACATCCTGTGTTGGTACCCTCTTTTCCCTTGTCCCTGCCCGTTCTGAGGTAGGGTCTGGCTCTAGCCATGTATATAGTCTCAAGGTGTCCTAAAACTCACGACAACCCTACCTCTGCCTCCTAAGTGCTAGGATTAAAGGCATGTGCCACCACGTAGAGTTACTTCAATCTTAAATCCTCAAAACGGTTTTTCTCCTCTTCTCTCAAAACTTTTTTTCCAAAAAATTATTTTATTGATTTATTAGAGAGAGAGAATTATGTACGCATCAGGGCTCTTGTGCACCTGGCTTTACATGGGTACTGGGGAGTTGAACCTGGGTTCTTTGGCTTTGCAGGCAAGTAAGTGACTTAACTGCTAAGCCATCTCTCCTCTCCAGCCTCCAAAACTTTTTATAGGACCCCCCCCTTTTTTGTGAGGTAAGGGTTCACTCTAGTCCAGGCTCACCTGAATTCACTATGTAGTCTCAGGGTGGCCTCAAACTCATGATGATCCTCCTACTTTTGCCTCCCAAATGCTGGAAATAAAGGAATGTGCCACCACACCCGGCTATTTTTATGGCTTATTTAAGGCCGACAACATACAAAGACCTTGCTCTTGCTACCTATCAGACTATAAAAATTTCATGCTTCAAAACCGAATCATTTAATTTCACCATTGTGAATGCTGAGGATACCTTGTAGGAGAACAAAGAAAGAAAAGGGGGGAGGGTTAGGGAGTGTGTGTGTGTGTGGGGGGGGGTGGATAAAGAAAAGGAAAAGTTGAAGAAATGTTTAGAAATCTAACCAGTGTACCAACCAGGATTTTTTTTTTTTTAAATCAAGAATCCATTGCCGGGCGTGGTGGTGCATGCCTTTAATCCCAGCACTCGGGAGGCAGAGGTAGGAGGATTGCTGTGAGTTCGAGGCCACCCTGAGACTCCATAGTGAATTCCAGGTCAGTCTGAGCTACAGTGAGACCCTACCTCGAAAAAAAAAAAAAAAAGATTTCAAAGGGGGAGCCTTTTTTAAGGGCTGGAGATGGCTTAAGATGCTTGCCTGCAAAGCCAAAGGACCCAGGTTTGACTCCTCAGGACCCACGTAAGCCAGATGCACAAGGGGGCGCACGCATCTGGAGTTTGTTTGCAGTGGCTAGAGGCCCTGGCATACTCATTCCCTCTCTCTAATTAATAAATAAAAATAAAATATAAAACTTAAAAAATAATTTTAGTCTTTATCTTAAATAATCTTAAAATCTAGATTTTTATTCTATGTAACAGTTTTTGCAGTACTACCTACTGCTTCATCCTGAAAATTTCCAAACTTCTGATAACTTACCCCTAATTTTGGGACTGCAGCTTAAGTGTATTAGATTAAACACCATAAAAAGCTGCAAGACGCTCTTTTAAGGGAAGAGGAAACTGGTCAGAGAAACGCCTCCAATTTTCATCCCCAACTTGATTTTTAAATCCATGAAGGATCTGCAAAGAGTGAAAAACCATTCACTTATCAATGAAGAAAAAAAGTCAGATCTGAACAGCTTCAGAAATCAAACATTATTGATCTTACTCTTGAACTTTATCCATTTGTAAGTAGTAATTTTTGAACTTTTTGAGCTTTATACACCATTCTGACTTGGTTAAAACTGTTGTAAGTATATGCTTTGGGAAGCTTAAAATTCAGAAAATGTTCTAGTAACAAATGTTCAGTAACAGATGTACACTAAGAAATCTGTGACATAAAACAATGAAAGCCAAGATAAAACAAACATAAATAACACAATAGCCCTATACAAAACTTACCCAGTCGGTAAATTATGTTAAATGTTTTCAAATTACTTATTTGCACATGTGTGCATTCACGTGTGTGTGTATGTGTAAAGTCTCTTGCTGTTTCAATCAAATGTCAGGTTTAAATTGGGTGGCTGGGAAACTGAATTTGGGCTGGCAGGTTTAGCAAGTGAGTACCTTTAAGTGCTGAACCATCATCTCCCAGTCCCAAGTTTTCTCAAATTGGAAATATGCACGCTTTGGCTTCATAACTGCAAATATAGCTCACCAATTTCAGTATTAAGCAATTTAAATGTGTAACTCTATTTTATTTCTTATTCTGTTATAGCTGATTATAATTAATCAAAAGGGAGCACTAAAAAAGCAGGAACTATAGGCTTAATCCCCATGGAGGGCACTTGAATTTAGTCTGTTCAATGGTTTCAAGCTTGTATTACAAATCCATCTAGAATCAGACAATATGAATCAATGTTACTGATTGGGAAAATATTTTTAAAGTCACGGCACACTGATAAGGTCATTTGTATATCTTAACATCAAGCCAAGTCTTTACTAAGGTTATATGCTTTGAAGAGCCCAAGTTTAAATTAAATGAGCAATAATTTCAACTAAAAGGCCCTAAGCAGTATCATAATATTTATTTGTTACCTTACAGAACATGTCTCTGAGATCATCTTTTGGGTTAATCCATGATGCAACAGCATCACAAAAAAATATAAAATCCTGTAACAAGCAAAAAACACATCTTAGATTGTTATTACATTTATTAAACTCATCAAAAGTCACATGCAAACCTCAGAAGTTGAGGTCCGACTCCTACCCAAAAAACGAAAAGCATTTAAAATGAATAAGGAATTGTAAGTTATTACTTGGGCTGGGAAAATACCTCAGTTGGTGAAGTACCTGCCTCAGAAGTAAGAGGACCTGAGTTTGATCCCCAGAACCCCACATAAACATACTAGGTGGTACATGCCTGTAATCCCAGGGCTGGAGAAGCAGAGATAGGAAGATCCGTGGGGCCTGCTGGACAGCCAGTCTAGCCTAACAAGTGAGCTCCAGGTGAATAAAGAGATTATCTCAAAAAAAAAAAAAAAATGTAGACAGCATTCCTGAGGCATAATATCTCAGGTTCTCCTCTGGCACAAGTGTGTGCACATACACATACACTCTCAGTCACTCATTTAAAAAAGTGATTAGAGTGCTGGAGAAACGGCTTAGCAGTTAAGGCGTTTGCCTGTGAAGCCAAATGACCGAAGTAAGCCAGATGCACAAGGGGCACATGCATCTGCAGTTTGTTTGCAGTGACTGGAGGCCCTGGTGTGCCCATTCTCTCTGTGTGCCTCTCTTCTATCTCTCTCTCTCTGCTTGCAAATAAGTATATAAATAAAATTTTAAAAGTGATTACAGCCAGGCATAGTGTGCATGCTTTTAATCCCAGCGCTTGGGAGGCTGAGGTAGAAGGATCACTGTGAGTTTGAGGCTAGTCTGAGACTACAAAGTAATTTCCAAGTCAGTCAGGGCTAGAGTGAGACCACACCTTAAAAAACAAAAACAAAAACAAAAACAAAAACGTGGAAGCGGGATCCTTAGGGACAGGTGACTAGCCAGCTAGACTAGCTTAAGTAGTAAGCTCAGGGTTAAAAGCAAGAGACCTGCCTCAGTAAAATACAAAATGGACAGCAATCAAGGAAGATGTAGGAAAGCAACTCTGGCCTCTACATGCTCATGCACAACACACACAAACATTCAAAGTTTAAGGAAAGGAGAAGGAAGAAGGAAAGGAGAAGGCGGCCCAGCTAAAAACACTTGATGAAACAAACAAGAATGAAAAACCCAACTTTCAGACAACTACTCAAAGGATAATCATGTTGTTATTTTGATTGTAGAACAAGGTGACAACATGCTTTATATCTTCTCAAGCCAGGAGTGGTGGCATATGCCTTTAAACCCAGCACTCGGGAGGCAGAGGTAGGAGGATCACTGTGAATTCCATACCAGCCTGAGCTAGAGTGAGACTTGCCTTCTTTTTATTTTTTTAGTTTTTGAGGTAGGGTCTCACTCTAAGTCCAGACTGACTTGGAATTCACTTGTCTCAGGGAATTCAGGAATTCACTTGAACTCACCGTCATCCTCCTACCTCTGTCTCTGGAGTGCTAGGATTAAAGGTATGAGCCACCAAGCACGGCTTTTTTTTTTTTTGTAATAATTTAACATACTGCTAATATTCTGACATGTCAACGACTTCAAATTTTACTGCTGAATTAAAAAATGTAAAAATAAATAGTGACTAAGAAGGATATATAAAATAATAATAATTATACCTTTTTTTTTTTTTTTAATGAGAGTGAGAGGTATCAGAGAGAATCTGCATGTCAGGGCCTCTAAGCCACTGCAATAGAACTGCAGACGCATGTGCCTCCTTGTGCGCATGTGCGACTGGCTTACGTGGAACCTGGAGAGTCGAACATGAGTTCTTAGGCTTCCCAGGCAAGCGCCTTAACCATTAAGCCGTCTCTCCAGCCCCTACATCAATTATTTAAGCAAATAAAATGCTATTTGCTTATGTCCTCTTTTTATTCAAATTAGAAATCATATCTTCCAAATATCTACACCTGATGCTAAAAATTTTAAATAAACAGAACATTTACATTTATGATTAAAATCATTTATGTATATTATACATGGTGGTGCATACCTATAATCTCAGCTGGGACAGGAAGATCTCTGGAGCTTGAGGCTTGCCTGGGCTACACAGTGAGATCTTGACACTAAGTAAATAAAATGCCAACTAAAGTAAAACTTAAAAATTATTTGCAAGCAGAGAGATAGGAGAGAGAGAAAAAAAGAAAGAATATGGGTGTGCCAGGACCACCAGCTACTGCAAACCAACTCGAGAATGCACAACCCACTTTGTGCATCTGGGTCATTAAGACTTTGCAGGCAAGTGCCTTAACCACTGAGCCATCTCTCCAGCCCAGCATTTTCTTTTAGCTGCATCTAAACAAAAGATATGAATAATAATAAAAAAAACAACAGATTTATACCAACTCTTAAATTGGTTCTTTCAGTATCTTCAAAGATCAATTCAAAAAGGAATAAAATTTGGGTAAGATGTACTTAAAATATGTCATCAGATAATCTCTAAAACACATACAATTGTGACATACAAGGTTTTCTAAGTATTCAGAAAACAGAAACTTGATAGGTTATTTTGAAAATAGAATCTTCTCAAGGTAGTACCAGTTTGTTCTACTAATATATATATGTTTTGTTTTTCAAGGTAGGGTCTCACTATAGTCCAGGCTGACCTGGAATTCACTATTTAGTCTCAAAGTGGTCTCGAACTCACAGCAATCCTCCTACTTCTGCCTCCCGAGTGCTGGCTGGAATTAACAGGCACCACCATGCTTGGCCTGTTCTACTATTATTTTATGAACATGAAATTAGATATAGGATTTCTTTCATTTCTAATTTGTACATTCTCCATGCCTTTCCCCACATTAATTTGAGTTCTATAGCTAATTCATGTTCCTAAAACTCAGTCAACAAAAACTACAATACAATTATGAAAAATTTCAATTAAAAAAAATATTCAGGGCTGGAGAGATGGTCCTTGCCTACAAAGCCAAAAGACCCAGGTTAGATTTCATAGGACTCATGTAAGCCAGATGCACAAAGTGGCACATGCGACTGGAGTTCGTTTGCAGTGGTTGAAGGCCCTGGTGTGCCCAATCTCTCTCTCCCTCTTCCAGCCTGAGACTACATAGTGAATTACAGGCCAGCTTGGGCTAGAGTGAGACTCTACCTCGAAACAAAACAAAACAAAAACTTCAAAGCACCAACTCTGTCTTTCCTCTTTGTGCATTTGACTTCACATACTGGGTAATCGAACCCAGGTTGTTAAGCTTTGCAGGCAAGTACCTTAACCACTGAGCCATCTCTCCAAGCCCAATTTCCTGTCTGGGAAATTGGTAGTTGGATTTGATTAGACTCATTAAGCCTGTTAATTAAAATGTATAAAGATCACATCAACTAAGCTGGGCGTGGTGGTGCACACCTTTTAATACCAGTACTTGGGAGGCAGAGGCAGGAGGATCACTGTGAGTTAAGGCCAGTCTAAGACTACACAGTGAATTCTAGGTCAGCCTGGACTAGAGTGAAACCCTACCTCAAAACACAAAACAAAAAAACTTAGAAAACAAAATAATAAGCATGAATAAATGATAATCAAAATTAAAGCCACATATACATATACATATGGTACTGTTTTTTCAAGGTAGGGTCTCACTCTAGCCTAGCCTGACCTGGAATTCACTATGTAGTCTCAGGCTGGCCTCAAACAGCAATCCTCCTATCTTGGCCTCCAGAGTGCTGGGATACACCATCACGGCCATTAATTAAAGCAATTTTAATGATTAATTCAGAAGTCTTTTATTTACTACATTCAAGACAAGGATATAAATGCAATTTTACTCTCTTAATCTGCTATTACTATCTCATTTAATGACCAAAGATGTTTATTTAAAAAAAAAAAGAGGGCTGGAGAGATGGCTTAGTGGTTAAGTGCTTGCCTGTGAAGCCTAAGGAGCCTGGTTCGAGGCTCAATTCCCTAGGACCCACGTTAGCCAGATGCACAAGGGGGCGCACGCATCTGGAGTTTGTTTACAGAGGTTGGAAGCTCTGGCGCGCCCATTCTCTCTCTCTCAAATAAACAAACAAACAAAAATATTTAAAAAAAGAAAAAAGATATTCTAACTATAATATTAAGAGATGAACATTTCAAGTGTTTGTATTTCTTTTCTTTTCTTTTTTTTTCGAGGTAGGGTCTCACTTTAGCTCAGGCTGTCCTAGAACTCACAATGATCCTCCTACCTCTGCCTCCCGAGTGCTGGGATTAAAGGTGTGTGCAACCACACCCGGCTTGTTTTAGTATTTCTTTAATTAAATCCTTAAAGTTCTTCTTCCTTTAAAATTTTATTACTTAGTACATTATTATGTTAATAAATTTTTGTGAACATCTTACTTGGATTACGCCACTGGGATTCACACTGATCATGGTACAAATCCCACGGAATGCTGAATCTTTTTCTTCATTGTCTCTTATGTTTCTCAGAGAGGTACACCTATTGAATTATAGAACTGAATTTAGTATTTAAATAAAACAAAATTCAATTACAATACTAATAGACAGTATTTAATGGAATATGCTGCATAGTAGAGATAATGGCTATATTAAGATTTAAGAAAACTTAACTTTTTTTTCTCATACTGCCAACGGTGAAACTCAAATTTTCTTAATAGACTGCATCTATGAAAACAGACAACTGGTCTGACTTTCTCATTTACTCTTAATAAGCCTGAGCCAAGAAGAGTTAACTATCAAATTAATTTTAAAAATTGTATTATGACTTGTATTCCATTAAACACTACTAAAAATGACTTGAGTTGAAAGATTATCAGTTGAAAGAAGCAGAACATAGGATATACTGCCACAATATACACTATTACTATACAACTTATGGTGTAGATGTTTAACTCTGACATTAACAAGCAAATAAGATTTTATACATAACAAATTTAAACATGTATTTAATGCAATCCAAGTTTCCAAATTAATTCTACAAAAAGAAACATAATGCAAAAACCTAAAATTTATAGATTTTGCATGCATCTTAATTTTCTGGTGGAAATTTAAATGCTTTTATGTATAATCAAGCTTTTTAAACACAGCAAGCATGTGACAATCTTATCCCATGCATCAATTAGTCGTTAGCCACAACAGAAAATAAATATACATGACGATGCTACTGAAAACCCTCACAAACCTGATAGGACAAGATTAGTCACATGGCTGGCAATGATTAAGGATTGTGATTTTTGTAACCAACTGAAAATATATCTAAAAGTGAGATAGAGAAAGAAAGAGTGAAAAATGAATTAAAAAAAAAGATTGAATAATACACACCAGGGTCTTATAAACTGCTGTAGCATGGGGGCCACCTCTTGAGGACAAACGTAACCAAGACGACCAATTGTTATTGCTAAGGTAACGCAATCACGGTTATACACCACCAAACGCCAACCAAGACATGAGCAAATGAGGGGGAAGGAGAAAAAATAAAGAAAAAACAACAAATAACTCAGAAACAGAAACCAACAGAATTTGTGTATGATAATAAACATAAGATTTCACCAGTGCTGTTTATTACCACCCCCTGATATAAGGGGCAGCAACATATATGGCATACTCTTGGAAAAAGAAAAACAAAAGGAATTAAAATAACTCCTAAAGATTGAGAGAACACCAAAAACCATGAATTGCTTTTCTCACTCAACCAAATGTCAAATATTGTTAAAAAGATGAGCGAATACAGTGAATGGATTTAGAGGAACTTCCTTTAAAGCCAAGCAAAATTTCAGAATTAAACATGAAATGTTTTTCCCTTAGGAATTCTCATTTATAAATGCTACATTTATATACCCATCTCTGTAGCTATAAATTTGTTACTCCCTCCATCTTTTTAATAAATTATTTCATTCTTCAAAAATTACCAAAAATTCAAATTTAATTTTAATATCTTAAATTGAATTAACTTTCTCATACAAACCAGTGGACATTTGTTACCTGATATCAAAAAATCAATGGTCAGATTTTAAGTGTCATGGTACTCATGGAATGAATAGATTGAAAATTGCTATCCAATGTCAGATTCCATTCTGACACATCTCTGATAGTCCAGGTAACAATCCACTAATTCCAAGCCATATGTGAGATAAAACTCTACTGAAGGAAATTTAGATAGTCCACTATAAAATGACATGCTATGTGGACCATAGGAAGAAATTTTGTCTTTACTATAAAAGGCTAATACAAGACTGATGCTAGCACTTTATACTGACTGCATGCTATTTCTTTTATTAAAAATTTGAAGTGGGCAAACATTCACTATCCAAATTTAGGAATTCCTGAAATATACAAAGAGCTAAAACAACTGTAACTGAGAACTGCATTTTGCAATTCAAAGATACATACATATAAATACATTTATACACAACGGGTAAAAATACAAACAGAAAACAAACCATGAAGTGCTTTAATGGTGTTCTCTCAAAAACTTACAGGTTAACCTTTCATAAAAAAAGGGTGGGGGTGGGGAGTAAAGAAAAATGTTTAAGGATTACTTGAAGCAAACTACACAGATAATACTAAAATTTAGCAGATTCATATGGAGCAAGAGAAAGAAAACCTATGTTCAAAAGACACAAACTATGCAACATTCTCATTAACAGGCAAGTATGAACAATCCAATGAAACATGCGATAAAGCAGATGATGGACCATTGAAAAAGTTCAGTGTAGGATATACTAGTTGGAAAAAAATAATGGTGTACTAAGGAATTGACTTTACAGTGATTTCTCTAAGATAAAGAACAAGAAAACAGTGTTTTATGTAGCCAATTGTGGGAAAAGTAATTTAATTCTAAATGAGTTTCTCTCAATCTGATTCAGTCCATCAACTTGTAGGATATTGTCAATTATTTTATTATTTACTTGGATAAACCATTCTAGGATTATAATTTTACAAATAAAGTCAATTTAAGCGTAGGAAGTTCACCAGCTGATATCCCACAAGAAACTTTAGTATACATTACATTCAACATTTATTTGCAGTTATGCATTCACATTTAAAAATAAATAGGAGGTTTTCTTTAGATTCAAAATAATTTTGAATAGCAAGAATTTCCAATCTGAATGTCATGTATAGGTACTGCATTATTCTATAGATAGCAATCTGCCAAAATTTCAAAACTATCATACAGATAAGACTTTTACACTACTTAATTCACTCTGTGAAGTAAACAGTACCCATACTGCCAATCAGCCAGATAACTTTCATAATTAAAAGATTTCCTTCCATACCAATAAACATATTGCTTTAATCATAGGAAAAAATAAACTGTTTAATTTTTTAAAAATACCAAATGAAAACGCCTTGGTAAACAAACGTTCTTATTCGAAAAGCCTCGTTTAATCCCAGTCTAGTTATTTTTGTAAGACCCACCTGGAGTATGAGTACACCACTAGCTAGCTAGTTGTAGCATATAAAGGGAACGGCCAGAACCAAGGCAAAACCCAGATCTTCATTACGAGCAACAACCAGAGAGGGTATAAAGGACGGAATTGTAACTCACTTTGAGTGTGTTCTATAGTATGGAAGGTTCTCTTTAACATAAACATGCTTTCTACAAATGCAAGAGAAACAAGCCTACTAAACAAAAATCCCGCCAGGAACTCCTTAATTTCCTGATTTAAGGAAATTTATAATGAAATACAAAACATATGCCATCGTTAGCCAATTAGTCACTGAATTACAATCTATTTTTGGCCATGTTTATGTAGATAAAAACATATTCACTTCTCATTTCCCAGTTATGCTCTGAATTTAAAAAGCAAAATTAATATGACTCAACAATTATCACAAGAATGTAATTTTTAAGGAGTATTAACTTCGATAATAGGAAGTGTTTTACACATGTTTTGGCAAAATGGTTATGGAATGTAGCTAAAATAAGACAATTTTATTAGTGAAAATTCAAAACAGGTATTAACAATAAGCAGCTGAGTTTAAAAGCTAGCTTTGCTTTGGTTTCTCTACGCATCTTAATTTAAAATTAAAAAGCAACTAATTTGTTCTTCACTGTAACATTTCATCATATGGTACCTGTATTCTCTAACAACGTCTTTGGTGTGTTGGGTCTGTTAATGATTTCTACAAGCTGGTGCAACACCATAGGAATATAAGGCTGCATCTCTATACCTAGATCATCCCACAAAAAGAGAAAACAAGAAAAAACTGAATGTTAAAATATCAGCGTAAAGCATTTTGCTTTCTTTATTAACTGTGATATCATAATATATATACACAGAAATGTTAAAAATTAAGTAGTAATAAAAATTATCAAAACACTTACTTATAAGTGTGTACATTTCTAAGGAAAATAATCTTACCCATTTGAATGGAGATTTCCCCAATTGCCCATGTGGCATTGTTGCAAACTGAAATGAACTCTGGATTTAGATTGGTTCCCAATATTGGCATGAAGTCAGCTAGAAAAAAAGAAAAATAAGATTATGTACTCATCTGTCAATGGTAGTCTATTCTATTTATTTATTGTTTTGGTTTATAAAGGTAGGGTCTCACTCTAGTCCAGGCTGCCTGGAATTCACTACATAATCTCAGGGTGGCCTTGAACTCACGGTGATCCTACTAACTCTGCCACCCAGTGCTGGGACTAAGGATGTATACTACCACACCCAGCTCTATTCCACTCCCCCTGCCCCTAGATTTCTGAGGTAGGGTCTCACTCTAGCTCAGGCTAACCTGGAATTCACTATGTAGTCTCAGGGTGGCCTCGAACTCTTGGTCATCCTCCTACCTCTGCCTCCCTAGTGCTGGGATTAAAGGCGTGCGCCACCACGCTCAGCTCTATTGCACTTTTAAAGGAAATCTACTGGGCATAAATTGAAATTTCAACTTGTTTTGGTATACTTTAGGTATCATTAAGAAAGAACTAGCGAGTTTCTATCACTAGACTAAAACAAGCAAACACATTAGCAATTCTGGATTTAAAAAAAATATTTTTTGGGGGGTGGGGTGGGGAAGAGAATGGGTGCTCGCACCAGGGCCTTTTAGCAGCTGTGAACAAACTGCAGGTACATGCGCCTCCTTGTGTGCATGTGTGACATTACACACTTGGTCACCGTGTGTCTGGCTACATGGGACCTGGAGATTCAAACATGCGTTCTTAGGCTTCACAGGAAAGCGCCTTAACTGTTAAGCCACCTTTCCAGCCCAGCAATTCAGATTTTAAAGCAACATTCAACTGCGTGCTCAGATTGTAGTCTCTAAATGACATTTTTCACTATATGGAATGAGGGATTTCAGAGAAAAGGCCTTTTATAGGCCACAGCTGGAAATGTGTAAAACAAGCCTGATCACAACAGAGCCCAGGTGCCAACTCTATCAACCTGCCATTGCTAGAAGAATGACAGCTCGACATGACTTAGTAACACTCAAAAACCAAAAAATAGAACCCTGAAGCACAAAATATAGCTTTGGAGGATGCTGTGAATTGTGTTATTTTGAAATCTGGTAAATCAAGTAATTATCTGTATTTATTTTTGTTATTGTTTTGTTTTTGGGGGGCAGGGTTTCACTCCAGTCCAAGTTGATCTGGAACTAACTCTGCAGTGATCCTTCTACCTCCCTGCCTTCCAAGTGCTAGGATTAAAAATGTGACACCATGCCTGGCTTACCTGTATTTCTTCCATGATTTTTTATTTTTAAATATTTTTACTTACTTATTTGAGAGAAAGAAGAGAAAGCAGAGAGAGAGAGGGGGGGGGGGGAGGGAGGCGCAGATAGAGAAAGGAAGTGCCAAGGCCTCCAGCTGCTGTAAATGAACTCCAGACATATGTGCCACCTTGTGCATCTGGCTCATGTGGGTCCTGGGGAATCAAACTGAGGTCCTCTGGCTTTGCAGGCAAGTGCCTTAAACACTAAGCCAGCTCTCCAGCCCTGATTTTTTATTTTTAATGTAAAACAAGTTTCTTTGTTTTTAAAGTTGTATTCTTAAAGCACTGTAGCTTAGTAACCAACATGTATTAGTAAAAGTCAAAAAAGGGGCAGTTTGGGGGCTGGAGAGATGGTTTAGCACTTGCTGACAAAGCCAAAGGACCCAGGTTTGATACCCCAGTACCCTTGTAAAGCCGGATGCACAAGGTGGCACATGCGTCTGGAGTTTCTTTGCAGTGGCTAAAGGCCTTGGCATGCCCATTCGCCCTTGCTACCTCCCTTCCATCTGCCTCTTTCTCTCTCAAATACATATTTGTTTATTTTAAGTTTTTCGAGGTAGGGTCTCACTCTAGCTCAGGTTAACCTGAATTCACTATGTAGTCTCAGGGTGGCCTCGAACTCACAGCGATCCTCCTAGTGCTGGGATTAAAGGCGTGCGTCACCACGCCCGGCTCAAATACATATTTTTTAAAAGGCCATTTTGTTGTTTATAAGTTATAAAGACGCAGCCTATTGATCATATCAGTGCTGAAGTGAGTACTACTTACATGACCTGAACTTCAGAGTAACAACTTATTAAAATGGGAAATGTAAGGATGCAGTAGTTCATGCCTACATCCCCAGCACTTGGAGGCTAAGGCAGGAGGATTACCATGAGTTCAAGACAAACCTGGGATATAGACAGAGTTCTAGACCACCAGTCTAAGCAACAAAAATAACAAAAGCCAGGTGTGGTGGTGCAAACCTTTAATCATAGCACTTGGGAGGCTGATGAAGGAGGACTGCCATCAGTGCAGGCTACCTAAGACTAGAGTGAATTCCAGGTTAAAATTAAATGGATTTAATTGCCCACCCCCCCCCCCCGTAGGGTCTTGCTTTAGCCCTGGAATTCAATATGTAGTCTCAGAGTGGCCTTGAATTCACAGCAATCCTCCTACCTCTGCCTCCCAAGTGCTGGGTCTAAAGGCATGCGCCACCATGCCCAGCTAAGAATTTAATTTTTTAAAACATATTTTTTATTTTTATTTATTTATTTGAAAGAGAGAAAGAGACAGACAATAGGCGCACCACGGCCTCCAGCCACTGCAAACGAACTCCAGAGGCATGCACCACCTTGTGCATCTGGCTAATGTAGGTCCTGGGGAATCAAACCTGGGTCCTTTGGCTTTGCAGGCAAATACCTTAACCACTAAGCCATCCCAATAGCCCCTGATTTTTTAAAAACATTTTATTTTCATTTATTTACTAGAGACCGGGGGGGGGGGTAGTGAGAGTGGGCATGGCAGGGCCTCTAGCCACTGCAAAGAAACTCTAGATGCATGTGCCAACATGTGCATCTGGCTTACGTGGGACCTGGAGAATCAACCCTGGGTCCTTAGGCTTCACAGGCATGTGCCTTAACTGCTGAGTCATCTCTCCAGCCCAAGAATTTAATTTTTAATAAAACTTAAGACAAATCTGATAACTCACACTCATAGCAGAAAATATTCATACCTATACAAGGTTTAACATGCTGAAAGCAAGCTTTAGTCAGGTCACCTAATAGGGCAAAGGAACTCTGTCGAACTTCTGGCATTTTATCCTACAAGAAATAAGAAGAAATTAACTTCAATGTGACACAAAGAAGCAGGTTTCAGTTCTTTTTCCTCTTAGAAGTCTCACCTGCATGCATTGATACATAAGTGTTAGGATGTTACTTCGGGCTACTAGTTGTTCAATGTTTCCTCCAAGTCCTTCAGCTAGACCACTGAGTAAATCAAGAGCCACAATCATAAAATCTTTATCTGGAGCCTCATACTGATCTGGCTGGGCATTGTTCAGCTGAAATTAAACAAAGTTTTTGCTATCAATTACTGAAAAAAAGTGTGTTCACATTAGTCTATTTTCAGAAAGTTGTTTCTATTAGGATAAAAAGATAGTTTAAAAAAAATACCATGGCTTGTGCAAGAGTCTTCTGTACTAGGTTTACACAACGCTGATAAACAGGTTCACAGTATGGAAGGAAGCCAGACTGCAGGGCTGTGGCAACTGAAGATAGGCACTGTAAAGAATAAAGTGTATACACTAAGTTTTCTGAGTACAATGAAGATTACGATGTGTTGAAACTGAGCAAAAAAGGTCCTGGTCATTTATGAGATGTAGCAGGTTAATCTTTCCAAACATCATTCTTAAGTAAAGCTTTCCAGCCAATCAGGAAAGGTTTACACAGAAGAATGTCACAATGTTTCTATAGTGAACTTCATCTTCTAAGGACAGCTTATTATACAACATTCATGTTTTTCTGTAAAATTTAAGGTCAACAGTTGGTGCCTTCCTTAATGGCTCTCTACCTTATCTTTTCATATAGGGTCTCTCAACACAGCTCACAGCTAGATAAGCTAGCCAGCAAGCCCCTAGGATCCTCCTGTCTCCACCACACCGGTGCTGAGATTGATTACAGGCACATGTCACCACATTTGGCTTTTATGTGGGTGCTTGCAATCTGAACTCAGGTTCTAATGCTAGTGTGGAAAGCACTTTAACAACTGAGCTATCTCTCTAGCCCATGTTGTCTACTTAAAAAAAAAAAAAAAAAAAATAACAAGCCCAGTGTGGTGGCACACACCTTTAATCCCAACACTTGGGAGACAGAGGTAGGAGGATCACCAAGAGTTTGAGGCCACCCTAAGACTACTTAGTGAATTCTAGGTCAACCTGGGCTAGAGTGAGACCCTACCTTGAAAAAATAGAAACAAAAAGCATAATGTTCAATATACTTTTTCTATTTAACAGTACTTCTTAGTATAGATGTACCACAATTAAAGCATGAAATCATGTATTTAGCATTTCAATAGAAATGGCTCTGAATATCATTTTCTTTTTGAAGTAGACCCAACAGAGAGAGAGCAAGCCAGGCCTCATGGCACATGTCTTTAATCCCAGCACTTGGGAGGCAGAGGTAGGAGGATGGCTGTGAGTTCAAGGCCACCCTGAGACTACATAGTGAATTCCAGGTCAGCTTGGACTAGAGTGAGACCCTACCCTGAAAAACCGAGAGAGAGAGAGAGAGAGAGAGAGAGAACGAGAACAAGAGAACTGGTTTGCCAGGGCCTCTAGCCACTGTAATCTCCAGACATATGCATCACCTTGTGTATCTAGCTTATGGGGGATCTGGTGAGTTGAACACAGGTCCTTAAGCTTTGCAAGCAAGCACCTTAACTGCTAAGCCATCTCTCCAGTCCCTCATTTTTAAAAGAAAATACTTTTATTTATTTATTTGAGAGAGCAGAAGAGAGGGACAGCAGATAGAGAATGGGCACACCTGGGCCTCTGGCCACTGCAAACAAACTCCAGACACATGTACCTTCTTGTGCATCTGGCTTTATGTGGATCCCAGGAAATTGAACCTGGGTTCTTTGGCTTTACACTTTAAGCACCTTAACCACTAAGCCATCTCTCCAACCCCTGAATATCAATTTATTAACACTATTATTACAATCATTTATTTTGGACCAGAATGTTTTTGAAGAAATACATTCCTCTCTTAAATATAAGTATATATGTTACATACATACGTATGTATGTGTGTGTGTGTGTACACACACATATATACATACACATATATATATTTGGTTTTTCAAGGTAGGGTTTCACTCTAGTCCAGGCTGACCTTGAACTTAGGGTGATCCTCCTACCTCTGCCTCCCAGTGCTGGGACTAAAGGCATGTGCCACCACACCTGGCTAATAAATATTTTTAAATTAATTTTTAATTAACAACTCCCATGACTGTAAACAGTATCCCATGGTAATTCCCTTCCCCCAATTTCCCCATTGAAACTCCACTTTCCACCATATCCCCTCCCTCTCCATCAGTCTTTCTTTTATTTTGATATCATCTTTTCCTCCTATTATAGTGGTTTTGTGTAGGTAGTGTCAGGCACTGTGAAGTCATGGATATCCAAGCCATTTTGTGTCTGGAGGAGCAGCACATTGTAAAAAGTCCTACCCTTCCTTTGGCTCTTAACATTCTTTCTGCCACCTCTTCTGCAATGGACCCTAACTATCTAATAAGTATTTTTTAAACAAGTTTAAAATATCCATAAAAATTTACTATTTATCTAGACAAAAAGAAGCAGACACAGAGGAGTAAGAGCACACCAGGGCCTCCTGCCACTGTAAACAAACTCCAGGTATATGTGCCACCCTGAACCACTGAGCCACCTCTCCAGCCCAAAAGTTTCACTCTTTTTTTTTATTCCCCCTTCAAGGTAGCCCAGGCTGATCTGAAAACTTTGTAGTACAAGGGAGTCCTTTGTGCTCATAGGAATCCTCCTACCTTAGCCTCCCAAATGCTGAGATTAAAGGCATGAGCTACCACACCCAGCTAGTATCAAAAAAATAATAATAATAAAAATAAAATAAAAGTAAATAAACATCACCAGCCCAGCATACCTCAAGTAAAGGGAAGAGATCTTTATCTTCATCCTTTAACATGTTCCATTTCTGGATCAGTGGAGGCATTAGCATTTGAATATATTCCTATTTACAATGACAAAAACCATATACAAAGTGTCATTCATCTGTAAACAAGCTTATTGAGTCCAGAAAAAGTAAAAGCCATTTAGAGTAATAGTGTAATCTTTAAAAAAAAGTAATTCAAGAACCATTCTTCACTCTACACAGTTCCTTTTAAAGGTTTCTATTCCTTTCTGAAATAATCTGTATCAGTAAACACATTATACCATCAAAATTCAGTATTCGTTAAATCACTATCAAGAAGGAGTTTTCTCCCCCCCCCCCCTTTTGGAGGTAGAGTCTCACTCTAGTCCAGGCTGGCCTGGAATTCACTATGTAGTCTCAGGGTGGCCTCGAACTCACGGTGAACCTCCTAACTCTGCCTCCCAAGTGCTGGGATTTAAGGCGTGTGCTACCACACCCAGCTTTTTTTTTTTCAAGTGATGAAATTTTATGGGGTCTTATATGTAAAATGGTAGTTGCCTTACAGCTACAAATTTATGTAAGAAAAGGAGATTTTGAATTCACCAAGTACATTTTAACTAAAAATAAATAAACTGCAAAACCCAGTAGTCATAACATTTATGTAAACAGGGGTCTAGATTATAAAAGCATCAGAAAACACAACACATCCTCCAGCCAAACCAAACCAATCAACACCAAAGCAAACCTACACTCCCAATGTCTTGTTCTCAATTTAACAAAAATGACTTAAGGCTTTTCACACAGTAAGCTTTTAAAATTTTTTTCATTTATTTATTTACAAGCAGAGAGAGAAGAGAGAATGGGTACGTCAGGGCCTCTACCCACTGCAAACAGACTGCAGATGCATGTACCACCTTGTGCATCTGGCTCCATGTGGGTACTGGGTAATAAAACTTGGGTTTCAGCCTCTGCAGTCTTAATTGCTGAGCCATCTCTCCACCCCCACATATAGTAATCTTATATTTTTCTATTTTTCAGCAGAGAATTTTGAGCTATGTGAAAATTCTACAGCACAATTCTTCAAATAAATTCATCTGACTTGTACTTCACAAATCTACTCTCACAAATCTAATTGTTTTATACAATGTACTCTCCACACATGATACATTCTGAAGAGAGAACAAAATATCTAGATATGTACTTCTTACTTGGGACTAGGTAATAGTAGAAATCTAGACTATAAAATCTTTTCTAGCCAGGCATGGTGGCACACGCCTTTAATCCCGGCACTTGGGAGGAAGAGGTAGGAGGAGCGCCGTAACTTGAGGCCACCTGAGATTACATAGTGAATTCCAGGTCAGCCTGGGCTAGAGAGAGAGACCCTACCTCGAAAACCAAAAAATCTTTTCTAGAGTTGGAGAGAAGGCTCAGCAGTTAAGTGCTTGCTTGTAAAGCCTGATAGCCTAGGTTCAACTTCCCAGTCCCACATAAAGCCTTATGTACACAGTAGCACGTGCACTGGAGTTCATCTGCAGTGGCAGGAGGCCCTAGTGTGCTCATTCTCTTTCTCACTCAAATAAATAAAGAGAATAGGCGCACCAGGGCTTTTCAGCCACTGTGAGCAAACTATGACTCGTGTGCCCCCCTGTGGCGCACGTTATGAGACAGTTATGATTTCCAAACTATCGTGCTATTTTGGGATCAAATGGCTACTGCTGTAAATGCTAATCCATTGACTGTAGCTTATTCCATATGTACTTTCCCCATAACAGTTATTCATAGATACTTACTGGTTTGTTTAAATGATGTCCTACTGAATCTGCTAATGTTCCTATGGCATCATAAAGAATGAGCAGGTTCTTATGCTGGTATTTACTAAACGCGAAGACCAGGGTATCAAGTATATAAGCAAGGTATGGAACAAGTTCTGTACAGGCCTCCTCTTCTAGTGTAGCAAAGGCACTAAAGGTTTTTTGAAAAGAAGAAATATTGTTATATGCTTTACCACCATTCCTGCCTATCACACCAAGTGCTTGCTTTCATTCTGTTTTGTTCTATTTCAAGTATTTTTTTCTTCATTTCTTATTACATATTCCTTTCTATCAGCATCTGCTTAACTACAATGGTAAAATCTAGAAAGTTACAATTTTTTTTTTTTTTGAGGTAGGGTCTCAATCTAGCTCAGGCTGACCTGGAATTCACTATGTAGTCTCAGGGTGGCCTTGAACCCACGATGATCCTCCTACCTCTGCCTCCCGAGCGCTGGGATTAAAGGCATGTGCTACCACATCTGGCCCATTAATGGTTTAATGTCAAAATTCTACCACAACCTGAAGTTTAGACTCTTATTTTCATAATGAGTAGTTTGCTATGAATGTGTCCCACCTGCAGGCAGCTTCTTGTACTCTCTTGTTGCTGTCCAGAATACGTTTTAGCAGTTCTGTCATTAATGGCTTCAGGTATGTATCTGGTGGCTGGCTAACTACCCAGTGTGCATAGCGGCTAAGAGTCCAGCATGTGATGGAACGTACAAGAGCCTTTTTATCAGAGAGGCACTGAATAAGGTGAGGAATGAGCTCAGGCAGGTATGGAATCATACCCTGCATGCAACCTAGAAGAAATAGAACAGAAATCTTTCAAAGAGGTTAAAACACAAATTATTCAATTCAAGACAAAAGTTATATAATTGTTCATGGAAAATATTCAGTGTATTTCCAATATTACAAATACAAAAATGTATACCAAAATTATTTTAAAATATAAAATAGTGGGTGGAAAAATTGCTAGTGGTTAAGGCACTTGCCTACAAAGCCAAAGGACCTAGGTTCCATTCCCTAGGACCCACATAAAAGCCAGATGCACAAGGTGGCGCATGCATCTGGAGTCCATCTGCAGAGTCTGGCTGACCTGAGCTCCCATTTTCTCTTTCTCTCTCTCATAAATAAAATAAATAGTGGCAAAACACATTAAAAAAAAACTTGGCTTTCAAAAACGCTTAAATTTCTTTTAGATAAGAGTTTATAGCTAAAACATGACAAATAATAACCCTATTTAAGTACAGACAAAGTTCATTTCCTACAAACAAAAACCATGCATAGAGGGTGAAGACACTCTTACTTTATCATGTTTCCTAACCTTACCTAGGGAATAAAGCTATTTCACCAGCATCAGGAACATCAGAAGGAACTATTTTTGCAGCTTGAGACATCAGAGTTCTCTGATTCTGTTCCTTTTACTATACTAAAGACATTTACAAACTATCTGGCTCAGATTAGAAATCTGTGACTGTATAACAATAATATAATATAGCTCACAATGGAAACTTATCTCAAGGTGGTTTTTGGATTCAATCATCTCTTTTGAGGTTAAAATGGATCACAGTCTTGTCTGTGAATTCAGAGTCTTTGCTTACACAGTAACAATTGCTTAAAGGAGCTTAACTTTATTAGCTCTACTACAGACTTTACAATTCAAACTGGACTTACCTTCAGCAATTGCTCCTAAAACCAAGATGCCTGATTCTTTAACCACCCATTCATGATGGAAAAGCAACTCTTTCAAAAGGGGCAAAATATGTGGCAGTAGCTCATCACGGTAAACATTTGCAAGAACATCCAGGGCAGCAGCAGAACATTTTCCTAAGGAAAGATTTAATTAAATAGCATTTTATTAAGCATGAAAATGTACATAAAAAAATCCAGACTGGAGAGATGGCTTAGCGGTTAAGTGCTTGCCTGTGAAGCCTAAGGACCCCAGTTCGAGGCTTGATTCCCCAGGACCCACGTTAGCCAGATGCACAAGGGGGCGCACGCGTCTGGAGGTCGTTTGCAGTGGCTGGAAGCCTGGCACGCCCATTCTCTCTCTCTCTTTCTCTCTCAAATTAACAAATAAAAATAAAACAAAAAATAAAAATAAAAAAAATCCTAGGCTGGGTGTGGTGGCTCATGCCTAAATCACAGCATTCAGGAGGCAGAGGTTAGAGGATCACCATGAGTTCAAGGCCACCCTGAGACTAGACAGTGAATTCTAGGTCAGCCTGGGCGAAAGTGAGACTTTACCTCGAAAAACCAAAAAAAGAACAAATTTTTGGGCTGGAGATGGCTTTGTGGTTAAGATGTTTGCCTACAAGGCAGGGCATGCATCTGGAGCTTATATACAGTGGCTAGAGGCCCTGATGTGCCTATCTCTCCCTGCCTCTTTAATAAATAAATAAATAAATAAATAAATAAATAAATCAGAATAACTTTTTATGACAGAATTGGCAGACTAATGCCAGGCATGATGGTACGCACTTTTAATCCCAGCACTCTGGAGGCAGAAGTAGGATTGCTTTGAATTTAAGGCCAGCCTGAGACCACATAGTGAATTTCACGTCAGTCTCGGCAAGAGCAAGAAAGACCCTGCCTCTCAAAACCAAAGAACTGGCAAACTATGAAGATATTCTATTCTGTGCACAAGTACAGAAATTCAGTGCTTCCAGAATGCCATGCCTACAGCATATGCTGCAGCAAAATATACATATTCATTTATCCTACTTAACATATCATGGTAGATCATTTAGAATCAAGTATTCTTTTTATTTATTTATTTTTAATTTTTTTTGTATTTTTATTTATTTACTTGAGAGTGACAGACAGAGAGAGAAAGAGGCAGAGAGAGAGAGAATGGGCGCGCAGGGCCTCCAGCCACTGCAAACGAACTCCAGACGCGTGTGCCCCCTTGTGCATCTGGCTAACGTGGGTCCTGGGGAATTGAGCCTCGAACCGGGGTCCTTAGGCTTCACAGGCAAGCGCTTAACCGCTAAGCCATCTCTCCAGCCCAGAATCAAGTATTCTTATTCTAGAAATTAAACATATGAATTGGAACAGAAGTCACTAGCACATAAAACTTGCTGGAAAATTCTTTTACAAGGGATTAATTTTGGAACTATAAATCAACTTAGGTTTCATTATCAAGATAAAGTAAAACTAATAAAAATATAAAGTACCAAAAAAAGTAGGCACAATAAATGGGTAATCACAAACTGTTAGCCAACAGCAACATTCTGAACAAAAAAACAGCTGTGTTTTTGGCTACAAGTAATAACTTATCTATGAACAAAGATTATTTATACACATGGTAGATTCATAGAATTGAATGGTAAAATGGCAGGCAAGAGATCTGTGCTGAAGATACATGGTACACAGAAAAGCATCAACAAGTATACATAATCTGGCATCAGTTTTGGATCTTTGATTTTACTCCTAAAAAAAGGACATCTCCTAGATGTAAAGTGGGATATAAAGAGGATGCCTTGTTGACTTTAACTTGATGTGCTATCCATAACACCTACAACAATCTTCAGCACATTTCTTTCTGCCATTTCCTTATCTTTTGAAAAAACTAAACGTGGTATGTCTACAAAGTTGTTGACTACATCATATATACATAATGGACACACTGAATAAAATGTTAGCTGGAAGAATCTAAATAGGCAGATAAGAATTAGTATCATCTACCCAAATGAGTTATATACTCTATGTTGACAATACATGTAAGACAACAATAAAAGCATTTATTAAAAATCTCAGTTACTTTGGGGCTGGGGAGATGGCTCAGTGCTTAAAGGTGCTTGCTTGCACAGCTTGCTGGCCTGGGGTTCAATTCCCCAGCACCCATGTAAATCCTATAGTAATATATAGGACAGTCCCCAAAAGAATAAGTTACGCGGACCAAAATAAATGTCAGTAATGTGGAAGGTGAGAATCCCCCAAACAGAGAAGTATTACTTTAAAAAAATCCAACAAGCAAGCAAAATAAATAAATAAACAAAAACGAATCAATAAAACAAAACCCCACCAAAAAACAATGGGGAGCCAGACACATGGGGTATGTGCCATGTAGGAAGTCTACTGTAGGGCTGAAGATGGCTGAGGACTTTTTTTTTTTTTTTTTTTTTTTTTACACCCAAGAACAGGTAATATGCCAATATTATGAAGTCAGAATGGTAGCATACAGACTTGATGGGATTCAGAATCAGTATGAAAAGAAATTTCTGGGCAAATTAGTAAGGAAGTTTCTAGATTAGACTGAAGAGGAAAGACCTACCCTAAATGTGGGTGACACCATTCTGTGTGTCTTCAGGCTGGACCAAAGAATGGGCGCAGCTGCTTCATGCCCAATGTACTCTCATTCCACAAGGGAGCATCATATATCCTTGAACTGTAAGCCCTCCCCCCCTTATGTTGCTTCTTGCAGCTTTCTTATCCCAGCAATAAGGAAAGTAACTAAGACACGTGACAAGCATACTTAACATCTCTCCAGGCCCTTCCCTTTGTTTTTTTTTTTTTTCAAATATTTTTTGTTTTAGTTTATTTTTATTTATTTGAGAGCAACAGACACAGAGTGAGAAAGACAGACAGACAGAGAGAAAGAGAGAGAGAATGGGCATGCCAGGGCCTCCAGCCACTGAAAACGAACTCCAGACGCGTGCGCCCCCCTGTGCATCTGGCTTACGTGGGTCCTGGGGAAATCGAGCCTCGAACTGGGGTCCTTAGGCTTCACAGGCAAGCACTTAACCGCTAAGCCATCTCCCCAGCCCCCCCCTTTTTTTTTTTTTTTTTTGAGTTAGGGTCTTGCTTTAGCCCAGACTGACCTGGAATTCACTATGTAGTCTCGGGTGGCCTCGAACTCACAGTCATCTTTCTACCTCAGCCTCCAGAGTGCTAGGATTAAAGGTGTGCACCACAATGCCCAGTAAGCATAAGTTATGTAAATTCAAAATCACTTTTCAAAAGCCATGACTGTGGTCCAGGCCACACCTGGGAGAGGATTATTAAAATATATATATGTGTTGCCGGGTGTGGTAGCTCACGCTTTTTATCCCAGCACTTGGGAGGCAGCAGTAGGAGGATCACTATGAGTTCAAGGCCAACCTGAGACTCCATAGTGAATTCCAGGTCAGCCTGGCCTAGAGTGAGACCCTACCTTGAAAAACCAAACACACACACACACACACACACACACACACACACACACACACACACACACACTAGGGTCTAACTCAAGGGCCAACAGAATACCAGCTCCACAGGTGATGAGAATTTCCAGGTGAACCTGAAAATTTAACAGTTTGAAAAATGCATATTTTCTAGGTTTGAATAAGACAAATCTATGGAATCCCCCAATCTCATGTGAAACACAATCAAAAACATATGCTAGGAGATGCCTGTGGCAGTGTTCCTAATATACTGACCCAAAGTACAGTCTTAAGAAAAATCTTTAAAGAAATGCAAGACTGAGCTAGGCATGTATGCCTACAATCTCAATACTTAAGAAGCAGAGACAGGAGGATCATTATAATTTGAGGCCATAGTGAATTTCAGGCCAAACAGGACTATCTTAACTCAAAAAACCAACCAAACAAAAAATTATACAATGGTTACCAAACCACAAAGATACCTCTTCACATTCATTAAAATGAAGTGAGAGAGACATAACTATGAAAGAAAATAAAATGGTATAGCCATTCTGGAAAACATTCTGGTAGGTAGGTAGAGAATGCCATATGACTTAGCAACCTTCTTGCTAGGTACAGATCCAACAGAACTGAAAATATGTACAAGAACATTCACAGCATCACTATGATTGTCAAGAGAAAACACCATCAACTAATGAGTGGAAAAATGAGTTCTATTTAACATTAAAAGAATTGAATTAGTAGTACATGCTGCAACATTACCAGAAAGGATCATTATATCTTTATGAAACGGAGTAAGAGGCAAAACCATAGACAGAGGGCTGGAGAGATGGCTCAGCAGTTAAGGCGCTTGCCTGCAAAGCCTAAGGATCCAGGTTTGACTCCCCCGTACTCATGCTAGATGCAAGGGGCGCATGTATCTCTGGAGTATGTTTGCATGGCTAGAGACCCTGGCATACTCATTCTTCCTCTCTGTTTGCAAATACATTAAAAAAAAAACACAAAAACAAACCATAGACAGAATAGATTGGTAGTTGCTTAGGGTTGTGGGAAAATAGATTGACTAGGTCACATAAAATGTCCTAAAAATGTTATGCTGATGTCTAGACAGCTCTATACATATACTAACACCCACTGTACTGTACTGTACTCCCCATGCCAACAAATAGGTCTGACTATTTAGTTCAGGCTGGCACCAAACTTGTAATTATCTTTCCTCAGCTTCCTGAGAACTGGGATCATTGTCATGTACCAAACACCCTGCCAATAAAACTGATCAGCAGTGCTTTACCCACTCCTACTCACTTAAATTCCAGTCAGAAATTGTATCATCATCATCCATTTCATCATCATCATCATCTTCCTCTTCAATTCCATCTTCTTCATGCTGTTGAGCCACTGTCCTTGATCGATGAAAACGTGGTCTTATGTCCTGCTCGCTATCAGGTATTGTTTCATCTTCTTCTACATCACCCTGTTGGTTTTTAAAAATGAAATTTTCAGTGACTTTCACTATCAGTAATATGTACGTAAGTAAAAGAATACAACACATGGGATCATGGTAATCCTAATTAAGAACTGCCCTCTCCTTTGCAGTATACAATTTCCTTATGAAAGAGAGAATCGGGAGGGGATATGGTGGAGAATGGAATTTCAAAGGGGAAAGTGGGGGGAGGAAGGGTAGCACCATGGTATATTTTTTATAATCATGGAAAATGTTAATAAAAATTAAGAAAAAAAAAAGAAAGAAAGAAAGAAAGAGAGAATATAGGGCTGGAGAGATAGCTCAACTGTTAAGGTACTTGCCTGCAAAGCCTAATGACCCAGGTTCGGTTTTCCAGTACCCACAATAAAGCCAGATGTATAAAATGACACATGCATCTGGAATTCATCTGTAGAGGCAAAAGGCCCTGGTTGCCTCTCCCCCCCCCCCCCGCCACCTCTCTCTGTCTCTCTTAGTAAGTAAAAAAAAAAAAAAAAAAAAAAAATATATATATATATATATATATATATACATATATATGTGTGTGTGTGTGTGTGTGTGTGTGTGTGTGTGTGTGTGTGTGTGTGTGTCTGTGCGGGGGATGGGGGGGAAGGATCCCGGCATGGTGGTGCATGCTGTTAATCCCATCACTCAGGAAGCAGAGGGAGGAGGAAGGCTGTGAGTTCAAGGCCAGCCTGAGACTACATAGTGATTGCAGGTCAGTCTAGGCTAGTGTAAGACCCTACCTCAGAGGGGGAAAAAGGGGGGGGGGTATTTGAATAAAGTAATATTCAACGCCTGTTAGGTTATCAGGCCCTTTCAACTGCACTTACCACTTGGTAATCTAAGTGTACTCTAATTAAATTCAGCTTTGGTCAAAGGTAAATTAACAATAGTTCTAGTAATACCACTATCAATTCAGATAATCATATCTTGTGCCAACGGGTGCAATAGTGGCATGTTTGTTATGGGTAAAACCAACCATTCATTCTCTGACTGGACTGGAGGCCCATTGCAGAGGAGGGAATACATGCCTGGTACGGAAAACCTAAGTCAAAAGCCTATGGAAGAGGAGGTCATGAGCCTAGGGGAGAATCAACTGCTGCTATCTGGCTAAATTGATATATTATGCCTACCAAACTGCCCTCTAAGCACTTTTTAAAAATGCTTATACACACATATTAATACCACTCCTACTTTTGGTTAGAGGAGCTTCTCTTTTATGGTGGTGACTACTAGGGTGACCAAAACACACCAAAATGCTGACATGGAGTGATAATGAGTGTTCAACATTGAGACACCTCTATCACATCCACCAAGGCACAAGTTCCACTGTGGAAGAGGTGGGGTAGGATCACTCACAATGCAATCTTTCAGATACTACAAGGCCTTAATATCCCTGACCTCACAGTGACTGGTACTATCTACATAAGACCTTCATAATAGAAGGAAGAAATGATGATATCAAAATAGGAGAGAGACTACCTGGAAAGGATTCATTGGAGGGTAAATTTGGGAGGAGTATAATGGGGGTGGGCAGTGGGAATTATCATGGTTTATTGTCTATACTTATGGAAGCTGTCAATACAAAGTTTAAAAGGGGGGGCTGGAGAGATGGCTGAGTGGTTAAGTGCTTGCCTGTGAAGCCTAAGGACCCTGGTTTGAGGCTCGATTCCCTAGGACCTATGTTAGCCAGATGCACAAGGGGGCGCTTGTGTCTGGAGTTCATTTGCAGCAGGTGGAGGCCCTAGCATGCCTATTCTCTTTCTATCTGCCTCTGTCTGTCTGTCGGTTGCTCTCAAATAAATAAATAAAAACAAAGCAAAAAATTTAAAAAAAACTTTAAAAAGAAAAGATAATCCTATCCTTATTACTCATCTAATTCACTGTTTGCCATATCTTTGAACTTCTGTAAACTAACTACTGTAGAGACTGGAGAGATTACTCAGCAGTTAAAGGTACTTGTTTGCTTATACAGTATTGTAAGAAAAAAATATATTTAGACAAGGATTATTCAAAATAAATGTCCTACTGGCCAAATTCTAATATTTATTGCCAATATAACTATTGTATTATTGTTTCCTTACCTTAAGCAGGATAATATCTATATCTGAGTACTTCATCCCATTCACTAACACAGGAATCAACCTACAAAAAATTCACAAGATAAAGATCTAAGTATCTCATTAGAATAAGCAGTATTGAGCCCTGCCTGTATCTCCCCAGAAAAAAAGTTCACATAGAAGTTGTGATCTCAGAAACAGCCTTGGCTACATTAGTATTCAAATTTAGTGACTGAACATAGCTTTGGAATAGGTGAAATAATTACACCTTGTTGCATTGTTTCTAAGAAAACTGAGAGAACATATATGCCATTTTTATTGGTAAGCAAGTATTATTTTGTTCATCTTAAGCGACAGTTTGATCAGACGTACGAAAACAAATTCTATCATGCTTCTTCTGTTAGCATTATACTGATGGCAATACTCTCCAATTCTGTCAGTCCATTATCTAAACAATAACCTTTCACATGCCATTAAAAAAAAAAAAACAAACAACATGTAGAAATGATTCCCAAACAGTGGTAGGAAAGAATTAAGTCACATCTAGTTATAACTGGCTTGAGTTAATGCTTATACTAACACAGCAATATGAGAGGTATTAATCTTCTACCCAGTTAATAAATTCATGCTTATTTTATGAATGTTTGAAATGCATTAATGAGAGTTAGAGTATGTAGTTGCAGACTCTATAGGTTACATAAGAATATCTACTTAAGCTTTTTTTTTTTTTTGGGGGGGGGGCTTTTCAGGTAGGGTCTCACTCTAGCTTAGGCTGCCCTGAAATTCATTATGTAGTCTCAGAGTGTCCTTGACCTCACAGCAATCCTACCTCTGCCTCCCAAGTGCTGGGATTAAAGGTGTGTGCCTCCACGCCCGTCTAGTTAAGACTTTTAAGAAATAACCCTATAGCAAGAGCAAATGTATGATAGAAATGGATTCAAATTAGAGATGAGAAAAATACATGAATTTCCTAAAATCCATTCTACATTCAGCTTAAACTTTACTTCCAAATAGGTACTGGACTGATTATAATTGAAGCTAGAACCACTGTTTCCTTGATGAGGAAAAGAAGTTATTACAAAAGAAAAATGGAATCCTAGGAAGAAGTTTCATAAAAATATAACATGAAGAATTGTCATTAAATTTAAGAACAAGACCGCATTTATAAGTAGAATACTTACTTAGGAAGATGCCTTACAAGTACATCTTTGCATATTGGCTGCTCAGCCAAAGTGAGCCAAAATTCACAGGCTTCTAACGCCACATTTTCATCTTGGTCTTGGGTCCTCTGTAGCATGTACTGTAAACAGAATTCATGTTATTCATCAGTTTAAACTACACAATCAGTTATAGCTCCCTAAGTGATTTTAATGTGGCTAAAATTTAAAAACACTGATTTACAATACTGCCCTAAGTATTCACTGCATGTTACCTGCTTCTAAATAGGTATATTTTATGACGCTACCGAGGTTTTGACATGTAGATGCCAATAATCAAATATTAAGCCAGGTGTGGTGATTCACTCCTTTAATCCCAGCACTCTGGATGCTGGGGTAGGAGGATCACCTTGAATTTGAGGCCAGCTTGATACTACGAAGTAAATTCCAGGTCATCCTGGGCTAGAGTGAGACCCTACCTCAGAACAAACAAAAAATACACATATTAAAATCATACAAAGTTTCTCGTGTGTGGTGTGCATGCCTGCAGTGGCGGAAGGAGAATGTTGGGAATGCCGGGTGTCCTATCTTACTGATCCCAGAACTTCCCCTATGGTCTCTCACATCTCCTTTGGCCTCATGGAAGTGCTCTAAAATGCTGAGCCTCTTTTTTTTTTTAAATTTGGAAAGAAGTAGTCACATTATTAGTTAATTAACTTATGTGAAAGAGGGCAAGGAGAAAGGCAGATAAGAGTGAGAGAACGGGTATGCCAGGGCCTCTAGCCATTGTAAACAAACTCCAGACTCATGTGCCATCTTGTACATCTGGCTTACATGGGTATTGCGGAATTGAACACATGTCCTTAGGCTTCACAGGCAAGTAAGTGCCTTAACTAGTCTGAGCCATCTATCTTTCTAGCCCCCCCGCCTTTATTATTTTATTTTATTTTATTTTTTCGAGGTTAAGGTCTCGCTCTAGCTTCGGCTGACTTGGAATTCACTCTGTAGTCTCAGGGTGGCCTCCAACTCTTTGCGATCCTCCTACCTGTGCCTCCAAAGTGCTGGGATTAAAGGTGTGTGCCACCACGCCCGGCAATTTTTTTTTTTTTTAAAGATCAAGTTTCAACATGTACTTCAGACTGGCCAAAACTCACCATGTAGCA
This sequence comes from Dipus sagitta, assembly GCA_036346955.1. Classification (NCBI taxonomy): domain Eukaryota; kingdom Metazoa; phylum Chordata; class Mammalia; order Rodentia; family Dipodidae; genus Dipus; species Dipus sagitta. The sequence goes on along the minus strand of CM070787.1, from coordinate 28,254,484 downwards.
CCCAACCTGGCCTCAAAAATCACAATCCTACTGCCCAAGTGCTATGATGACAGGTTTAAACTATACCATACCCAGTTCAAACATTTCTTAACATGACTGCAATTTGTAGTTTTCAACAAATTGTCTCTAAACAGAACAACAACAAAAACACTGAGTCACACTGTAGCCTTAGCTGACCTGGCACTCATGCTGTAGTCCCAGACCGGCCTTGAACTCTTGGCGATCATAGTACCTCAGCCTCCTGAGCACTGGCTTAAACAGTTTTATCTTGTCATATAAACATATCAAGCTAAATTCACTCATGTAATTACCCAATATTCAGAGGTGGAACCAGTCAACTGATTAATCTCTATCTATATTCTCTTTTGGAAGAAAACATGTTGCATGGCAAAATATGGCAATTGTAACAAGCCTGCTCTACCACATGCCAAATCATGCCCCATTCTTATGGTACTAAGTTGAGTAAAGAACTGTAATGTGGGTTGGAGAGATGGCTTAGCAGTTAAGGCAAGTGTTAAAAAATTTCAAACTTTCTGATTATCTCCAAACTCTACCCTTTCAACCAATCCCAGCTGACTCTTCAGAGAAAGTGAACAGGCTCATCAGAGAAAACATCTCTAGAACACCCTTTCTTAAAGTTTGAGAAGTTGTTGAACATCATGAATATGAGTATTTTTTTCTAACACATCTTAACTCTATTTTTCAAAGATCATCCCTCGGGCTGGAAAGGGCTTAGTGGTTAAGGCATTTGTCTGCAAAACCAAAAGGACTCAGGTTCGATTCCCCAGGACCCATGCAAGCCAGATGCACAAGGTGGCACATGCACCTGAAGTTCATTTGCAGTGGCTGGAGGACCTGGTGCACCAGTTCTCTCCTTCTCTCTGTCAAATGAAAACAGATGGTAAAGTCCGACTCTAACACTACCACATAAATAGTTTTGTTTTAATTTATCACATATATTCCCTTCATTTAAATATGCATTAGTGAGGAGTTAATACTAAGAATTTCTAGAAAATTTATTTTAATAACACAGGGATTAAAAGAGAACCTTTAAAAGCTAGGTATAGTGGCCTATGTCTTTAATCCTAGCACTTGGGAGGCAGAGGCCAGCCTGAGACTACATAGTGAGTTCCAGGTCAGCCTGGGCTAGAGCAAGATCCTACCTCAAAATACCAAAATAAATAAATAAATAATAAAATAAAGAGAACCTTTAAAAAAAATCTAAATAGTTTGCTCAAACTATAATGGCCAATGCCCTTTCTACTCAGAAAATTCTTTAAGTCACAAATTAATCACATGAATCTTATCAAAAGGAAAAATATAAACTCAACCTTCAATTCTAAAGCCCAACAAGATATTTTGGTCATTTGGTCCCACACCATGTTCAATAACTACATACTAAATATTGCTTAGTTATGCCAACATATAATTTTTTTTTTTTTTCGGTTTTGGTTTTTCGAGGTAGGGTCTCACTCTAGCCCAGGCTGACCTGGAATTCACTATGGAGTCTCAGGGTGGCCTCAAACTCAAGGTGATCCTCCTACCTCTGCCTCCCGAGTGCTGGGATTAAAGGCGTGTGCCACCATGCCCATATAATTTTAAAGCAATCTCAATTATTTTTAATAGCCTGACCTCTCCCAAAAGGTAAATATTAGAACAGTATTTCCTCATCACATTTTTATGCCCACTATTTTCCCTTAAACTGCTTGTATTACCTCAACGATATTATGCATGTGAGGAAGTAGACGATCCATTCGAACCTCAAGCAACATCACAAGTGCCCGGCATACATTTTTCCGTACCTCTGGTTCTTCATCACCAGCCAGTGCAAAGAGATTCTGTTGAAGAAACATTTTTTTTAAACTGAATTAAAAAGGTTTGTACACAATAACAAGTAATGGAACTGAAAGCCAAGTGTGGCAAATGTGGTTGTGCACAAGTACAATTCTAGCATCTGGGAGATGTATAAGAAAAAAAAAGGGGGGGAAGGAAACACAGAAAGCAGCTGATCAATTTTAGTGATAAGAGAAATAAGCACAGTGGGACATGCCTTTAATCTCGGCACTTGGGACACTAGGGTGGAAAGAAGCAGAGGTAGGAGGATCCCTTTGAGTTAGAGGCCAGCCTGAGACTACATAGTGCATTCCAGGTCAGCCTGGGTTAGAACGAAACCCTACTTCAAAAAACAAACAAACCAAAAAACCCATCCCCTCATATATGCAGATATATAAGGTGTATGCAGTACTACTAGCAATCTGTTCCCTAAAGTACTTCAATGAACTATTAAATTTTATTTGATAAAACTGTGCACAAAGAATTTCATCAATCCTTGTAGTTGCTATTAATCAGGCAGCAGGTTCTAAAAAAGAAATAAACTGGTTATGAATCATGGCCAAAAATTATCTTTTCATTATCTTTCTTTGGTTATTGTGAAGATATAAAATGTCACATTTTTAATCTCAGCACACTGAAGGCAGAGAAAGGAAGATTGCTGTGAGTTCAAGGCCAGCCTGGGACTTACACAGAGTGTTCCAGGTCAACTTGGGTCCAGTGAAACCCTACCTTAAAAAAAGAAACACCTAAACAAACAAACAAAAACAAATTCCAATAAAAGATGGTTGCTATAATTTAGGAGTCAATTTTTTTCTTGACACGCTCAATTTTATAATGGAAGTCAATGGAAAAAGTCATTCCTTGCTTAACAAAAGGGATACCACTAGAGAAATGCTTTCTCAAACAATTTCATTATTGTGTTGACATCATATGTTCTCACAAACTTAAATGGTCTAGCCTATTGGTCTATTCTATTGAGTCAACTTAAGCTCATGTGAAAGGTCAACAACTATACTGTCCCTTTACTTTTAGTCTGTACCTTCAGATGTTAGTAAGTCAATTTTATCCAGCCTTACGCTGGTTTTTCATGTTTCAAATTCTACACAAAAACTGGAAGAATTAATTTCCATAGGCAATCTGAAAAGTGTATTTGAGGGAGTAAGTTTAAAGGTAATCAACGTATGATACCTTAATTACATATATATCCCATCATATATGTTTGAATCAAGATTCAAATAGAAAAGTTCCTAACAAGCCAGGTGTGGTGGAGCATTCTTTTAACCTCAGCACTTGGAAGGCAGAGGTAGGAGTATCACAGTAAGTTCAAGGCCACCCTAAGACTCTACCTTGAAAAGCAAAGAAAAAACACCAAACAAAAAAAGAGGTAGTTCACAACAGAAAAAGTAGTTTTATTTTCATCAGTTAACTACTTTTATATTTATAAATTGGTTATAAAATCAAATCTTACCTCAATAAAAGAATCAATGTGCAACATCAGAGCTTGAGTCCGACTGATGATAAACTGGTTGACACATGCAACAGCATGAGACCTGAAAATAAAGTTAAAAAAATTGAACATGTTTATCAGTTATTTTCTGTCTACAGAAGTTCAGCAAGAACTTAAATATTTTTACATAAACATGTTCCAGGTTATCCATCCCCCAAAAAGAGTAAGTTAAATCTGTCTATCAACAGAGCAAACTTGTGAATGGCATATTAAGTGAGAAATACCAGTTCAAGAGTAATGCCAATGATTTTAAGCAAGTGCAAGCAGCGTTTTATTAGTGGCTAGGTCTAAGACGTAGGTAAGGCAAGGGGCACAATTTCTTTTACATAGCAATCAATGTTTAAGTAACAGGTATGCATTCCTTTTGAAACAAAAAATGATGAATAGGATCAGTGGTAGAGTGCTCGCCTAATACTCACAAGGCCCTAGCACTGCAAAACACAAAAATTAAAACCCCAACACGCACCACCCCACAACCACCAAAAACCAACTTCAACATGTCGGGTCTGGTGGCGCACACCTTTAATCCTAGCATTCGGGAGGCAGAGACTACATAGTGAATTCCAGGTCAGCCTGAGCTAGAGTGAGACCCTACCTAGAAAAACAAAAAAACAAACAAAAACAGTAAATATTCTAAATGTAAAAGGTTACTTAGCATCTTCATTGCATCATCATTTTAGCTTCTTAAATACATTCTTTTATATATAAATATCATTCTTAGTTTGCAAGACATGTGAATTTGACTCAATGGGTCAGTTTGCCCAGGCATTTCTTTATAATGCTCCTCCCTCTCCAATCCTCTAATTTCTATTCCTGCGGTGCTATAATAATAATAATTATTATTTTTGTAAAGCATGCACCACCATGCCCAACTAGCCTTTTTTTTTTTCTGATTTATTATTTATTTATGAGAGACAGAGAGAGGGAGAATGAGCACACCAGGGCCTCTATCCACTGCAAATGAACTCCAGACACCCATCACCATATGCACTGGCTTACATGGGACCAGGAGAATGGAACCTGGGTCCTTAGGCTTCACAGGCAAGCGCCTTAACCACTAAGCCATCTCTCCATCCCACAATTATTTTTTCTACTCTACACAGTTCACTCCTCATTTTGAAGCCTTTCATATTTGCTAATGTTTCACCTTTCCAAGACTTGCTGCTTTTTATTTATTCTTCAGAACCTCTTCACCAATGTTTACCTTTAAGGAGCTCCCCAAATGAAATAATTCTATAAATCAGTTTGTCTCAGTCTCATGTTTTTATTATATTCATCAGTATCTGATAGTGTATCTATTGCCTATTCTGTTTACCTCCACTTCTGAAATACAAACACTCTATGACAACCTTTGCCTTTGTACTGTGCCAAAACCAGTTTCTGCCTGAGGAGCAATGGCAAAGCATGTAAGCATTTACTGACTGGATATCTAGAGTAGCATTAGAAAAAAAAAAACCCATGCTTAACCATGTTAAGCATGCAGAACAGGTAAGCTGTGTATGACTTATTTCCATCCATAAAGCAAGAATAAGACTGGAGAGATGGCTCAGCGGTCAAGGCGCTTGCCTACAAAGAGTAATGACACAGGTTCAACTTCCCAGTTTCCACATAAAGCCAGATGCACAAAATGGCATCTGGAGTTGTTTGCAGTGGCAAGAGGCTCTGGTATTTCCTATTCTTGTTCTCCCTCTCCCAATTTTTCCTTGCATGACTTGTAGGAATTAAATAAGCTAATATGTGCTAAGTACTTGCCACTGAAAAACAGGAAATAAAAAGTGTAATAGAAAGCTTATTTTTAAAATGTTTATTTAGAGAAAGAGACAGTAAATATGGGTGTGCCAGGGCCTCCTGCCAATACAAACAAACTTCAAATGCATGTGCCACTTTGTGTATCTGGCTTCACAAAGTAGGTACTGGGGAGTCAAACCTAAGCCATCACTCCAGCCCCCAAATACATACATACATACATACATACATACATACATACATACACATATACACACACACATATTGTTGTTGTTGTTGTTTTTTGAGGTAGGGTCTCCCTCTAGCCCAGGCTGACCTGGAATTCACTATGCAGTCTCAGAGTGGCCTCGAACTCACAGCGATCCTCCTACTTCTGCCTTCTGAGTTAAAGGCATGTACCACCAGGCCTGGCTCCAAAATCTTTTAACTTGTATTTACTAGTATACATATGGCACAGAAATGTTCCCCATTCTTCAGAGGCCCTAACATATTACTAGAGCTTCCAAATGATTTTTAGAGACTTATGAATAGTTGGAATTAATTTTTAAATAAAAGCTTGACAAATGAGTTCCTTTTACTTCCTATTCTTTTTGCTGAAACTTTGCTTAATACACAGCAAGTGAATCTATATGTATCAGCAATGAAGGGAAAAAAAAAAAACCCTACAAAATACAACTTAAAAAGGACTCATTTATTTTTTATTTATTTCATTTTTTTTAATTTATTTTGGTTTTTTGAGGTAGGGTCTCACTCTAGCCCAGGCTGACCTGGAATTCACTATGGAGTCTCAGGGTGGCCTTGAACTCATGGCCATCCTCCTACCTCTGCCTCCCGAGTGCTGGGATTAAAGGCATGCGCCACCATGCCTGGCAGGAATCATTTATTATAGTATTAAAGGCTAAGTGCCCATGAAACATTTAATCAAATGTTCATGAGTGCTAAAAAGAAATGTATAAAACTTTTAGGATGTAGGAATTGTGAAAATACCGGCTTCCCAAAAAATGGTGTATAGATTAGATTCAAGTCAATTTCAATATAAATTTCAACAAAGTTGTTCATAAAACTTAACCTTTACCTTTGAGTTTATGTGTAAAAGAAAGGTACATGCTGGCCTGGTGAGATTGCTTAGTGGTTAAAGAGCTTGCAAAGCCTAACCACTGGGGTTTGATTCCCCAGTACCCATATAAAGCCAGACACAAAGAGGCACATGCAACTGGAATTCATGTGCACTGGCTGGAGGTCCTAGTGTGCTCATTCTGTGTCTCTTCTCTCTACTTACACACATACACACAGCACAAAGAAAAAGGCACATCTACCATCCAAAGCAAAACCTCTAAACACCATTTCCAAATTAAAAAAAAAATAAAATTTAGGCCCGAGATGTAGATGACAAACTTGTTGAAACTTATGGATAGCTGTGCATGAAAAATCAAAGCCTTGTTTGGGCTGGAGAGATGGCTTAGTGGTTAAGGCACTTGCCTGCGAAGCCTAAGAACCCAGGTTTAATTTCCCAGTACCCATATAATACCACATGCACAAGGTGGCTGGAGTTCATTTGCAGTGGCTGGAGGTCCTGGTATGCCTATTCTCTCTCTCTGCCCTTCTCTCTCACACTTTCTCTCTTTAAATAAATAAATAAATGAATAAATTCATACTCAATGGCTTCTTTATATCAACTTGATGGTCTAGTAGTAACAAATGCAGAATACCCCAGGTACATAGTCACATACTTTGACTTAATTTCTTTTAATATTTTTTATTTATGTATTTGAGAGCAACAGACAGAGGAAAAGGCAGAGAGAGAGAGAGAGAGAGAGAGAGAGAATGGGCGTGTCAGGGCCGCCAGCCACTGCAAACGAACTCCAGTCGCATGCACCCCCTTGTGCAACTGGCTAACGTGGGTCCTGGGGAATCGAGCCTCGAACCGGGGTCCTTAGGCTTCACATGCAAGCGCTTAACCACTAAGCCATCTCTCCAGCCCTGACTTAATTTCTTAAAAAGACCTGCCTGATAACATGTGAATGATATTTTTCCTTGAAGAGTAATCTGTTTATAATGCAGTCTCTTCCCTGTAGACCATAATGCTTTGAAATTTAAAAACACTGCGAGTAAGTTCAGAGCCAATTCTGCATTGCAGAGGATATTTCAACTTCAATTTTTCATTTTGAAATGCTTGTGTATTTTAGGCCAAATATTATTTAGCCTTTCTCCAACTCCATACTCCCTCCCTCCCCACCCACCAAGGTAAGGTTTCATTCTAGCTCAGGCTGATCTGGAATTCACTATGTAGTCTCAGGGTGGCCGTGAATTCATGGCCATCCTCCTACCTCTGCCTCCCAAGTGCTGAGATTAAAGGTGTGCACAACCATGCCCAGCTCCAACCCATACTTTTATTAGACAAAACTCTTCAAATTATTTGTTTATTAACCTCTAAATTCATATGCTATTAATCTGTAGACTTTATCATTCCATTCTGAGGCATAATATAAATTACATTAACGATAGTAGCACCACTATTAAAATTTTCTTCCAAGTTAAAATATACTGAATCATAATTAAAAAAAAATATTTCATTTAGGCCAGGCATGGTGGCACACGCCTTTAATCCCAGCACTTGGGAGGCAGAGGTAGGAAGATCACCTTGAGTTCAAGGCCACCCTGAGACTCCATAGTGAATTCCAGGTCAGCCTGGGCTAGAGTGAGACCCTACCTTGAAAAATCAAAAAAAAAAAAAAAAAAAAAAAAAAAAAAAAAAAAAAAAAAAAAGGCTGGAAGACCATCAGAACATCTTGTTCTACTCTAATGGACAAGGATATGTAGTAGCTACATTGGAGTTTTACCACAGAGTCACAAATGCAGGCATTTGAACTTGGCAAGTGTGGTAGTTTGAATAGATGGCCCCCAATATATTCAGTGTTTTATTAGTTTATAGTTTGCATCTGCAGCCACCTGGTTGGAGGTGGTGCCACTGGGGGGATCCTAAGGTGTGGCTGAGATTTCAATCTAAAGATATGCAAAGTGGGCCTAGCTGGAGTTCCTGAAGTGCGCTGTGCTGTGGCTTTTGACTTTCAGGCTTGTGCTTCTCCCTCTGTGTTTGGTCCTGTGAAAGCAGGCCAGCTTCTTCTGCCATTATGGAACTTCCTCTGGATCTGTAAGCTTCAATAAATCCCTTCCTCCATAACTGCACCCAGTCTGGAAGTTCATTTCAGCCAACCCGAATCTGTCTGCTACAGCAAGTCAGATAACTTTTAAAAAATCTTAACTAATTTTGGTCTAATACACAAGAATTTAAGTGAATAGCCCCTATTATGAATGTAATTAACCATGAAGAAGAAAATATATATTAAATGAAAATACCATTAGTAAGAATCAACACTATGGGATTTATTGTCAAAGCAGTAAATTTCAATTATATAAAAGTTTGCTATTATAGAATACGTGTCTTTAGTTAATCACAATAACAGATAATACAAAATGAGGCAGTGGCTATGCTTGTAATCTTATATTGCTATTTAAATACCTTATTTTGGGGCTACTGTGCTTGAAGAACTGTAAAAATTTGGGAATCATGATGTTGAGAGGGCGATCTAAAACATCACTATCTAAAATCTCAGCAGAATCTTCACATATCTTCTGAAGAGCGCCAAATGCTCCCTGTAAAACACATATAAATTATTGGGATTCTTCAAAAACATTAAGATACAACTGAGTGCGGTAGCACATTTCTGTAACCCTAGCACATGGGAGGCTAAATCAGAAGGATCACAATTTGAGGCTTCTGGGGTTACAAACACAAGACCCTCAGGCTATACAGCAAGAACCTCTTTCACAACACACACACACCATAAAGCTCGGGGTCCTGGTGCAAGCCTGTAATCCCAGCACTGAGGAGGCAGAGGTAGTAGGATCACTTTGAGTTTGAGGCTAGACTAGGACTACATGGGGAGTTCCAGATCAGACCCTACCTCAAAGAAACAACAAAACAAAACAACCCCCCACCAAATACAAGCAAAACAAAATCACCAAAGGCATATAAAAGCAAACTAAGCCCGGCCTTTAATTCCAGACTTGAGAGGAGAGGTAGGATTGCTGTGAGTTTGAGGCCAGCCTGAGACTTCAGAGTGAGTTCTAGGTCAGCCTGGGCTAAAGTGATGTCCTTACCTGGGGAAGGCGGGTAAGCAAACTGAGCAAAACTGACTAATTTATAGGCATTAATGCTCTCAGTTAACATAATGTTGCTATCTAAAATCCATTAATTAAATAATTTAATTTAAAAACAAATACCATTAAGCAAAATCTCAGCTGAAATGTATAATTACAGTATTATATCAGGTAACCCAGAACTGGAAAATACATTTTGTAATATATTTTGTTTAGCGGGAATGTAATAAATATCATCTAACTCTATAAACACTGTAATTCCACCGAAATGTTCTTTTATTATTTATTTATTTATTTATTTATTGTTTTTCGAGGTAGGGTCTCAATCTGGTCCAGGCTGACCTGGAATTAACTATGTAGTCTCAGGGTGGCCTTGAACTCATAGTGATCCTCCTACCTCTGCCTCCGAGTGCTGGGATTAAAGGCGTGCGCCACCACGCCCGGCTCACCGAAATATTCTTGAATCAACATTTAATCACTATATAGTTTTTGACACACAAAATCATTAAAACCATTAAATTTATTAATATATGGCTAGAGAGATGGCTTAGCGGTTGAAGTGATAAACTGCAAAGCCTAAGGACCCAGGTTTGCAAATACTGGCACATGCGTTTGGAGTTTGTTTGCAGTGTCTAGAGGCCCTGGTGCGCCCATTCTAACCTCCCTCTCTTTCATAAACATATAAATAAATAAATAAAGTCAATAACATATAATCCATTTATTGGATAACTGGTAACAAAACCTGTTAACAGGAAAGGCAACGCTGACAACAACTACCCTATAACCACTTTGACTGCAAAGAACAGAGCTCTTGCACACTTGGTACTACTTACCTCAATCACTTCTTTACTCTTCATATTTTCATCACTTAGTGCTTATTATAGCTATTTTTAAAATAATTTTTTTTTTTTTGGTTTTTCGAGGTAGGGTCTTACTCTGGTCCAGGCTGACCTGGAATTAACTCTGTCATCTCAGGGTGACCTTGAACTCATGGCGATCCTCCTTCCTCTGCCTCCCGAGTGCTGGGATTAAATGCGTGCGCCACCACACCCAGCTTTATTTTTTTTTTTTTCGAGGTAGGGTCTCACTCTAGCCCAGGCTAACCTGGAATTCACTATGTAGTCTCAGGGTGACCTCAAACTCATGGCAATCCTCCTACCTCTGCCTCCCGAGTGCTGGGATTAAAGGCGTGCGCCACCACACCCGGCTTAAAATAATTTTTTAAAAAACCCCAAAAAAGTATTCAACAGAAGGTACAGTCATTTAAGATCAATTACCCATTCTTTTAGTACTTATAATACCTCAAAAAGGATTAAATTTGGGGCTAAAGAGATGGCTCAGTGGATAAGGCCCTTGACTGCAAAGCCCAAGCACCAGTGTTCGATTCCCCAGTATCTATATAAAGCCAGATGCACAAGGAGGCACATGCATCTGGAGCTTGTGTACAGTGGCTAGAAGCCCTAGTATGCCCATTCTTTCTCTACCAGCCTCCCTCTCTCTTTCAAATAAATAAATAATTTAAAAAAGGATTCTATTTGGTAGTTTAAAAGTTTAATTAAAAAGAAGAAATTTCAGGGGCTGGAAAGATGACTTAGTGGTTAAGCACTTGCCTGTGAAGCCTAAGGACCTCGGTTTGAGGCTCGATTCCCTAGGACTGACATAAGCCAGATGTACAAGGTGGCACACGTATCTAGAGTTCGTTTCCAGTGGCTGAAGGCCCTGGTGTGCCCATTCTCTCTCTCTCTCTATATATGCCTCTTTCTCTGTCTGTCGCTCTCCAAATAAATAAAAATAAACAAAATAAATAAATAAAAGATCTCGATCTTAATCCTCTAAAAAAAAGAGAAATTTCAGTCTTAGATTTAACATGCATTGCCTAGTACTGATTTTAATTATTATGTCAAAATAGCTATAGATGAATATTAAGCCCCCCTCCATATTGCTTCTAAAATCAATGCTTAAATTAAATGTGAACTTGTTTAGGAATCTTCCATACCAACATCTGGAAAGCCTCCATCTTTAGTTCAGGCAGACTAGAATACTATTTATCTGAAGTACAATTTCTATGTAGAACCTTCACAATTTCACAATTAGAATGAGCATCTTATTTTTGGAAAGTGCTTGCATACACACACACAGACATTTTTTCGTTTTGTTTTTTTCGAGGTGGGGTCTCACTCTAGCTCAGGCTGACCTGAAATTCACTCTGTAGTCTCAGGGTAGCCTTGAACTCTCAGCGATCCTCCTACCTCTGCCTCCCGAGTGCTGGGACTAAACGCGCGTAGCACCACACCCAGCTTTGCTTATATTTTTATCTTATGTTTATCATCATAACAAAATACCAGTTGAGGGTAAGCTTGATTTTTCTACAGTTTTGTTAGTATATTCCCAAGTAATAATATAGCATGTGAGAATAATTTTAAAACATGACTCTGCTAATTCTCCTTCCCCCTACCTATCTCTTTCTATCTCCTCTTCCCTAATATAGGTCAAACTGGTCATAAATTCTGTTGTTTATGCCTGTGCCTGCCTTGCCTCCAAATCCTGCTACTTTCTGAAAGGGAGAAAAGTCACAGCTTTAGAGTCAAAACATTTAAAATAGGTTTTGGTCCAAATGAAAGCCTGAAAGTAGGAATACTTAAAATATTCATCAACAGGGGCTGGAGAGATGGCTTACTGGTTAAGATGCTTGCCTGCAAAGCCTAACCACCAGGGTTCCATCCCTAGCACCCATGTAAAGCCAGATAGACAAAGTGGCACATGCACCTAGAGTTCCTTTGCAGTGACTAGAGTGCACATTTCTATTTCTTTCTTGTATTTCTCTAGTTGCAAATAAATAAATTAAAAAAAAAATGTTAACAGTGAAAAACTTAAAAGAGAAAAAAATCAGGCAGGGTCGGGTCTCGTGGTGGCACTTGTCTTTAATCCTAGCACTTGGGAGGCTGAAAGAGGAGGATCACTGTGAGTTTGAGGGCAGCCTGAGACTACATAGTGAATTCTAGCAAGACCCTCCCTCAAAATAAATAAATAAATAAATAAATATATATAAATAAAAATAAAAAAATCCAGGCAGGCATGGTGGTTCATGCCTGTCTGTAGTCCCAGGAGGTTAGAACAGGAGCTCAAGGCCACCATGAGACCCAGTCTCAAACAATCCAGACTGTCTCATCTCCCAAACAGAATGCTTTCTACTAACTTCAGTGGAAAAAAAACAAAAAACACCAACCAAACAAACAAAAGAACCAACAGGAACAAACAAAACAACAACACAACAGCACACCAAGATCAGAGTTCATATAATATTAAAGCTTGTATGTCATGCAATAGACAAGAACTAAAAATATACTCTGAAACACCTTAAGAGATGACTACTAACATGCCTGCAACATCTATCAATAACTTTAGAAAGGACATAAGATACTTCCTTATAAGAAACACAGCCCCCCCCCCCCCCGCAAAAAAAGGAAAGAAAAAAAAAAAAAAAAGGAAGCTGGGTGTGGTGATGCATGCCTTTAATCCCAGCATTCCAAGGCAGAGGAGGATTGTAGTGAATTCAAGGCCACCCTAAGACTAAAAATAAAAGATGAATAAATTTTTTTAAAAAGTCAAAAAATTCCAGTAAATATTTTCCTTCATGTCAATATACAGTATGAAAAAAAATCAAAATACTTACCTCACAGGTGTTGTAATCTTCAGAGTCCAACAGGCTACAGAGTTTTGGTAAGAGATCAGGCCAATTTTGCAATTCTCCCTTGGAGGCTATGGTTGTAATTAAAATACCTTGAAAGACAACACACATTTGGATCTTACTGCACTGTGTTAGACTGCCAGGTGAGTACACTTCTAAATAGAATACTCTGGTCCAAGACTTAAACCTGTAAATGATACTATTCATCAACCCAAACTATATAGCATATATATGGGAAGAATCACAGCATAAATCAAGTTTCTCATCTTGATTCCTAATATTACACTCTACAATACCAATATACCTTTACTAATTGACTTATATAAAAATTACCCACTCGGCAGGCAGAGGTAGGAAGATCACCATTAGTTCGAGGCCACCCAGAGACTACATAGTGAATTCCAGGTCAGCCTGGGCTACAGTGAGACACTACCTCGAAAACAAACAAACAAACATACAAAAACCCAAAACAAAACAAACAAACAAAAAAAAACTGACTTAAATTGGAGTTGCAGCTAAGGCTGGTGGCAGGGGAAAACAAAGTAGATGTGTATCACTTGAGAACAATCCTACATGTTCACATACTGTGCAACTCCCCCCGATGTAGACAGGTTGTGAACTCCTGTATAGTTATTGGTTATCAGGGATGAATAGTCAAACAGAAAAGCAACTTTGGATCTTGGAGGTTAGGTGCACATGCTGACTGACATGTTGTCTGGTCTGAATGGATTATTTCAACTGTGTTGTACAGCAGTGCTGTGACAGCAGGTTATGCAAACACACAAAATGTAACAGCTTTTTGTTAACATTTTTCTGAGTTAGAAAATAGAATATTAGCTCTATAATGCTCAGTTATTAAGGATCCTTTAGTAATATTAAGAATAAATACTCTGAGGCCAGGCATGGTGGCGCACGCCTTTAATCCCAGCACTTGGGAGGCACAGGTAGGAGGATCACCTTGAGTTCGAGGCCACCCTGAGACTACATAGTTAATTCCAGGTTAGCCTGGGGCTAGAGTGAGACCATACCTCGAAGAAGAAATAACTCTGGGCAGTCATGGTGGCACATGCCTTTAATCTAAGCACTCCAGAGACAGAAGTAGGAGGATCGCTGTGAGTTTGAGTACAAACTCTGATAGCAAGCAAACTATACATAGCCTAAGCTGAAAAAATGAAACAGGAAAATTATTCTCCTCATAGGTTTATTTCAAAAATCCAGTGAAATACACACAAAATGTCTGTTATTTAACATACACCCATAATTATTACTGACCGCACAATATGGTGTAAACAAACTTTCTCTGAATTTTCCACATTTATTTTGAGAAGGTCGCTTTCAACAGTGTAAGAATGAAAAACTATATAAAAGAACAGGGAGAGCTGCTTCAGTGGTGGATACCTGAAATCCCTGCATTTGGGAGGCAGAGAGAGAAGAACGAAGAGCTCAAGGTCAGCGTTCAGTAACACAGTGAGTTAGAGACCATCCAAGGCTATATTTGACTGTCAATAAAAACAAAACAAAAAAACAAACCCAAAAACAGAGGGACTCTTGGGCTGAAGTTAAGGAGCTTGCCTGTGAAGACTATAGACTCAGGTTTGATTCCCCAGTACCCATCTAAGCCAGATGCACAAGCTGGTATACTCGTGTGGCTGAAGGCCCTGGCACACCCATTTTCTACCTGCCTCTCTCTTAAATAAATAAATAAAAATATTTAAAATTAAAAAAAAAAAAAAAACCAGGGCTGGAGAGATGGCTTAGTGGTTCAGTGCTTGCCTGCAAAGCCTAAGGTCTCTGGTATGATTCCCCAGTACCCACAAAAGCCAGATGAACAAGGGGACACATGCATCTGGAGTTTGTTTGCAGTGGTGAGACACGTTGGTACACTTGTTCTCTGTCTCTCTCTCAAAGAAAAAAAATTAAAACAAACAAAAAAGAACCTAAGCAGGAGAAGAGCCACGAGAAAAAAAATTCAATAAAACAAACAGAAAACCGAGGGACTCTACCTCCAAAGAAACCAAACATGTTTTACGTAAGACTACACAAACAATAATTAATATGAACCATACAAAATCTACAACTTGACACTAACAGTTGGCTGACATAACTTCTGCTCATGAAATATTAAAGAAAGTTTCCAGACAGGCCACATGATCTTAAATACTCCTGAAAAATGTCTCCTAATACTTAGAATAGTGCAAAAATGAAAACGGACAGAAATTCTTTGCATTTTGAACTATGAGACCTGGGCCTGGTGGGTTACACCTGTACAGCACTAGAGAGGCAGAAAGAGTTCAAGGTGATCCTGAGCTACATGAGAGCATGTCTTATAACATGACTGGTGTGCTTGACAATACCTACTAAAATTCTTAAGTGTTTACAGAAGAATTCTGCCCAATAATGCCACCTGTATGAATAATTAATCCTACACAAACATTCCTGGAAGTACATAAGCATACATAAAAGAACAGTCTCTAAAATAGTAAAATTCTAAACAGGCTACACATTCTTTCATGAGATGAAACTATCTTCCATATTTATTTCTTTGACAAGACTCTCAATGCCATGAAGAAAAAAATGAAATGGACATGCTAGCTCAATCTTTTAATCCCAGAACTCTGGAGGATGAAGTAGGAGCATCATCATGAGTTCTGGGTCAACCTGGGCTACAGTGAGACCTTGCCTCAAAAATAAATGAATAACAGTGCCAGGTATGGGATACCTTCCAGCGAGTTGTTGGCAGGAAAGTCCCTGATGCCCCTAAAACATTATATATAGGCCATCGCCAAGGCCCTTGGTTTCCCACCAGGAATAGATGGTAAGACCCTATTGCTGAAGACTCCACATACTTGGGCTGCAAGGCCACGGAGAAATCCTGTTGGAGCTGAGCTGAAAACCTCCATGTAGACCAGCTGACAGAAAGCTGGAGGAAGCCATTCTGCATGCAGTTCAGTGGGAGAGAGAGAGAAATCACCAGTGAAGATACTCAACAGTGGACACTACAAGCCTTATATTTGGCCGGCCAGCCAGGCCAAATGAGCCAATGGGTCCAATAGTGGCATGTCTGTCATGGTGGAAACCAATTGCCCTCTAATTGGACTGGAGGCCTGCTCCATGGGAGGGAATACACCCCTGATACTGAAAACTTAAAACAGGGTTAGTCGTGAGCCCTAGGAGTATAACCTCTGCTGCTGTCTGGCTAAATGTATATACTATGCTTATCAAACTGCCCAGTAAGCACTTCTCTTAATGTTCATACCCTTATCACTTTTGGTAGAGAATCTTCTCTTTTCGGATGGCAGTGGCCTTGGGATGACTCAGAAGGTATCATGGTGCTAGAAAGAAGTGACAGGAGTGCTCAGCACTGCAATCTCTATCACACCTTCCAAGGCTCAAGGTCTATTGCGGAAGAGGTGGCAGAAAGAATGAGCCAAAGGAAGGGTAGGACTCCTTACAACGTGCTCCTCCCAGACACAAAATAGCCTGGATATCCATGACCTCACAGTGCCTGACGCTACCTACATAAGACCATCATAATAGGAAGAAAAGATCATGACATCAAAATAAAAGAGACTGATTGAGAGGGGAAGGGATATGATGGAGAATGAAATTTCAAAGGGGAAAGTTGGGGGGAGGGAGGGCATTACCATGGGATATTTTTTATAATCATGCAAGTTGTTAATAAAACAAAACTTGAAAAGAAAAAATGAATAAATAAAAATTGTAAAAATTAAACTTGGCCTTCACAAGACCCTCATAATAGCAAGAAAAGATGATGACATCAAAATAAAAGAGACACTAATGGAGAGAGGGAGGGGATATGAGAGTGGAGTTATGAAGGGCAAAATGGGGGAGGGGAGGGAATTATCATCATGGTTTATAGTCTGTAAGTATAGAAGTTGTAAACAGAAAAAAATTAAACTTGGGTGAAATAAGGATATGCCTGTAGCTCTAGCTACTCAGCAGAATGAGGTATGAGAATAGCAAAATCTCATATCAAAATTAATAATAAAAAAATCCCAAAGTTGCAAATTTAGTTTTCTTTTTGTTTTTTAAGGTAGGGTTTCATTCTAGCCCAGGCTGACCTGGAATTCATTATGTAGCCTCAAGGTGGCCTTTAACTAACTCATGGTGATCCTCCTACCTCTGCCTCCCAAGTGTTGGGATTGAAAGCATGCACCACTACTCCCATCCAAATTTAGTTTTATGTCAGAAATATTAATTATAATATTCATTAAGTCCTTAATTCAAAGTATTCTACTAGGTGCTTAGGAAATTATACCTGACCCTCCGTCTTTGGCAATGTCAGGAGACACTTTTGATTGGCACAACAGGGAGTGTGGCTGCTATTGGCATCCAGGAAACAGAAGCCAGGAATGCTGATTAACATCCTACAGTGCACATAATAGGCCAGCCACAAAGAATTATTTACCCTACAATGTCAAGTGTTGAGGATGTAAAACCCTGGTCTAGACAAAAAGAATCCTGCAAAGTAGCAATGTAATATACACAGTATACATACACATACATTATACATACCAAGAATTTTCTTTCAAGGTTGATAAGTAAAAATTTGGTCTAAGTCAGAAACCTACATAAGTTATTTTTATTTATCTGCATGTGTGCACACATGTGTATAGGTGCACCAGGATCTCCTTTGGTAACAAATGAACTCCAGATACATGTGCCACTTTGCATCTTGCTTTATGTGTATGCTAGAGAATTGAAGTTGGGCAGGCATTCTTTGTAAACAAGTGCCTTTAACCACTGAGCCATCTCTACAGCACCTATTCAAAGTATTTTACTTACAAAAAATGTTTTCCTAACAGCACTTTAAATCTTTTCTCATGTGAACTAAGATTAACTGATTAAAGAAACTTAAAAAACTAAACAAATACCAATCTTTGGACAATAGTGTCAATTTTCCTGAAGCAAAAAAAAAAACACTAACTTCTGAGTAAAAAAGACCCAGTTCTGAAGTGATGTTTTGGATGAGTTCCTCCCAAATCAAGTACTTTAAAATAGTAACTGTGCTTTGTGGATTTCTGTTTGATTTGAAATAGAAAAGGGTAGCACACACATCCCCATTTTTTATACCAGTGTAGAGTTGGGAGAGTCTTACAAGGGTACACCAGGGTATTTTAGACAAACCAAGCAATTTCCTTTGGTCAAGCTACAAATATCTTCTATACAACAAAAGACTTCAATACTAGTAATGGCATTCTTTAATATAAGAATGCCTGAGAAGGAAATCAGAGAGCTTCTATTTGATAAGACAGAAACAGTATGTCTCAAACTTAAGACACAATGTATCTTATTTTTTTTGGGGGGGGGGAACAGACAGAGAGGGGGAGAGAGAGAGACAGAATGGGCGTGCCTTTCAGCCACCATGAACTCCAGATGTGTGTGCCCCTTGTGCACAAGTGCAACATTGCACTCCTGCATCACATTGGCTTCTGGCTATACATGGAATCTGGAGATCTGAACAAGGGCTGTCAGGCTTCATAGGCAAGTGCCTTAACCACTACACTAAGTCATCTTTCCAGCCTACAATGTATCTGATTTTTTAATTTTTTCGAGGTAGAGTCTTACTTTAGCCCAGGCTGACCTGGAATTTACTATGTTGTCTCAGGGTGGCTTCAAACTTATGATGAATCCTCCTAAACCCCTGCCTCTGAGTGCCTGGCTCAACAAAATGGCTTAATAAAAGAGTTTGGTTCATTTCACTGACTTCCATACATTTAAACAACCTCATAGATTAATAGAAGCTTTCCAGGTCTTTGCAAAATACAGCTCCTTAAAGCTGTGCTGACAGCCAGGTGTGGTGGTGTACACCTATTAATCCCAGCACTTGGGAGGCAGAGGTAGGAAGATCGCTGTGAGTTCAAGGTCACCCTGAGACTACATACTGAATTCCAGGTCAGACTGAGCAAGACTGAGACCCTATCTAAAAAAAAAGCTATGCTGAATGGTAGTGAGTGGCTTCTCTGAAAGCCACCTATTTTCACAGCTCCCTTATTTCTGCTACCACCTTGTGACATGTGTGCTACCAATAGCCAGTTATATGCGCCCAGACTAATGTCTGCCTATTATAATGGTTTCAACATTACATAACCTAACAAAATGTTTTCTTTCCCTGAAAACAAGCTAAAAGCTCTGAAGATAGAAGAAAGAAGAACTGCTGAAACAGAAAGGCTAATATTA
Source organism: Dipus sagitta (assembly GCA_036346955.1). Lineage (NCBI taxonomy): Eukaryota > Metazoa > Chordata > Mammalia > Rodentia > Dipodidae > Dipus > Dipus sagitta. The sequence continues at coordinate 28,235,348 of CM070787.1, read as the reverse complement.
GAAACAGAAGAAAAACCAGTAAAAATTTAGAGTACTATAATTACATTGATGCAATATAAAACAAAAAAATTTTCTTTAAGCCAGAAGTGGTGGCACATGCCTTTAATCCCAGCACACAGGATATAGAGGTAGGAGGATTGTTCAGAGTTTGAGGCCAGCCTGAGAGTACAGAGGGAGTTCTAGGTCAGTCTGGGCTACAGTGAGACCCTGTCTCAAACAAGGAAACAAAAATTCCTGTGAAAATGATATCCCATCTCTAAAACTAATCACGTTACAAATGGGTAAGTAAAGATTTCGTAGCAACTTACCAACAGTGGCTCTGATTAGAGGAGAAGAATCACCAATGTTATTTAAGCATTCACTTTTAATAAAGTCTGTTACACCATTTGGGAAGTTCTGGAAATGTGCTTTCACATTATTCTTCAAGATGAGACCACTCAGTGATCTTGTGGGTTCATCTACAATAAAACAATAATTGTATTGTATTTTAAAGTAGCTTTCATTTCAAAATGTACCAATAACAGGAACTTAAATATATCTATATTCAAGGGGTGATTCCAACATTCAAATTTATTTTACTATATAAATGGTTTTCAAGCATTACAAATTATCAAAAATTAGCTCTGTAATTTATAGATCAGGGTTTCTAAACTTTGGCATGACTGATATTTTATACGTAATCCTCTGTGTGGTACTTCTTGGTACATTTTAAAATGTTTAATGACATAAGTGGCCATAGATGCCAGTGGCACCCTTTCAAGTCATGCCAACCCAAAGTATTTTCAGACAATGTTCAATGTCTCTCATGGAGGGAAAACTGCTTCTTGTTGAGAATCCCTAATTTAAAGAGTTAATTTGCCTTATATATGGCCACTATACTAAAGCCTTATTGTTAGCATCATAAATTTTGAAACATTAGTCACAAAAAATAATCAGTTGAAATGACTAAGCAAATACATGGGACCAATTTCCAATTAGGTAATGGCACATTTTTCACTTGTCTGTGCTGAAAAACGATTTAAAGATAGAACTAACTTTAAGAGATATTTATAAACATTGTCAGTGCTACCAAACTGGTAACCCCCAAAACAAAATTAGCAACAGTTAATATCTGCTAAATGCTTGGAAGACTATGTGCTTTCCAAGTGTTGCTGCATTTAATCCTTACCATTTTGTGAGACAGGTATTAACCCTGCTGCACAAGAAAACTAAATAAATGACTTCAAGAAAGCACAGACAGGCTGGAGAGATGGCTTAGCGGTTAAGCACTTGCCTGTGAAGCCAAGGACCCTGGTTCGAGGATCGATTCCCCAGGACCCACCTTAGCCACATGCACAAGGGGGCGCAAACGTCTGGAGTTTGTTTGCAGTGGCTGGAAGCCCTATTCTCTCTCTTTCTGTCTGTGGCTCTCAAATTCTCAAATAAATAAATAAAAACTTAAAAAGAAAGAAAGCACAGACTATGAGGAGGGTATTGCCCTTTTCTCAAAGGGCTGCAAGAGCTTGTAAAAAAGCTCTTATGCTAAAATGATACTGTAACACAACTGTTTGAACCACTTTACTAATAAGTAAATAAGATGACTTGTTCTAGTTAGTATTAGTCTCCCATATTCTGACCAGCATTAAAATATTCAGGAAGAAAGCACACACAGATACAAGAGATTTTTCTGAACATACAACCTATTCAGGTCACTACAGCAATATAAATCTAAGAGTTCTTATGTCACTATCTAAAAACTTCTTTCCACTTCCAATTATCACTCATGTCAATGAATAACAGAGTAAAACAGGACATACTTCTAAAATTCTATGTTTATAAACTTCCATGAAGGCCAGCCTGGGTTACAGAGGAATACCCCATGAAAGAAAAGAAGGATGGATGGATGGATGGAAGGAAGGAAGGCTGCCATGAAAGAAATGAACAGTGAGATATTTAACTTTCTTAAGCAATAAGCTTGTTACATTAGTTCAATAATTTTAGTCATATAAAATATTATATGATGATGAGTTTTAATAAGCTGTAAAGCAAGATGAAACAATTTAAAAGTGTATTTTCTTTGTCCAAAGTAAAAGTTTTTTTTTTTTTTTTTAATTTTTTTTCAAGGTAGGGTCTCATCTAGCTCAGGCTGACCTGGAATTCACTATGTAGTCTCAGGGTGGCCTTGAACTCTTAGTGATCCTCCTACCTCTCTCTGCCTCCCGAGTGCTGGGATTAAAGGCGTGCGCCACCACGCACGGTTCAAAATCAATTTTAAAAAGCCACCAACTGGGCTGGACAGACGGCTCAGTGGTTAAAGGCGCTTGCTTACAAAGCCTGACAGCAGGGTGGGGGAGGGAGGTTCAATTCCCCAGTACCCACATAAAGCCAGATGCACAAAGTAGTACATGCATCTGGAGTCAGTTTGCAGCAGGAGGACCTGGCATGGCCATTCTCTGGAGCCCCCCCAAAGCCACTAATTGACCACTTTCTAGCCTTTTTAATGATTAAAACTTAACCCCACTGGGCCTTAATTTGCTCATCTTTTACAAATGAAGCAAAAGACCAGCTCTCCTCTGAAGCTTCTTGTGCACCTAGGACTTTAGTGATTCAGAAATAAGATTAGCTAATAAGCATTTCACTTAAATATGAGACTTGTATTCTTTCTCTAATGGGGACAATCATAAAGACAACATCAGGTTTTTGTTGTTTTAAGGCAAAATTCCTGGGGTTAGACTGAGGAAATAAACGTGTCAGCAGTATAAGGAGGAAAAAAAAGGTGTTACACAAATATAAAACTCCTACTACAATCTTTAAAGAATTGTGCTTAAGGAGCACAAGAAATACATTTTAGGGTCAAGAAAATCAGAATAAATTCCTTTATAATATCTTCTGTGTTTATAATTAATAGGTCTATGTGGGGGAACCTATTCCCTAATGCTATTATATGTATGTAATACATACATAAATACATACATACATACATATATATAAAGTACCTCATATGCCAAGAAAACTTTAGTAAAGGAGTATTAATATTTAACAATTTAATATATGGAATTTAGAAAAAGAACAGAAGAATAGACAGGTTAGTAAATACAAATTAAATTTTTCAAGTAAAACAATCACAAAACAGAATCCCTTTAAAACAAAACAAAAATAAGTGCTTGTTTGGTTTTGTGGTACTAGTGCTTCACGCACGCTATGAGCTACACCCCAGCTCCAGTGTGGATTACCAATTACGAACTACTGTGTGATAAAAAAAAACTGTATAAGAAACAGCATATTGCTAAGTATTTACTAAACCAGAGTATTAATCATTGATTTTAAATAAGCACTGAAAGAATTCATTTAAAGCCTAGATTAATTTTTTTACTATATCCCTCAATCACAAATTTAAACCCACAAAATTAACTAGAAAATCATCTGAAAACAATTCAGAAGAATCAGTATAATATGTATGAATTATCAAAATCTAAACACAAGATTTGTAAGACTTTACTACCATTAACCTGCTAGAGGTTGGAGCTGAAATCTTATAGATGGTCTGGTTGTCTAACAGGCATTTTATAGCTGAAAGAAGCAAGAGAGGTTAATGACTTAGTGCCAATATAAACAAAACTTACTTCAAGTGCTGTGCTTTTACTATGGCTTCTAAAACACTTAATTACTGAATAAGGGATAGCACTTTGTTAATATTGAGTAGCCTCTATGTGTATGACTATGCCAGAAAGGGAATCCTCAACTTTGAAACAAGTTCCTGTGAACTTGTAAATTGTCTAACAGAGGTGGTACTCAATAAATACTTATAAAGTTAAGTCTAGCAGAACATGACGTGTAAGAAACAACAGAGACCACATTTGAATATAGAACTTGGACTAGTTAGCTATAAAGTACCACAGAAGTAATTTACAATTAAAATTATACTAGCAGGCTAGAGGGATGGCTTAGTGATTAAGCTACTTGCCTGCAAAGCCAACGGACCCAGGTTCGATTCCCCAGGGCCCACGTAAGCCAGACGCACAAGGTGGCGCATGTGTTTGTGGCGGCTGAAGGCCCTGGCATGCCCATTCTCTCTATCTACCTCTCTGGCCCCATAAATAAAATAAATATTTAAATAAATTATAGTAGCTAATGATTTCAGTCGTTAAATAACTTTGTAACAGCATATAAGTAATAACGCAGTTCAAGAGATTAACAACAATCACCTTTGGGTGATAAGTGATTTTTCATTTTGGCTATATGACTTTTCAGTTTTTCTACAATTAATAAATGTATTCAGATTATAAAAAACACTGCATCCAGTCTGTATATTAAAAGAAATCAATCTTTGTTATATTCACGTACAAACAAGGAAACAAAACACTAAAGTAGACTTTGTAATACACTTTTCATTTGCAAAGACTCTAGGACTGCACATCTGACATGCATTAGCCAGATGGCACTACAAAATGAAATCCTCTAACAGGAACAACTTCCAGTGTCTCAGTAGTCTTAAACACACTTTTAATCAGTGATCAATCCAAACCCTACTTACCTTCAGATTTTAATTTTGTAAGAACAAAAATCAGGTAGTTGTTAAAATCTGGATACTGATTGAGTTGTTCCAGTTTCTAGAGCAAACAGTAGTTAAGGAAAGGTTTCTGTGCAATTTAAGGAATTAAGCATTTTAAAATCTAAATCTAGAATTCTTTCTTTGATACTTTAAGGTTTCCATTTGTTGATAAGAATAAGGTGTATTTATCAAACTGAACTAATAACAATTTCATTCAAAAATTGTCTGCTCTTTATGAATGAAATACTATATCAATTATATTATGCACAGTATAGCAGATTTAAAAACAATCCTGAAGATTACAAAATTCTAAAACATTCTACTTAACCAAAAAAGCATTAAAGTACAAAACAAAATCTAAGAGCATCCTAAGGAAATGAAAACAAATCTTTTAGGGCTGAACTTTACAAAAATGTTGATGTACACACACATCTATATTATCAAGTCAGTAATATATATTATAATGGTTCTATTCTATAATCACTCTTCCCCTAAAATCTAATGCGTGCAATGACACATGACTGGCAGGCAATAGTGACGTAACGCTAATCTTTCAACCCCCGACTTTCAAGCTCCAATATGCTAGCCAACTTACATTACTAGAGATTAAAATTTTTAGTTTTATGAAACAGACCTACATTTTAAAATCCATGACACAAACATGTACACTAAATGAGTGATATTATATACTTGAATATCCTCAGAATGTCTAAGATCATAATGCAAATTCTAGTTAACTATACTCTTCAGTAAAACTTCAAAGTGTTGACAATAAGAAAAGCCCAGAGCAGGATGACTTGCTTCAGTGTGCTGATAATGCTACAAATTTTTGTAATTTATTTTCTGACTAAGGCCTATTTTCATACAACTAGAGCTGTATCCATCTGTACTATTACATTTGTCTTTCAGAGTGCTCAAACCTACATAGAATACTATCATAAAGATACACAAAAACCAAGGTTATCGGTACTTTGTAAGTAAAAAAAAAAAAAAAACCCTGCATGGGCCCAGAGGTTAAATGTGCCTGTGGATCTGGGTTCGATTTCCCAGTACCCACACAGAGCCAGACACACAAAGTGGTGCATGCATCTGGAGTTAGTTTGCAGTGGCAAGAGGCCCTGGCATGCCTAAATCTATTTCTGTATCTCAAATAAACAAATAAATAATATACATATATATAACCGTGTATTTTTAGTTGAAATAGTTTTCTTCTCTCAGTAACAGCATTTGTTTTTGTTGTTGTTGTTTGTTTTTTAAGACAGGATCTTCCTTACATAGCCCAAGCTGACCACAAACTCACGGCATACTTGTCTCAGCCTCCCAAGTGCTGGGATTACAGTAATGGCACCATTACACACGGTTAATTTGTTCTTAGAAGATAAACTGTAAGCCGGGCGTGGTGGCGCACACCTTTAATCCCAGCACTCGGAAGGCAGAGGTGGGAGGATCACCATGAGTTCCAGGCCACCCTGAGACTACACAGTGAATTCCAGGTTAGCCCGGACTACAGTGAAACCCTGCCTGGGGGGCTGGGGGGAGAAGAAACATTGTGTTCCAGGTCCTACTGGACTGGCCCACGTAAAATACTTGGCATATAAAACGTACTTAATAAATACACAGTAAAACAAGAAATGAGGGTATACAGTGCCACAAATATTACAATCCAACTCTGTACTTGGTTAATTTAAGAAACTAATAATTGTGTCATTCAATGCCTACAACCATCAACCATAGAGCTATGAGAATACAAATTAAGGCTAATAAAAGCTCCAAACTACTGTTCTTTCCTTAGCACTGGCAGTATTTAAACAAAATAGCTTTAGAGAAAGAAAAAAAAAATCAAAGCACATCTAAATTCCTATCTCCTCCATTTGCAAAGGCAGAATCATATTAACCCAGAAGCTGGGTACATGTTAAATCATCTATTGTGGGGCTTAGGTTACAGGAATGGGTACTTCTTTTTTTTATTTACTTGTATTATTAAATAACTACACCTCTATAGTGTTTGAAATTTTAATAAGCACAAACACCTACCAAATTCCATTAGATAATTTTGCTGCTTACTGAGAACAAAAACCAAGAGACTTTTCTGCAAAAATAGCAAAAAGTTTTTGAAAAATTAACTTCTTTGGGCTCAAAAGACAGGTGAGCGTGCCCTATGCGGACCCCAGGGGTGCTCTGGGTCGGTGTTCAGAGCCCCACAGTAGCCCCCCGCCGTGTAGCTCAGCTACTCCACCTTTCCCGACACCCGGTGGCAGGCCAGAGGACCGCTACGCCCGCCGCTCGGGGCACTTAGTAACTGGCAGCGGCGTCAAGCACGGGCACAGCTGTACGCAGAGCCGCTCACCAGCGCGCCCCGAGCTCGCAACAGGTGTGCAGGCGGGCCCCGGGCCCACCTGTGGGGCCGCAGGCCTTTTAGGGAGCGAGCCTGGAGGAAGCGCCAAGCCCGGCCCCGCCGCGCCAGTTCAAACCCCGCGCCAGCTCCACCCCCGCCGGGGACGCGGAGCCCGGCGCTGGCCCACAGGGCGCCCCCAGCCCGCCCGCGGGGCGCATGGCGGGGCCTCGGCCGCTCCCCAGCCCTGGCAGGTCGGCGGCGGGCAGGCGGGCGGGCGAGGACGTGGCGGCCGCGCCGCGCACACGCCGCGATTTCGGGCGGCGGCCCGGAAGCCCACGCGGCGGCGCCCCGACCGGGCCGGGCCGGGAGGAGGCCTGGCGGCGGGCCGCGTGCGCGAGGCCGGGCCGGGGCCGGGGCCGGGGCGGCGGGGGAGGGGGAGGGGCGCGGACCCCGGCGCGGGCGCGCGGGCGGGGAGGCCTCAAGGATACTTGTTGCACGGTCCTCTGGATGGTGGTGTCCGGGGACTGCGACTCCTTCAGCAGCTGCAGGATTTGCTGAAGCCCTTGCTCGTCAGGTTTCCACTCATACTCCATCTTGGTTTGCTGCAAAGAAAGCCAGACACAGGAAGAGACGACAAATGTTATCCCCGTGCACAGGCCCGCGGCGCCCGCCCGCGGCCCCGTCGTCCCTCCCGGCTCCCCGCAGCCAGACCTGCCCGGGGCCCGAGGGAAGGACGGACGGCGCAGAAGCAAGCCCGGCGGAACCTCTAGCTGCAGCTGGGCCGCCAACGTCTGCTGCTGCCGCCGCGGCCGCCGAGCGCAAGGAGCCGACCAGACTGAGTCACCGCGAATTTGCAATCTGGCCCCAAGATCCGCTCGCGGGAGCCCCCTGGGTCCTAGTGCCACGGAGCTTCCTCCGCCCCATGGCTATCACAGACTCAGAGTAATCAAAAGTCAAAGTCCTGACAAAACCTCCGCCAAACACCTCAAGAAATCTGCTTGTGCTAATTATTTGAAGTAAACTTGGTGAAATAACGAAGAAGACCAGCACGGGGAAAAGCTGATAACCCTGACCGCTCAACAACAGGGAGAATAAAAATGCTTACATTTTAATACATACAGCAGCGTTAGTACTTCAGCTAAAATGATGCACTGCTATCATAACTTACACCTCGCAAAACATAACCTTTACGAAACTTGGATGGGGAAACGCAATTTTTTTTTCGTAAACTTCAACCTTTTGATTTGGTAAGTGAAATAACTCCCACATAAGACTTTAGGCTGAAGGAAAAATGTCCTTTAACTAGATAGTGTTTAATTGTTAAAGTATTTCCACACTTTCCCCCTAGTTGATCTCCTAAAACCCAGGGAGGAGGAATATTCCTTTCTCTCATGGGACAACTAGGTAGGAAAATCAGGCTGAGAAAATTGCTTGGAAGACTGGTCAGTGGAAACTGGGGGAAGGCAGGTTTCTTAAGCAACTACAAACTGCACCTGCTACAGCCAACTAAAGCTACTACCTCAAGGACAGTTTCATTAAAACTAAATTCTTGAACAAAATAAAACTGAAGTATTAAGTATGGATTATTTTATAAGCCAAACTTAAAGAAAACAAAGGATTTGTTTGTTTTCGAGGTAGGGTTTCACTCTAGCCCAGGATGACTTGGGATTCACTATATAGTCTCAGGGTGGCCTACAACTCATGGCGATCCTCCTACCTCTGCCTCAGAGTGCTGGGATTAAAGGCGTGCACCACTATGCCTGGCTCAGAAAGGAATTTTTAATTCTACTTCAACAGGATGGTGTGACAGCTGGAATTAGTAAAAATCCCTTCCTATCAGTTTAAAAAATATTTCCTGACCTTACACTTGTCTAATTAGCTTTGGGTTTGTTCATTTTTATGCATTTCTCCACCTTCATTTCATTTTATTTTTGAGTCTTCTTCAGCACTAAAAGCATGCATCTATTTATTTCCTTCAGTAGCAGAACTGGACATGGCTTTCATCACAAGAATCCTCACCATTTTTCTGCTTCATACCCATAATCTGACACTATTTATCACCTATTGACTCCTTAAACAATGCATCTACAAAAAATTGTTCATATGCCCAACAACAAAACACAACCCTCTAAATATCATCTGGACAGAATAGCTATTGATAACTTCTTCTTTGGAGGTACGGTTTCACTCTAGCCCAGGCTAACCTGGAATTCACTCTGTAGTCTTAGTCTGGCCTTGAACTCACAAAGATTCTACCTCTGCCTTCAGAATACTAGTATTAAAGGCGTGTACCACCACGCCCAGCTAGCTAGTATTTTTATTCCAGCTTTCATAGTATCTATTGATAATGTATTTTTTGTTACATTTTATTAGAATGGGATTATCATTGCCATCTCCTTCCCTGACTTTTTGTTTTAAGATTTTTTTTTTCCCCTGAGTTAGGATCTCACTCTAGTCTAGGCTGACCTGGGATTCACTATGCAGTCTCAGGCTGGCCATAAACTCACAGCAATCCTCCTACCTTAGCCTCCCAAGTGCAGGGGATAAAGTGGTGTCCCACCATGCCAGGTTGACTTTTTTTTGAGGCAAGGTCTCACTCTAGCCCAAGCTGATCTAGGGCTCACTGTTTCCCAGTCTGGCCTTGAACTCATGGTGATCCTCCTACCTCCCTCAGCCTCCTCTGCTGGTATTACAGGTGTGTGCTACCATACCAGGCTAATAGAAGATATTTTAAAATATAATATTTTGTTATGTTGTGCTGTAATTTGAATTTTTTTAATTTATTTGTGTGTGGGGGGGGGCACATGCCATAAATGTATCACTTTGCATCTGGCTTTACATGGGTGCTGAGGAATTGAACCTGGGCCATCAGGCTTTACAAAGAAACACCTTTAACCACTGAGCCAATCTCCCCAGAGCTTTGTTATGATTTTCATGAACTTTAATTGACCATGACATAAAATTGTACTAATTATAAGTATTTAACTAGATGGATTTTTACAAAGTGAACATATCTATATGACCAATACTCAGCTCAAGATGATGATAATTAACCAGGCCAAGGGGCCTCCCTTGCTCATTCCCACAATACCCCCTAGTAAGGTTTCTCTCATTAAATACTTTTCTCCTTCCCTCTCTTTTCTTAACTTCAAAAACTTTTTTTTCCTCAAGGTAGGGTCTCACTCTAGTCCAAGCTGATCTGGAATTCACTATGTAGTCTCAGGGTGACCTTGAACTCACAGTTATATTCCTACCTCTGCCTCCCCAGTGCTGAGATTAAAGGCGTGCACCACTATTCCCAGCTGGCAAAACCTTTTAAAAAATTACAAGAACTATGTAATAACCAAACAACATGGCTGTACAGGAAAACCAATTCAATTCTAACACTGAGCTTATTATTTCTCCGAGATAGTATTAACAGTTTCATCCGAATTCCCTCCACCTTTCTCTGTTCTTAATTATTTAAGTGTGATAGTTTGAATGTGCAATGTTCCCCATAGACTCATGTTTGAACTCTTGATTCCCAGTTGGTGGCATTGTTACCTAAGGCTGTTAAACCTACAGGAGGTGTAGCCTCCTGAAGGAAGTGGGTCACTGGCGGCAGACCCTGAGGCTGCTATTTTTTTTTTTGGGGGGGGGGGGGTTCTGAAGTAAGGTCTCACTCTAGCCCACGGTGACCTGGAATTCACTAAGTAGTCTCAGGGTGGCCTTGAACTCACAGTGATCCTCCTACCTCAGCTTCCTGAGTGCTGGATAAAGGCATATGCCACCATGCCCAGTGAGGTTACTATTCTTTTAAGGATATTATTTCTCTGCTGTGATTCTGCTACCCGCCCCCCACCCCCCCACCCCACACCAGGATCTCTCAACAAGACTCAAGAGTGTTCATTATATATCTATAGTTTATAGCTATTTCAATTTTATTCTATCAAGCTATATTGTAATTGTTTCCAAGTCTGTCATAGATCATGTCTTTCCTGAGTTCCCTTCTGCTTGCTCTCTGCTTCTTGATATGTGAGGCCACATACTCTTGCCCCCATGGAGCTACTTGTTGCCATGCCTCCCAGTATGATGGACTATATCCCTTAAAACACAAAATTAAATCCCCCCTTAATTTGTTTCCTTCAGGTATTTTATCACAGCAACAAAAAACTACATAGTACATACAGTATATGTATATGTATATATATATATATATATATATATATACATATACATATACATATACATATATATGTGTGTGTGTGTATATATATATATATATATATATATATATTTATTTATTTAGATCACACTTCATACTATACTAATATAAACACTAAAACTTTTTAATACATGCTCTAGCAAGACCATCATGCTGAAATGACTGACCTTCCATAGCCTATTTACTCTTCAGAGCCCTTCTGAATGAGAAACTTAAATGCTGGGAGTGGGGCTGGAGAGATAACTCAGTGGTGTTTATACTTGAAATGCTTAACGATCTGGGTTTAATTCGCTTGTACCCATTTAAAGCCAAATGCACAAAGTGGCACTTGAATCTGGAGTTTGTTTGCAGTGGCAGGAGACCCTGGCATGTCCATTCTCATTCATTCATTCTCTTTCTCTCTGTCGAGTAAGTGGCACATGCATCTGGAGTTCTTCTGCAGTGGCTGGAGGCCCTAGTGTGCCCATTCTCTCTCTCCTCTCTGCTTGCAAATAAAGTAAAATAAAATAAAATACACCCAGTGTGGTGGCACATGCCTTGAATCCAAGCAAAGGAAGCAAAGGTAAGACTGTTGTGAGCTTGAGACCAGCCTGGAACTACTGAGTGAATTCCAAGTCAGCCTGGGATGAACTGAGAACCTATTTGGGGTGGGAGGTGAGGGGGGGGGCAGCAGAGAAGAAGAAGAAACTAAAGCTGGGGGACAATAGTGGTCCAGTCAGAAAGGTATCATCACACTCATTCTAAAGATGGCTGTACCACAGTATCAAATCATAGCCATGCTCCCTTCTTTAGTCCTACACTCAAATAAATCCGAGGTTTTCTTTTCAAATACTTTAAAGAATATCTTATTTCGGGCAGAGTATGGTGATGCACACCTTGAATCCCAGCACTCACGAAGCAGAGGGAGGAGAATCACTGAGTTTGAGGATAGCCTAAGACCAAATAGTGAATTCTGAATTCCAGGTCAGCCTAGGCTAGAGCTAGACCCTACCTCGAAAAACAAAAACAAAAAACACAAAACACAAAACACAAAAAGGAATCTCTTATTTTGGGCTGGGAAATGACCTAGTACCCACATAAAGCCAGATGCATAAAGTGGCGCATGCATCTGGAGTTTGTTTGTAGTGTTGAGGCCCTGATGCACCCATTAATTCTATCTTTCTCTCTGCCTGAAAATAATAATAAAAAAGAATAACATATTTGACTAGACCATGCTGATGGGATCAGTGTTCCCCAACATCTTATTCAAACTGTTGACAAACCACGCTAAAAAAAAATTTAACTGATATTTGCTTAACAACAGGCCTCAGGTCACTCTGAACTTCTGTATCACATCTTTTAAAAAGTGGAGGTAGGGGCTGGAGAGATGGCTTAGTAATTAAAGAACTTGCCTGCAAAGTCAAAGGACCCAGGTTCAGTTCCCCAGGACCCATGTAAGCCAGATGGTGGCACATGTGTCTGGAGTTTGTTTGCAGTGGCTGGAGGCCCTGGTGCACCCATTCTCTCTCCCTCTCTATTTCCCTTTCAAATAAATACATAAAAGCAAGTGGAGGTAGGGCTGGAGTGATGGCTCAGCAATTAAGGCACTTGCCTGTGAAGCCCAAGGACCCAGGTTTGATTCCCTAGTACCCACGTAAGCCAGATGCACAAGGTGGCAAATGCGTCTGGAGTTTGTTTGCAGTGGCTGGAGGCCCTGGTGTGCCCAGTTTGAAAGAAAAAAAAAAAAAAAAAAAAAGGTAGCCAGGTGCGGTGGCATATGCCTTTAATTCTAGCACTTGGGAGAGTCAGAGGTAGGAGGACTGCTGCAGGTTTGAGGTCACCCTGGAACTAATAGTGAGTTCTAGGTCAACCTGGACTAGAATGAGACCTTACCTGGGGGGAAAAAATAGAGGTAAAGCAGGACATGGTGGCATGTACTTGCAATCTCAGCACCCAGTAACTGAGGTAAAAATGTATACACACATAGAACTGACCACGTAACCATTTTAATGCATACTTCAGTGGCAGTAGTACATTCTCACTGTTGGGTACCCATTACCAAGATCATCTCCAGAGCTTACCACACGCAACAACCATACAAATCTATCTCAGAGTAGCCAGAGCCACTGCACAGTCAATTAGATAGCATCTGTACTACTTCAAGATAATTAAACATGTCAGCAATATTATCTGAGGTAGAAACCATGTATTTAAATAACATTTATGTTAATTAGAATATTGAAGTTAATATTTTCTCATAAAATTTAAAGTTACTAGTTCAGGTATTCTTTTTAAGTTTTTAAAATTTATTTTTATTTGAGACAGAGAGAGAGGGAGAGAGAGAAAGAAAGAAAATGGGCACACCATGGCCTCTAGCCACCACAAAAAAAAAACACCAGATGCATGCGCCACTTTGTGCACCTGGCTTATGTGGCACCTGGAGAGTACAACCTGGGTCCTTAGGCTTTACAGGCAAGCGCCTTAACTGCTAAGCCATCTCTCTCCAGCCCTAGCTAAGGTATTTTTGTTGTATGAAGACACATACCTAAATGTCTCAAAAACAGAATACTTCAAATTGTTTTCCTTTAGAATATACAAATCATGTTGACTGTTCCGTGATGTTCAGTGGTGGAAAAGTGCATTTTATTAAGCCAAAAGGCAGTTTATTAAAGAGCTATCTAGATAGAAAATGGCATCAGAATAAAAAGCAACTTGTAAGAGTTAAGTTATTGTGATATTCCCTTCCAAAGAAAACATCATAGTAAGTCCCAAATTGTTAAATTTACATAAAAAATTTTGAATGATGCGTGGCAAAGGCAGACTAGATGAAAACAGTAAAAATATCAAGCTTATTCCCTGTAGAAGGGACTATAAACTAGTTTAAAAAGCAGATACGTGGTATGGACTCAACTGATAAAATCTGAATCCTAGTTTTCCCCAGTTGTGAAAGCCTGGGCAAGTTAATCAATCCCACTCAGCCTCATTTTCTTAAGTACAAAATGGAAGCATGTCAACTATGTATCAGGATTACAGATATTTGGCACAGAGCATGATTTAAAAAAATGGTAGTTGTAATAGTTAAACAATGGTTTTCTACCATCTGCAAGATAAACATCTATCTCTTCATGGAAGAAAGGCTCTTCATGAAATGGCCCCTTACCATCAGGGATAGCTTTAACTCCTAGCACTCGACTTCCAAATTCAATCATTTTTTTCAGACAGGGTCTCAGTATATATCTGGAACTCATTTGTAACTGAGACTGGCTTCAAACTTACATCTTCCTGCTTCAGCCTCCCTCCCAAGTGCTGAGAGTACAATCTTGTGTGACCCCACTCCAGCTGTATGCGCCAGCAATTTTGTACTTCTCACACCTCTGAGCCTTAGCCTTGATGTCCTATCTGGAATGCCATGCAGTCTCAATTCCACGGCTTTGCATACATTCTCATTTTTTAGGGCTACTCTCCTACATTGCATTTCCAAACATTTCAGTCTGCCTTGGCACTACCAATTTGTATCAGTTAGATATTTTACTTCACTGATCCACTCCCCTCCCCAAGATCTCTCCATAAGACTTGATTTGTTCACTACAGATCTATACTTTATGGCTATTTCCACTCTAGAAACTATCAAACTATACTGTAATTATGTCCCAGTCTGTCTTAGAAATAGGCTACGCCTTACCTGAGAGCAGGAATAGTATTTTTTTTTGTCTTCTTTGCCTAGAAGAGTTTGACTCAATAAGTATTTGTTGAATAAACACTATTGTTCTGATATTAGTTCAACTGTATAAATACTAAGTTGAGCAACTGCCATGTGCTTGCTGAGCATGGGAAATTCATTCAAAAGTAAGTAAAAGACAGTTCTCATTTAATAAAAGATAGATGCCCTATGATGAAGTGCAATAAGAAAAGCACAATGAGAGAGAAAAGGAGAGAAGTGTTTCGCTATCTGCCCCAGGAATACCCCACATAGCCTTCCTAATTTCTACTAAATGCAACCAAGTATTTGCCAAACAAGTTTTCATCTACACATGCTCATCACTTTATGAATGTGATAAATGTGACTGTCAATGACACGATTTTCCAAAAGGATCAACAACTTGTAGTGGTGGAGTTCCATCTTTCAAACAATAGCTTTTAGTTTTGAAAATTCAACATGTATTGATTATAACCTTTCCAAAAATTCCATGTGGGGCTAGAGAGATGGCTTAGTGCTTATGGCACTTACCTGTGAAGCCTAAGAACCCAGGTTTGATTCTCCAGGTCCTACATAAGCACAAGGTGACAGATGCATCTAGAGTTTGTTTGCAGTGACTAGAGGCCCTGGTGTGCCCATCCTCTATCTCTCTTTCCCTCTGTCTCTAGTAAATAAATAAATTTTTTTTAAATTCCATGTGTAAATATTGAGTTAAACTCTTAGTTCTGGAAACTATAAACATTTTTTTCCATCTACATGACCTATAGGACATTCACAAGTCATAGAGAGCTCAGCAAAATTCTTTCAGACGAACAGCTAATACCTGTCTTCCCTCATGCATGAAAAAGGTCCTAAGTGCTCCCAGACTACAACGATGTCTCCTTTGGAGAATGGCTATGAAAAGGAAAGCGCAGGAGACAAGAATATCATTCTAATCCACTTGGTGTTAGGAAAAGACTTCCTTGAGGAAATAACTTTCCATCTGAGAGCTAACAGAAATGACCAAAAATATCCCCCTCCCCATGACTGTGGCGGGGACTCTCTCTCTCTGCTTGAAAATAAAAATATTTTTAGAAAGGGATGGAGAGATGTGTCAGTGGTTATGGCGCTTGCCTGCAAAGCCTAACGACCTCGGCTTGATTCTCCAATACCCACATAAAACCAGAAGCATAAAGTGGTGCATGCATCTGGAGTTCGATCACAGCAGCTGGAGGCCCGGGTGTGCCCACTGTCTGTCTGTATTTGAAAATAAACAAAAATACTGTTTTCTAAAATAAGAAATAATGAACACCCCCCCCAAAAAAAAGCACATCTGAGAGGAGGGCAAAAGCTAGAACATATACCATGTCACAAAGTGTGGATATTTTTAAAGGCCCTTATGGCTAATAGAAAGCTTGTGAAGGGGGTTTTAAGTATGATCAAATAAATACCTGGAACAGAGATTAATCCTCCTAGAAAGTAGAATTGGTGATGAAGAGGCTCATCTTTTCTGTTCTACACTTCAATGTTATGTTCATTTTTTACTAAGTTATATCTTAATAATGTAGCCATAATTTATTTAGAGTTAGGGTCTCACTCTAGCCCAGGCTGACCTGGAATTCACTATAGTCTGTCTGGCCTCAAACTCACAGTGATCCTCCTACCTCTGGGATTAAAGGTGTGTGCCACCACGCCTGGCCATCTCATTTAATATTCACAACAGTACTACAAGACAGATAATAACTCTACATTAGCAGAGGTTTGGTGAGGTTAAATAGCATGTTCCACTTGTATTTGGCAGAAAAGGTATTAAACACCAGTACCCCTTCAGTATGACTGAAGTCTGGATTGTGCCGAGTAGTAACGGTCTCCCTGCTGTCCTTACCTAAGTGCTTCTCTATGCCAGATATTATGCTGTTCCTTAAATACACGAGCTCATTAAATTCTATATGCATGTACTATTATGATCTATTTATATGTTATCCAGAAGAGGAACAGGTTTAAAAGAACTTAAGTAATGTGTCCAATGTGACACAGGCAGTTAAGAACAAACCTAGGAGTCCAGGAATGCCTGATTTTAAAGCCAATGCACTTAACCACTCACCTTATTCACGCCAGTATGCCACCTCCACACCCAACTCCAAGAACTTAACACAGAATGCTCCTAGGCACACTTCTCTAGTCCAAGTGTCACCAAGAGCTCAAAAGCTCTCCTGATTTCACTTTCTCCTATTCACTCACTTCAGGTTTGTTACCTGTATCATACCATAGAGTTCAATCTTTTCATCCTTAATCAAAATAAAAGGCTGATAGAATACCTCTATATATTTAACTTTTGGTGATATCGTTGTCACTCTCAACACAACATTCTGTTGAATTCTATGGCAATTTGTGTGTGTGTGTGTATAGATAGGAGACACATGTCGCAGTACATGTGAGGGAGGTCAGGAACAACTTTCAGGTCTTGGTCTTCACCTTCCACCTCATTTGAGGCAGGATCTCTTGCTCTTTTTGCTCACTGCTGTGTTCACCAGGTTAGTGAATCTGTGAGCTTCTGGGAAATTCTCCTGTCTCCACCTCCCATCTTGCCATAGGTACACTGGGATTATCAAAGCCTGCCATGGCTTCTGGCTTTAACATGGGATCTAGGGATCTGAACTCAGGTACTCAAGATTGTGTAGCAATTGCTTTATTCACTGAGCTGTCTCCCTGGCCCTCTATAACAAAGTTAACCTTCACAGTGAGTTGGGTTTTGCTCTCCATGTATGTTTAAGCAACTTGGGGACTTATAAGTCAAATGGGAACCACTACATTAACTCAAAACATCTGCTCCTGGAAATTTTCATTATTTCTTACTCTAATGGGAAATTTCTGAACCAGAAATGAAAGAAAACAGAAGAGGAACAGAATGCAGACTGGACCAGTTAATATGGAATCCTAACTGATTACAACAAAAGTCTTCGATGAAAACCAAACATAGGAACATGCTGTCTAAGTTATTAATTTGTACTACAATGTAAGGATATGTCAGAAGCTTGAAAGTACACTGCTAATTTACTTATGAATCAGTGACAGAAACTGTGTAAGGACCACATCTAAATGATAGAAAAAGAAACTTGTGAAAAGTTGAGTTTTGATGGAAGAACAAAAGTACTTATTTCCAATAAACTGTAAAAGATACCAGAATCTTCAGTCATTTGGTTGACAAGATATGTATATCTATAATAAATTTGTATAACATAAACATAATATAAATAAATAAATATGTATATCTATAATAAATCTATATAAATTTGTTTATCTAACCAATTTATGCTGCAAATAACAACCATATTATTCTTTGAATGGCAATATTAAGCCATCTGAAATACCAAAAGTAAAACAGTGAATTAGGGGTCCTGTTCTTTTAGCAGTGTAATATTCATCAATGATCTTTGCTAGGGAATATTCCACTACTTCATTCAACTGAGGTTATTTCTTTAAACAGTTCAAATGAACTATTGCCAATGTCAACCCTATTTTAAGAGTTTTCATTTCTGGGACAGATTTAAGAGAAAAGCTCTTTTAGTCTTCTCTAAGTATTGTAACAGACTGTAAATTCCATTTCAGAGAACTGGCTGGTAATCATCAAAATGTTCAGTAAATACAGTGTTTAATAACTTTCAAAATGCTTTCATACTTTATCTAGTTTTCAAAAGTACCCCATGAGCTGAGTATGGTAGCACACACCTTTAATCCTAGAACTCGGGAGACAGTAGGAGGTAAGATGATCCCCATGAGTTTGAGACCAGTTTGAGACTACATAGCGAATTCCAGGTCAGCCTGGGCTAGACTGAGGCCCTATCTTGAACACCCCCCCAACAAAGAAAAGCATTAAGCTGGAATGAGGGCAGTGATAGTTAAGGTGTTGTCAACTTGATCTGTTTAGTAATCCATAGGTTGCTTCTAGGGAGGATCAACTAAAGGAGGAAGTCTTTCCCCCAGGGTGAGCCCTTCCCCCAGAATGGGCGGCCCCACCCAGAGGGGGACTTGATACAAGGAAGCTCTGGGTAAAAAGAGTCCCTTCCTTCCTCCCTCCCATTTTGGCTGCCGGAGCTGCTTGCTACCTTCCAGCGTGGATTGAAGACCAGTGCGGACGAAAGACCAGCATCAACTGAAGACCCCCGTGGATTGAAACCCAGCGGCTCCTCAGGAAGCCTCCAGGCTTTCCAGCACCATCTGCGAGGCATCTGGCCACGAGGACTGAGCAACTACCAGGTTCGGTGATTCTCGGGCCTGCAACTGCTATTGGACTACTGTAAGCTGATCCAACAAATCCCCTTTTAAAATACTTCATTCTAGCAGTTCTGTTCCTCTAGAGAACCCTGACTAATACAAGGGCTGAAGAGATGATTCAGAAGTTAAAGGCACTTGCTTGCAAAGTCTGAAGGCCTGGGATCAATTCCCCAGTACACATATGTGGTGGTTTGATTCAGGTGTTCCCCATAAACTTAAGTGTTCTGAATGGTAGGTTCCCAGCTGGTGGCAATTTGGGAATTGGATCCTCCTGGAGGTGATGCATTGTTGGGGGCAGGCTTATGGGTGTTATAGCCAGCTTCCCCTTGTCAGTGTTTGGCACACTCTCCTGTTGTTGTTGTTGACCTGATGTTGGCCAGAAGGGGATATCCACTTCTACCCTCTGCTTATGCTATCACTTTTCCTTGCCATCATGGAGCTTCCCCTTGAATCTGTAAGCCAAAACAAACCCTTTCCTCCCACAAGCTGCTCTTGGTCAGGTGTTTTCTGAAAGCAATATGAAGCCAGATGAACAGAGTGGCACATGCATCTGGAGATCATTTGAAGTGGCAGGAAGCCCTGGTGTGTCCATACTCTCTCTCTTTTCCTTCCTTTCTCTCTCTCTCTCTCCCCTTCCTTGAAAATAAAATTAAAAATAATGAAGCTGGACTGAATGTTTTCCATTTTGGAGTTCAATATTTTTACTACTCTAAAATGCCTCTTTAATGAACTCATAGCATTACATATGTAATAGGGTAGCTTGTCTTTAAGCAACACTTTGATTCTTTACTCACCGGTTTAAGTGGGGGCATACGTAAAAGACAGAGACAAATCTGCACCAGTGTCCAAAACTATGGTTGTGCTCAGTACTGAATGATTAAAAACACACCAGCACTAGGCAAGTATTGATTATAGTTGTTTTTTTTTTTCAATTATATATATGAGAGAAAGAGAATGGGAATGGCAGGGCCTTGCCACTGCAAACAAACTCCAGAAGCATACACCACTTTGTGCATCTGGCTTTATGTGGGTGTTGGGAAATTGAACCTGAGCTAGCAGGCCTTGCAAGCAAGTGCCTTTAACCACTGAGCCATCTCTCCAGCCTGACTACAGCTGTTCTTACTAAGTATAAAGAGTTGGTTTAAAAAGAAGACGACTCCACATGATTTGGCTCCAAGGTCAATGAGAAATCAAGCTGGGGCTGAGCTGAAAACAGCTGCACTGCAAGCAGCCTTATAGGAAAGAGGAGTGAAAACAGTGAACACTGCAAGCCTTAAGTTTGCCCAGTGAGGCCAAATGTCAGAATGCAATAGTGGCATGTCTGCTATGGGGGAAGCTAACCGCTCTCTAATTGGACTGGCAGACTGTTCCATGGAAGGGAATACATGCCTGGTACTGAAGGCGGGGAGGCTATGAGCTTTAGGAGTGTAACACCTACTCTTGTCTGGCTAAATGCATACATTATGCACACCAAACTGCCCTATAAACACTTTTCTTAACATTCACACCCATATATTAATGCTACTCTCACTTTTGGTAAGAGAAGCTTCTCTTGTCAGATGGTGGTGACCACTGGGATGACTCAAAAGATACCATAGTGCTGAGAAGAAGTGTCAGAGGAGTGTTCAGCACTGAAACATCTTTATCACACCTTCCATGGCTCAGGGCCCATTGCAGAAGAGGTGGCAGAAAGAATTTAAGAACCAAAGGATGGGTAGAATTGCTTACAATGCAATCTTCCAGACACAAAATGACCTGGATATTCATGACCTTGCAGTGCCTAGTACTACCTTCACAAGCCTCCTAAGAGGAGGAAAAGATAATGACATCAAAATAAAAGAGACTATTTGAGAGGGGGAGGGGATATGAGGGAGAGTGGATCTGTGAAGGGGAAAGTAGGGAAGGGGAGGGAATTACCATGGCTTATTGTCTATAATTATGGAAGTTGTAAAAAAAAAGTTAAAAAAAAAAAAGGCTAGACTAGCCAAACATTTTCTCTGAAACACATTTGTAATTATAGTAAAAGAAATAGTTCAACATTTTTTATAAAACAGATGTCAGTGTTTTATTTTATACTGATTTTATTTTATTTTTTATTTTTGTTATTTTTTTATTTTACAGAGAGAGAGAATTGGCGTGCCAGGGCCTCAGGCAATGAAATTGAACTCCAGACACTTGTGCTACCTAGAGGGCATGTGCGACCTTGTGCTTTCCTCACCTTTGTGTTTCTGGTTTACATGGGATCTAGAGAGTCAAACATGGGTCCTTAATGACTTCGCAGGCAAATGCCTTAAGTGCTAAGCCATCTCTCCAGCCCTAACTTTTATTTTTATCAACAACTTCCATACCTCTGCTGGGACCAAAGGTATGCGCCACCACACCTGACTTTTTTTTTGGGGGGGGGGATTGGAGGTAGGGTCTCATGACCTGGAATTCACTCTGTAGTCTAAGGGCGGCCTTCAACTCACAGCAATCCTCCTACCTCTGCCTCCCAAGTTCTGGGATTAAAGACATGCACCACCGCGCCGGTTTCTACAGAACTCTTAAAAATTATTCTCAGTTAAGGACAGGCATGGTGGTGCACGCCTTTTATCTCAGGACTCAGGAGGCACAGGTAGGAGGACTGCAGTGAGTTTGAGGCCACCCTGAGACTACTAATAGTGAATTACAGGTCAGCCTGGACCAGAGTCAGACCCTACCTCAAAAAAAAGGGGGGGGGGCTAAAGAGACGGCTCCACAATGAAGGTGCTTGCCTGCAGTGTCTAATGAGCTGGGTTCAACTTCCCAGGAACCACATAAAGACAGATACACGAAGTGGCACATGCACCTGGAGTTTGTTTGCAGTGGCTGGAGGCCTGGCACACCCATTTTCTTTCTCTATCTCACTTCCCCTTTATAAACAAATAAGCAAATAAAATAGAAAAAAAGTAATTTTTATAATGGCATGAAAACTACTAAAAAGTTTTTAAAAAGTAAATAACCAAAGTTGCACACAGAGTACAAATGTGTGTGTGTGTGTGTGTGTGTGTGTGTGTGTGAAAAAATATATACATGAAAAAGACTGGAAGGAAACCAAGTGTCCAGGAGAATCACCATGAGTTCCATGCCACCCTGAGAGTACAGTGAATTCCAGGTCAGCCTGAGCTAGAGAGAGACCCAATTTAGAAAAAAAAAAAAAAATCTTTATAGTAGTTGGGCATGGTGGTACACACTTTTAACCTCAGCACTCAAGAGACAGAGATAGGAGGATCCCTGTGAGTTCGAGGCCAGCCTGGACTACAGAGTGACTTCCAAATCTGCCTGGGCTAAAGTGAGACCCTACCTTGAAAGAACAAAAAATAAACAAATAAAAATCTTTAAAGTAGGGCTGGAGAGATGGCTTAGCAGTTAAGCACTTGCCTATGAAGCCTAAGGACCCTGGTTCGAGGCTCGATTCCCCAGGACCCACGTTAGCCAGATGCACAAGGGGGCGCACGCGTCTGGAGTTCGTTTGCAGTGGCTGGAAGCCCTGGCACACCCATTCTCTCTCGCTCTCTCTATATATATATCTGCCTCTTTCTCTCTCAAATAAATAAATAAAAATGAACAAAATAAATAAATAAATAATCTTTAAAGTAATGGGGGAAAAAACTGACTGAGCTTTTGCAAATCAGAAGAATTATATAGAAGCTGTTCCATAATTTCAGAGTCCTAGTCTCAGAAATACTAGCCTGAGTATCAGAGCACAGAAAATTTATTTTTACTTAGATAATGGAAGCTACTTAAAACTACACTTTGAGGGCTGCAAAGATGGCCCAATACCCACATAAAGCCAGATGCACAGTGGCACATGCATCTGAGCTCATATGCAGTGGCTGGAGGCCCTGGTGTATGCATTCTCTCTCTTCTCTCTCTGCTTGCAAAATAAATAAATTAATTTAAAAAAAATTTTAAACTACACTTAGGCTGGAGAGATGGCTTAGCGATTAAGGTGGTTACCAGTGAAGCCTAAGAACCCAGGTTCAATTAACCCGAACTCATATAAGCCAGATGCATGGTGGCACGGGCATCTGGAATTTGTTTGCAGCGGCTGAAAGCCCTGGTGTGCCCATTGTCGCTCTGCCTTTTTCTCTCTCACGCCAATAAATAAAATAAAAACTACACTTGCAATTACTATTTCAATACTATATGAAATTGTTTTAGTACGTCTGCTATGTGTGTATGCATTCATATATGTGGGTGCAGGTGCCACAGTGCACGTGTAGAGGGCAGAGAACAACCTTGGGTATCAGTCCTCATCCTCCACCTTGTTTGAGGCAGGGTTTACAGTTCAGCAGGCTAGCTAGCCTCAGAATTCCAGATGACTTTTCTCTCTCCACTTCAGTTCTTACCTTAGGTACATTGGGATCACAGAGTCTAGTGCTACAGCATCTGGCTTACGCATGTTCTGATTACTGAAACTCACATTGCACACCAAGTGCTTCATCCACTGAACTGTGTCCTCAGTCCAGAATTTCTTTTTTTCCCCTGAGGTAGAGTCTTGCTCTAGCCCAGGTTGACATGGAATTCACAGTCTCAAGGTGGCCTTGAACTGATGACATCCTCCTATGTCTGCCTCCCAAGTGCTGAGATTAAAGGTGTGCGACACTATGCCTGCCTCAGAAATATTTTTATTTATTTATTTATTTGACAGAGAAAGGGGGAGGGGGAGGGAGGGAGGGAGGGAAGGAAGGAGGGAGGGAGGGAGACAGAGAGAGAATGGGCATGCCAGGGCCTCCAGCCTCTGCAAACGAATTCCAGACATGTGTGCCCCATTGTGCATCTGGCTAATGTGGGTCCTGGGGAATTGAACCTGGGTCCTTTGGCTTTGCAGGCAAACAAACACCTTAACCACTAAGCCACTCCTCCAGCCCCAGAAATATGTGTTTAATAACGTTATCACAGTAAGAAATTGATGTTAAGATTAAATTTTGTTACAAAATTTAAAACAAGAACAAATGTTAAATTTTAATTGAATTTCAAAAGAACATTGCAAGCATCTTTCATTTATTTCCTAATTTTTCAAACTGATGTGTAACTGTGGCAATGCCATGTAAAAAAAAAAAATCAACAAGTAAGTCAATATTGGGCTGGAGAGATGGCTTAGCAGTTAAGGCAGTTGCCTGCAAAGCCAAAGGACCCAGGTTCGATTCCCCAGGACCTACATAAGCCAAATGCACAAGGTGGCACATATATCCGGAGTTTGTTTGCAGTGGCTAGAGGCTCTGCCCATCCTCTCTCTCTGCCTCTTTCTCAAATAAATAAAAATAAAATGGTTTTAAAAATATTTAAAAAATAATTCAAATATGACAAGCCAGAAGGAAAGAAAACCAAAGGAAAATGAATTTAGGCGCAAAAATAAGATCCTCTAATTCTTCTATAATGGTTCTTCAGATTTCTGTAGTACTAAGTTCAACAGATTTTCAATAACTGTTACTATATGTTTTAATATTTTATTTATTTATTTATGAGAGAGAGATAGAGAAAATCGTCACACCAGGGTCTCTAGCCAATGCACATGAACTCCAGATGCATGTGCCCCTTGGTGCATCCAGCTTTACATGGATACTGAGGAACTGAATCGGAACTTTTGGCTTTGCAGGCAACTGCCTTAACTGCTAAGACATCTCTCCAACTCTCAAACAATGTTATCAGATGTCACAATTTTGCCCTGGCTGTTCAGCAGTTTAAACTCAACCAGAACGGAGTTGGAATGTGTATATTCTGTCTTACAGATAAAAACTGCCTGGGGTATATGCGATCAGCAAGGACTGGCTTCAAACCCAAAGCCTCCAACTCTATATGAAATAAAATTCAAGCTATAAGTTTTATTAGAGCTTTTCCTTTAAAAAATTATTTTATTTATTCACGAGAGAGAGAGAGAGAGAGAGAGAGAGAGAGAGATTGAGAGAGAGAGAGAATGGGTGCATTAAGGCCTCTAACCACTGCAAACCAACTCTAGACTCATGCGCCTCCTTCTGCATCTTGCTTTGGATACTGGGAAATTAAACCTAGATCCTTTGGTTTTGCCAGCAAGCATCTCAACTGCTGAGCCATCTCTCAGCCCATCCTACTTAAAAAAAAAAAAAAAAATTAAATCTATTTGCACACAGAGGGAGATGGGGCAATGGGGAAGATGGGAGTGCCAGGGCCTCCCAGCCCCTAAAATGAACTCTGAGATGCCTGTGACTACAGAGGGAGTTTCAGGTCAGCCTGGGCTAGTGTGAGATCCTGTCTCAAAAATAGCACACAAAAGAGGGGCAGGGGCTGGAGAGATGGCTCAGCCATTAAGACACTTGCCTGTAAAGCCTAAGGACCTGGGTTCAACTCCCCTGTATCCACTACATACAGCCAGATGCACAAAGTGGCACTTGCACCTGGAGTTTGTTTGCAGTGGCTGGAGGCCCTGGAGCACCCATTCTCTGTCTCTCTTCTCTCTATACTTGCAAACAAATAAATAAAATATTTAGGAAAAAAAAAAAAGGAATCGGCATTAGGCCTCTGGGGCTCTACTCTCGGATCTCTGCACTAAGAATAGCCAGCTGGACAACCCTATAGAAATCACTTCAACTCTTTTGCTTATTTCTCAGTTGACGAAGCAACTGAAGATAAGTAAGACATTTAGCTGACAAATCTAGCCTTTTTTCCCCCTTTATACTTGCTATTGCAATTCTCCATGACCCTTCTATCCTTCAGGAAAACTTGTATTCAATTGTTCAAATGTAGTTCTGGGGACTACTAAATTACTTGAGTGAGTTCAACATGTCACTTAGATTCTTTTGGCAATTACATGGGCATCTGTGGAAGGGCACAGAGCTGTGCTTAACTTTGGTCATATCTCTCTCTCTCTACATATATGTATATAATATATATAATTATATTATATATAATATGTTATATATAATTATACATATTAATATGTTATATATAATATAATTATATATACTAATTATATATAATATATATAATTATATAATATATTATATATATATATAATTTTTAAAAGTATGTTTATTTGCAAGGGGGAAAGAGAAAGAATGAGAATATGGGTTCTCCAGGGCCTCCAGCCACTGCAAATGAACTCCAGGTGCATGCACCACTGTGCAGCTGGATTTTTATGTGGGTGCTGGGAAACTGATCCCAGGTCATTAGGCTTTGTAGACAAGCACCTTAACCGCTGAGCCATTTCTCCAGCCCTGAGTGATTTCTTACATAAGCTACATTCACTGGTAAGAATAATACTGGGTTGAAAATATTTAGGTTTTTTTCATTGTAACCTGGGTTTCTATTCAATGTAAATAAACCTTTCCTCATCATCCCCTCAAATCTGTGTGACAGCAACATCAGAAACATTGAACAAAAACCCTCACTGAACATTCTAATTCCTGTTCCACAGTGCCTGAAGCTTCAATAGTTCACTTTTTGGTGTCATTTCCCAAATTCTCTTAACATTTACTAATAAAGGTTCAACAGGCAACATTTCATGAGCTAAAACAAACTACAACAGATCAGTTCCTTTAACTATGTACTTATGCTACTAGCTCAACCCTGCCACAATAGGATTAATCCACTTAATTTATGTTATCAAAATTTCTTTTCTTCTTCTTCTTCTTTTTTTTTTTTTTTTTTTTTTTTTTTTGGTTTTTCGAGGTAGGGTCTCACTCTAGCCCAGGCTGACCTGGAATTCACTATGGGGTCTCAGGGTGGCCTCGAACTCACGGCGATCCTCCTACCTCTGCCTCTCGGGTGCTGGGATTAAAGGTGTGCGCCACCACGCCTGGCTATTTTATCAAAATTTCTTAACAACCACCACTAATAACTGAAAAATACAATTTATGTCAATGCCTGAAATTTTACAGAAGTATAAATATCGTCACTTTTCCTGCTCTTCCTTCCAATGTATGTCAGGTAAAACATTAAAGTGGCCTATTATGTCCTATGCTACAGCTCGAGAAGATTTAAAAGTATCGTTCTAATACAAGGATCATTGTCTCTGATCAATATACTGACTAATTTGTCTACTTCCAATAAGGAATTCCATCTTTTCCTACACACTGTGTAAAAGGTCTCTAGGATGGGGCTTAAGAATGCAAAGCCTGGTTTTTCTGCTTGGCTCTGAGTTTCGAATCTATCATTTACTAGTCATGGGAAGAATATATGGTGTAAAAATGAAATAATTAATAGTACCATATATGGAAATATATATATTTATGTTTCTAAGGTAGGGTCTCACTCTAGCCCAGGATGATGTGGAACTCACTCTGTAGTCCCAGGCTGACCTTGAACTGACAGTGATTCTCCTACCTCTGCCTCCCAAGTGCTGGGATTAAAGATATGTGCCACCATGTCTGGCTTATTTTTTAAAATATTTTCATATATTTATTTGAGAGAGAGAATATGCATGCACCAATGCCTCCTGCACTGCAAACAAACTCCTGAAACATTCACCACTTTGTGCGCCTGGCTTTCCATGAGTACTGGGGAACTAAACCTGGGTGGTCAAGCTTTACAACCAAATGCCTTTAACCATTTAGCCGCCTCTCCAGCCCAATAACATCTATTTCTCATGAGGATGTTATGAGGATAAAAATGTGCTATCTTATAAGAACAAAAAAGACTTTTCTATTTAAAACAACACAACAATTGGATGCAACATAAAACCCTGGGATGGGTCACATACAGGTAGAAAAAAACTGGCACACAGAATGTTACTGGAACAACTGCCCAAACTGTAACATGGGCAATATAAATCTACATTTCCTGATTTTGCTAACTATATTGTTGTTTCACAACCAAAGATCTTGGTTCAAACACAGCTAAATTGTTAAGGGCTAGCAGGGTGCAGAGATGCACTCAAGAAAGAGACTTTGGGGCTGGAGAGATGGTTGAGAGGTTAAGGTGCTTGTCTGTGAAGCCTTAGGACCCAGGTTCAATTCCCCAGTATCCATGTTAAGCCAGATGCACAAGATGGCACATGTGTCTGGAGTTTGTTTGCAGTGGCTAGAGGCCCTGGTGTGCCTATTCTCTCTATATATGCCTCTCTCTCTCTTTTTAATATTTTATTTTTATTTATTTGACAGAGAGAGAGAGAGAAAATGGGCACACCAGGGCCTCCAGCTACTGCAAATGAACTCCAGACACATGGACCACCTTGTGCATCTGGCTAGCATGGGTCCTGGGGAATTGAACCTGGGTCCTTTGGCTTAACCACTAAGCCATTCCTCCAGCCCTCTCTCTTATACACACATATATATACACGTGTGTGTGTGTGTGTGTGTGTGTGTGTGTGTGTGTGTATTTTTTTTGTTTTGTTTTTTTGAGGTAGGGTTTCACTCTAGCTCAGGCTGACCTGGAATTCACTATGTAGTCTCAGGGTGGCCTTGAACTCACAGTAATTAAATATTTTTTTTTTTTAAATATTTTTGTTCATTTTTATTTATTTATTTGAGAGTGACAAAGAGAGGAAGAGGCAGAGAGAGAGAGAAAGAGAGAGAATGGGCACGCCAGGGCTTCCAGCCACTGCAAACGAACTCCAGACACGTGCGCCCCCTTGTGCATCTGGCTAACGTGGGTCCTGGAGAATCAAGCTTCGAACCGGGGTCCTTAGGCTTCACAGGCAAGCGCTTAACTGCTAAGCCATATCTCTCCAGCCCAGTAATTAAATATTTTTTAAAAAGAGGTAGGAGGATCGCTGTGAGTTCAACGGCAGCCTGGGACTACATAGTGAATTCCAGGTCAGCCTAGGCTAGAACAAGAGCCTACCGCAAGAAAAAACAAAGACAAGAAACAGAAGAAAATACGTAAAACTTCTTCTGGAAAGGGCCAGAGAGAATAAGAAGGGCTGGGAATGTAGCTCAATGGCAGAAAGCTAGCCTAGCAATGTCAAGGCCCTGGGTTTAATCTCTCACAACATCAAAACAACAACTGCAGCAAAAAGAAAACAAAGACTTGAGGCCATATATATGCCTTAGGAATTCTTTGTCATATAACCCTTTAGAAAGTCAGACCTGAGCAAAGATTTGCAGGTGAGGTCATGGAGCCAAGCAGCTATCTGAGCAATTAATTCCAGACAGTGCAGATATATCAAGGCGTCCTGTGAGCAAGGGGGAAAGTGGTAGTAGGAAACAAGAGCATGGAGTCAGGGAGAAAGAAATAGGACAAGGATGAGCAGATCATTTCGAGTTTTATAGGCTGCTGTTAGGACTAGTTTTTCTATGTGACAGAGGAATGTCTGAGTCCGTTCAGGTTACTATAACAAAACATAAACTAGGTAACACACAAAAGAAACTTCCCACCATTCTGAGGGCTGGCAAGTCTGTGATCAAGGTATAGTTGGCATCTGGTCAGGCTATTTTGGGGGAGGGAGGGAGCTCAAAGACAGCTCCTTCTTGCTATGTCCTCAAGGGATGAGAGGCACATCTCACATCTCTTTTATAAAGGGCATCATGGTGGTTTGAATGTATGTCCCCCATGTCCACAGGTGCTTTTTAAAAAATATTGTTTTATTTATTTGAGAGACAGTGAGAGAAGGAAGCAGGTAGGGAGACAGAGAATGGCCTCTAGCCACTGCAAACAAACAAACAAACAAACAAAAACAAACAAAAAGAAAACAGACACATGCAGCACTTTGTGCATCTGGCTTTACATGGGTACTGGAAAATGGAACTCAGGTCCTTTGGCCTTACAGTCAAATGCCTTAACTACTGAGCCTTATCTCCAGCCCTCAGGTATTTTTAAGACTAAGCTTCATGCTTATGTCTCTAGTACCGTGCTGGAGGAGGTGTCACATTGGCCGATCCAATTCCTGCCCAAAGGTGTGGAGAGCAGCTTGAGCTCTGTGGTTCCTGACTGGGGCTTGCTGGCGTCCGCTGGCTGCCGCTGTTTCTCTCTGCTTGGTGTGTGGAGGCAGCAGCTTCTCCCGTCACGGAGGGAGCCTCCCCTGGAGCTGTACGCTGACATCAACCCCTTCCTCCCATAAACTGTCTGGTTCTAGTTGGATGTTCATCCCAGCAGTGGCGAGCTGACACAGACACCAATACCATTAACGAGGATTTGACCTAATCACCTCCTCAATGTCCCCATTTCCTAGTACTATAACCTTGGGAGTTAGGAACTCAGCCTGAGTTCTGGGAAGGAGCCTACTTCCAGACTGTAGCAGAAGCTACCACACATGGAATGGAAAAGTAACAGGTAGCATGAATTTGTAATGGGCTTACTTTGGCTACTGTATTAAGAACATACTGTTAGAGGCTGGAGGGATGGCTTAGTGGTTAAGGTGCTTGCCTACAAAGCCAAAGGACCCAGGTTTGATTCCCCAAGACCCGCATAAGCCAGATGCACAAAGTGGCGCATGTGTCTGAAATTTGTTTGCAGTGGTTGGGAGGCCCTGGCATGCCCATTCTCTCTCAAATAAATAAAAATTTTTTAAAAAAGGAAAATACTGTTAGGATAGGCTAGGGTAGAATGGTCAGATCAGGCAGCAAATGCTATAATAATTTAGCAGGTTATGATGGCAGTGGCTTGGACCAGTGATGGTATGGTAGACTCTTAGATGTGTTTTAATGACAGAGAAGACAGATATTGTCCTAAAAAATGGATTGGAAGGGTAAAGAAAAAAGTGAAGTCAAGAGTAACTCCAAGATTTGGTCTAAGCTACAGATGATGCAACTACTATTAGTGAAACAACAAATGAGGAATTCTGTGCTTAGAGCAAGCACTGGGAAGGAAGCTTAGGAGTTTTAGAACATGTACATTAGACAGTTCAGTAGAAAGGGGCTTGCCTGCAAAGCCTGATGGTCTGGGTTCAATTCCCCAGTACCCATGTAAAGGCAGACACACAAAGTGGCACTTGCATCTGGAGTTTGTTTGCAGCAGCAAGAGGTCCTGGCACACCCAAACTCACACACGAATCTCTCGGTCTGTCTCTTTCTCAAATAAATTTAAAAAAAAATTTTTTTTAAAGAAGATTGAGGGGCTAGAGAAACGGCCCCTCAAATAAAGTACTTGTCTCCAAAGTCCAACAACCTACTAGGTTCGATTCCCCAGTACTCACATAAAGGCAGATGCACAAAGTATCACATACATCTGGAGTTCCTTTACAGAGGCTAGAGGCCCTAGGGCACCCATTCTCATTCATTCAGACCCAAAACTCTATAACTCTAGGAGGTCAGCAGAAGAGGTGGCTTGGAAGGCAAAGAAGAAAGTGTTTCGAGGTTGAGAGTGAGAGCTGAGTCCAGTGCTGCTGATCAATCAAGCCTGCCGAAAAGCATCAGTGACACAAGGGGCATTTCACAACGCAGAAGCTATTGAAGACACAGAGGAACCACTTTGGCAAAAGTGGTGCAGGCAAAGGCCTGACTGGGGAGACTTGACAATACCAAGTGCATGCAGCTCCTCTGAAGGATGCTGCTGTAAAAGGAGATAAAACTTTGGGGGGAAAGTGGTGAAGAAGGGAGGCAAGTTCTTCTCAAGGGGAGAGATGTACAGTTGACCTTCTCTACCTATGAATTCTGCACTCATGAATCAACTAAGCAGCAACTGAAAACGCGAGGAAATAAAATCTGTACTTCTACTAAACCCAGGGCACACTTTTTTTTTCTTTTCAGTTTTTTTGAGGTAGGGTCTCACTCTGGTCCAGGCTGACCTGGAATTAACTATGTAGTCTCAGGGTGGCCTTGAACTCTAGGCAATCCTCCTTCCTCTGACTCCCAAGTGCTGTGATTAAAGGCGTGCGCCACCACGTCCAGCTTCACACTTTTCATCTTATACTCAGCACCTAAGCAACACCGTGTAACAGTCATTTACACAGCATTTCACTGGGTATCCTAAGTATCTAAAGATGCTCAAAAGAATGAGTGTATGTTTAGGTTCTCTGCAAATACTCTGCCTTTTTATACAAGGAACTTGTACATTCAGGGATTTTGATATCATAGGGAGGTGGATCCTGAAACCAATCCCTCACAGACATTAAGAAATGATTGTTTCCTGGAGAGATGACTTAGTGGTTAAAGTTCTTGCCTACAAAGCCCAAAGGACCCAGGTTCGATTCTCCAAGACCCACGTAAGCCAGACGCACAAGGTAGCATATGCATCTGGAGTTCATGTGCAGCAGTTAGAAGCCCTGGCGTGCCCATTCTCTCTATCTGCCCCCTCAAATAAATAAATAATAAATAAATTATATGTGAGATGACTCTAATGGCATGTTTGTTTCAATAAAGAGAACAAAATGGATGATCTGAGAGAAGCTAAAGCAATGTCTTTGAGCAGATTAAAGAAGGGGTTTATACAAAAGCAGACAAGAATTGGAACAGTTAATCTCAGGTAACAGCAGAAAGACAGTACATACTGACATAGAACCTGTAGGTTCATGGGGATAGCTGGTTCCTGGGGAAATTTTCTTCTGATTACTTTGGTTCTTAGCAAAGTGAGAAGCAAGGTTATGAGCTGAAAGTAAGGGTGGGAAAAGAAACATGGGTTTGAGGAAAAGATATGAAATAACCCCTTAGCACAGAAAAGTGATGGGCTAGGAAAATACGATAGAATCACCAGAGCCCTCTTAAGGTCTGTGGTCATGTAAAATTTGTGTGGTTGGGTGCTTTGTCCATACTCAGCTACTTAGGAAAAAATGCAAAACAAAGCAGAGGGTTGATTTTAACTAAGGTCCTAGTTTTACCAGAGAGCAGAGGAAGGAAGGATATTCAAAGAACTGTTAAAATGATGAACTATGGAATTCAAGCTGAGTAAATTCCATGCAAAAGAAAAGTGAAAACATCAAGAGGGCAAGTGGTAGGAGAACAGTAACAGATCAGTGAATTGGGGATTCTCCTGGGACTAGCAGCTGACAGACTAAAACTTCAGAGGGGGGCATGGTCCTGCAGCTGAACACCCTTGATCCCAGAACTTGTGAGGCTGAGGTGGGAGGACTGCTAAGTTCCAGGCCACCCTGAGACTATATAGTGAATTCCAGGCCAGCCTGGGCTAGAGTGAGACCCTACCTCAAAAAAAAAAAAAAAAAAAAAAAAAAAAGTAAACTTCAAAACTAGAATGTTGGTCACAGGATAGAAACTGAAATGCTGACTTCTGAGGCATGGTGGTTATTAGCAGTACAAAAAAGGTAGCCCTGTAGAAATGAGTTGCTGATATAATGTAGGAAGAAATGTCTAGAAAAAGGCCAGGTTATTGAACTAATCCATTCTATTTTTTGTCAAGTTCAATATATTTTAATTTATTTATTTAAGTATTTATTGGAAAGAGAGAGAGACAGTGAGAGAGAGAATGGGTGCATCAGGGCCTCCAGTCACTGCAAATGAGCCCCAGATGCATGCACCACCTTGTACATCTGGCTTATGTGGGTCCTGGGGAACCTGGGTCCTTAGGCATCCCAGGTAAGTGCTTTAACCACTGAACCATCTCTCCAGCCCTCAAGTTCAATATAAAGACCAAGGTGGGACAAGGAAGAAGTCATCCAGCCTTTGCAACATGACCCAAAGCTGAGGCTTTTTAGATAGAGCACTCTGAAAACAGTGAAGAGACTTGTAGGTGTCTTTTCTACCTCTAGGAACAGTGGTATCAAAACTATGCCAAAGCCAAACTCAGGCAGGATGTTTTGCACAATGAGAGTCAGGTTCCATAAGAACAAGACAGTGGCCAGGTGTGGTGGTGCAAGCCTTTAAGCTGAGTTACAGCCTCCCCTGAGACTACATGGTGAATTCCAGGTCAGCCTGGGCTAGAGTAAAACCCTCCCTCAAACAAAACAAAACAAAACAAAAACAAACAAACAAACAAAACACAAGGGAGTTGGCGAAGTGTCAAGTATGGTTGTATATGTAATCCCAACACTTGGGAAGCTGGGATAGGACTGTGAGTTTGTGGCCAGCCTAGGAAATATAGGGAAAATCTAAAAAATGAGAAGAAAAATAAAAAGGAGGATATGAGGGGCAAGGAAGAAAAAAGAATGTTGAGGAGGTTGGCTGGTTTCTGAAGATGATGGACAGTAAATTTCAGGGGACATAAAAGAAGGGTATGAAGAATTAGAAAAGCGTGTGTTTGTGTAGGGAGAGGAAAGATAGGCCAACAGACAGGCTCAATTTTATGAATGGAGGGCAGGAGATGAAAGGTGACCTGGAAGTCTGGAGGTTCTGAGGTTACTGACAAAGACACCCTAGCATAATATAACTCCTGACATACCCACACTGCTTCTATGAGAAATGGAGACTGCTAGGCTAAAAACAAAAATGTTCTACTTTAAAATTAAAATACCTGCACATATTGGGCGTGGTGGTGCACGCCTATAATCCCAGCACTTAAGAGGCAGAGGTAGGAGGACTGCTGTGAGTCTGAGGCCACCCTGGGACTACAGAGTAAGTTCCAGGTCAGCCTGGCCTACAGTGGAACTCCACCTCGAAAAAATAAATAAAATAAAATAAAATAAAAATACCTGCACATATGTATTCAATGTATGAGCATCCCTACAATCTTGCCAATACATACAAGCATTTTTAATTTTTGCTTGTATAAATGGGAAAACTTCACTGCTTTATTTTGTGTTTTCCTACTGGCAAGGGAGAACATGTTTACTGGCTAGCTATGTTTCCTGTTTTGTCAATTTGCTCATTTAAAAACCTGAATTGGGGAGCTAAAGAGATGGCTTGGTGGTTAAGGTGTTTGCCTGCAAGGCCAAAGGATCCCGGTTCAACTCTCCAGGACCCACGTAAGCCAGATGTACATGGAGGCGCATGCATCTGGAGTTTGTTTGCAGTGACTAGAGGCCCTGGTGCACCCATTCTCTCTCTCTCTCTGCTTCTTTCTCTTTCTCAAATAAATAATTAAAATTTATTTTAAAAAATGAAAATAGGGCTGGAGAGATGGCTTAGTGGTTAAGCGCTTGCCTGTGAAGCCTAAGGACCCCGGTTCGAGGCTCAATTCCCCAGGACCCACATTAGCCAGATGCACAAGGGGGAGCACACATCTGGAGTTCGTTTACAGAGGCTGGAAGCTCTGGTGTAACCATTCTCTCTCTCTCTCTCTCTGCCTCCTTCTCTCTGTCACTCTCAAACAAACAAACAAACAAACAAAAATTAAAAATAAATAAATAAATAAAAACATGAATTGGGGCTACAGAGATGGCTTAGCAACTAAGGTCCTTGCTGGCAAATCTAACGGATGCAGGTTCGATTCCCCAGGACACATGCATCTGGAGTTCATCTGCAGTGGCTAGAGGCCCTGGTGTGCTTAGTCTCTATCTGCCTCTTTCTCTCTCTCTTAAATAAACATATTTAAATCTAGTCTGGGGCTGGAGAGATAGCTTAGTGGTTAAGGCGCTTGCCTGCAAAACCAAAGGACCCAGGTTCAATTCCCCAGGACCCACGTAAACCAGATGCACAAGGTGGCACATGTGTCTGGAGTTCATTTGCAGCAGTTGAAGGCCCCTGGCCCATTCTCTCTTTATCTGCCTCTCTCTCTCTCAAATAAATTAATTAATTTTAAAAATCCATTCTGGGGCTGGGAAGATGGCTTAGTGGTTAAAAGCAAATGCTTGTAAAGCCTGTGGGTCCAATTTCTGTTGTCCAGTTCCCACGCAAAGCCAGATGCACAAAGTAGTACATGCATCTGGAGTTCATATGCAGTGGCAAGAGACCTGATGCGCCCATTTTCTTTCTCTCTGTTTACAAATACAAAAATTTTCAAAAAACCATTCTGAGTAAGGCATGGTGGTGCATGGCTTTAATCCTAGTCTTTGGAGCCTGAGGTGGGAGGATCACTGTGAGTTCGAGGACAGCATGAACCTAGTGAATTCTAGGTCAGCCTGGGCTAGTGTGAGACCCTACCTTGGAAAAAATAAAACAATCCATTCTGCTTTTAATGACTGGCACAAATAATGAAGGTTGCCCATTTCAAAATTTCAGCAGCTCACTCTAGGGCCACACAAGGCAGGAGACGGCCACTCCCCAAGTCCTTCGAACTTAGTTTGGAGGCTGCCTCAGACTCTCTACACCAATCTGGTCACATCCTCACTGTCTGGAACTGCTCTGCACTACAACAGCAGAGTTGGTATGGCCCAAAAGTACAGAATATTTGTATCCTATTCCTTTACAGAAAAAGTGTGGACCCTGTTTATGTCTTTTAGGTTACTGGACTACTTAGAGTTCTGAGAACATACCAATCCTTAACTTTCTGGACATACTGGAAATGCGACTTCTATTTCCCCAAATGCTCTTGCTATTTCTCCACTCTCAAGGAATCTGTTAGTTGCCCACCTAAGGGCCTGTATAGGTTTACATAATAAAACTTGTAACTGGACTGGAGAAATGGCTCACAAGTTAAGGCACTTGCCTGTAAAGCCTAAGGACCTGGGTTTGATTCCCAAGTAACCATGATGTAAAGCCAGATGCATGGGCTGCATCTTGAGTTCATTTGCAGTGGCTATAGGCCCTGGTGCACCCTTTCTCTCTATGTATCTGCCCCCCCCCCCACAGTAATTTTTTAAAAAAATCTGTAACTAGGGCTGGAGGGATTGCTTAGTGGTTAAGGTGCTTGCCTGCAAAGCCTAAGGATCCAGGTTCAATTCTCCAGATCCCACGTAAGTCAGATGCACATGATGGCACATGCACCTGGAGTTTGTTTGCAGTGGCTAGAGGCCCTAGTGTGCCCATTATCTCTCTCTCTAATAAATAATAAATAAATAAAAAAAATATTTTTAAAAACCTGTAACTAAACTTATTGCACTATTTTACATCCCTCTCTCCACTACAACATACAAGAGATAGTCCTAGAACTAATCATATAATCTCATATTTTTCCTGCTCTCCTTAGTTCCAACCAAAATAATCTGTTTACTAAATATTTTTCAAAAACATTTTTAAAAAATATTTTATTTATTTGCAAGCAGTGAGATACAGAGAGAGTATGGGAGCACCAGGGCCTCCAGCTACTGCAAATGAACTCCAGATGCATGCACCATCTTGTGCATCTGGCTCATGTGGGTACCGGGGAACTGAACCCAGGTCATTAGGCTTTATAGGAAACAGCCTTAACCAGTAAGCCATCTCTCCACACCTCAAAAACAATTTATAGGGCTGGAGAGATGGCTTAGTGGGTAAGGCACTTGCCTGCAAA
Source organism: Dipus sagitta (assembly GCA_036346955.1). Taxonomy (NCBI): domain Eukaryota; kingdom Metazoa; phylum Chordata; class Mammalia; order Rodentia; family Dipodidae; genus Dipus; species Dipus sagitta. The sequence continues at coordinate 28,198,216 of CM070787.1, read as the reverse complement.
GCCAAAGGACCCAGATGTGATTCCCCAGGATCCACATAAGCCAGATGCACAAGACGGAGCATGCATCTGGAGTTCATTTGCAGCAGTGAGAGGCCCGCTCTATGTGCCTCTCTCTGTCTCTTAAATTAAAAAAAAAAAAAAACAAAACTTCTAATGGAAATATAATTATCAATGGATCTTTTTTTTAATTTTTTTTTTTTTGTTTTTTTGTTTTTCAAGGTAGGGTCTCACTCTAGCCCAGGCTGACCTGGAATTCACTATGGAGTCTAAGGGTGGCCTCGAACTCACGGCAATCCTTCTACCTCTGCCTCCCGAGTGTCAATGGATCTTTAATTGTACGTTCTTTACTTTAACATTTATTTATACCAGGCCGCAGAGATGACTCAGTGGCTAAAGGTGCTTGCTTGAAAAGCCTGTAAGCCCTGGTGCAAATTCCCAGTACCCGCGTAAAGCCAGATGTGCAAATGGGAGCATGCATCTGGAGTTCGTTTGCAGTGGCAGGAAACCCTGGTGTACCCACACATTCTTTCTCTCAAATAAATACTGATTGATAACAACTATTCATAATCATTTATTTATATTCATTTGGTATATTCACAAATTACTTATCTTCCTTGAATTGTTCCTGAGTAAAGACAAAGCGCAATGGAAAAGCGGCTCTTCTGGGACAAACACTTTCAAGCGGCCGTGGTGATGGTACAGCTACAACAATGGCTGCAATGGTAATTTAATGGCTTTGGAGTCAACTGTGAAACGCAACTCAAGTATGTGTTATGTGGGGGGGTTTTTGCCTTTTACAGTTTAAAACTAATTCTACTTATGTTAAACATGTCTTTTTTTGCTTATTTTTCCATTAAAACTTTCATTTACTTTACCAGTAATGTGTTTTACCAAGTACATTTTTTCAATTTAATTACTTAATGAACCTTTAAAGTTCTTAGTCACTAAATTTAATCAAATCTGTGGATTTTTTTCCCCTTCCCTATTTATGTTGAGATTAGTACTAAGAATGTTGCATCCACATATACTTGCTGTATTCATTTTATTTTATTTTTTGTTTTTTCCAGGTGGGGTCTCACTCTAGCCCAGGCTGACCTGGAATTCACTACGTAATCTCAGGGTGGTTTTGAAATCACCACGATCCTCCTACCTCTGCTTCCCGACTGCTGGGACTAAAAGCATGCATGAGCATTTTAGAATCTAGCTTTATATGTACATTAACAATTATATCTCATCTAAGGATTTTTTTTTTTTCCTTTTCTAACATGTATGTAAAAAGCTAGCCTGTTTGGTTTAACTTTGTAACTTACCCACTCATTTTCAGCTCAGTCAACTGTTTTAATAATGATCTGTAATTGGTTACACATGTACAATGCTGAATATATATAGTACACAGAAATGTACAAACAAGAATATAATATTTTATTCAGGTAGGTCAAGATTCAGATTCAGGCTTGCATATATGCAGCCTTTACAAAGTTAAGTATTTATCTACGCTTTATTCTCCTACCAACAAAAGGAAAGTGATCTCCATGTATAACATAGGACTATGATGTTGAGAATAATGTATATAAAAGTAGTAATATATACTAAATGCCTACAATGCCTGACACATTACAAGAAAAAAAAATCATTCATTCAGTCAGTCTTCCCTTGTATCCTACATCAGTGGGAGTCATAAATATGTTGTTCCAGTTTATTTCAGGAGCATGATTAAACTCCCTTAAGCAAGCCTGGCATGATAGTACACACCGATAATACCAGCACCGAGACGGTGGCAGCAGGACCAAGAATTTGAGGCCAGCCTGGGCTATACAACAAGATTATCTTAAAAACACAACAAAACAGAGCTGGGCATGGTGGCACATCCTTTAATCCCAACACTCGGGAGGCAGAGGTAGGAGGATCACCATGAGTTCAAGGCCACCCTGAGACTCCATAGTGAATTCCAGGTCAGCCTGAGCCACAGTGAGACCCTACCTCAAAAAACAAACAAAAACAACAACAAAACAAAACAAAAGCACCAGGCCTGAAAGCCTACAAGAATGGGAACCCTAAGGACCTCACAAAGTTCCAATTTACTCACTGCCTACTTCTCCCTCACTCCTCCTGCTTTTATTGTTTCCCCCTCCACCTTTACCCAGGAACCAAAGACTTTCTTGTGCTATACAAATAAAACCACCAGTGCACTTTTGGGGTCTATTAGGCCCACTAGAGAGGTACCCCAACTGCCACACCCAATGACCCCACTCTGCTCAAAACCAAATAGGTTGTTGCCCTAATTCCCTAACCTCTTCAGAGCAAGAGTGAGGAAGAGCAGGAGACAGAAACTGGATAGACAGCTGGAGGTAACAGGGTCCCCAAAGCACATGGCTCAAAAATGGGAATGTGGCTGGGCGTGGTGGTACACACCTTTAATCCCAGCACTCGGGAGGCAGAGGTAGGAGGATCACCGTGAGTTCAAGGCCATCCTGGGACTACATAGTAAATTCCAGGTGAGCCTGAGGTAGAGTAAGACCCTATCTGGGGGGGAGGGGGGCGGGGAGTGGGAATGTCCATGAGCCTGTAAAGGGGAATGTAGGTTTTCCTCATCTTGCTTTTCCTGAAGGAGTCCCCCTTTCCTAGAAAACAGACATAAGATTAATCCCTCCCTAGGATCCTGATTGAGCTGGCTTTTCCTTATCTCATCCTCCCTAAAAGAGTTTCCCTCCTTATAGCTCACCCCCCTCAATCAAAGTCACTAGGGGGTTTTTCACATTTCTGGGGACCCCTTGCTGTTTTACAGGAGCTCTGCCTCCCCCCCTTCTCTTCAGTTCTACAATAAAATCTTCTTAAATTAAAAAACAACAACAACAAAAAAAAGCCAGGCCCACTGGCAGAGGCCTGCAATCTCAGCTACTCATATGGTGAGGCAGGAGGATCATGAAATTATGGCCACCCTGGGTATGACCTTGTCTCAAAATTAAAAAACAAACACACAAACAAAAAAACCCTGAAAGCTCAATGGTAGTGGTAGAGAACTTGTGCAGCATGAATGAGGCCCTGGGTTCAAGCCCTAGCACCACACACAGAAACAACAAAGCCAAAACACCACCACCAGAAAACTTCTCTTAAGCAAAAGCAATTTGGCAACATAGACAGGAGCTTTGGATGATCACATATTCTGACACAGTATTTTCACCTTGGAGAATCTATCTCAATGAAATAATCTAACACAAAGAAATTGTTCTGTACAAATAAGTTCATTGCAGTGTTTCTTGTAATTACAAAAAACAAGTACAAAAGCTTTCATTAGGAGAAATTCATACATTCACCCAAACATCAGAGTCATTAAAAGCAACTGACAAGCCTGGCATGGCACACCTTTAATCCCAGCACTCAGGAGGCTGAGGTACGAGGATCACTGTGAGTTCCAGGTCAGCCTGGGCTAAAGCGAGACCCCTACCTCAAAAACAACAACAAAAAAAACAACTGACAAAACTGACTGTGGCCACCATTCCTTCCAGTAAGGATTTTATCTATTCAAAAAAATTTCAAAACAAATCTCCGTGTTTCAGTATTTCATTTGACCACTAAAACTCCTGAAGCTATCATTTTACTTATCACACCGACTAAGGGTACTTCAAAGAACACTACCTACTATGAAAGTCTCAAAGGAACCCAATCAAACTTGGCTTTTAGAACCTCTCCTCCCGAAATCCCCACTGACTAAATCACAACTCATAATTCCGTCTCCACTGTGGAGCTCATCCCTGTCCTCTGCCAGCACTTAGCAGAGATCTACCAGGGCACACTACCTGAGTAGGACCAGGAAGGATCCTCACCATCTAGGGAATTTCACGTTCTTTTCACCCTTCTGTTTTGAATGGGGCAGTACTCTCCAGGAGTTTAAATCAGGCCCTTTCGGGTCTCTCAGCTTTCCCACCTCTTTGCAGGTAGCCAAGCCATTTGTAGAGGGATCTCTGTGGCCACCAATATGTACTCAAATATCAGTGACAGGAAGAAATACTTATTCCTTATCCCCTGCTCAATCAATAATTTTCACCTACTGCTACTCTCACCTCCTCAGTTTATATTCAGAGATAAGTTTATTTCCTTCCTTATGTAATTTGTTTAGGTTTCCTTTGTAACTAGATTTCTTGTTCTTAAAATAGGTTGCAAAAATCCAGCATATTTAGCAAATATAAGATATTCCACTAAATACAGATGTTCACATTTCAATGCAGTTCATTTATAGTTTTAAGAAAAACTGATTTCACATCATGGATTTAACATTATATAAGTAGCAAAAACTATAGTTAGAAAACAACAACAACAACAACAAAAAACAGTGACTATAGTAACAAGTGTTGATACTGGAAAAATTCACCATTAGAATATATATATATATATGTGTGTGTGTATATATATATAGATAGATAGATAGATTTTTTTTTAACCAAAATCCTATCCTGTTCATATTATATAATGGCAAAGGGTTTTTGGGGGTGGAGGAGGAAAACCCAAAAAGATGTGTATAGACACTGCAGTGAGAGGAACTGAATTCTAGACAGGATGAATCTTGCAGGATGAATACTGCAAGCCCATCAAGGCTAATGGAAGGCCCCTTTTAGGAAAAAGGAAATGGACCACTAACATTGTGATAGGTTTACATTAAATCGCAGAGATACAAAAAAAAAATTTTTTTAAAGTACTGTTAAACTACCATGTATTGTACACATTGCATACGTCAAGGATGAAACAGAATTCTACACCTTCAAACTATTATTTTTCCTTTGCAGTTTTAAATGTTTAAGTTGGGGCAGCTATTCTCCAGGAACAACTGCGCTCACAGGGTAGGGGAAAGTGGAAAACATAATCCTTTTCCAATATTCTGAATCCTCCTCTTCTATTTCAAAACCTTACCACACTAATAAGAAAATTTTTGATAGGAAAACTTCAATCCTGCGAGGACTTTGGTTTTCTTGATAAATGAGCATATCTGGACTGGCACTTTATAATCTGATTAGATCAAAATACTGATTACACCGAACATCTTGCATTTTAAAAGCACCTTTCCTTTAAAGGGGGGGGGGATATCGCTTATGTTCTCATTATTTTAGTCATCACGGCTTGAAAGTAAGATTATTAAGCTTAATACAACTGTCCCAATCAATTTGTGGATAGCCTCCAAACTTCAAGTTTCTACTTATATCAGCAGACTTTGTAAATAAGATAACTCCGAAAAGCAATCCTTGCAAAACCCAGTTGATTTTTTTTTCTCTCTCTCTTTAAATCGTTAAAAGGCACGAGTTCATGTTTAAAGGTAAGAAAGCCCTTTCCAAAAGCCAGTTTGATTAGTGGCGGCGGGTCGGTTCCTCTGCGGCTCTGTTCTCCAGCGGACAGGGAGTGGAGGCAGAAGTGCAAAAAAAAAAAAGAAAAGAAAAGAAAAGAAAAAAAAAAAGAAAAGCCCCATAGTTAACAAAATTTAAAATAATAATAATCATAATAAATTACGTAAACAGACCGTGAGGTCAACACTCCCCGTAAGGAGAAAGAGCCACCAGGGGAGAGAAAGGGATCCGCTAGCTGCGGGGTGCGCGGCGTCGGACCACCCGGGGAGGGACAAAGACTGGCCCGGGTCCCCGCGGCGCCCAAGCCGGGGCCTGGAGCGGCGGAAGACGGCCGTCCCGGAGCCGCCACGGCCGCACCCAAGGGCTCGGGAACGCCGCGGCCGGACAGCCGTGGAGGGTGGGGGAGGGAAGCTCGCTCGAGCAGCCGCTCACCCGCTCCAAGGCCGGGCCTCGACCCTTCCAGAGAAGCCGCCGCCGCCGGCCCTGGACCCGGGTTCCCGCACGGAGCCCGGAGCCGCAGCTGTTGGGTTTAGAACCGCGCGCCGCCGCCGCCGTCTCCGCCAGGCTCCAAACGGCCGGGCCCCGGCACCGAGAGGTCGGCCCGAGCGTTCGGCAGTTTTTTGGGGGGGGAGGAACCGCCTGCCTCGGTGTGCGCCCACCTTTCCCCCGCCCAACCCCCAGCTCCCCAATCCACTCTCGGGCTGTGCGGACCCTCACGCCACCTACCCGGTCCCACACCATCCCAGAGGCCTCTGGCGTTTCGGGCCCTTTCTGCCAGTAGCGGCGCAGCCAACACCGTCCCCGGGCCCTGAAATGGCTGCGGAACAAAGAGAATCTGGGATCGGGTTGAGCGTCGGTCCGATTGGCCGAGGGGCGGAGCCCCCGCCGCGGGGGAACCTTCGCCGGGCGGTTGCCCTGGCAACGGGCGGCCGGCGCTCGGGGAAACACCCGCGCGGCCCCGGGCGCCGCTGGGGCCAGCGTGCGGCTGCGTGCGGCGACGTGCGGCGACGTGCGGCGTGCGGCGCGGTTTCCCAGCCCGCCCTTGCAGCGTCGCGCCTGCGGCCCAGCCCGGCGGGTGACTACCGAGGAGGGGGACGGGACCCCAGACAAACTTCGGCACTTCACACGCGCACCCCCCCCCCCAACTCAAGTGACAGCCGAGCCCTGGGAAGCTGTTCATCACCCACAATAATAATGCCAACTTCTCTGATGAAAGAAGGGGCCAAAGAGAAATGGCATCCGGAGACAGACGCGGGCGGACGGTTAGCCTACTCGCTGCAACATAGGCTTTGAACGTAGGCCGTATCTAGCACAAAACTACCACCCCCTTTTTTGTTTTTTTTGTTTTGTTTTTCGGGGAAAGGTCTCATTCTAGCCCAGGCTGTCCTGGAAGTCACCCTGTAGTCTCAGGGTGGCCTCGAACTCACGACCATCCTCCTACCTCTAATTCCCCCGTGTTGGGATTAAAGGCGTGCGCCACCACACCCGCCTCTTTTTTTTTTTTTTCGTCTTTTTAAAAATATTTTATTTTTATTTATTTATTTGTGTGTGTGTGTGAGAGAGAGAGAATATGGACGCGCCAGGGCCTCCAGCCACTGCAAAGGAACCCCAGACACCTGCGCCACCTTGTGCATCTGGCTTTCGTGGATCCTGGGGAATTGAATCTGGGTCCTTTGGCTTTACAGGCAAGTGCCTTGATCGCTAAGCCATCTCTCCAGCCCCAGATGAAAGTTATTTTAAAAATTAAGTTTATATCCCTAGGTATGTCTCTTATCAAAAACTAGTTTCTAATTAGCTCTTATTTTTTTTAATATTTTGTTTTTATTTATTTGACAGAGAAAGAAGGGGAGAGAGAGAATGAATGGGCATGCCAGGGCCTCCAGCCACAACTCCAGACGCGTGTGCCCTCTTGTGCATCTGGCTAACATAGGTCCTGGGGAATCGAACCTGAGTCCTTTGGGTTTGCAGGCAAACGCTGTAACCGCTAAGCCGTCCCTCCAGCCCTCGCTCCCATTGAACTCTCTCTCCCATTGAACTGCATGCAGCATAGCTTTTTCCAGCTTTCTGTCAGCTGGTCTACATGGAGGAAGTTTTCAGCTCAACTCCAACAGGATTTCTCAATGACCTTCCAGCCCAAGTATGTGGAGTCTTCAGCAATAGGGTCTTACCATCTATTCCTGGTGGGAAACCAAGGGCTTCAGCAATGGCCTGTAATGTTTTGGGGGCATCAGGGTCCTCCCTGGCCAACAACTCACAGGAAGGTATCCCATCCCTGGCAATGAAAATTTTCTATTAACAATCTATGGCTTTCTGAGTGTTCCATTGTCTAAAAAAGTAGGTTTCCATATGACTTACTTATATCCTCTTAGATTTTGATTAGCCCTCCCTCCACCTTTCCTTTCCTCAATCTCTTCCCCTCACCTCACTTAGGCCTTTTCACCCCCATTAATCTGTTGTTCCACTTACATTTATACAATACCATCCTATTAAGCTCCCCCTCCCTCCCTTTCTATTCCCTTTATATCCCCATTCTAGCTTAATGGCCTCTGCTACTGAGTTCTATCTACTCACATAGAAGTCCAATCATTTGGCTGGAGAAATGGCTTAGCGGTTAAGCACTTGCCTGTGAAGCCAAAGGACCCCTGTTCGAGGCTTGATTCCCCAGGTCCCATGTAAGCCCAGATATACAAGGGGCTAATGCATCTGGAGTTGGTTTGCAGTGGCTGGAGGCCTTGGCATGCATATTCTCTATCTGTCTGCCTCTTTCTCTCTCTGTCTGTCGCTCTCAAATGAATAAAAATAAAACAATTTTTTTTTAAAGGTCCAATCATTTGTAGCTAGGATCCACATATGAAAGAGAACATGTGACGTTTTGCTTTCTGGGCCTGGGTTACCTTACTAAGTATAATCTTTTCCAGATCCATCCATTTCCTGAAAATTTATAATTTCATTTTTCTTTACCGCTGAGTAGAACTCCATTGTGTAAATGTGCCACATCTTCATTATCCACTCATCAGCTGAGGGACATCTAGGCTGGTTGCATTTCCTAGTTATTGTGAATACAGTGGCAATAAACATGGTTGAGCAAGTATCTCTAAGGTAGTGAGACAAGTCCTTAGGATATATGCCTAGGAGTGGTATAGCTAGATCATGTGGTAAATCTATTTTTAGCTGTCTCAGGAACCTCCACACTGATTTCCATAATGGCTGGAGCAGACTGCATTCCCACCAACATTATAGAAGGGTTCCTCTTTTTCTGCATCCTTGCCAGCATTTATGGTCACTTATTTTCATGATGGTAGCCAATCTGACAGGAGTTAGATGGATTCTCAACGTAGTTTTAATCTGCATTTCCCTGATGGCCAGGGATGTAGAACTTTTTTTTAGATGTTTATATGCCATCTGTATTTCTTCTTTTGAGAACTCTCTATTTAGTTCCATAGCCCATTTTTTTTAATTGGGTTGTTTGATTTATTATTTAGTTTTTTGAGTTCTTTGTATATCCTAGATATTAATCCTCTGTCAGATGTAGAGCTGGCAAAGATTTTCTCCTACTTTGTAGTTTGCCTCTTTGCTCTATTCATAGTGTCCTTTGCTGTATAAAAGCTTTGTAATTTCACGAGGTCCCAGCAGTTGATCTGTGGTTTTATTTCCTGAGCAATTGGGGTTATATTCAGAAAGTCTTTGCCAAAACCAATATGTTGAAGGGTTTCCCCTACTTTTTCCTCTAGCATTTTCAGAGTTTCAAGTCTGATATTAAGGTCTTTGATCCATTGGGACTTAATTCTTGTGCATGGAAAGAGATAAGGATCTATTTCCATCTTTTTACAGATACACATCCAGTTTTCTCAGCACCATTTGCTGAAGATGTTGTCTTTTCTCCAGTGAGTATTTTTGGCATTTTTATCGAATATCAGTTGGCTATAGCTACCCAGACTTACATCTGGGTCCTTTATTCTGTTCCATTAATATACATGTCTGCTATTGTGCCAGTACCATGCTGTTTTTGTTACTATGGCTCTGTAGTATAGGTTAAAATCAAGTATGGTGATACCACCAGCCTTATTTTTGTTGCCCAGTATTGTTTTAGATATTCGAGATATTTTGTGATTCCAAATGAATTTTTAGATTGTTTTCTCTATTTCCATGAAGAATGCCATTGGAATTTTGATGGGGATTGCATTAAATGTTTAGATTGCTTTTGGTAAGATTGATATTTTCACAATATTATTTATTCCAATCCAAGAACAAGGGATGTCTTTCCACTTCCTAGTGTCTTCTGCAATTTCTCGCTTGAGTGTTTTATAGTTTTCGTTGTAGAGATCCTTCACACCCTTGGTTAGGTTTATTTCAGGGCACCACCTTGTGCATCTGGCTTATCTGGGTCCTGGGAAATTGAACCTGGGTCCTTTGGTTTGCAGGCAAACGCCTTAACTGCTAAGCTCTCTCTCCATCCCTTATATGTATATATTATATTTTGAATTCCTATATTAATTTTCTCTTATGAAAAATTTGACCAAGATGTAAATCAAAACATGTTAGCAATTCTCCTCTGCAGTACAGACAGGACCTGTCTCCTACAAATTGGATTATGTCATACTTCTGATCAAAACCTCCCCAAAGCCAGGTGTAATAGTGCACACCTAAAATTCCAGCACTGGGGAGGCTGAGGCAGAAGGATCATGAGTCACACAATAAAATTGAGGCCAGGCTAGGCTACCTAGCAAGAACCCTATCTCAAAATACAAATGAAGTGGGCTGGAGAGATGGCTTAGTGGTTAAGGTGCTTGCCTGAAAAGCCAAAGGACCCATGTTCGACTCCCCAGGGCCCACGTAAGCCAGATGCACAAGCGCGCATGCATCTGGAGTTCGCTTGCAGTGGCTGGAGGCCCTGATGTGCCCATTCTCTCTCTCTCTCTCTTTCTCTCTCTCTCTCTACCTGCCTGTTTCTGTATCTCTCTCTCTCTCTCTCTCTCTCTCAAATAAATAAAAATAAAATATTGTTTAAAAATACAAACAAAGTAAACCAACACAAATAAATGCAACTTACAATAACTCTCAGAGTAAAATCCCCACCACAGCTATGAAACTACATGTTCTGGCCCTTGTCCACTTTCTGACTACTTCACCCGTTCCCGGCTTACTGGCTGGGCTTAGTCCAGCCATAGTCAATGTTGTTTGCTACTGCATCATTCTACCCCAGGACTTAACCGAAGTTGCTTTCTTATCTTTTCAGATCTCAAAGATTTGAATATATTACCTCTTCAAATCTCAGGCATCCTGTCAGATATTGTTTGTTCACCTTATCAAACCTTCTATCTTCTTCCCTTGCTTAATTTTATTCACACTTGTATCTAAAACCATATTCTCTGATGTTTCTTTCACTAACATGTTGACTTCATTAGGCGGGAAACTTTCTTACAACTTTTTCTCCTATAACTGTATTTTCAGTAGTGAGAAGCATGCCTGGCATGAAGTAGGCACTCAATAAGTAGTAACTGGGTAAATGAATCAATGGGTGCAGACACTAGCTCAGTGAAACGATTCCTACCATCATAACTCCTCAGGCTTTCCTCCTGTGCTCACGAAACTACCTTCTAATTAGAATTTAGCTTCTAACATAATTTAAAAATTGTTTTTAGTTTTTTGTAGGTAGGGTGTCACTCTAGCCCAGGCTGATCTGAACTCATTCTGTAGTCCCAGGTTGGCCTCAAACTCACAGTGATCCTCTTACCTCTGCCTCCCACATGCTGGGATTAAAGGCATGAGCTGTCACAGCCAGCCCAATATAAATTTGATTATTGGGGGAAATGTCTTTCAAGTCTTGTTTGGTCACTGACTGACAATCTAGTATTGATGCATGTTGCTCCACATTTTCCTTCAGTACTGGGAATTGAACTCACAGTCTTGGGCATGCCAGGCAAGCACTCTACCACTGAGCTACATTCTCAGCTGCCCACATTTGTTTAAGGCAGTTTGCTTCTGAGATATAAATCTGCTTCTGGATTTATGGTCTTTCTGGATGATCCTGATCTTGATGAAAATTATTCTTTTTTAAAAAAGAAATTCTATTTATTTATTTATTTTGAGAGTGAGAAAGAGAGAGAGAGAAAGGCAGATAGAGAGGATGGGCATGCCAGGGCCTCTAGCCACTGTAAACAAACTCCAGATGCATGCACCACCTTGTGCATCTGGCTTATGTGGGGACTGGGGGATCGAACCTGGGTCCTTAGGTTTTGCAAGCAAGTGCTTTAACCACTAACCCATCTCTTCAGCCCAGCTTTAAAAAAAATTATTTACTTATTTATTAGAGAGAGAGAGAGAGAGAGAGAGAGAGAGGCAGATAGAATGAACATAGCACTGCAAACAAACTCAAGACACATGTGCCACCCTGTGCATGTGACTTTACATGTGTACTGGGGAATTGAACCTGGGTCCTTAGGCTTAGCAGGCAAGTGCCTTAACCAGTAAGCCATCTCTCCAGCCTGTAAATGATTCTTGAAACAGCAGTAAGGACCTCTAACCTTGGACTGTGGTTCCCGTATCGAAGAGTGAAGTCCTATGTAGAACAACCCCCTTTGTAAGATGTCTAGGTTCAGTTCTAATTTCAACTCATAAAACTTTTGAAGAACACATCTGTCAAGGGCCACATTGCCAATTTACCACTTAATCCTCTTCTATCTGCACCCTCACAGTAAAACTTTGATTTCTCTTTCTCTTCCTTAAGAAACAGTGTGCAGGAGGTTAAAGAGAAAGCTTGAATGCCAGACATATGTAGGTCAAGTTCAGGCTTTGTCCTACTGGGTATGTCAATTAGTCTTTGGACAAACCTTGATTTCCTCATCTATATGATGCGAATGGCAGTAAAATACACCTATGGGTGGTGAGAGTATTAGATGAGACTATTCTTGTAAAGTGAGCACTCAGTAAATGCCAGCAATTATTTTTGCTTGGAATGAGTAATGAATGACTCATGCTTAGGAGAGTTAGAGATGATTTCACTTCTAACATTACTATTAGCACAATCAAAGTGGAAGCATGCAGTTTTTCTTAGCGATCTTGGTTTTAATTTTAAAAATCTACTTTTTTTTTTTTTTTGGTTTTCTGAGGAAGGATCTCACTCTATCTAGCTCAGGCTGACCTGGAATTCACTGTATAGTCTCAGGGTGGCCTTGAACTCTCGGTGATCCTCCTACCTCTGCTTCCCAAGTGCTAGGATTAAAGGCGTGCGCCACCACACCCGGCCTAAAATCTGCTTTTTATTGCTGAAGACTCCACATACTTGGGCTGCAAGGCCACTGAGAAATCCTGCTGGAACTGAGCTGAAAACCTCCTCCATGTAGACCAGCTGACAGAAAGCTGGAAGAAGCCATTCTGCATGCAGTTCAATGGGAGAGAGAGAAATCACCAGTGAAGATATTCAACAGTGGACACTGCAAGCCTTATATTTGGCCAGCCAGGCAAAATGAGCCAACAGGTGCAATAGTGGCACGTCTGTCATGGTGGAAACCAACTGCTCTCTAATTGGACTGGAGGCCCGCTCCATGGGAAGGAATACATCCCTGATACTGAAAACTTAAAACAGGGGTATAATGTCTGCTACTGTCTGGCTAAGTGTATATACTATGCTTATCAAACTGCCCAGTAAGCACTTCTCTTAATGTTCATACCCTTATATTAATGTTACTCTCACTTTTGGTAGAGAATCTTCTCAGATGGCAGTGACCTTGGGATGACTCAGAAGTCACCATGGTGCTGGAAAAAAAGTGACAGGAGTGCTCAGCACTGCAATATCTCTATCGCACCTTCCAAGGCTCAGGGTACATTGTGGAAGAGGTGGCAGAAAGAATTAAGAGCCAAAAGAGGGGTAGGACTCCTTACAACGTGCTCCAGACACAAAATGGCCTGGATATCCATGACCTCACAGTGCCTGACACTACCTACACAAGACCATCATAATAGGAGGAAAAAGATCATGACAGCAAAATAAAAGAGAAACTGATTGAGAAGGGAAGGAGCTATGATGGAGAATGGAATTTCAAAGAGGAAAGAGGGGGGGAGGGAGGGCTTACCATGGGATATTTTTTTATAATCATGGAAGTTGTTAATAAAAAAAAATTTGAAGCTGGGCGTGGTGGTGCACGCCTTTAATCCCAGCACTCGGGAGGCAGAGGTAGGAGGATCGCCGTGAGTTCGAGGCCACCCTGAGACTCCATAGTGAATTCCAGGACAGCCTGGGCTAGAGTGAGACCCTACCTCGAAAAACCAAAAAAAAAAAATAAATAAATAAATAAAAAATTGAAAATAAAAATGAAAATTAGAGATTTAAAAAAATCTGTTTCTTCTAGGCGTGGTAGCACATACCTTTCATCCCAGCACTGGGGAGGCAGAGAAAGGAGGGTCGTCGTGAGTTCGAGGCCAGCCTGGGACTGCAGAGTGAATTCCAGGTCAACCTGGACAAGAGCAAGACCCTACCTCAAACAAAACAAAACAAAAAAAAGTCTGTTTTTATTAAACTCTTGAAAGTAAAGATGAGATAGGCATATTGTCTAATCACAACAATGCAGAACTACTGGAAAATATTGACGAATTTTGTGAGAATATGGAAAGAGTTCTCACATCCATATCTTTTGTGGAATCCGAGAGGAAAAGAACAGGGGCAGGCTTCTGTCTCTTAGAACGTATCAGTGAGGCAAAGGACAAAGGTTTTCTCTCCCTCCTTTCTCCTTTCACATTCTCCTTGGTTTTGTCTCTACTCTTCATTTGGGAGCCTTTCCCTTCGGTGTCTGGCAAGGCACCTTCTCTATTGAGACATATTCAAAAGTAAGACTCTGGTTAGCAGACTGGAAATCTGTTGTGATGGAGAAACCTGAGGGCCAGTGGGGATCTTTGTAGATGGGTGGAACACCGCCATAGCTTTTGTGTCGGGGACTCCTTTGAGTCTTCCTAGAAGGCTCCTCTGTTGTCTAATAGGAATAAGCATGGCTCCTGGTATTTGGGGACCCAGAACATGATAGAACTGGAGGTGGAAGGCATAGAATGCAGAGTTTCTTTCTTTCTTTCTTCTTCCTTTTTTTTTTTTTTTTTTTTTCAGGTAGGGTCTCACTCTAGCTCAGACTGACCTGGAATTCACTATGTAGTCTCAGGGTGGCCTTGAACTCATGGCAATTGTCCTACCTCTGCCTCCCAAGTGGTGCTGGGATTAAAGATGTGCGCCACCACGCCCGGCTTCCAAGTTTCTTATTTTCTGAGCTGCCCTCTGGGTGTCTGGAGTCTAGAGTCTTCAAATCTGGGGCATGTCTGGTTCAATTACTACAGAGAACAAGCTTCCTCTCTCCCTAAGGCTAAGACAGAAATAGCTAGCAGGCTCCACAGGGAAGGACTCCATTGTTCTTACTACAGGTTCTCCTGGTGTCAGTCCCATGCTGCTGCTATTTTACCCTAGTTCCCTAATTCCTGTTCCCTTGCCGGTTTCAGAAGACAGTACCAGGCACTGTGATTTCAGGTTTCTCTTCTTCTAAGCCAGTCTCCACCTCTCCATGCCCACCTTTTGCCAATTTAGCATTTCTTGTCTGCAGTAGGGTCTCTCCAGTTATCTTTGTGCTTATAGACTTAAACCTTTTAAAATTTTTCTTGACTGTCATTTTCAGATAATTTCAGAAGAGAGAAAAATGTGCCTAACAGGCTAGAGAATTTTTTGACACTGCTTATAGAAGCTGTAAAATGGTGTTCTGGACATGGTTTCATATACAATACCAAAAGTATTTGGGGCCTGGGCGTGGTGGTGCACGCCTTTAATCCCAGGAAGCAGAGGTAGGAGGATCGCCATGAGTTCAAGGCCACCCTGAGACTACGTAGTGAATTCCAGGTCAGCCCGAGCTAGAATGAGACCCTACCATGAAAAACCAAAACCAAACAAACAAACAAACAACAAAAAAAAACATATTTGGCTGGGCATGGTGGCACATGCCTTTAATCCCAGCACTTGGGAGGCAGAGGTAGGAGGATTGCCATGAGTTCAAGGCCACCCTGAGACTCCATAGTGAATTCCAGGTCAGCCTGGGCTAGAGTGAGACCCTACCTCAAAAAAAAAAAAAAAAAAAACCAAGAAAACGTATTTGGGGATCTGGGGAGATGGCTAAGCAGTTAAAGGTCCTTGCTTGCAAAGCCTGCTGATAAGGGTTTAATTTCCCAGCACCCAGATGCACAAAGTGTCATATATGTCTGAAGTTTGTTTGCAATAGCAATAAACCATGGCGCACCCATACTCTCTCTCAAATAAATAAATAAATAAATAATATTTTTTAGGGCTGGAGAGATGGCTTAGTGGTTAAGCGCTTGCCTGTGAAGCCTAAGGACCCCGGTTCGAGGCTCAATTCCCCAGGACCCACGTTAGCCAGATGCACAAGGGGGCGCATGCATCTGGAGTTCATTTACAGAGGCTGGAAGCTCTGGCGCGCCCATTCTCTCTCTCTCTGCCTCCTTCTCTCTGTTGCTGTCAAATAAATAAACAAACAAAAAAATTAAAAAAAATATTTTTTAGCTGGGCGTGGTGGCACATGCCTTTAATTCCAGCACTTGGGAGGCAGAGGTAGGAAGATCACGGTGAGTTCAAGAGCCACCCTGAGACTACTTAGTGAATTCCAGGTCAGCCTGGGCTCTAGTGAGACCCTACCTCAAAAACAAAAAAACAAACAAAAAAATTTCTTTTAAGTATTGGATGGGACAGGCATGGTGGGTCATGCATTTAATCCTTGCATTTGGGAGGCAGAGGTAGGAGGATAGCTTTGAGTTTTAGGCCAGCCTGGGACTACAGAGAGAGTTCCAGGACAGCCTGGGCTAGAGTGAGACTCTACCTCCAAAACAAAAAACAAAAAGGAAAGAAAGTATTAGACAGTTCTGTTGTCGACAGAGAGTATGGAGAGACATAAGGCTCTGTTGATCTCACTTTTAGAAAGACTCTTGAAGGAGGGAATAGGGTGGAGTAAAGATTAAATGACCAGAAGGAGCCCAATTATAGTTTTTTTCTTCAATTTTGGAGCAACTGGATACATTAACGTTTCTGAACAGATCAAACCAGTTAACAAGACGCAACAAGTGGGTCTGGAGAGATGGCTCAGTGGTTAAGGTGCTTGCCTATAAAGCCTAATGGCCCAGGGTTCAGTTCCCCAAAACCCATGTAAACCCAGATTCACAAAGTGGCACATGCATCTGGAGTTGGAGGCACTGGCATGCCCATTCTCTCTGTCTGTCTCTCTTCTAGCTATCTCTGCTTGCTAATTAATTAATTAATTAAAATATTTTTAAAAAGAGGCAACAGTGTATAAGCAAACGGAAATGAAGGGGAGTTCCCGATAACTGAGGGTCACCCCGCTTCAATCTCATCATCTGCCAAATAAATGGACGGATCATCCATCTGCATGGCTTGAAATAAGGAGGCAGATATACATACACACCCAGAACTGAGAACCCAGAACGAGTTCACTAGGTTCCAGCCCCTGTCAGCAGCAGCACCTGCTTGAGTAGCTCCAACAGATGGAAACAGATGGGGGAGAGCATTTAGAGTCGGGCATGGTGGTACACGCCTTTCATCCCATGAGTTCGAGGCCAGCCTGAGACTACATAGTGAATTTCAGGTTAGCTTGGATTACAGTGAGACCCTACCTCAAAAACACAAACAAAAACAAAACAAAACAACAACAAAAAAGTATTTAGATATACAGAGTTTTGAGTTATCAGGCTAACAAGTGGAATAAAATATTTAAAATTAAATTTAGGTTTAATTTCACTGATAATTTAAAAGTCCCTATTATGATATTATAACTCATATCAAATTACATGTAATCGACCCAAATAAACTATCAAATAACTTTTTCATTTTATGAGAATTCTGCATGCAACTACAAATTTACAAATGAAACAACATTCACAAAACAGAGATGAGCCGGGCGTGGTGGCACGCACTTGTAATCCCAGCACTCGGGAGGCAGAGGTAGGAGGATTGTTGTGAGTTTGAGGCCACCCTGAGACTCCAGAGTGAATTCCAGGTCAGCCTGGCCTAGAGCGAGACCCTACCTTGAAAAAGAAAAAGAAAAAGAAAAAACCTAAAACACCATAAAACAGAGACATTCTATCCAGAAATGTTTATATATTGTGTGAGCGAGTTCACGTGGGTGCGCACGTGCCACAATGCATGTGTGAGGTCAGGGGACAACTTTAGGTGTTGGTCTTGCCTTCCACCTTGTTTGAAGCAAGGTCTCTCACTGTTGTTCACTGCTGTGTTTGTGAGGCCAACTTGCCCTTGAGTTTGTCCTTGGGTCTTCTCTCTCTTCCTCCCTTCTTACCACAGATATGCCGGATTACAGGTGCATGCCACAGTGTCCATCTTTTACCTCATTCTGGGGATCCAAACCCAGGTCTTCATGCTTGCATGACAAGTGCTTTATCCACTGAATCAACCCCCCTACCATCCCAGGAAGTTTTTTTGTTTGTTTGTTTTTGAGGTAGGGTCTCACTGTAGCTCAGGCTGACCTGGAATTCACTATGTAGTCTTAGGGTGGTCTTGAACTCACGGTGATCCTCCTACCTCTGCCTCCCGAGTGCTGGGATTAAAGGCTGCACCACCATGCCTGGCTTTTTTCCTTCCTTCCTTCCTTCCTGCCTCTCTTCCTCCCTCCCTCTCTCTCTCTTTCTTTCTGTGAGCGAGAGCAAGAGTGAGAGTGAGAGAGAGACAGAGAGAGAGAGAGAGATAATGGAAACACCAGGGCCTCTAGCCAAGACAAAAATTCCAGACATACACCACCTTGTGCATCTAGCTTCACATGGGTCCTGGGGAATCAAACTCATGTCCTTAGGCTTTGTAAGCAAATGCCTTGACTGCTGAGCCATGTCTCCAGCACAAGTTTATATACACTTTTAAAAATTTTATTTATTTTTTATTTGAGAGAGAAAGAGAATGGGTGTGCCAGGGCCTCCAGCTACCACGAATGAACTCCAGACACATGTGCCACCTTATGCATCTGGCTTAAGTGGGTACTAGGGAATTAAATCTGGTCCTTAGGCTTCACAGGTAAGTGCCTTAACCTCTAAGCCATCTCTCCAGCCCTGAAGTTTATGTTTTTAAATGTAGATTATTATGGCAGAAATTAAAGATTAAAAACAAATCAGATGCCTATGAGTATATCAGTAAATTAATACTTGAGATAGAAGATCAAACAGAAACAATAGGAAAGTGTGTTTATGATTTTGATTTTTTTTTCAAAAAACTCTGAGATCTTGTTGCCCAAGTGTGGTGGTTTGATTCAGGTATGCCCCACAAACTTAGGTGTTCTGAATGCAAGGTTCCCAGCTGATGGATATTTGGGAATTAATGCCTCCTGGAGGAAGTGTATTCTTGGGGGCGGGCTTATGGGTGTTATAGCCAGTTTCTCCATGCCAGTGTTTGGCACACTCTCCTGTTGCTATGGTCTACCTTATGTTGGCCAGGGGGTGATGTGCACCCTCTGCTCATGCCATCGTTTTCCCCTGCCATCATGGAGCTTCCCCTCAAGCCTGTAAGCCAAAATAAATCTCTTTTTCCCAGAAGCTGCTCTTGGTTGGGTGATTTCTACCAGCAATGTGAACTGGACTACAACACCAAGCATCCCACATATTCTACAAAACCACAAGGCCTTTCTGCTATAAATGTATGTTCAAAACTTTTAAAGCAATAAAAGATTTCCTTGGAAAGTTCTGCTTTGGAGTTTTTTTGTTTGTTTGTTTGTTTGTTTTTGTTTTTCAAAGTAGGTTTTCACTCTAGCCCAGGCTGAATTCACTATGTAGTTTTAGGGTGGCCTCAAACTCACAGCGATCTACCTCTGCCTCCCAGAGTGCTGGGATTAAAGGGGTGCGCCAGCCATGCCCGGATTTCCTTTGGGGTTCTAAAGTCACATGTAAGCAAGACAAGGTCCCCCCACACACTCACATTATTTTCTTTCTTTTGCATTTTTAGCTCAACTACATTTCAGCTGCTGCTGTTATTTTGTTCTTAGTATTTACTGCTTTTCCTCCTTTAGGACCCAAAAGATGGGCAGTTTGTCAAAAGACCAGTTTGTGATTCTGTATGTAATGCTTTTCCTGGCACTTCTGTCAGGGAAGATTTAGAGAATTCTACAACAAGAACTGTCTCTCCTCTAGTTGGCCTCAAGTGAAGTGGTAACTTGGATTGGCTCTTCTAAGAATGGCGATGACCATACAGTGAGAGAAATGAAATGAAAGGCCTTAAAACCCTGCCACCCTTTCACAGGATTTGAGTTGTCTGTTGGAGGGGTTGGGCGGTGGGGGGGGCATATCAGGGTCCTTTAGGACTAAACAGAAGGAAAACTTTCTAATCTTAGAATCTAATTTTTCCTTTTTTAAAAAACGTATTTTATTTATTTGAGAGAGGGAGAGAGAGAGAAAGAGACAGAGAAAGGATGGGTGTGCCAGGGCCTCTAACCACAGCAAATAAACTCCAGACACATGTGCCATCTTGTGCAGCTGGTTCATGTGGGTAACTGGGGAATTGAACCCGGGTCCTTGGGCTTTGCCGGCAAACACATTAACCGCTAAGCCATCTCTCTAGCCCAGAATCTAATTTTTTCTAAGGGCATACATATTCATATAAATTAGAGAGAAAAACATATTAGGAGGTTTTATTCTGAAGAACATGTATGCTGATATCTGAAAAAGTCAAAACAAAGGAAAAGAAAATATTACCAATAGTTGTGGATAAGCTATTGATTTCTATCCTTCCTCCTTCCCTCCCTTCCTCCCTTCTTCCATTCTTCCTTCCTTCTTTTCTTCTTCTTCTTCTTATTTTTTTTTTTCCAGGTAGGGTCTTTCTCTAGCCCAAGCTGACTGGAATTCACTCTGTAGTTCCAGGCTGGCCTTGAACTCACAGTGATCTTCTTCCTACTTCTGCCTCACAAGTGCTGGGAGTGTGCCACCATGCCTGCTCTATCCTCTTTTTATTTTTATTTTATTTTTTTAATTTAAGGAGATACCACATTTTTAAATTTTTTTTTTTTTAATTTGAGAGCGACAGAGAGAGAAAGAGGCAGAGAGAGAGAAAGAATGGGCGCGCCAGGGCCTCCAGCCACTGCAAACGAACTCCAGACGCATGCGCCCCCTTGTGCATCTGGCTAACGTGGGTCCTGGGGAATCGAGCCTCGAACCAGGGTCCTTAGGCTCCACAGGCAAGCGCTTAACTGCTAAGCCATCTCTCCAGCCCTCTATCCTCTTTTGAAAAAACAATTTTTCTTTATTACATTCTTCCTGTTGCTCCAGTGCAGGTTGGCTGGCCCAATCTCAAAGGTTTATATAATTGCAGCTGAATGGGTGGATGTTTCAGCCTAAATATTTCATTTCTGTGCCATATCCCTGTGCTTACACCAGTCCATTTCTATGCAATGCAACCCTGCACAAGTTCTTAGGACACAGGCATAGCAGCAAGCCTCTCACACAAACTGCTTCTGGCCCAGTCTAGGCAAAGCTCTTTCTCATTCACATAATCCAAACCTCACAGTTCTTACTGCATTCAGGTCTTTCTACTCTGACCAGAATAGTCCATCAAGCTGTACTTACAGCACTGCAAGGCGTCTCTTAGGAGAAGATTTCAAATCCTTCCACATTCCTCTCAAAAATCAGCTCCAAAAGGCCAAAAGCCACACAGTCAGGTATATAGCATAAATCCCCCTCTCAATATCAACTTTACTGTTGCTGTCAGGTTCACATTGGTGCAGAAATCACCTGACCAAGAGCAGCTTGTGGGAAAAAAGGGTTTGTTTTTGCTTACCAGACTCAAGGGGAAGCTCCATGATGGCAGGGGAAAATGATGGCATGAACAGAGGGTGGACATCACCTACTCACCAACATTGGGACAACAGCAACAGGAGAGTGTGCCAAACACTGGCATGGGGAAACTGGCTATAACACCCATAAGCCCGCCCCCAACAATACACTGCCTCCAGGAGACATTAATTCCCAAATCTCCATTAGCCGGAAATTTAGCATTCAGAACACTTAAGTTTATGGGAGACACCTGAATCAAACCATCACAGTAGGGTCTCTCTCAGGCTGACCTGGAATTTACTATGTAGTCTCAGGCTGGTCTCGAACTCACAGAGCTCCTCCTACCTCTGCCTCCCAAGTGCCAGAATTAAAGGCATGCGCCACCATGTCCGGCTTTTAATGGGTTCTTTATTTTTTTGTTTTTTTGAGGTAGGGGCTCACTCTAGTCCAGGCTGACCTGGAATTCACTATGTATTCTCAGGGTGGCCTCGAACTTGTGGCGATCTGCCTACCTCTGCCTCCCGAGTGCTGGGATTAAAGGCATGTGCCACCACACTGGCTCTTTTTTATTTCTTTCTTTTTTAAAAAAACAGTTTAATTTTCTATTTATTTACTAGAGACAGACAGAGGGAGAGGGAGAGAGAGAATGGGCACACCAGGGCCTCTAGCCTCTGCAAATGAACTCCAGATGCATGTGCCACCATGTGCATCTGGCTTATGTGGGACCTGGAGAATTGAACCTGGGTCCTTAGGTTTCACAGGCATGTACCTTAACTGCTAAGCCATCTCTCCAGCCCTCTTTTTTAATTTTTCTTTGAATGGGTTTTACTTGCACAATTTTGGCTCAAAGTATACATTAAGTTCAGATTTCATTGTGTCTTGTAACCACAAGATTTGGAGGACGTTCAGAAGATAGAGCACAGCAGTTCGACACAGTATTCTTTCCTGAGCGATAAGTCACTCCAGTGCAGAGAGAACTTGCCATAAATGTGCAGGAAAAGCTTGGGATTAGGAAGCAGCATTGGACTCTGTTTGCTCTACGATAGTAAGTGTAATGCTGGCTCAGGGTATTTACAGCGTAATATGGCAGTGAACATTCGAACAATAAAGATGTCAAAGCATCTAATATCAGCAAAGGCCACCTGCACCTCAGATAGGCAATAAACTTGTAGGCAAATAAGCTAATTCAAAATAACAGTGATAACTACCAAGGAGAGAATAAAATGTGGGGTATGATAAAGAGTGATGGGAGACTATTAAAGGCTGGGGAATCAAAAGAATTGTTTCTGAATCAATGAATTACTCTGCAAAGAGTAAAATTCAAAATAAAACCTACATATCAACAACTTCAATCAAAAACCATATAATCATCTCAATAATAACATTTGATTAAATTTAACATCTAGTCTTAAAACACCTTTTTTAAAAATATATTTTATTTATTTATTTGAGAGAGTGAAAGAGGCAGAGAGAGAAAGAGGGAGAGAGGGAGAGAGAGTGGGCGTGCCAAATGAACTCCAGATGCATGCTCCCCCTTGTGCATCTAGCTTATGTGGGTCCTGGAGAATTGAATGGGGATCCTTTGGCTTTGCAGGCAAGCACCTTAACCACTGAGCCATCTCCCTAGCCCAAAACACCTTTTAAATTGGGTTTTAAAGTTGGTTTCCTTGAAATAAAATAAAAAGGTGGCAGAAGGGCCAGGAATATTATTTCAGTGGTAAAGTGACTTGCCCAGCATGCTGCAGACCTTGGTGCCATCCATGCCAATGCAAAAAGAAATAAAATGAAGGTTGCAAAAAGGAAAAACTGGGCTGGAGAGATGGCTTAATGGTTAAGGCACTTGCCTGCAAAGCCAAAGGACTCAGGTTTGATTCCCCAGGACCCGTGTAAGCCAGCTGTACAAGATGGCACATGCATGTGGAGGCCCTGGTGTGCCCATTCTCTCTCTCTCTCTCTCTCTCTCTCTCTCTCTCTCTCTCTGCCTCTTTCCTTATCTCTCTTTCAAATAAATAAATAAAAATATTAAAAAAGAAAATCTGGGGCTGGAGAGATGGCTTAGCGGTTAAGTGCTTGCCTGTGAAGCCTGAGGACCCCGGTTCGAGGCTCGATTCTCCAGGACCCACGTTAGCCAGATGCACAAGGGGGCGCACGCATCTGGAGTTCGTTTGCAGTGGCTGGAGGCCCTGGCGCGCCCATTCTCTCTCTCTGTATCTGCTTCTCTCTCTCTCTCTGTCTGTTGCTCTCAAATAAATAAAAATAAAACAAAAAATTAAAAAAAAAAAAAAGAAAATCTGGTGTGGTAGCTCATGCCTTTAATCCCAGTACTGGAGAGGCTGAGGTAAGAGGAGTGCCATGAGTTCAAGGCCACCCTGAAACTACATAGTGAGTTCCAGGTTAGCCTACCTCGAAAAACTAAAAATTAAAAAAAAAATTTAAATAAGGAAAACCTAAGAATTTAAAATTAAGACTGGACTATAAGTAATGGAGCAAATCTAGAAAACATTTCACTTTGGGCTGGAGAGATGGCTCAGTGGTTAAGGCACTTGCCTGCAAAGCCTAATGACCTAGGTTCGATTCCCCAGGACCCACATAAAGCCAGATGCATAAGGTGGCACATGCACCTGGAGTTTATTTGCAGCAGCTGGAGGCTGGCATGCTCATTCTCTCTGTCTCTCTTCTCTCTATTTCTCTCTGCTTGCATATAAATACATAAAATTATTGTTTTAAATTTCCTTTCAAAAACTGAAAAGCGTGCTCTCACCCCTGGTCAGAGAAGCATCTTTTCGCTGTTGGTGATAACTCCTGGGGAGACTCACAACTCCTCAAAGTACTAAGAATAAGTGAGTGTTGGGCTGGAGAAATGGCTTAGGGTTAAGGTGCTTGTCTGCAAAGCCTAAAGACCCAGGTTCAATTACTCAGTACCCACGTGAGTGAGATAGATGTACATGGTGGCCCATGCATCTAGAGTTCATTTGCAGTGGCTGGAGGCCCTGGTGAGTCCATTTTATCTTCCTCTTCCTCTCTCTCTCTCTCCCTCCCTCCCTCCTTCTCTCAAATAAATTAAAAAGCTATTAAAAAAATTTTTTTTTTAAAAAAGAATAAGTGACTGTTGAGTGCTCAGCACTAAATGAGATGTCACTATCGTTCTCTCCAAGGCTCAAGGAACATTGCAAAGAGGGGACTGAAAGAATGTAAGAGTCAGGCAATGACGAGGAGTGCTTTCATGACCTTTACCTGCATAAGACCTGCATAATGCTGGGCCCGTCAACATTCCTCCACTGATGATGGAGAATGGCAAAAGAAAAAAAAAAAAAAAGACATGGAAGTAGAAGAGGGACCATTTGCAAAAACGAAGGGATTCAGTGGAAGGAGTGGAGAAACGGGACAAGAAATGGTAACAAAAGGGGTTTATGAGCAAAACACATTAGGTACAAGTTTGGAAATCATCAATAAAATGTTTGAAAGAGGGCTGGGGAGATGGCTTAGCAGTTAAGGCATTTGCCTGCAAAGTCTAAGGACCCCGGTTCGATTCCCCAGGACCCACGTAAGCCAGATGCACAAGAGGGCACATGCATCTGGAGTTCGTTTGCAGTGGCTGGAGGCCCTGGTGTGCTCATTCTCTCTTTCTCTCTGCCTCTTCCTCTCTCTCTCTCTCAAATAAATAAAGAAATAAAATATGTCAAAAAAAAAAGTTTGAAAGAACCCGAACAAAGAAAAGGTACTCATTATTGCCAAACATAATACCAAAGCTGGGGGCTGGAGAGGTGGCTCAGCAGTAAAAGGCACTTGCTTGCAAAGCTTAATGGCCTGGGTTCAATCCTCCAGTGCCCACGAAACAGAGCCTGACACACAAAGTGGCACGTGAGTCTGGAGTGTGTTTGCAATAGTGGGAGGCCCTGGAGTGACCATACTCTCTCTCTGTCTCTCAAATAAATAAAATTTGAAACGCCTAAGCTTTTATTATCATAGTATGACTTTTACAACAAATGACAAGTAATATTGGCAGAGAAGGAAAACAAAAATCTGATTCAAAGAATTAAGCTGTTCCCGTTCCTACAAAACTGTTAGATATTAAAAGCATTCAGCGAAATAAGCAAACTCAAGATAAAACTGAAAACACCCATATCTTTTGTTAAATATTAGCCCTAACAAGTAAAAAAGGACAGAAAAGAGATCTTACTCATAAACTATTCAAAAACTTGATTGAGGGTCACCATGCCCGGCCCATTCTCTTTCTATCTGCCTCTTCCTTCCTTCCTTCCTTCCTTCCTTCCTTCCTTCCTTCCTTCCTTCCTTCCTTCCTTCCTTCCTCTCTCTCTCTCTCTCTCTTTCTTTCTTTCTTTCTCTCTCTCTCAAATAAATAAATAATTTTTTAAAGTTTTTTTTAAAAAAGATTTATTTATTTATTTATTTATTGTTTTTCAAGGTAGGGTTTCACTCTGGCCCAGGCTGTCCTGGAATTCACTATGTAGTCTCAGGGTGGCCTCGAACTCACGGTGATCCTCCTACCTCTGCCTCCCGAGTGCTGGGATTAAAGGCATGTGCACCACCATGTCTGGCAGATTTATTTTTATTTATTAGAGATATAGAGAGAGATAGGGAGAAAGACAATGGGCGCGCCAGGGCCTTCAGCCACTGCAAACGAACTCCAGACGCATGCGCCCCCTTGTGCATCTGGTTTATGTGGGACTTGGAGAATCGAACCTGGGTCCTTAGACTGTGCAGGCATGCACCTTAACCACTAAGCAATCTCTCCAGCCCAATAAATAAAAATTTTAAAAAGCACCAAAAAAAAAAATCTTGATTGAGATTCATCTCTCTCTGTGCCATATCTTCCCTGTCACAATAGAGCACAACCCCTCAAATGCCGAGTATCTGAGCATATGTACCACAACTTCACTATCCACCCATCATATCCTAGCTATTGTGAACGGAGCAGCACCAAACATGGCTGAGGAAGCATCTCTGCAGTAAAGTATACAGTCTTCAAGTTACATGCTTAGAAGTGGGATAGCTGGGTCATATGGCAGATCTAGTTTTTGTTTCTCAAGAAACTTCCATACTGATTTCCATGTGGTGGCTGTACTAGCTTACACTCCAAGCAGCAGTGACTAAGGGTTCCTCTCTTGTCATACCTTTGCCAGCGTGTGTTGTCATTTGAAGTTTTTCTGATAGCCATTTTGACTGGAGTGAGAAGGAATCTCAAAATAAATGTTTTTCTTTTCTTTAAACAAAGAAGTAGTTTTAATTTGCATCTCCCTGATGGCTAAAGATGTTAAACATTAAAAAAAAAAAGTTTGTTAGCCCTTTGTACTTTTTTCTTTTTAGAACTCTGTTCTGTTGCATAGCCCTTTTGGACTGGGTTGACTTTTCATTGTGTGTGTGTTTTTTTTTTAGTTATTTGTATATTCTAGATAGAAACCTTCTTGTCTGATTAAGAGGACATGGGCAGAGCAAGGAGCTTCTCACTTGAGTCTGGTTCAAATCTCTCATCAGCTGAGAGACAAGAACTCCAGCATATCTAGAACTTGCTGTGAAGGCTGGCCTCATAGGAAGAATATTCCTGTTTTGTAGAGATTTCAAACAAGAATGTTCAAATAGTAGCCTTCTAAATGGATATGTTTATGCCCTTTGATGAATGCTGTTGTAACTATTGGTCAGAGACCCAAAACTCATCAAAATGAAGAGAGAAAGCCTGGTGAGTAACACTGGACAGGTCATCTGTCATACCTGCCAGGGCTCAGGGAGCATTTCAGAGGAAGTGGTCCATTGAATAAGAGTGCTGCTTTCACTGCTAGCCAGAAAAGCGTCTCTATTGAGGTGGTGGTAGACACTGAGGAGACTCAAAACTCATCAAACAGAAAATAAGAAGCTGTTGAGAGCTCAACACTAAACAAGATATGTGTCATGCCCTCGAAGGCAGTCAGGTTTGCATTGCTGGTAGAAAACACCCGACCAAGAGAAGCTTATAAGAAAAAAAAAAAAAAAAAGAATTACTTTGGCTTATAGACTCAAGGGGAAACTCCATGAAAGCAGGAGAAAACAATGGCATGAGCAGAGGGTGAACATCAGCTCCTGGCCAATGTCAGGTGGACAACAGCAGCAGGAGAGTGTGCCAAACATTAACAAGAGAAAACTGACTATACTATCCATAAGTCTACCCCCAATAGTGCACTGCCTCTAGGAGGCATTAATTCCCAAATCTCCATCAGCTCGGAATCTAGCATTCAGGACACCTAAGTTTATGGGGGACACCTGAATCAAACCACTACACTCTCCTTCTCTCTCTCTCATAAATAAATAAATAAAACAATTAAAAGAAATAAAAGTAAAAAAATAAATAAATAAGGGCCAGTTGTGGTGGCACATCCCAACACTTGGGAGGCTAAGGTAGGGAGATTGAAATTACAACAACAACAAAAACAGGGTAAAAGATTTGAAGAGACAACTTAAAAAAAGATATGTGAAGAGCACATATCCATGACAAGGGGAATGTGATGACATCACTCATCTTTATGGAAGCACATTTAAGCCATTAGTATTAGAAATAGTGACACCAAGTACTGGTGATGATAAGAACAACTGGATTGTGGTTGGGATGTAAAATACTATATAACTACTTTTGGCAACAGCTTGGTGTTTTCTGAGAATTAAAGTGATATATGACCCACTAATAACTATTTACCAAAGAGAAATAAAAACATATATTCACACAAAATTTAGGGCTGGAGAGATGGCTTAACAGTTAAGGCACTTGCCTGTGAAGCCTAAGGACCCAGATTCAACTCCCTAGAACCCACATAAGTCAGATGCACATGGTGGCACCCATGTCTGGAGTTCGTTTACAGTGTCTGGAGGCCCTAGCATGCCTATTCTCTCTCTGTCTCTGTCTCATAAACAAATAAGTAAACGGAAATTAAAAGTTACACACATATCACTCAATAACTTAATAGATAACTGTGTTAGTAGATCGCCACAAGATAATACTGTTCAATACTGAAAACAAGAGAAATATTTAATGCAAAGTATACATGAAAAGGTATCAAATGCATTACAATAATATGATAGAGCCTGATTTAAGTCATTTACACCATATGATTGAATTTAAATGGCATTCTCAAAAAATTAGAACAAAGTCAGGCATGGTGGCACATGCCTTTAATCCCAGCACTTGGGCAGCAGAAGTAGGAGGATCATTGTAAGTTCAAGGCTACCCTAAGAATACATAGTGAATTCCAAGTTAGCCTGGACTACAGTGAGACCCTACCTCAAAAAACCAAAAAGAGAACAAAGCAAAACAAACAAACAAAAAAAATCAAGAACCCACAAACTTCTGAAAAATTAGAACAATAAAACATTAAGCAATAAAACATTATTTAGTGGTTAACAGGTACTGAGTGGGCTGACTGAAGAAGCCAGAGAAAATATCTTGGAGGGTCAAGAAAGTATACCTGACTTGAGAGATGGCTCAATGGTTAAAAAGAAACTTGCTTAGAAGGCCTGATGGCCCGGATTCGATTCCCCAGTACCTACATAAAACCAGATGCACTAAGTGGCTCATGCATCTCGAGTTTGTTTGCAATGGTGGGAGGCCCTGGGGCACCCATACTCACTCTCTCTGTGTCTCTCTCTCTCTCAAATAAATAAAATATTTTATTTATTTGCAAGCAGAGAGAGAGATAGAAGAAAGACAGAAAGAATGGGCATGCCAGGGCTTCCAGCTGTTGCAAATGAACTCCAGGTGCATGTGCCACTTTGTGCATCTGGCTTTATGTGGGTACTGAGAATTGAACCTGGGTCTTCAGTCTCTGCAGGCAAGCACCTTAACTGCTGGGGTATCTCTCCCACCCCTAGTTTATTTATTTATTTAGGTTTTTTCAAGGTAGGGTTTCACTCTAGCCCAGGCTGACTTGGAATTCACTCTGTATTCTCACAGTGCCTTTGAACTCCCAGTGATCCTCCTACCTCTGCCTCCCCAGTGCTGGGATTAAAGGCGTGCGCCACCACGCCTGGCCCAATTTTTCTTTTTTCTTTTTCAAAAAGAGAGTTGACCCTAAAAATAATTGAATTTTATTGAATGCAAATTCTGCCTCAATAAAATTATTTATAATTTATAAAAAGAGACTATCAATCAGGACTTTACTTGTTTAAAAGTTTCCAGCTGCTTTCTTTTTATAGAGGTGAAGTCAGTATGTCATCTCCAGAGGAGACCCTCTTTGTTTTGAAAAAATCAGAATGGCTCTTTTAAATGACTTAGGTGTAGAGCAAATATTTGCTTGTTGCTTTTGTAAGAAATTATCTCCAGGGCTGGAGAGATGGCTTAGCGGTTAAGCGCTTGCCTGTGAAGCCTAAGGACCCCTGTTCAAGGCTCGATTCTCCAGGACCCACATTAGCCAGATGCACAAGGGGGCGCACGCGTCTGGAGTTTGTTTGCAGTGGCGCATCCTGTTCTCTCTCCCTCTTTCTCTCTTTGTCTGTCTCTCTCAAATAAATAAATAAAAATGAACAAAAAAAATTAAAGAGAAATTATCTCCAGTATGCTGACAAGTTTGGTTTAGAAGTGTCAATTGGATTTATTGGATGGTATTTCCCCCCTCTTCTAGAAACAGAGTAGAAAAACATGTGTCCCTGGTATATAGATTTAGGCTGAACTGCCCTTCCTCCAAAGTGTTTAGTATTTATCTATCTACTCTGTCCCAAGAGGACACCTCATGTGATCTGCTGCTCTAGCCTGTGGCTTCATATATTATGTCACTGCAAGAACTGAGGGCTGCTGGAGTAAAATGTCTTTATAAATATGTTACCTTCTTCCCTTGATTTCTTAGACACAATTATTTGATCTCATATATCCATCCTTGCTACCTTATCCACATAAAGCTGCTTCATGCCATAAATATATTAACAATATTATCAGCATATGTCTTATAAAGGGCTATGACGATTTGAGTAGACTTTTTGTTTTTGTTTTGTTTTTTTTGAGGTAGCGTCTCACTCTAGCCCAGGCTGACCTGGAATTCACTCTGTAGTCTCAGGGTGGCCTTGAACTCACAGTGATCCTCCTACCTCTGCCTCCCGAGTCCTGGGGTTAAAGGTGTGCGCCACCACGCCCGGCTTGAGTAGACTTTTTGTTATTAGTATATCTAAGAAGATTTTGTGTTGTAAATGTTAGGAATAGTTTCAAAACACTAAAAGTAATTTTTATGCAAAATATAGATTGAAATAAGGAAAGAAAAAGACAAGAATTTTATAGTCTAGCATAGTCTTCTTTTTCATATAAGTTACAAAGATGACACATCCCACTTATTAGATATCTACCATGTGCCAGGAACTATGCCAAAATTGCTAGATAATTTATTGCTTTTAATCCTCTATAAAGCCCTGTAAATGGGGTTGTATTTATTATCATTCTGCAGGTGACTACACAGAAGCTTCGAGGAGATGAGCAGTTTGCCTTAGGTCACACAGCTTGCGTAGATGAGCTAGGACCGACACCCAGATCTGTCTGAATCTAGAGATCAAGCTGTCAATTGTGCCAATACTATCCTTTTCTTCCTCTTCTTTCCCCCAAACAAATCTTGAGTTACTTTCTGAAATGTTCAGTTTTATGAAGCAGTTCTATCTCTGTGGCTACAAATAACATTAGAACCAATCGCCTTGGAAATGAAGAGATGTGGGTTACTGTATAGAATATAGAAACTTTGAAAAGAAACTTGCATGTCGATGAAATAAAGAATTGAAAACAAGTAAGAACACATAGAAATTGCTGGGCACAATGGCACACATCTTTAATTCCAGCATTTGGAAGGCTGAGGTAGTAAAATCATCATGAGTTCAAGGGCAGCCTGAACTACAGTCCCAAGCCAGCCTAGGCTAGAGTAACACCCTGCCATAAATAAATACAAACAAAAAGATAAATAATAATAAAGGGCTGGAGAGATGGCTTAGCAGTTAAGCACTTGCCTATGAAGTCTAAGGACCCTGGTTCGAGGCTTAGTTTCCCAGGACCCACGTAAGCCCGATGCACATGTTGGCGCATACATCTGGAGTTCGTTTGCAGTGGCTGGAGGCCCTGGCACGCCCATTCTCTCTCTCTCTCTCTTTCTCTGTCTGTCTGTCGCTCTCAAATAAACAAATAAAAAAATAATAAAACATAGAAATAGGGACTGGAGTGATGGTTCAGTGGTTAAATGTGCTTGCTTATAAATCCTGACAGCTGGGCTGGAGAGATGGCTTAGCGGTTAAGCGCTTGCCTGTGAAGCCTAAGGACCCCGGTTCGAGGCTCGACTCCCCAGGACCCACGTTAGCCAGATGCACAAGGGGGCGCACGTGTCTGGAGTTTGTTTGCAGTGGCTGGAGGCCCTGGCGCGCCCATTCTCTCTCCCTCTCTCTATCTGCCTCTTTCTCTCTGTTGCTCTCAAATAATAAATAAAAAAAAAACTAACAAAAAAAATTAAAAAAAAAAATCCTGACAGCCTGGGTTTGATTGCCAGGACTCAAATAAAGCAGATGCACAAAGTGGCACATGTTTCTGGAGTGTTTCTAGTGGCAGGAGGCCCTGGCATGCCCATCTAGCCTCTCTCTCTCTTTCATAAATAAATGAATAAAACATAGAAATAGAAAACAGAACACCCTCTCAAAAATTTGCATTTATAAACCGGGCGTGGTGGCACATGCCTTTAATCCCAGCACTCGGGAGGCAGAGGTAGGAGGATCGCCGTGAGTTCGAGGCCACCCTGAGACGCTATAGTGAATTCCAGGTCAGCCTGGACTAGAGTGAGACCCTACCTCGAAAAACCAAAAAAAAAAAAAAAAAAATTTGCATTTATGTTTTGCAAATACATTGCCTAGGAAGGAATAATGTGTATAATAAGGATTAATGCCACTAGAAAGTTCAACTGAAATTACTCATACATGCACTCATTTTAAAAACAAATTCTATTTATTTATTTTCTGAGGTAGGGTCTCACTGTAGCCCAGGCTGACCTGGAACTCACTCTGTAATTCCAGACTGGCCTTGAACTCACAGTGGTCCTCCTACCTCTGCCTCCCAAGTGCTGGGATTAAAGGTGTGTGCCACCATGCCCAGCTAATTTTATTTTTCTTAAATATTTTCATTTATTTATTTGCAAGAGAGGAGAGAAAGAGGAGGACAGAGAATGAATGTGCATGCCAGGGCCTCTAGCCACTGCAAATGAACTACTAACGCATGTGCTTCTTTGTGTGTCTGGTTTTACGTGGGTACTGGGGCATCAAACCCTGGTCATTAGGCTTTGTAGGCAGGTGCCTTAACTGCTGAGCCATCTCTCCAGCCCTGACAATAAATTTTATGTGTCCTTCTTCTCTTCTACTGGTTTACTCATATGAAGTCCATCTCCATATAGGGCTTTCATTTGCACTGAAGACTTTATCTCTTAACTCAATGACTGACCATAGTCCTCCAGTAGTAAGTTGTATGGTATTTAATAGAGTTCTACCATGTTCTGCCATGAGTAGCTTCTAATCCTTTTCTTCCCTCTCTCCTCTCCTCCTTTTCCTCCTCTTCTTCCTTCTCTTCATTTCTTCTTCCCTCTTCTTGTTTAAACAGAGTGTCAAGCCGGGCGTGGTGGCGCACGCCTTTAATCCCAGCCCTCGGGCGGCAGAGGTAGGAGGATTGCCAAGAGTTCGAGGCCACCCTGAGACTACATAGTGAATTCCAGGTCATCCTGTACCAGAGTGAGACCCTACCTTGAAAAACTAATAATAACAATAATATAAAAAAATAAATAAATCAGAGTGTCACTATGTAGCCCAGAATGGCCTCAAACTCAGTACCCTCCTGTCTCAGGCTCCAGAGTGCGAGGGTTATGGGTGTGCACCACCACAAGCAGCTTTGTTCTCCTTGAACTTCAGATTAAAAAAAAAAAAAAATCCTTTTCACAAACGTAGGAAAAGACTGATTATTCTGAAGTCATAGTAACAGGTAGCCTAAACAGCCTGGGTAACAAGCTGTTTCTAGCCCGTTCAAACAATTTGCCTCAGTAAACACAATTTTACAAAGCAAACACATAGTTTCAATTTCTCACTTGGGATTCATCCGGGATGGGCGAGCCGCACTCCAGAAAACATGTCTGTGAGTTGGAATCCAGTCAGCTAGGGCCTCACCTGAGTAACCACACTTCTACAGACGGTGTCAGTCTACTTACATTTCTTTTTTTTTTTGGTTTTTCGAGGAAGGGTTTCACTCTAGCTCAGGCTGACCTGGAATTCACTATGTAGTCTCAGGGTGGCCTCGAACTCACAGCAATCCTCCTATCTCTGCCTCCTGAGTGCTGGGATTAAAGGCATGTGCCATGAGAGTCAACTCATTCCCAAGCCTCCTGCTTCTCCTAACCACGGAACATAATCAGCTGTTTGCCCTGCTTGGAAAGACTGTGCCTGATGCGCATCTCATATTATAACAAGAAGTAAGCTACCTGTCTCTCGAGTGTAGATATTGTCTCCTAGCTGTTGTGGAAGTGCCTCTGAGGTTGCTTTGAAGACTCAGTTGACAGTATTCCAGGTGGCCATTAGCCAACAGCTGCACTCACTGGACACCTATATGCCAAAATTCTAAAAATTCTATTTTCTTCTTTTTTTCCTTTTTCTTTTTGTTTTTTATTTTATTTATTTATTTGAGAATGACGGACAGAGAGAGAAAGAGGGGGGGGAGAGAGAGAGAGAGAGAGAGAGAGAGAGAAAGAGAGAAAGAGAATGGGCACACCAGGGCCTCCAGCCCCTGCAAACGAACTCCAGACGTGTGCGGCCCCTTGTGCATCTGGCTAACATGGGTCCTGGGGAATCGAGCCTAGAACCAGGGTCCTTAGGCTTCACAGGCAAGTGCTTATCCCCAGCCCCCTTTTTTCCTTTTTTTTTTTTTTTTTTTTTTGTGTGTGTGTGTGTGTGTGTGTGTTTTCGAGGTAGCGTCTCGCTTTAGCCCAGGCCGAACATTGTATTTCCTCTTCCAGTAAGTGACCAAGGCTCAACAGTAAGCTAAGCTCAGCTATTTCATTGAGTTCTTATTGCCTGGCTCATTCTGCCATTCTAGGATTTATAGCCAAGTAGGTCTTTGTTTAGGTATAGGTTTTATATAAAGCAAATAGACATTCTGAGTTAATGTTGCACCATGTGGTAAATAAATAGCCCAAAGTCTTTGTATAAGATACTTAGACCTTTTGTCTTAGAGATAAGCAGTTTGATAATTTTTAAGCAACTAACCTACTTATTCTCTGGCTTTTGACCTCACTTTTGCTGCTATTTGTCTGTATGTACAAAGTCTTACCTCATGAGTTTTTGCTTTGTCTTGAATGGCTTGTGTCCATGAAGTGTGTAAGGGAGTGTTCTATAAGAAGAATGTGAAAGTGTGGACCTGGTAAGTTCCCAACTCAATGAAGCAATTCTTGAGGACTAATCATGGGAGTCCATTACAGCAGTAAGATCTAGGGTTCAACCATAAAACCTTCGTGAATCTCCACTTTTTGCATTTATTTATTTGTAAGCAGAGAGAGAGAGAGAGAGGAGCGAGAGAGAGAAAGTATAGGCATGCCAGGGCTTCTAGTCACTGCAGGAGAACTCCAGATGCATGCATCACTTGGTACATCTTTTTCATGTGTGTTACAGGTTTATTCATGCCAACATCTCCCCTTCCCCCCAGAAGAGCTTCTATTTCTTTTAACATGCACTACAAATTCTACATTTTATACTTGTCTTGGTAAACGGCAAAAAGAAAAACTGACCTGGAATAATGTCACATTTGTCATGTCCACATTTTAAATATTATTAAAGGAAATCTAAAATATAGGGGAATAAATAATAACCAATAGTCATCTTCATTAATTGATATGCTAAGGTCTCCAGAAATAACTCTAATCTAAGAAAGTGTCTCTCAAAAACTAGAAAATCTTTTGAAACCGATCTTTGCATTTTTCTCTTTTTATGCTCAGCTTTATCTAGTTATCTAATTTTCTAAATCAGCTACTCTTTTTTATTTCAAAGAAAGAACACTTTTATTGTAAAAATTTTATGACACAGGATGAATTAAAAGTTCTGAGCCTCAGGGTCCAATGCGGAAGAGGTGGCAGAAAGAATGTAAGAGCCAAAGGAAGGGTAGGACTCTTTACAACGTGCTGCTCTGTACACAAAATGGCCTGGATATCCATGACCTCATAGTGCCTGACACTACCTACACAAGACCATCATAATAATAGGAGGAAAAGATGATGACATCAAAATAAAAGAGAGACTGATTGAGAGGGGGAGGGGGTATGATGGAGAGTGGAGTTTCAAAGGGGAAAATGGGGAGAGGAAGGGAATTACTATGGGTTATTTTCTACAATTATGGAAGTTGTTAATAAAAAAGTAAATTAAAAAAAAACAAAAAACTTCTGACCCATGAGTGGTGGCACACTTTTAATCCCAGCACTCAGGAGGCTGGGGTAGGAGAATCATTGTGAGTTTGAGACCAGCCTGAGACTGCAGAATGAGTTCCAGGTCAGCCTGGAGCTATAAGTTCCTGGTCAGCCTAGAGAGAGTCTGTTTTGGGAAATAAATAAATAAATAAACAAATAAATAAATAAATAAAAACAAATAAGTAAATAAATGAATGGATGAATAAACAAAAGATCTGGTCTGGAGCTAAGTTAAGGATTTTCCCTAACTTTTAGAATGCAGGCAGAAAATTGCTATAGAATTCATTATTTTGTCATATACTTGGGTTCCTCTACTGCGTATCTGTACCAACTAATTCTGTTAGTGCCTCAGATAGGAAAAATGCTTGATAAGAAAAAAGGTAGAAAACATTTAAATTACCAGCTAAGTAAAAATTTTAAACTTTTTTTTTTTGTTCGTTTTTGTTTTTGTTTTTCAAGATAGGGTTTCAGTCCAGGCTGACCTGGCATTCACTATGTTGTCTCAGGGTGGCCTCGAACCCATGGCAATCTCCTATCTCTGCCTCCCAAGTGCTGGGATTAAAGGCGTGTGCACCACGCTCGGCATCCATAATTTCTTTTTTTTTTTTTTTTTTTTTTTTGGTCTTTCGAGGTAGTGTCTCACTCTAGCCAAGGCTGACCTGGAATTTACTATATAGTCTCAGGGTGGCCTTGAACTCACGGTGATCCTCCTACCTCTGCCTCCCAAGTGCTAGGATTAAAGGCGTGTGCCACCACGCCCGGCTTCCATAATTTTTTTTTGACAGATTTTTTTTTTTATTAACAACTTCCATGATTGTAAACAATATCCCATGGTAATTCCCTTCCTCCCCCAACTTTCTCCTTTGAAATTCCATTCTCCATCATATCCCCTCCCCTTCTCAATCAGTCTCTCTTTTATTGATGCCATCATCTTTTCCTCCTATTCTATGATGGTCTTGTGTAGGTAGTGTCGGGCACTGTGAGGTCATGGATATCCAGGCCATTTTGTGTCTGGAGGAGCACGTTGTAAGGAGTCCTACCCTTCCTTTGGCTCTTACATTCTTTCCACCACCTCTTGCACAATGGACCCTGAGCCTTGGAAGGTGTGATAGAGATATTGCAGTGCTGAGCACTCCTCTATCACTTCTTCTCAGCACCATGATGCCTTCTGAGTCATCGCAAGGTCACTGCCATCTGAAAAGAGAAGGTTCTCTAACCAAAAGTGAGAGTTGCATTAATATATGGGTATGAACATTAAGAGAAGTGCTTACTGGGCAGTTTGGTGAGCATAGTATATACATTTAGCCAGACAGGAGTAGATGTTACACCCCTAGGGCTCATGACTACCCCTGTCATAGGTTTTCAGAATCAGGGATGTATTCCCTCCCATGTAACAGGCCTCCAGTCAAATTAGAGTGCTGTTGGTTTCCCCAATAACAGATGTGCCACTATTGCACCCATTGGCTCATTTGGCCTGGCTGGACAAATATAAGGCTTGCAGTGTCCACTGTTGAGTATCTTCACTTGTGATTTCTCTCTCTCCCATTGAACTGCACACAGCATAGCTTTTTCCAGCTTTCTGTCAGCTGGTCTACATGGAGGTGGTTTTCAGCTCAGCTCCAGCAGGATGTCTCAGTGACTGTGCAGCCCAAGTGTGTGGAGTCTTCAGCAATAGGGTCTTACTATTTATTCCTGGTGGGAAACCAAGGGCCTCAGCAATGGCCTGTAATGTTTTGGGGGCAGGGATCTCCCTGGCCAACAACTCACTGGAAGTTATCCCATCCTTGGCACTGAAAATTCTCTAATAACAATCTATAGCTAATGTGCATTCCATTGTCCAAAAAAGAAGGTTTCCATATGACTTATTTATATCCTCTTAAATTTTGATTAGCCCTCCCTCCATCTTTCCTTTACTCAATCTCTTCTTCTGACCTCACTTAGGCTTTTTCACCTCCATTAATCTGTTTTTTTACTTACATATATACAATACCATCCTATTAAGTCTCCCCACCCCTTACATTCCCTTTATATCTCCTTTCTAGTTTACTGGTCTCTGCTACTGAGTTTTATTTTTATTTTTATTATTTATTTATTTATTTGGGAGAGAGTGAGAGAGAGAGAGAGGAAGGCAGAGAGAAAGAGAGAATGGGCAAGCCAGGGCCTCTAGCCACTGCAAATGAACTCCAGACACGTGCATCCCCTTGTGCATCTGACTTACGTGGGTCCTGAGGAATTGAACTGTGGTCCTTAGCCTTCACAGGCAAACACCTTAACTGCTAAGGCATTTCCCCAGCCCTGCTACTGAGTTTTCCATAACTTCCATAATTATAGATAATAAACCATGTTAAAAAAAACATGATAGTTCCATCCCCTCCCCCACTTTCCCCTTGACAAATCCACTGTACATCATATCCCCTCCCCTCTCTCAATTAGTCTCTCTTATTATGATGTCATTATCTTTTCCTCCTATTATGAAGGTCTTGTATAGGTAGTACCAGGCACTGCGAGGTCAGGGATATCTAGGTCATTTTGTGTCTGGGAGGCTGCATTGTAAGGATGTCCATTTTTCCTCTGTGACATAACTTCTTCAGATTTAATATGTACCATCTTACTTTGCAAAATGGCAGACAAAATGTCCTACGAAAAGATTACTTTTAAATCCTACCCTTCCTTTGGCTCTTGCATTCTTTCTGCACCTCTTCTGCAATAGACCCTGAGCCTTGGAAGGTGTGATAGAGACGTTTTGGTGCTGGGTACTCCTCTGTCACTTTTTCTCAGCACTGTGGTGCCTTTTGGGTCATCCCAGTCGTCACTGACATCTGAAAAGAGAAGCTTCTCCAACCAAAAGTGACAGTAGCATTAATATGTGTGTATGAATGTAAAGAAAAATGCTTACAGGACAGTTTGGTGAGCATAATATATGCATTTAGCCAGACACCATCAGGTGTTACACCTCTAGGGCTCATGATCTCCCTCATCATAGGCTTTTGACTAGGTTTTTAGTACCAGGCATGTATTCCCTCCCATGGAACGGGCCTCTAGTCCAATTAGAGAGCAGTTGGTTTCTCCCATAATAGACGTGTCACTATTGCACTCATTGGCTTATTTGGCTGGCCAGACTTAAGGCTTGCAGTGTCCACTGTTGTTTATTTCCACTGATGACTTCTCTCTCCCATAGGGCTGCATGGAGCATAGCTTTTTCCAGCTTTCTGTGAGCTAGTCTACAGGGAGGATGTAGGTTTTCAGCTCAGCTCCAGCTTGAATTCTCAGTGACCTTGCAGCCCAAGCATTTGGCGTCTTTAGGAACAGTGTCTTACCATCTATTCCTGGTGGATCCTTAATGTTTTTGTTCCTCCAGTACTATATGCTGGCGGTACTGTTTGTCAATTTTTCTTGTATTTTAAAAATAAGACTAGCAGGCTAGTTAGGCATGGTGGCATACTCTTGTAATCCTAGCTCTCAGGAGTCAAAAGCAGGAAGATGGGGAGTTCAAGGCCAGCCAGGGCTACATAGAGAAACCATGCCTAAACAAACAAATGAAAACAGAAGAAAGACCAGCAGCTAGACCACTGAAATAATATAAAGAGCTCATTTTAAGCCAGACATGGTGGCATGTGCCTTTGATCCCAGTACTTGGGAGGCAGAGGTAGGAGGATAGCTGTGAGTTCAAGGCCACCCTGAGATTATATAGTGAATTCCAGGTCAGCCTGGGCTAGAGTGAGACCCTACCTCGAAAAACCAAAAAAGAAAAAAGCAAAACAAAACAAAAAAAACAAACCCTCAAGTATATGATTAAGTAATCTTCACCAGGGTGAGACTATTGAATGGGGGAAAAGACAGTTTCTTTAACAAATGGTGTGAAAATGGAATATCTGCATTAAAAAGAATAAAATTAGACTTCTATCATGCACCATATATAAAGTTTAATTGAAAATGAATCAAAGACCTTGAAATAAGATTAAAAAAAGACTTCTACTAAATTTGTAGACAAAAACATGGGGATAATTTCAAGACATTTGACTTGTCATTGATTTCTTGATTATTACTCCAAAAGTACAAGTAATTAAAGCAAAAAGAGATAAATAGAATTAGATTTTGATAAGGACTGCTCTACTAATTTGTTATTGGAGTAATTGTCACAGTATTTTATAACCTGTGACAACATTTGGAATAAATTTCTTTTTAAAAAAAAATTTATTTGCAAGCAGAGAGAGATACAGAAAGAGAGTGAGAGATACAGAGAGAATGGGTGTGCCAGGCCTCTAGCCATTGCAAACAAACTCCAGATGCACACACCTCTTTGCCTTAACCATGAAGCAATCTCTCCAGCCCCCATAAATTTCTTCCTTTCTTTCTTTCCTTTTTTTTTTTTTTTTTTTTGGTTTTTCAAGGTAGGGTCTCACTCTAGCCCAGGCTGACCTGGAATTCACTATGAAGTCTCAGGGTGGCTTCAAACTCATGGCAATCCTCCTACTTCTGCCTCCTGAGAGTGCTGGGATTAAAGGCGTGTGCCACCACGCCCGGCTTCCCCATAAATTTCTTATATGTGGTTGAAATAAAAATTTTAGTACTTTTTATAGAGCTGATTACTCTCATGGAATAATTTTCCAAAACTAATTTTTAATATAAATCAGCTGTGTATCAATCTAAATTTAATTTTAAATGTAAAGTTATATAATAGAATTTTAATGTATTTTTTGACATTTGCTGTAATTTGTGGTGGTTGCACCAGAAACAAAATGTGGCTTCATGATTTGTATAAAATTTGGAAGATGGCTTATACATTCTAACAATGTATCTGTTATTATATGGAAACATCAAGTTTAGAATTGTGTTTTTAAAAATATTTTATTTATTTATTTGAGAGAGAGAGAGAGAAAGAATGGGTATGCCAGTGTCTGTAGACCATTGCAAACAAACTCCAGATGCATGCACTAGCTTTATGTGGGTAGTGGGGAATTAAACCTGCGTCCTTTAGCTTTGCAGGCAAGTACTTTAACCACTTAGTCATCTCTCCAGCCCCTAGAACTGGCTTCTTGATTAGTACTTTGTTCATCTGAAGCTTCATATTGAGGCAGAATTTTTGAAGTCCAGGGAAAGATTAAATTCCATACAATTCCCAGGTCCGTAGACCCCCAACTTTGGGTCCTTGTCCAAGTTATCAAAGAATTGAAAATGTTAACTCAGAGGAGGATAAGTTATGAATTTTAAGGTTTATTTTAAGGAGAGTTAGAATGCCAAGGGAAAGCAGACAGGAAGGCCCAGACCAAATGAAGTTCTCTCCCTTCACGGAGAAGCAGGAGTAGAGATGAAGCAAAGTCTCTCACATAGAGAGGCCTTGGCTGAAGCTTCTGGAGAAGGGGCTCACACACATGGAAAGCAAAACCGGAGAACTCAAGCCAGAAGCTCCCCTCCCACAGGGAGTCAGAGAAGACTAAGAGAGAGTAAGGGCTTCAGAGTGAAGAGAGTGACCACACGTGTGTGTAGCAAAGCAGACAAGCACCTGGACAAAGAGATTCTCCCCCTTCCCAGCAAGTGTGTGTGTGTGTGTGTCTGTGTGTGTGTGTGTGTGTGTGAGGGAGAGAGAGAGAGAGAGAAAACCCAGGAGGTCCCCTCACATTAGGAAACAGTCAAGAGCTCATCAAAGGAGCCAGGAAGCTAGAGCCATGAGGCACGAAAAAAAGCCAAGGGAGTTATACACACTCACCAGGCCATTTCTTTCTTTAACTTTAAATCTTATTTATTTGACAGAGAAAAACGGGGGGGGGGGAAGGGAGAGAATGGGCGTGCCAGGGCCTCCAGCCACTGCAAATGAACTCTAGGCGGTGCGCGCCCCCGTTGTGCATCCTGGACAACATGGGTCCTGCGGAATGGAACCTGGGTCCTTTGGCTTTGCAGGCAAGCGCATTAACTGCTAAGCCATCCCTCCAGCCCTCACCAGGCCATTTCTATGGAGCAAACATCCAATTAGGATGAGGCTCTTCATCAGACCTAGGTGTGAAGACCTCATTGGCTGGTAGGCTCAGGAGGCTGACTCAGAAAGGGCCAGCCCACAGGGGTGCTAGGTCCAGAAAACCTTGAAGAAGCAGGTGTGGGTTCTAGTTCTGCCAGGGCAGGCAAAGTGGCATCCAAATATCCGTGGGCTAGTCCATAGCTAAGTATCTACCAGAGAATAAAAGGCCATCTTGCTCCTAATCTGTATTGATATGAATGTAGTATATGTTTCTACCAATGCTTTCTTTTTTAAAAAGTATTCTGTTCTTGCAATTTTGCCAATTTAAAAATATTTAATTAATTAATTTATTTGAGAGAAGAGAGAAAGAGGCAAATAGACAGAGAATGGGGGCACCAGGGCCCCTACCCACTGTAAATGAACTCCAGACACATATACCACCTTGTGCGTCTGGCTTACATGGGTAGTGGGGAATTGAAGCTGGGTCCTTAGGCTTCACAGGCAAATGCCTTAACTGCTAAGCCATCTCTCCAGCCCTCTACCAATACTTTCTATTTTAAGCCTGTAGAGATGTGCTTTGCAATGTTGAAGTAGTTTTCAAAACTTGAGATTCTAAACTCTTTTTTTTTTTAAATTTATGTTTATTTATTTATTTGAGAGAAAGAAAGAGGAAGGAAGAGAGAGAGAGAGAGAGAGAGAGAGAGAGAGAGAGAGAACGAGCACACCAGGGTCTCCAGCCACTGCAAACAAACTCCAGATGCATGCACCTTGTGCATCTGCCTTATGTGAGTCCTGGGGAATTGAACCTGGGTCCTTTGGCTTTGCAGGCAAGCACCTTAACTGATAATCTGTCTCTCTAGCCTTCCAAACTATTTTTTAAAAATTTTTACTTTTTTAGAGAGAGAGAGAAAGAGAGAGAGAGAGAGAGAGAGAGAGATAGTGGGTGTGCCAGGACCTTCAGCCACTGCAAGTGAGCTCCAGATGCATGTACCACCATGTGCATCTGGCTTATGTGGGTCCTGGGGAGTTGAACCTAGGACCTTAGGCTTCACAGGTGAGTGCCTTAACTGCTAAGTCATCTCTCCAGCCCTCTTTTAAAATATATTAATTATTGAGTTTATTAAGGGGGAAATCACAAATTGTGGGGTTTATTTAAAGGAGATTGAAGTCTAGGAAGGGAGACCAAACACGTGGAAAGTAGGAAGCACACTCTCACGTGGAAACATTGTACAGTTTATAAGGTTCATTTAAGAGAAATCTTTAGAAAAGGACTGGAACAGAGTTGTAAGCACATGAAGGTAGAACTTAGATGTGTATGTAGAGAGACTCAGAAAACACACATCGCAACCACCATCTGCTTTCTTGAAGAGGGAAAGTATCAGAGCAGAAGAGAAATTGAGGATCTCTAGGGGACAACTGGAATAGAGATGCAAGCATGTGGACTTGAGGGAAACTGAGGCTTTTAAAGAGAAATTAGGTAGCTCGGGGTTCAGGAAAGTCCTTGAACCCTAAACCCTAGGTCTGTGTCTACTTATAATCAAAGAATTGACTAAAAAAGGACTCAGAATGTAATAATAATAATAATAATAATTTTTGAGGTAGGGTCTTACTCTAGCCCAGACTGACTTGGAATTCACTGTGCAATCTCAGGCTGGCCTCTAACTCACAGTGATCCTCCTACCTCTCTGTTGCAGTCAGATTTGCATTGCTTCCAGAAAATACCTGACCAAGAGCAGCTTGTGGGTATAAAAAGTTTATTTTGGCTTACAGACTCAAGGGGAAGCTCCATGATGGCAGGGGAAAATGATGGCATGAGCAGAGGGTGGACATCACCTCCTGACCAACATCAGGTGGGCAATAGGAACAGGAGAATGTGCCAAACATTGGCATGGGGAAACTGGCTATAACACTCATAAGCCTGCCCCCAACAATACACTGCCTCTAGAAGGCTTTAATTTCTGATTACCATCAACTGGGGAACCTAGCATTCAGAACACTTAAGTTTATGGGGGACACTTGAATCAAACCATAACATTACACCCCTTGCCCCCATTAACTGATAACCATACATGACTGTAAAATGCAATGCATTCATCCGACTTTAAAAGTCCCCATAATTTTTAACAATGCTAATGATGTTCAAACATTCCCATAGTCCAAGATCTTTTAACTGAGCCATAATACCAAAAGAATCCCCCCCCTAAACCCATAATGGCACAGAATAAACACACACTGCAAAAGATAGGCATTGGGCATAGCAAAGAAATATTCAACCAATGCAAGATTT
The DNA here is from genome assembly GCA_036346955.1 of Dipus sagitta. Classification (NCBI taxonomy): domain Eukaryota; kingdom Metazoa; phylum Chordata; class Mammalia; order Rodentia; family Dipodidae; genus Dipus; species Dipus sagitta. The sequence goes on along the minus strand of CM070787.1, from coordinate 28,154,410 downwards.
AAACAGGGCAAACATCAAACTTTGTAGCTCCAAGTCCAACAACTCTAGTCAGTGACAAATCTCCAAGTCTGATAATTCTAACCAGCAACAAGATTCTGGAGTTCCAATTCTACCCCTCTAGCTAGGCTACCCACAATCCTGGAAAATTTCATCTGGGGCCAGCAGCTTTCCTTAGCAGCCCATCTCAAGGTCCCAGCATCTCCACTGGGTCTCCACTGTAACCCACAGTCCATCTTCACAGCTCCATCAAGGTCTCCATGCAGGCATCCAGCAAACCTGCTTCACACTGCCCATGGCCATTTCCAAAACACAAGTCCTGTTTTGCAAATTCAATAACCTTCTCTTACCTGCATTTCTTATATTCCATAATACCAGGTGGGTTCCAATTTGTTAATCTGGGGGGAAATAAAGCAGACTTTGAAGAACAGGACACTCCTTGAGCATTCAGGCCCCTTCAAAAGAGTCTATATTCGTTCTATTGTCCCAATGCAGGTCAGCTGGCCCAGTCTCAATGGTTGAAATCTCTTAATTGCAGCTGAACAGGCAGCAGTTTCAGCCCAAAGATTTCATTTTTTCTGTGCCATATCACTCAGCTTATACCAGTCCATTTCTATGCAATGCAACCTTGTACAACTTCTCAGGACACGGGCATAACAGCAAGCCTCTCACACAAACTGCTTCTAGCCCAGTCTAAGCAAAGCTCTTTCTCACCCTCACAAGCCAAACCTCATAGTCCATAGTTCTTACTGTATCCAGGCCTTTCAACTCTGACCAGAATAGTCCATCAAGCTGTACTTACAGCACTACAAGACATCTCTTAGGCCAAGATTTCAAATCCTTCCACATTCCTCTTGAAAATAAGCTCCAAAAAGCCAAAGCCACACAGTCAGGTGTCTAGAAGCAAATGACACCACTCTCTGTACCAACTTTACTGTTGCAGCCAAGTTCACATTGCTCCCAGAAAATACCTGACCAAGAGCAGTTTGTGGGAATAAAAAGGTTTATTTTGGCTTACAGACTCAAGGGGAAGCTCCATGATGGCAGGGGAAAATGATGACATGAGCAGAGGTTGGATATCACCTCCTGGCCAACATCAGGTGGACTACAGCGCGAGGAGAATATGTCAAACACTGGCATGGGGAAAACTGGCTATAATACCCATAAACCTTCCCCCAACAATACCCTGCCTCCAGGAGGCTTTAATTTCCAAATTGCCATCAGCTGGGAACCTAGCATTCAAAACACTTAAGTTTATGGGGAACACCTGAATCAAACCACCACACCCTTCTTCCTGATTGTTGGGATTAAAGTCATGACCACCATGCTTAGCAGATTCTAAATTCTTTAACGGTACCTTGAAAGGTTTTCTTACAATGACTATGTGTGCACTTGAATTTCCTAATCACTTACTGTCTGTCAGCTAGGTGGGTGGCACACACTTAAAACCCCAGCAGTGCCAGGGATGGGATACCTTCCTGTGAGTTGTTGGCCATGGAGGTCCCTGATGCCCCCAAAACATTACAGGCCATTGCCAAGGCCTTTGGTTTCCCATGAGGAAGAGATGGTAAGACCCTATTGCTAAAGACTCCACATACTTGGTCTACAAGGTCACTGAGAAATTCTTCTGGAACAGAGCTGAAAACCTCCTCTATGTAGACCAGCTGACAGAAAGCTGGAAAAAGCCACACTGCATACAGTTCAATGGGAGAGAGAGAAATCACCAGTGGAGATACTCAACAGTGGACACTGCAAGCCTTATATTTGTCCAGCCAGGCCAAATGAGCCAATGGGTGCAATAGTGGCATGTCTGTTATGGGGGAAACCAATAGCTCTCTAGTTGGACTGGAGGCCTGCTCCATGGGAGGGAATACCTGCCTGATACCGAAAACCTACAACAGGGGTAGTCATGAGCCCTAGGGGTAAAATGTTTGCTGGTGTCTTGCTAAATGTATATACTATGCTCACCAAACTGCCCGGTAAGGTCTTCTCTTAATGTTCATACCCATATGTTAATGCTACTTTCACTTTTGGTTAGAAAACCTTCTGTTTTTCGATGGCAGTGACCTTGGCAGACTCAGAAGGCACCATGGTGCTGAGAAGAAGTGACAGAGGAGTACTCAGCACTGAAACATCTCTGTCACATCTTCCAAGGCTCAGGGTCTATTGTGGAAGAGGTGGAGGAAAGAATGTAAGAGCCAAAGGAAGGGTAGGACTCCCTACAGTGTGCTCCTCCAGACACAAAATGGCCTGGATATCCATGACCTCACAGCGCCTGACGCTACCTACACAAGACCATCATAATAGGAGGAAAAGATGATGACATCAACATAAAAGAGAGACTGATTGAGAAGGGGAAGGAGTATGATGGAGAGTGGAGTTTCAAAGGGGAAAGTGGGGGGGAGGGAGGGAATTACCATGGGTTATTGTCTGTAATTATGGAAATTGTCAATAATAATAATAAAAAAACAGAAAAAAAAAATCCCACGGGGGTGGGGGACACAGCACTGGGAGGCGGAGGTAAGAGGATCACCATGAGTTCCAGGTCAGCTTGGGCCAGAATGAGACCCTACCTCAAAACAACAATGAAAAAAAAGTTGCTGCCTATATTCCAGAAATTCCTGTCCTGGCTTGAGACCAGAGTTAATGTTTGTCAGGCTCTAAGAACTGGGAGGCCAGCCTCCCACCGTGGGTCTCAGGACGCCCAAAGGATCCCCCTCCTCCTGCAGCTGCACTCATTGTATACTTTACTGTTGTACTGCCGTAGTCAGTCCGCCCTAATGCCCGCCTGGGCCCAGGTCCAAGCCCAGCGGCCTCAGGCAGATAAATATCATCATTGTGTGCTCCGAAGGCCTTGAAAAGATGAGCAGAATACTGCATAGGCATAGCCAGGGATGTTTATCGTCCTTGCAAAATTAAAAGAAATTTTGTAGCCTCAAATGTAAGGAATGCCAAAAAAAAAAAAAAAAAAAAAAAAAAGAAAAGCCGGGCATGGTGGCGCACGCCTTTAATCCCAGCACTCAGGAGGCAGAGGTAGGAGGATCGCCGTGAGTTCGAGGCCACCCTGAGACTCCATAGCAAATTTCAGGTCAGCCTGGGATAGAGTGAGACCCTACCTCAAAAAACCAAAAAAAAAAAAAAAAAAAAAAAAGTAAGGAACGTTGGAGCCTGAGCACCAGGGGCCCTGAAAAACATCTTAACATCACCAGGCACCATAGAAATATGCACAGTTGTTTACAAGATGTCCAATAGTGTCATTAGTATTATGAGGTCCAGAAATCGTGTCATGCGAAGATTGGTGTGCTTGGAGCAAATTACACAAAGAGTTTTTTTTTTCCCCCCCTTTTGAAATAGTCTCACTATGTAGCCCTGGCTGGCCCTGAACTTGCAGTTCTGCCTTAGACTCTTCCGTGCCGAAATTAAAGGTATGTGCCTCCATACCAGGCTCCAAAGATGCACTATTGCATAGGATGTAGAAGTGAGTTTGTGCTGACCTAAATGTGCGTCTTCTAGAAGCCATGGTGTCCTCTATCCCGAAATATCTAACCACCTTGAGGAAGGTGTTTACTTAAAGGCATGTTTGCTATTTGAAGCACGTTTTAAACATTCTAAATGCAGATGTGAAATATGTTGTATGTGTTTTTTAGTGGGATTTAAAAAATATTTCTATATTTATTTATTTTTTGTTTTTTCGAGGTAGGGTCTCACTCTAGCCCAAGCTGACGTGGAATTCACTATGGAGTCTCAGGGTGGCCACGAACTCAGGGTGATCCTCCTACTTCTGCCTCCCGAGTGCTGGGATTAAAGGTGTGCACCACCACGCCTGGTTTATTTTTATTCATTTACTTGACAGAGAAAGAGGGAGGGGGAGAGAGAGAGAGCGAATGGGTGCTCTGGAGCCTCTAGTCACTGCAAAGGAACTCCAGACACGTGCGCCCTTGTGCATCTGGCTAACGTGGGTCCTAGGGAATCGAACCTGGGTCCTTTGGTTTTGCAGGCAAAGGCCTTAACCATTAAACCATCCCTCCAGTCCCTCAGTGGGATGTTTTAAACATTTGTTTGTCATGGAAGATTTCAAACATATGTAAAGGTAGAGAGGCTGGTGTAATGGACCCTTGTCTGTGCATTAGTACGTCTTCAGTCATTTCATGAATAAATTTCACCTGCACCTCTACCTTCTTCCCTGAACACACCCCAAGCATCATATCATTTTGCCTACAAATATTTCATATGTGTCTCTTAAGAGTAAATAGCATTGTTTCATCTGAAAATTAAACAGTGACTCTTGCTATAAAACAGTTCTTGAACTTACTGCATAGCCCACAATGGCTCTGGACTCATTGCGATCCTCCTGCCTTAACCTCCCAAGGGCTGAGATTACAGGCGTGAGTCACCGTGCCCAGTTTATCACGTGTTTACTTGTGCAGCGGGCGTTACATGGGTACTGGGGAATTCGAACCTAGGGCTTTGCAGGCATCGCTCCAGCCCCACATTTTTACTTTTTTTGAATTATAATCCAAGGTAGGCCTACGTACAGCTATGTGTTGGTTTGCCTCTTAAGTCTTTTCTAAATTAAAAACTGCTCCACATCCTTTTTATTTTCTTCCCGATTTATTTGTTGAAGAAACAGGGCCGTTGCTCCAGTACAATTATTTATGGTGTGGATTTTGCTTCCTGCATCCTGCTTTGGTCTGAATGCTTGGGTTCTCTCCCAAATTCCTATGTTGACACTTTTTTGTTTTGTTGGGTTTTTTTTTTATCATGTTGGGAACCAAATTTAAGGTCTGTGTATGCTATGCAAGCCCTCTATCACTGGGCTACATACAGCCCTAGCCTCATAGGTTGATTTTTTTTTTTTTTTTTTTTTTGGTTTTATGAGGTAGGGTCTCACTCTGGTCCAGGCTGACCTGGAATTCACTATTTAGTCTCAGGGTGGCCTTGAACTCATGGTGATCCTCCTACCTCTGCCTCCCGAGTGCTGGGATTAAAGGCATGCGCCACCACGCCCGGCTATAGGTTGATATTTTAATGCCTTAGATAATGGTAAGGCCTTTGAGAAGTGCTTAGATCATAGTGGCAAAGCCCTCACGAATAGGATTGATGTCCTTAAAAACGGGCACAAAAGAGACCTTCTAAATGTCTCCTCTATCATGTAATGACACTGTGAAAAGATACCCATACACAGACCAGTAAACAGGCCCTCATGAGACACCACATTTACTAGCACTTTGACCTGGGACTTCCAAGCCTCCAGAACCAAGAGAAATCCATTTCTGATGTGTTTAAACTGCTCACTTCACTGTATACTTTGTTTTAGGTCTCTTAGGTATTATTTAACATGCTGTTCCTTGTATTTCCTTAGTCTATAAGACTAAGCGGTTTGTCTTTAATTATTTGACAATTAATGACTTGAAAGGAAGCCTCATAGACCTCTATCTGGACACAGCATATATTTTTGCCAGGGGGCGGGTGTTTCAATGTAAGGCTTCACTGTAGTCTAGGCTGACCTGAAACCTACTCTAGGCCCAGGCTGGCCTCAAACTCAGAGTGATCCTCCTACCTCTGCCTCCCAAGTGCTGGGATTTAAGGAGTGTGCCATCATGTCTGACTTAGATACAATATTTATTGTAATATTTTTTGATGCTAAACACCATTAAATCTTTTTTCAGACTCATATTTCATGACGGTTTATAAGATATTAAGTTATATCATTATATATTAGCTGGATTATTTCTACAGAGAAAAATTTTTCTCTGCATAGTTAATTATAATGGCCTAAGACATAGCATGTATTAAAAAAGATGAGGTGTGGTGGAGCATGCCTTTAGTTCCAGCACTTGGGAGACAGAGGTAGGAGGATTGCCATCAGTTCAAGTCCAGCCTGGAGCTTACAGAGTGAGTTCCAGGTCAGTCTGGGCTAGAGTGAGACCCTACCTTGAAAAAACAAAGAACAAGGGGCTAGAGAGATGGTTTGGAAGTTAAGGCACTTGCTTGCAAAGCCAAAGGACCCAGGTTCGATTCCCCAGGACCCATGTAAGCCAGATGCACAAGGAGGCACACGTGTCTGGAATTTGTTTGCAGTGGCTGAAGCCCTGGCACACCCATTCTCTCTCTCTCTCTCTCTCTCTCTCTAAAAGATAAATAAAAAAAATTTTTTTTTGGAGGTAGGGTCTCACTCTAGCTCAGACTGACCTGGAATTCACTATGTAGTCTCAGGGTGGCCTCATACTCACAGTGATCCCTCCTACCTCTGCCTCCCGAAGGCTGGGATTAAAGGCATGTGCCACCATGCCCGGCTTAAATAAAATATTAAAACAACAACAAAAACAACAACAAAAATATACGACTTGCTTGAGTCTTTCTTTCTATTTAGTAGTCTTTGAAATAATAAATTGTTTTCCCAACATCTTATAAGGTGATATGTGGGTATTAACAAAAGGGCTTTTATTTATTAGTTTAAAAATGTTTAATTTTTCTTTCTTATTTTTTAAAAATGCTTCAGTTATTTGAGAGAGACAGAGGGAGAAGGAGGCAGATATATAGAGAGAATCTTGGGTGGGTGAGGGCCTCTAGCCATAGCAAACAAGCTCCAGATGCATGCGCCACCTTGTGCATTTGGCTTCTGTGGGTACTGGGGAATCGAACCTGGGTTCTTAGACTTTACAGGCAAGTGCCTTAACCACTAAGCCATCTCTCCAGCACCCCTTTTTTTTGAGGTAGGGTCTTGCTCTATTCCAGGCTGACTGGAATTCACTATGTAGTCTCAGGTTGCCCTGGACCTCACCAGAATGATCCTTCTGCCTCAGCCTTCTGAGTGCTGGGATTAAAGGCATTCACTACCATGCCAGACTTTGTTTTTGAGACAGGGTCTCACTATTTATCTCTGGGTGGTTTTGAACTTGTAGTGATCCTCCTGTCTCTGCAACACTAGTGCTGGGATTACACACAAGCACTACTATACTTTGCCCAATGGGATTTCATTTTTTTTTTTTTTTTTTGAGGTAGGGTTTCATTCTAGCTCAGGCTGATCTGGAATTCACTATGTAGTCTCAGGGTGGCCTCGAACTGAAGGCGATCCTCCTACCTCTGCCTCCCTGAGTGCTGGGATTAAAGGCGTGTACCACCACGCCTGGCCTTCATTTATCTTTTTAAAAAATATTTTTCTTTATTTATTTGCAAGCAGAAAGCAATAGAAGAGATTCAGACAGAGAGAATGGGCATGCCAGGGCCTCCAGCTGCTGCAGACAAACTCCAGATGCACATGTCCGTTTGTATATCTGGCTTTATGTGGAACTAGGGGATGGAACCAGGTCTCCAGGCTCTCTTTTCACAGACCTAACAGTGGGATAGTCAAATGAAATGGGGAAACTGTTCTAAATGGTTGTGAGGCACCAACCAAGATAGTGCTGCTTTTATTTGTGCCATGAGAGTCATCAAGTGTGGGAGCCAATACTGAGGTAAAGGGAAGAAATAAAACACTGCATTTTGCTTGGTGTGATGGCATACACATTTAATCCCAGCACTCGGGAGGCAGAGGTAGGAGGACTGCCGTGAGTTCAAGGCCACCCTAAAACTACATAGTGAATTCTAGGTCAGCCTGGGCTAGAGTGAGACCCTACCTTGAAAAGCCAAATAATAATAACAATGAAATAAAATAATAATAAAACACTACATTTCATTGAACTTAGGATGGGGTGACTATAAGAGGTAATGTTATTTTATGTACTATCAAGAAAAAAAAAAAGCCACTAGTGCATTAAATTTGACCCAGTATAAAATTCCAAATTTAGAGATGTTTAAGTGGAAAAATAAATGTGCATTTTGGAGCCAATGGCATTTGGTGTTTGTAGATTGTCTACTGAGCTCTGTTCTTGATCCTTGATAAGTAGTCACTTAATAAAGTCTTATGAAAGTCCAGAGGCACGAGTACTCCTCCCTCCACTTCACAGTAAAACTAAACATATTGGGTAAAGATCAGAGTTATCCCCACCCTCCCTTTTCAATGTCTTTTTTTTTTTAAGGAAGGGTCTTATTGTAACCCAGGCTGACCTGGCTCAGCAGTCTATTATACAGTGGAATTAGATGCCCGCTGCATCTGTCTCACCTGCAGGTTTGACTGAGGCTGGTATATTCACCTTGAAGACAGTCCGACTGTTGAACAAGTGCTGGCTGGTGGTGGGGAACTTAATTCTTAGCTTCTCTGGCCTCCCTATGGGGCTCCTAGTGTCCTCACGGTGGTGTTTGGATTTCTCTACTATCAGTGATCAGAGAGACAGATGGAACGTGCTATGTCATCTGTAATCTATCCTTGAAGGACACTCACTCCTGCTGGACAAACTTCTGTTCGTACCTGGAACTCTCCAGTCAAACTGTGTCTTGACAAATTGCAACACTGGCTCTCTGCAGCAGACGGCCCTTTCAGCACGGCCCCTCTTCACGTAACAAACGACCACAAGGTATTGTGATAAGGCTAAGCCCCAACTCAGATGGGGTTGGCCATGAAGGCCACAGAAAGTTCATCTGTTCAGTGATAAAGAAAGGGCAGAGGGCTGGAGAGATGGCTTAGCAGTTAAGGTGCTTTCCTGCAAAGCCAAAGGACCCAGGTTCAATTCCCTAGCACCCTTGTTAAGTCAGATGCACAAGGTGGCACAGGTGTCTGGAGTTTGTTTGCAGTGGCTGGAGGCCCTGGCGCGCTCATTCTCTATCTGCCTTTCTTTCTCTCTCAAAGAAAGAGAGAAAAAAGGAAGGAAGGAAGGAAGGAAAGGAAGGGCTGGACTAGGAGGTGGTAACATTTGGACAACATGGAATATCCAAAAGGCCAAAGCAGAGAATCAGAATGGACACAGCCAAGGATCCTGGCAGTGGGTGAGTGAGTTCTCAGTCAGATCCTCCCCCCCAACCCTGCCATGTGTCTGCTGCGGGCACCCAGTAGAAAGCTCTGTAGTGGGTTAGGGGGGACCTTCTGTCCCTCAACCCCATAGCATATTCCCCGCATGGGCCCTGGGGACCTGCTGTTGCTGGTAAGTTCCTAGTCTCCCCCAACTCCACCTGTGCCTCTCCTGCCAGTCTGGTCAAGCCAAACTCCTACAAGTGAGTTCCCCATTGCTGTGAGTCCTGTAACCCCAGCTATTAGTGTGATTCTGGCTTCATAGGAGTCAGGGAGCATTCCCTCCTTTTCAATTGCATGAAATATCTCGAGAAGCAGTGATTTTAGTTCTTCCATAAAGGCCTGATAGAAGTCTGCCCTGCAGCTTTCTGGATCTGAATTGTTTTTGATTGGGAGATTTATTTTTATTTTTTATTTTTATTTATTTATTTATTTATTTATTTATTTATTTTGGTATTTTTGAGGTAGGGTTTCACTCTAGCTCAGGCTGACCTGGAATTCACTCTGTAGTCTCAGGGTGGCCTCGAACTCTTGGCGATCCTCCTACCTCTGCCTCCCGAGTGCTGGGATTAAAGGCGTGCGCCACCACGCCCGGCTTTTTTTGTTTTTTTGAGGTACGGTTTCATTCTAGCCCAGGCTGACCTGGAGTTCACTATGCAGTCTCAGGGTGGCCTTGAACTCATGGCAATCCGCCTACCTCTGCCTCCCGAGTGCTGGGATTAAAGGCGTGCGCCATGATGCCTGGCTTGATTGGGTTCTTTTAAATTACTGCTTCCATCTCATTGCTTGCTATGGATCTGCTTATATTACTTATCTCATCTCTGTTTAACTTTGATAGGTCATATGCATTGAGGCATTCATTTAATTTTATTTTTGAGGTAGGGTCTCACTCTAGCCCAGGCTGGCCTGGAATTCTGTAGCAGGCACCAGCCAATGAGATGGTGCTGCCCACGTTCAGGGTGAGTCTTTCCAGCTCAGTTAATCTTCTCTGGAAACACTTACAGATGCACTCCAAGGCGAGCTTCACCAGTGCCTGAGGTGTTTCTTAATCTAATCAAATTGCAAATAAAATTAAGCATCGTAAATATATATATAATGCTTAGGCTAGTTGAGAGTAGCACTCTCATAAAATGAGAGGCTCAACTCTCCACTGGCTTCTGGCATGAAACTTCCCTTGGTTTTTAGGGTTGTGCACTTGTGTGACTCCTTTCAGAAATATGTCTGTATGGGCTGGAGAGATGGATCAGTGTTTAAGGCACTTGCCTGCCTAGTCTTACAATCCAGGTTTGATTCCCCAGTACTCACATAAGCCAGATGCATGAAGTGATGCATGCATCTGGAGTTTGTTTGCAGTGGCTAGAGGCCCTGGCGCTCCTAATTTCTCCCCTCTCCACAACACACAACTAATTTTTTTTTTTAAAAGAGGGCTGGAGAGATGGCTTAGGAGTTAAGGCACTTGCCTGCAAAGCCTAAGGACTCAGGTTTGATTCCCCAGTACCCATGTATGCCAGATGTACAAGGTGGCACATGCATCTGGAATTTGTCTGCAGTGGCTAGATGCCCTGGCATGCCCATTCTACCTGTGCCCCTCCTCTGTCTCAAATAAAATGAAATAAAATATTTAAAAAGAAACAAATATGCCTGCAAATGCCAACACCTCTGCATTTTCCTCTGGGGAAGACCAGAATGCGGACTAGTAAGGTCAAATGCAAAAACTTTACAGTAAACTGGGGGTGGTGGCGCACGCCTTTAATCCCAGCGCTTGGGAGGCAGAGGTAGGAGGATTACTGAGAGTTCAAGGCCACCCTGAGACTACAGAGTGAATTGCAGGTCAGCCTGGGCTAGACCTCTACCTCAAAAACAAAACAACAACAACAAAAAAAACCCTAATAGACTATTAAGGTATCTGTTTAATAATACAAAGGTATAACATTAGCAAGTACTGAAGAAAATTCATTTATCTCTGGATTTAGGTTGTCTTTTACTTGAAAATAATAGTCATTGTTGAATTATGCATCTTCTTGTCCAAGCGGTGTCCAGTCAACATTGGGAACAAGGGCTGGAGAGATGGCTTAGCAGGTTAAGGTGCTTGCCTGTAAAGCCAAAGGATCCCGGTTTGATTCTCCAGGACCCACGTAAGCCAGATGCACAAGGGGGCGCATGCATCTGGAGTTCGTTTGCAGTGGCTGGATGCCCTGGCGTGCCCATTCTCTCTCAGGCTCTACCACTTTCTCTCTCAAATAAATAAGTAAAATATATTTTAAAAAAAGATTGGGAACAAGCACAGGAGGTTCTTCAGGCCTGGGCTTCCTCACTCCTCCAGGCAAATGGATGCGTGTGGTGGAAAAGAGAGCAACTTGAAGCAGCTCCTGAATGAGGGCCGTGCGTAGGAACTTGCATGACGGTCCCAGGTGTGTCTTTCACATGGGGCAGGGAATGCACCAACCATCCTGACGAGGGTCCTGGCCTGGGTGCTTTGCTCTTGTGGGACAAAGAGGGAAGTGAGCTCGGAGTTTGGATTATGGAGGTATTTGAACATGTCTGTGGTCAGGGTGCAGTTGGACCCAGGGGTGTCAGGAGAAGAGAGTCCCCTTATCTTGGAGCTGTGGTTCTCTGAGCAGCCACTGTTAGAGTACAGGCTGACTTCTAGGGGCGCTGTGTTCTCTTTAACCTGTTGGTGAAGCCTCGTTTGTAGGAACTGTCCCTTCCTAGGTGTGACTTGGGGCATTAAGGGAAGGGTCTACGTCCATGTGTAAGGCTGAAGGGAAACTGGGAAGTCAGAGGGTCATCTTGGCACAGGTGGTGAGGTAAGCAGAGATACCTACTGTACGCAGACCAGAGAGCGATCATGCAGGGGGACCCTCTGGCCTGGGAACCCGAGGATTTGTGAAACCCACTGGTCATTCCTCGTGTCAGCATTTCACTGCTGTACTTGACCATGGTGATGGACCCCTCTGCTTTTGCAGGAGTGAGGGTCCAGGCGATGGACATTTGGCTACTGTGGCAAAGACTGTGGAAGAAGCTGGGCTGCAGATCCAGCACCACAGCGAAGAAGCTATTTCTTTTTTCAAATTTTTATTAACAACTTCCATGATTATAAAAAATATCCCATGGTGATACCCTCCCTCCCCTCACTTTCCCCTTCGAAACTCCATTCTCCATCATATCCCCTCCCCATCTCAATCAGTCTCTCTTTTATTTTGATGTCATGATCTTTTCCTCCTCTTATGATGGTCTTGTGTAGGTGGTGTCGGGCACTGTGAGGTCATGGATATCCAGGCCATTTTGTGTCTGGGGGGAGCACGTTGTAAGGAGTCCTACCCTTCCTTTGGCTCATACATTCTTTCCTCCACCTCTTCCGCATTAGACCCTGAGCCTTGGAAGGTGTGATAGAGATATTGCAGTACTGAGCACTCCGTTCACTCCCTTCCAGCACCATGATACCTTCTGAGTTGTCCCAAGGTCACTGCCATCTGAAAAGAGAAGATTCTCTACCAAAAGTGAGAGTAGCATTAATATAAGAATATGAACATTAAGAGAAGTGCTTACTGGGCAGTTTGATGAACATAGTATATACATGTAGCCAGACAGCAGCAGACGTGACACCCCTAGGGCTCATGACTAGCCCTGTTTTAAGTTTTTAGTATCAGGGGTATATTCCCTCCCATGGAGCGAGCCTCCAGTCCAATTAGAGGGCAGTTGGTCTCCACCATGACAGGTGTGCCACTATTGTACCTGTTGGCTCATTTGGCCTGGCTGGCCAAATATAAGGCTTGCAGTATCACTGTTGGGTATCAAGAAGCTATTCCTTTAGGAAGCCTGCTTGGCCCCGGTCTGACTTCAGCAGTCTCCGTGCTGCTTCAGCGCCCGGTGCTGTGGCTTGTCTCAGTAAATCATAGTAACCACTAGCATCCGTAGAGCCCAACAGAGAGCTAAGTGTCTTGCATGAGTTAGATCCCATTCAGTATTTTGCTTATTCCTACTTGCCAGTTGAGAACCCTGAATCTTTAGCGGGACCATGTCATTTGCCTTAAGTGTCCACAGCAAATATTCTTGGGGTCAGGACTGAACCAAGGTAGTCTGGCCCTGAGCCCATGTAGGTAGGCATTAAGATGACCTCACTTTACTGTTCACTTTCAAGGAAATGAGCTTCATTTCTATCTATAGTGTGTGTGTCCCTTTTCATCTGTGGCCCGCTGTGTCTTTTCAATGCAGTGCTTAACAGAGGCTTAGGGAAACATGATGAGGAACGCAGGGGAAGGAGAACATTTCCACATAACAGTACCCTGAACGTTGGACTCCACAGATAAGGCATTCAACTTTCCTCTTGGCAAATAGTGATCACTCAATGGATGCCAGCTTTGATATCATTGTTGAAAATAAAAATATATTTATTTATGAGGACAATTACTTGCCATAGGGGTGCAACATCTAGCGTAATTTCTGTTTTAAAGTGGCACATATTAAGCAGGGCGTGGAGGAATCCCAGCAGTCCAGGGGCTGAGGTAGGAGGATCACCACAGGTTCTGGACTAGTCTGGGCTACAGAGTGAGTTCCAGGTCAGCTTGAGCTAGAGTAAGACCCTGCCTCAAAAAAGAATAAGACCCATACCTTTATTTATGATTTTAGAAAGAGGTCAGGATTTCAAATTTTCAACATCATGTTTTAAGAATATAGGTGTTTGGCTGGGCGTGGTGGCACACACCTTTAATCCCAGCACTTGGGAGGCAGAGGTAGGAGGATCGCTGTGAGTTCAAGGCCACCCTGAGACTACAGAGTGATTTCCAGGTCAGCCTGAGCTAGAGTAACACCCTACCTCAAAAAGGAAAAAACAGGGCTAGAGAGATGGCTTAGTGGTTAAGGTGCTTGCCTACAAAGCCAAAGGACCTCAGTTCGATTCCCAAGGACCCACGTAAGCCAGATGCACATGGTGGCTCATGCATCTGGAGTTTGTTTTCAGTGGCTGGAGACCCTGGCCTGCCTGCCCATTCTTCCTCTCTCTCTCTCTCTGCTTTGTTCTCTTTCTCAAATAAATAAATGAAAATAAAATATTTTAAAAAAAGAAAAAAACAAATAGGTGTTTAATATCATTTTTATAACATTTTCCCCTTGAACTCTGAGCTATGCTTGCTTGAACTATGAATACAGTTAAGGAGAGAGGCAGGCTGCTGCGGTTTAGTTTAAGCAATCTGCAGTGTAGCATTGTGAGAATACAGATGACAGTGGAAAGGGACTTCTTATCAGATGCATCCAGTCACCACAGCCTGAGGACAAAAGGCAACTGCCAGATTAGAGAAATATTGTCATGTTAGGATAATACAAAACCTAGTTTTCTCATTTCTTGCTTCATAGCCAATCTATTTCCATTATTCTTATTACAAAAGTATCTAAATTGATTTCACATTAAAATTTTTATAGATAGAAAATGTGACACGGTGCCCATTCATGATGTTGGAATACCCTGCTGTGAATGTCTTTGAGGAGATAGATCAAGTAAATTACTGTTATTATCATTGTTATATTTACCCGTCACCTACTTGTGGCAGAGCCTGCTCCTTGCACACCCAACACCCATTCTCTCTTCTTAGGAGCAGAACTAGCATTTATATGGGGGCTATGTGCCCCCTTTGCAAGGAAGTATGGATATGAATGTGACAAAAGTCTTCTGAAGAAGATAAAGGCAGGAGTGTTGCAATTCCTTTCTGGAAAAAATAAAATGCAGCCAGCTGTGGTGGTGCATGCCTTTAATCCCAGAACTTGGGAGGCAGAGGTAGGAAGATTGCCATGAGTTCGAGGCTGCCTTGAGACTGCCTAGTGCATTCCAGGTCAGCCCTGTGCTAGAGTGAAATCCTACCTTAAAAAAAATATTTTTAGTTATTTATAAACAGAGAGAGAGAGAGAGAGAGAGAGAGAGGATGTGCCAGGGCCTCTAGCCACTGCAAAAGAACTGTGGACACATGAGCCACTTTGTGTATCCAGTTTTATGTGGGTACCGGGGAATCGAACCTGGTCCTTAGGCTTTGTCAGCAAGTGCCTTAACCTCTGAACAATCTCTCCAGCCCCCCCCCCTTTTTTTTTTTTTTTACCAGCTTATGCATCTGGTTTTATGTGGGAATTTGGGAATCACATCTGGGTCCTTTGGTTTTGCTGGTAAGGACCTTAGCCACTAAGCCATCTCTTAAGCCCTCCATCTTATTTTTTTTTTCTCCATTTTTATTAATATTTTCCATGATAACAAAAAAAATCCCATGGTATTACCCTCCCCCCTTTCCCCTTTGAAATTCCATTCTCCATCATATCCCCTCCCCATCTCAATCTTTCTACTTACATATATACAATACCAACCTAATAAAAGCCCTCCTCCCTTTCTTTCTCTTCCCTTTCTATCTCCTTTTTTAACTTACTGGCCTCTGCTACTGAGTTTTTTCCTTCTCACACAGAAGCCCAATCATCTCTAGCTAAGATCCACATATGAGGGAGAACATGTGGCGCTTGGCTTTCTGCAGCCCCCCTTTTTCTTCTTTCTGTTACCTAAGAAGTATATATAATTGCTAGATATCCAGCAGCAGCTTGGGATCATGACATGACTTTGGAAATGGAAGCCGTGAACAACAAAGCGACAATATAAAAAGATCACAAGGGCTGGATAAATGGCTTAGCAGTTAAGGTGCTTGCCTGTGATGCCTAAGGACACAGGTTATTTTCCCCGGTACCCACGTAAGCCAGATGTCCATGGGGGCGCATGCATTTGGAGTTTGTTTGCAGTGGCTAGAGGCCACTGGTATGCCCATATTTTTTTTTTCTCTCTCTCTTTCTCTCAAATAAATAAACAAATAAATAAATGAACTTTAAAAAAAGATCCTGAGTTTCTAACGCCATGGAACCTTTATATTATCAATTTCTAGCCTTTCAAATTGTTTTTTACTTTGTAAATGTAAGGCAGTTTGAGTCATATGAAAAATATAGTATTAGAACAAATTATGCACTTGCAGGGCTAGAGAGATGGCTTAGTGGTTAAGGCACTTGCCTGCAAAGCCAAAAGACCCAGGTTCAATTTCCCAGGACCCCCATAAGCCAGACACACAAGGTGGTGCATGTGTCTGGAGTTTGCAGTGGCTGGAGGCCCTGGTGCACCCATTCTCTCTCTCTCTCTCTCTGCCTACTTCTCTCTCTCTTTCTCCCAAATAAATAAATAAAAATTAAAATATTTTAAAAATACACACATGCTCACTGTGTGATTCTAGCTAAATAGTTAATATTACTGAGCTTCTGTTTTGTCATCTTCAAATGATAACAACAATAGCATTGTCTTATAGGGCTGGTTGAAGAATAAAATGAAATAATGTATGTGCAAACTCCAAGACAGAACTCAGATAAACCTGGAGTTTGAAGCTATAATGATATTTGTTGTTTTTGGAGCATAAGGAGGTTCTATCTACAGACAGCTACCAACCCACACATTACTTGAACCCCACATGACATCAAAGACCTCAGGTTTTATTTATTTATTTCAGAGAGAGAGAGAGAGAGAGAGAGAGAGGCAGAGAGAGGAGAGAGAATGGGTGTGCCAGGGCCTCCAGCCACTGCAAACAAACTCCAGACGCATGCGCCACCTTGTGCATCTGGCTTACGTGGGTCCTGGAGAATCAAACCTGGGTCCTTTGGCTTTGCAGGCAAACACCTTAACCGCTAAGCCATCTCTCCAAAGACCTCAGGTTTGTGACTTGGCCATGGGTGCTGTTGTAAACCCGTGTCTCAGTCAGCTTTACATTGCTGGGACAAACCTCCAGACCAGACACAATTGAGGGAGGAAGGGAATTTATTGAAGCTTACAGATTCAAGGGAAGTTCCACAATGGCAGAAGAAGCTGGCCCCTGTTACAGACCCAAGCAGGGAGAAAATACCATTGCCAGCCCCACAGGCAAGCAAAACTCCAGGAAAGCCAGGCAGAGCTCAGGCATTCTGCCTGTGT